>JAOWCC010001634.1:54411351-55611351 GCA_030867875.1 Actinernus sp. WN-2022
AAAACATATTATACCTTATAGAATACGAAATGTATTTTTTAATGTTACTTTGTTCTGAAGTTTAAATACACATAAACCATCAGCAAGATCTGACTTCACCGTAGGACAAATATAAAGATGATACAGCAAGTATTGCCTTTGCTAAAATTCTCAACACATTTACATTCTCTGGTTTTAGTAATTTCTTGGGTCAAAACTATAATAAAACTGAAATTCTAATGAGGTTAACTTTGCTTCTGGTTACTCAATCATTATCGATTTCATGCTACAATATCAGTGGCATGCCTGGTTCATGCATACAGAAAATAAAGATCATATCTGAAGGATTTCTCTCCAACTTAGCTGAGATTCTGTATGACATGGCTCACTTGTTAAGTCAAATTCTGCAAAATTATCTTGTACCTTACAGAATACGAAATGTATTTTTGTTAATATTACTTTCTTCTGTTGGTTAAATACATATAAACCATCAGCAAGGCCTGAATTCCCTGTAGGATCAATATAGAGAAAATACAGCGAATATTGCCTTTGCTAAAATTGTAAATACATTGACATTCTATGGTTTTAGTAAAGTGCTTGAGGTGCACGAGTTCTTTGGAGTTCTTTTGATATAGTTATATCAAATCCAACTAGCATTTTGCAAATGCTGAAGAACGGTTAGACTAAAGTAACAGAGAGTACGCTACAAGTGACAGTTTGATCCGATAAGTTAACCTGTATTGTCATTATATTTTTTAATAGCATCAATAAATGCTGTTTCTGATACCAAAAGTTTTTTTGAAAAACCGGATAGTAAGTGCGCAAAGGAGCCATAGCATAGTTGATCGAACTTGATCATGTTTATGTCCCTAGGACATTCGGGAAATGCTAGTCTCTGTACCAAATCCGCGGGGAAGACCAAATCCGCTAGCTGATTCGGTCCGGTCCGGGAACCAAACCCGCGGTGGACCAAATACGCGGCTACGCCGGCCTGGGTCTAGCCATCTTCCCTGAAAAATTCACAGGAAGCCCAATTTCCGACATTAGACAAGAAGTGGTAATATATGAAAGCGATGGAAGCAATGGAAATGTGTATAAAAGCGGGAAGAGTAAATTTCCACACGAGGATGAAACGGAGAAAACAAGCTGTGGAACGGTAAGTTTATAACTGAATGATTCCCGAATAACTTTAGGTCGTATGAGTAAATACGATACCGAGTGTAGTGCTCGTTTGATCGGTTCACCAGCAAATTATGGTACCATTTACAAGAATCCACTTCGATTTCGTTCGGCATCCTCTTCCACCAAATAATGCACTTATCAGCGGCTTCCCCGAGGGGTCGACCCCGGGCTGACCAGGGTGATTGTAAAAAGACAGGAACAATCTTGACGATTTCCCCCAGCGGTAGGGGAATCGACGACCTACAATCCCCTGTCATTTTGCACGAAATGAGATCGATGGAGCTGGATTGACTACTGATTATCTCGTTACTAACGTTATATCTATAACATTGAACACTCTATTTTCAACAGAAAATGGAACTTTATTAACACTTCAATGAACTTCATAGCATATTTAAGGAACAAGACACACTTCAATGTACTTCAGTTAGTAGCTTAAATAAGGAACAAGACAGAAACTCTTGTATTAAAGTACCCTGGGTGCCAGAGAGTAGTAGGTAAAAGCCGATTGTAGCGCATTTTTGATGCGCCAGAATCTGCTTTTCCCCACTACTACTAAGCCAGTTCCAATAAATATACTCAAGGTCAAATTCCTATATATGGTAAGATTCTTTTGTCATAATAATAAAAATAATAATATTAATAATAATAAAATAATATAATAAATAATAATAAATAAAATTAATAATAATATTAATAATAATAATAAATAATATAATAATAAAATAAAATAAAATAAAATTCAAAAGTTGAGATAAAATTAAATATAAAATAATAATATTAATAATAATAAAAATAATAATAAAATAATATAATAATAAAATAAAATAAAATTCAAAAGTTAAATTCTTGGAAATATCCAAGGTCAATACCAATTCTAAAACATTTTAGATATGATGTCTTTATAGACGCCATCTGAGCATGTTTGTTTGCTTTAGAGACACCCGCTGAGCATGTTTATTTGCTTTAGAGGCGCCAAAAAGGTTAAATTATCGATGAGTTCTTTAAACCCCTAAGCAAAAAAAAGTTACTTAAGCGAATGGCTATATATACTATTAGGAAGATGAGAGAAAATAATAATAATACAAATATTATGGATCAAGAGATCCCAGAAATAAATATACCGGTTTTGAAGTCAGTGGGTAATAAACCGAAGTCGTTAGCTAAACTAGCCAAAAATGTTGTAAATTCAGTAAACAATAGAATAAATAAGTTTGCTGATTGGATTATATCATATATTCCAGAAGCTATGAAAGACTACGAATAAACGTGTTGAAGAATTGAAGGCAGAAATAAATAATCGTATTAATAAGTTCCAACCCAAACAGCATGAAACAGCAGTAAAAGGGGTTTTAAAGACATTCAGAATAGAAGGACAAGATAAGATAGGCCCTAAAACCTTTATTGATAATATCAAACAAAGAGTCAATAACTTAATAAGTAAACAAGATAAACCAAGTAAAAAAAAATCCATATTTACGTGTGAGTTTATAAAAGCAGATCTGAATACTGGTGTATCTATTACTAATATAGGGCACTTTCATTCAAAAATAGAGATAATTATTGAAGCAACAAACATATCTGAAGTGGTTGATACTATGACTGGCGACATGCTTGAAAAAATTGATACATTTCAAAATGAAGGTTCTGGGTGGAAGTTTAATAAAGTATTATAATTCGACATACATATCGATAAATATAAACCTATTAAAGCAAGTTCATATATACCTCTTCCTAAGAACTTAGCTGCTAAGAAAGCAATCATAAATATAGAAAATAAAGATAATGAATTTTTCAAATGGTGTGTGACTGAGGCCATATATCCTAAAAAGAGAGACCAAGAAGGTATTACTAAGGAAATGAGGAAAAACTCGGGAAAGTTCGATTGGAGTAGTATTGAATTTCCAGTTTCACTAAATCAAATCAGTAGGTTTGAAAAGAATAACGCAACATATTCAATCAATGTTTTTGGATATGAAGATGGCGAAGTATATCCTCTAAGAATTAGTAAATGTGATAGAGGTCAAACTATTGACTTATTGATGATATCAAATGATGAGACGAATCATTATTGTTGGATTAAGAATCTGAGCAGACTACTATCATCACAGGTTAATAAGCATGGTCATGAAAGGTATTTTTGTAATAGATGTTTGAATTCATTCAAATCAGAAGAATCACTAAACAAGCATATAGAATACTGTTCAGATCACGATGCTGTTAAGATAGAGCTACCAGAAAAAGGTACTATGTTATCATTCAAGAACTATAACAGATCTATGAGAGTCCCATTCGTAATCTATGCTGATTTCGAATGCTTTACAGAGAGCATATCAACTTGTAGCCCTAACGATAGTAATAGCTATACAAAACAATATCAGAAGCATAAGCCATCGGGATTCTGTTACTTGATCAAATGCTTTGATGACAACATATTAAAATCAAAGCTAGTTACATACACAGCTAAGTCATATGATGATGATGTTGCACAGACATTCATAAGTTACCTTGAGAATTCCATAAAAGAAATCTATAAAAAATTCAAATTCGCTAAGAAGGTATATATGACAAAAGAAGATAACATTGCTTATCACAAAGCTACTAGTTGTCATATTTGTGGTAAAGAGTTGGTGGATGATAAGGTATTAGATCACTGCCACCTAACAGGTAAGTACAGGGGTGCTGCACACAATGATTGTAATATTAATTACAAAATTCCAAAGTTCTTTCCAGTCATCTTTCATAACCTATCTGGATATGACGCACATCTTTTTATTAAGAACCTGGGTGTAACAGAAGGTGAGATAGATTGTATACCAAACAATGATGAAAAATATATTTCATTCACAAAGAAGATAGTTGTAGACAGCTTTATGAAGGATGGTAAAAATAAAAATATTACGCGAGATATTAGATTCATTGACAGCTTCAGATTCATGCAAATGAGTCTGGCAAATCTTGTAGGCAATCTTGATAAGCCTAGTTGTAAGAATATGAAAAGATTTTACAAAGAAAAACAGCTCGACCTCTTACTAAGGAAAGGAGTATATCCTTATGACTATGTAGATAGTATTGAGAAGTTAGCTGACACAAGTCTTCCACCAATTGCCCACTTTACAAACGAGTAGGGGAATGGGGCGAGTTCGGTTTCGCAAAGGTGCTTGGGATCGTTACTGGGGACAGTTAATTGCGATATTTGTCATGTTTCTTTGTATTCTACAATTAGGGTGTCCCCAGTAACGATCCCAAGCACCTTTGCGAAACCGAACTCGCCCCATTCCCCTACTCGTTTCTAAAGTGGACAATTGAAGCCTTCTACTCAAAGCTAAATGACACGATGATATCAGAGCAGGATCATCAACATGCAAAGAACGTGTGGAAAACTTTTAATATGAAATCTACGAAAGATTACCATGACGTATATCTAAAATCTGATGTTATCTTATTAGCGGATGTGTTTGAGAATTTTAGAGACGTATGTTTGAAGAACTACAACCTAGATCCAGCATGGTACTACACATCACCAGGATTGTCGTGGGATGCCTGTTTGAAAATTACTAAGGTCGAATTACAACTACTACATAACATTGATATGATAAACATGGTTGAGAGGGGTATTAGAGGTGGTATATCTATGATCTCAACACGCTATGGTGAAGCAAATAATAAGTACATGGAGAATTATGATTCATCTAAGCCATCAAAGTATATTCAATACCTAGATTCGAATAATTTATATGGGTGGGCAATGAGTAGAAAACTACCAACACACAATTTCAAATGGATGAATAAGACTGAGTTGAAGAAATGGAAGCAGTATCCTTCTATCTTGGAAGTGGATCTAGAGTATCCAATAGAACTTCACGATATCCATAATGATTATCCTCTAGCTCCTGAGAGACTAACAGTAAATGAGGTAGAGAAATTGATTCCAAATCTAGGCAATAAATCTAAGTACATCATCCATCACCAAACACTGAAACTATATGAGAGCTTGGGATTGAAAATTACTAATATCCATAGAGGTATAACATTTAGTGAGAGTGCTTGGATGGAGCCATACATAAACCTGAATACAGAGCTACGAAAGGTTGCTAAGAATGAATTCGAAAAAGACTTCTTCAAACTAATGAACAACTCAACCTTTGGTAAGACTATGGAAAACATCCGCCATAGAGTAGATATCCAGCTAGTTACATCTGAGAAGAAAGCAAAGAAGTTAGTATCTAAACCAAACTATGAACATAGAACTATATTCTCAGAGAATTTAGCAGCTATACATATGAAGAAAACAAAGCTAGTATTTGATAAGCCAATCTATTTAGGCTTGGCCATCCTAGACCTTAGTAAAACACTAATGTATGACTTCCATTATAGTTATATCAAACCTAAGTACAATGAGAAAGCAAAACTCCTATTCACAGATACAGATAGCTTGATGTATGAAATCGAAACAGAAGATTTCTATAAGGATATAAGTAATGATGTGAGATTGAAGTTCGATACAAGCAACTATCCTAAAGATCATCCATCAAATATAGAAACAGGAGTTAACAAAAAGGTTATAGGAATGTTTAAGGATGATGCCGGTGGTAAGATCATTACTGAGTTTGTTGGGCTGCGGGCAAGGCTTTATTCGTTCAAGTATAATAACATAGAAGAGAAGAAATGTAAGGGTGTGAAGAAAGCAGTTGTTAAGAATGATATCACATTCAATGATTATAAGACATGCTTATTTGATGGTGATCCTCAGATGAGGAAAGATGAATGTAATCAGAAGTCATTTACATAATATCTATACAGAAGACATTAATAAGGTGGCGCTATCTAGAGATGATGATAAACGGAATATTGATTCTGATAGTATTCACACTCTTGCATATGGTTATAAGAATATAAATGAAGAAATTATTATGTAAAAAAAAGGGACCAAAATATGATCCAAAAGTATAATCAAAAATATAATCCAAAAGTATAATCAAAAATATAATCCAAAAGTATAATCAAAAATATGATTCAAAAGTATAATCAAAAATATAATCCAAAAGTATAATCAAAAATATGATCCAAAAGTATAATCAAAAATATAATAAAAAAGTATAATCAAAAATATAATCCAAAAGTATAATCAAAAATATGATTCAAAAGTATAATCAAAAATATAATCCAAAAGTATAATAAAAAATATAATCCAAAAGTATAATCAAAAATATGATTCAAAAGTATAATCAAAAATATAATCCAAAAGTATAATCAAAAATATGATCCAAACGTATAATCAAAAAAAAAATCCTTGCTGTGGTATAGGTCAGATTAATATTGACGTTTGGTAAGAACGAAATAATATCAATCATATAAGCCTCAAGAACATGTCGAAATCGATTTATTCAAATATAATCTAAAAGTATAATCAAAAGTATGATTCAAAAGTATAATCAAAAATATGATTCAAAAATATGATTCAAAAGTATAATCAAAAAAATATAATCAAAAAGTATGATTCAAAAGTATAATCAAAAATATGATTCAAAAGTATAATCAAAAAATATAATCAAAAAGTATGATTCAAAAGTATAAACAAAAAAATATAATCCAAAAGTATGATTCAAAAGTATAATCAAAAATATGATTCAAAAGTATAATCAAAAATATAATCCAAAAGTATGATTCAAAAGTATAATCCAAAAGTGTAATCAAAAATATGATCCAAACGTATAATCAAAGATATAAATCCTTGCTATAGTATAGGCCAGATTAATATTGACGTTTTACTTAGTAAGAATGAAACAATATCAATCATATAAGCCTCAAAAACATGTCGAAATCGATTTATTAAAATATAATCCAAACGTATAATCTAAAAATGGTTATTTTAAAACACTATCAGGTGGTAGTTCAGTATCATACGGTACAGTTTGTAATTCTTCTCTTACGAAGCCTCGTTTTGGGCCCGCTATTAAAAAGTATAAGACAGGTTGATTTGTAGAAATAATACTACGTGAAATATCATATATATCTAAACTCCATATTGGATCAGTTGACCGATATCTTTCACCACCTTCAAGCTCTCCTGGAGCATATAAATATCTAACTTTCACTCCTGCTGGTAATATTTTTTCATCTAATCCAACAGGTCTTTTATATTCATCTTCTTTGTTTTCGACTTCTTTAGAGCTTATTAGTTCGATAGGTTCTTTACCAGTAATTCTTTTAAAGCTACTATTGATGGCTTTCAGGACACCAGGTAATATCTGAACCCATTTTCTTGATCGTTCATTTTCCATAATCATTTCCTGAGCATATTGATGGCTGAATAATTTTTCAGAAATAGTTCTATTAGCTCTTTCAACTAATGATTGTGCTCTATGGTTTCCAGCCTCCCTTCTTTGAATTTTAATATTATGTTTTTTCATTTCTCCCATAAATTCTTTTCCAGGATCTACCATCAATGTTTGTGGCCATTTTAATTTTTTAGAATAAATTTTAGTAAAAGCTTTTGATACTTCTGTCGAATACTTAGATGTCAAGGGTTCAGCATCAACGTATCTTGAAGCTATATCAACGACAACTAAAGCATATTTGTAAGTTCTTCTTTTCACAGTATCATGTGGTAGGAATAATAGATCTGCTTGATGGATCTGATTTGGTTTAGAAATATCCCAGTGAGGTCTTGGAACGTATGTGGGAGCTGGTAAGTATATCTGCCAAATTGCTTGTTTCTCAAGCCACTTCTTTGCAGTGTCTTCACTAACATTAGCAGCCTGTGCTAGTTTATAAATAGCTGAATATCCTTTCCAATAACCATTGGTTGAATAATAAATCTTATTAAACATATATAAATAAAAGAATAGTTCACTCCTTATAGTAGTATGTCACAACAATCAATTTCAGAAAAGCTAGAAGTAAATCATGTCTATAAACAACCATTTGGATTAGAGGCTGAAAATAGTCTAAATCGAATAACTATGAACCCATTTTCTGCAAGTCCGGGTGAAACTTTGTATGTTAATATTCCACAATTATCGGAGAACGTCGTTATTATCCCTGGTTGCGTATCTCTACGATTTGATATCACCACTACAGTACATGCAAACAAGAGACTCGTGAATAACATAGGTAGGAACCTAGTATTTAGACAAAAGGTCATATTTGGTGGAGAAACTCTTCAGGATACGCAACGCCATGATCTTTTCCAAACCTATCATGATCTATACAGAAGAACGTGAAAATCGATTAAATCAGGGTATATCATCAGAAGCCATGAGAAAGATTCGGGCAGGTGCTGGTGATAAGCCCACTGATGATGCTAAGAACACCGCTCTAGCAGCAATACATAGCACTAAGTATAAGATCCCACTTGACCATTCTATTTTGAATAATCATGGAGTATTTTATCCAAAGGCACTACCCCACCCACTAATCTTTGAGATTACATTAGCGCCAGTCTCGGATGTGTTTGGGTTAGGGTCTATGCAGATACCACAATAGCTCCTAGCTATAAACTTAGCAATATAGAAATGGAGTATTCATGTATTTCGAGTGAATACCTAGCACGTGAAGCAGCATCAACATACCAAGTCGGTAAAGGCTTCTTCTATGAAAACGTAATTCTGTATAAGACATTCAACATCAAGACAGCGGATACCGTTATTAATGAACATATTAATTTACCGCGGAGGTCTATGACGGGTGTATTGTGTTTGTTTACTGAAACCTATGCTGGAGGTGCACGGGATTCTGAAAAGTTTGCCAACCCAAAGATCACATCTGTAACTATTGATATTGATGGAATGCCAAACCGTCTATACTCAAAAGATATGCTACCATCTGATTTATGGGAATCCGTAAGGAAACGTTTTACAGTAGTAGAAGGTGTTAAACAAAATGACTTTTATGCAGGAGATAAGTTTGCGATGTGGATCGATTTGAGGACTTTTGCAGATAATGATATTCATGGGGGAGGATTGATGTTGAATAATACACGAGATGGTGTAAGACTAGAGATTAAGAGAAAAGCTGGAACTGCTGTTACCTGTTACATGTTTGTTGTAGCTGATGCTTTGTTTAGTTTTATGAATTCTAACCTCCAATCAATCATGTATTAAAAGATTGAGTATTAAGTAGTATATAAAGTAGCGGTTCTGGTGCAGCACCCTCGTTTTCTGTTATATGTCACATCCGATGACCCCCTTCCCCCAACGCATCGTTTGGACCTTGTTGTACCAAATCCCAACTTATTATCTCTCGAGTACCATAGATGTTGTAATTTGGTACAACAAAGTCCAAACAATACGTTGGGGTTCGGGGGCCATCAAATGTGACATACAACAGAAAACAAAGGTGCTACACCAGAACCGCTACTTTATATACTACTATAGTCCACTTATCATATTTTGACGCCCAATTAGAGGAGGGTCAGCACAAGGTATTACACTATGTCTGAACATATACTAGCATTCGTCCGAGTACCAGGCCTTGGGGAGTATTTACGTGGGTGGAAGATGGACGTTCCAGATGGTAATCCTCTAGGAGCAGACCCAGCTGCTTTCCTCGCGTAATCAGAAGTCACTTACACGATATTTATACAGAAGAAATTAACAAAGTAGCACTTTCTAGAGAAGATGATAAACGAAATATCGAAGCTGATGGTATTAATACTATTGCATATGGTTAAGTAGTATGAACAATGGCGGTTCTGGCCCACCTTGAAAATGTTGGCAAGCAAGGCGGTTCGTTTCACTTCGTTTCACTCACCCCCTTGCTTGCCAACATTTTCAAGTTTTTCCAGAACCGCCATTGTTCATACTACTTATACACAGTGTTGCCCCCAAATTGTCACTAGGCATTCTTACACCTAAAAATCCAAAAGCGTGAACCTATTAGAGAAGTGATTACTATACTGCATATCGATCTCTCCCACTATGGATAGTATATCGTGTCTCCCTCTAGAAATCTTGACTAAGATCGTAGAGCATGCAGGTCCTACGTCATTTGCAAGCATCGCAAGGACATCGAAACGCCTAAACGGTGCCGCATCCCAAGCACACTACGAAAACACGGACGAGGAGTTCCGCACGCGAGTCCTCACATTGGGTCTCGAGGCCACCCACAACGACGCCGATCGAGACGGCTTGGTCAAAAAGTTCGGCGTCCTCAAGGAGGAAGGCGCTTCCGACGTGTTAGCTCATGCTAGTGGGCGTGACAACCTTGACGTCGTTAAGTGGCTCGTTGGACACATTCGTTTCAGCATAGAGGACGATAACGTTGATGTGTCCTTCGCACTTCTCTGCGCTAGCCAATTTGGTCATCTCAACGTAATTAAATGGCTCGTTACGCATTTAGGAATCGATAGCATAGAGGTTGGATACATCCACGGTGCTCTGATGGATGCTGAAGTGAATGGCCATTTCGAAGTAGTTAAGTGGATTGTCGAACACTTTCGGCTTAGCATAGAGGATGGATATGCTCATTCTGCCCTACGACAAGCCTCTGAGAATGGCTACCTCGAAATAGTTAAGTGGCTTGTTGAACACTTCCAGCTCAGCATAGAGAATAGATACGTTGGTTACGCTCTACATAATGCTTCTATGAATGACCACCTCGAAATAGTTAAGTGGATTGTCGCACACTTTCAGCTCAGCATAGAGGATGGATACGCTCATCTTGCTCTAGAAGATGGTGAGTTGGAGCCCGCCGAATCCTAACTTGAGTATCTGTTAGAGGAATGATTAGCATACTGTATATCGCCACCAAATGGTATTAGTATATATTCTCTATTCCACGATATTAGCGTTCGTTATCATCTTAGTACGCATTAATACCATACAGATCAAACAAGCCGAAGAACCTAAGCGTAGACGTCGCAATGACTGAGACGGTAACTTGTGATTGGTTGATGCGAGGAAAGGACACGAAATGCCCGAGGAAGACTTCGAAGTCAACGAAGTACTGTGCCCAGCACAACTTTCAGATCTCGAAAGGCTGCGCCCCATTCGTGCCGTGCTTGAAGTGCGGCAAAGGATGTCGCACGAGTTCCGAGCTTTGCTCAGTATGCGGAGCACCTCAACGTCGTCTCATTCTCAATAAGAAGAACCTCGATATGAGACGTGCTAAGGAGCAGGCGAAACTTGCAGGCCCGAACGTGGTGGAACCGGAGGAAGAGCCGAATGCGGCCGATATGAGACGCGCTAGGGAGTTCGACAAGATGCTAGAGGAAGACCTCAGGAATGAGTTGATTAGGACTGCCAATAAGCCGGGGTCCGTCTATGACTCGTATCCAAGAAAGGTGAAACCAGAGGAAGGTTTCGACGAGGCTCTTACGGTAGAATTGACCGCGGAACCAAGAGCGATGGAACCAGAGGAAGGTTTGGACGGGGCTCTCGGCCGTGCGTTCGACGAGGTGTTGACTGCCTTGAGGAGCCGTGAGAAGGAAGATTAGGAACCACGACGTAAGAAAAAAAAAGAAGGATGGAGGGAGGGCGTTGCGTGACCCCTCTTCATTCTTTTTTTTTTTTTTCCTATTAGACGAATGACATCTATAGTGTATCATGGACGAGCTCGTCAGATTGCTCGGTTCTGTAATTTGTAGAAGCCTGCATATCAAACCCCAATTGCGAATCAACACCAGTGAAACGTGTTCTGATTGTCTCTGCCCCTTGGAAATACAAGGAACGGAATTCGTATGTCCCACGTGTGGTCTCGTTTCCGAGGCAGAACCATGTGAAGGAACGAAGATCGATATTGCTACTACTCGACTGCGTATGGTAGGTCCGGATAGATTTCAGTATCAAAACGATCTAGACCGCGCAAAACCAAAGCAAAGCGATAACACAGAACTGCAACGACGAACGATCCTACGAGCGCTACAAGCGTACAACACTATTTATAAGCAAAGTCATGGCCTATCGTTCCCTACGAACACGTTAGGAATCGTAGCCGACGCCTTTATCCAAGTGAGGGAAGTTTGTATCAAGCGTAGTCGCGCTAAGAGAACTATTTTAGCTGCTCTACTCTACCAGGCATGCGTGCAATGCGGGTTCGTGCGATCTAGAGGTGAGGTTGCTCGCTTCGTGCAACTAAACGACGAGAGCATCTGTAGCGGAGAGGTCTTTATACGTTCTCTGTATAGTGACGATAAGATCGATATGTACTTGAATGCCGAGCGCATAGTTCCTCACATCGCAACGACTTTCCTTAAGCTCGATCCTCAAGGAGTACCTATGGACGTTCAACAAATAGTCCACGAGGTCGTTACTACAGCGATAGAAAACAACATAGGCACCAAATCGGTACTTAAGACGAAAGTTGTTGGAGCGAGTTACGAGGTGCTACGTCGTTTAGGATCGTCTATGTCTCTTAACGAGGTCGTCAAACGATGTGACGTATTTGGAGGTGCAGTCAAGCGTTTTGTCAAGGAGTTGTCTTCTTACCATTCCCACTTCGAACCGATCTACACTAAGCATGGGCTAACTAGCGATAGGACTTAGCGAAGCGAAAGTGAGAGCCGTGTTCGTTTCTTTCGTAGGAAATATCGATTCTTACCCCACTAAGCTGCCAAGCTTTTCTCGCATTTCCTTTTGCACTTCTTGCCTGAGTTCGGCTCGAACCCGATCCGGACTTTTTTCACCTTCGCGACGAATTTCAGACCTCATGATCTCATACTTATTTGCTTCGTCCAGGATGAGACCGTATTCGGAGTCGGATATGTTTTCGTCGCGTAGGGCCTTCGATACTAGATCGCGAATCGTATTGATTTTCGCCTTTGCCAACATGGTCGTCCTTTCGTGTTTGGAAACCTTCGTTCCTAACTTCTTGGCTCCAAGGGTCGTAGATGCTGAAATCAATCCACATAGCCCACCAACAACTCCAAGGGGTAGACCAATCACTATTCCAACCCCAGTCAACGCTACGCCCAATCCAGATCCAGACAAGATCACAGATAGACCTCCAGTTGCCACTGCGATACCATGAACTATTCCTTGAGAACGTGCATATTTCTTGCGCACGCCTTCGTAGTGCCTTTCTTGAACTTCGATGTCCGAAAGCGTGTCTCGGATCGTTTGCAGTCTAAAGTTCTTTCCAGTGTCACTAGCAATCGGTGGATAGATACTTGGTGCTGAGGGAAACGGTTGAATCGAATCGCCTTCCATCGTACGTTATACATATAACTTACTCAAGCTTCAACACGTACAGTATAGGTCGACCATGGAAGTCTATCGGATTGCCTTTCTCATCGCGAACTGTCAGACGAAGACTGCTTCGTGTCGTACCTAGAGCTTTGACAGCTAGAGGTTGTAGTGAGGCATACGTCGTTTTCACAAATCTATCGCCTCGGATATGTATTCTACTTAGGACTTTAGATTGCTTTCCATCTCGAATCGAGAATCTGGAATCCACCACGTCGCAGCAGATATACGCTATGTCGATTTCATCTTGAATGGACACTTCGTGCATGCCTACTTTTAGTCGCGTAGCGATCCAATCCTTATCAATACCCATCAGTTTGCAGAGATTTCCACTAAATAGAATCGATTGCTTGACTTCTAGATTCCACGACCTCCTATGAGGGGGTTTCTCGATTTTTATGATGTCAGCACCAACTGCAGGCGCAAAGAATTGTCAAAGGCTCGCCATAGTGTGGTTTCCCTTAGGAACGTCGTACGGGAACCCTATACCTTCGGTAGACCACCAGAAGGTAGCATTCTCTGCTAGGTTCCACCAACTATTCTCAATAGTGACCTCGACTAGTGAAATGTTCTGTATGAGAATAGGGTTGTCGAAGTAGACAGTATGGTCGGCCAACGTTGTGGTGATATATAAGAGAACCATCTTATGTATTGAAGGTATAACCATGTATACGTATAGCTTCAACATGGCAGATGCATGGCAACAGTTCAAGTATCTATTTCCTAATGCCGTACTTGGTTGGTTCGAATCTACTTCCGATAATGTTAATTTCATCGATCGGGGAATGTCTCATCGCGTGTTCACGGAGGAAGGTCCTCCTACTAAGACGGGAGGTGGTAAATTGATGGGGTGGCTCGGTCGCACTGGTAAGGCTCTCGATATAGCACTTGGTGGTAAGTCAGTTTACGAGAGCGTACTATTCGCGCGGAAACACGAAGGTCTTTCCAAACGCGATTGGATAGAAGAAAACGATAAGATCGCAACATTGAATTCAGATCTATTAGCGAAGTTCGAGAAACGATACCCACATAGAGATCTTCACAAGTTCTATGCCTCTACGGAAGTGAACGGTCCAGGCAAGTATTCGACGAGTATTTGGTTTCGAGATGGAGATTCTAGCTATGTCGTTTACGGCGATGGTGTCTCAAAGTTATCTGCAGTCACTCAAAGACGCATCGATGACGCATTGCAGGGAATGATTGATGGTTTCCCATCTACGTTGACACTAGATAAGAGTGCGAAATATCCTATTCGAGCAGTTCCTTTTACCGAATCGGCACAAGATATAGATCTCACCAAGTTATGGATATACGTCACACCTACGAAGAAGTTCGAAGCTGGCGTTCCAAACGTATTCAAGGAGATCGTTGTAAGGCATACGACAGCAAAGGAGTCTCGTAGATGGTTATCAGGTCCGGATTTCAAATACTGGCCTCAACAACTCAATTTTGCAACGTGGTGTGCAACTTCTGGATGTGGAGTGTCGTTGTTTGACCCCACTTTCAAAACATATCCACCAGTCGTCCAAGGGTTCCTACGATTCCACGTATATTTCACGATACGAAGAATTCTACACGAACTTGGAGCTCCTCTACCTGGTAACCGTGCTTTCAAGCAACTCGACAATCTCTATAGCAAATCAGTCCTTGAGAAATTGTGCATCGAATTCGGTATATCTCGAACGCCAGACTTTCGGTGGGATGGTTTAGGAGACGTCTACGTAAACTCTCATGGAAGAATGGTGAACTATACAGAGAAGTACGCACATAATACTTCGTATTCTGCGAAGTGGCCTGGTGGTGACTTCAAGTTTCCTGAGGAGAGTCGTACGGACTATCAGTTTCCTTTATCGTACATTAGCAATAACAACGGTAAACAATACAATTGGTTTACGCCACCAAGCGGTAGAGGTTTGACGAATGCTGGGTTAGGTAGATTGAATCGATCTGTTGAGGCTTTTGGATACTGTATTCTAGGCGCTCAAAACGATCTTAACGAATCCATCGTAGATAGCTTCAACGTCAAAGAAAAGTTCAAGAGCTTAGTCGAAGGCGCCATTCTCGAAAACGATTTAGTGGTGAGCTACAAAAACTATCTTACTGCTATAACGACGACGCATAAGAGGCTCGATCTAGCAATAGCTATAGGCGTGCGATTATTGCCAAGCAATCTAGTGTACTATCTTGGTAAGAAAGATGGCTATAGGAATCCAACCCCGAAAGCCACGAAAGATATGATGCTAGGTACTAACGACATCAATGCAGAAGTCAAAGGACGTCCGCCTCCTATGGAAGGACCACCAGATAAGAAATTAATACCACCTCGTGAGACGCACGAGAAACGAGTTCCTGTACCAAAGGCTATCCCACAACATGAGATTAATCTCGCGGTGACATCTATTGCCGCAGCTGGAATTGCATGGACGTTGTTTCGTTAACGTCGTTTGTATTGCTCTATAGTGATCACCACTATTGCTACGATGAATAACCAAACGTTCTCTGCTAGTACTCCCAGAGCTTTACCAGCCATAGTAAATATGAAACTCACAATCGATCCAATCATTCCAGGTAGGATCTGTCCAAGTTTCTTTCCCATTTCTTTTAACAACCCCCCAGTCGTTTTCAATCCCTTCTTTACTGCATCTGCTGCCTTATCGATACCAGCCTTTACTGGTTTCGGTACGGATCTCGATAGCAGGGAAACTATCGTACTAACGATAGCGCCAATAGAAGTTACCACTGCAAGAACAGTCATTCCATGCTTTCTGAAAATGTATTTGATCCTTTCACGTAGCGATGTACGTTCTAGTATGGCTTCTTCTTGACGTTCAAGGAATTCTCTTGCCCTATGGATGGACATTAACTCCTTCTTAGCTACTTCTTTCTGAGCGTCGGTTGATTCAGAGTCCCCCAGAATAGATTCATTATTTGCTACCCGTTCGTCGAGTTGTCGTACTGCAAATATTCTTTCATTTTCGGCTTCTTCAGTAGTTGGACCTAAGGTATCTTTGAGAGAGCTTCGAATCCTAACGTGTAATTTCTTATCTTTATCATCACCGGTGAATAGACGTATAAAGGGTCCTTTGCTGCCAAGTTCGCGAATTTTGATTTGTTCGTCTATTAAGTAGATTTCGATGTTATGTCGAACACCCGCATCCGGATATTGTCCCTTTACTATGTCAACCAGCATTTCCTTTGCCGAATCTTGAATGGTTTGTTCGAATGTGAATCCTCGAAACGGGTCGTCGCCTTCTAGGGCGTAGTTGTGAATGTCGTCCATGGGAATCGTTTCACTACCACCAGCTTCATCTTGACTACCGTCTAATATACTAGCCAAGTATCTTCGTTGGTCTTCATCTTGCCGTCGTCGGTTTTCTTCTTCTTCTTCTCGTCGTTGTCGATCGTCTTCATTTCGTTGTCGATCGTCTTCATTTCGCTGTCTATCAGCTGCATCCTTACGACCCGCATCAACGTCAATCTCAACGTCCATGTTAAACATAACTATGTATCTACGTATGTTCAACATGATATCGTCAAAGTTGATTCCTGCAAAGGCGCAAAGAGAGCCTCTTGCACTCAAAGCTCAACGAACCTTGTATAGGAAAACTTTCACTCCATCATCTGCCAATCCAGGTGAGACTCTATACGTAGAAGTTCCAACACTAGGTGAAGGCATAGTACTAGTACCTGGTAGCTTAGCGCTATTGGGCGACATTGTATTATCTGGTGGACATGCGAATAACAGAGTCGTTTCGAATGTTGGACGTTGCTTGGTTATACATCGAGTTTGTAAGATGGGGGCCGAAATGGTAGAAGACATTGCCAGGTCAGATCTCCTACAAACGTATTCCGACGTATATCTATCCACGCAAGAGAGAGAATCGAGAATACAACAAGGCATCCAATCAGAGAACGTAAACAAGCTACGATCTAAGTCTGGCGATAAGAGTACTTCGGTTGCTGCAGATAACGCGCTCCTAGCCGCACACGGTTCCAAATATAGAATTCCATTAGACGTCGATATTCTGACACAACATGGAGTTCTATATCCACATGCCCTAGAAGATACTATTTCATTCGAGTTGACTCTAGCGCATGCCGTTGATGTCGTAGTTGGATCGGATACGACAAAGATAGGTACGTACCAACTTACCAACATCCAACTAGAATACGAAGCAATCAAGGATGAAACTCTGGCTAGTAGTGTACTTCGCGAGTACGAAACAGGTACCGCATTCCTATATTACGAACACGCCGTTCACTTCAAGACGGTACCTATCGCTAAAGCATCCGATGCTTTGATATCTCAAAACGTCAACGTTCCACGACGATCCTTTGCTGGACTACTTCTACTATTCGTAGATCCACACACTGCTGGTACGCGAGATAGCGAAGCATTCTCGAATGCTGATATTTTGAAGATAGAAGTAGATGTCAACGGGATTCCCAACAGATTCTTTCCAAGCGGTATGCTTCCCCCAGATTTCTGGGAGGCTGCAAAAGGATGGTTTGCTACGTCCAATACTTCCATGACTCCAACGAAGTTTTACAACAATAGGTTCGCCATTCTAGTCGATTGTCGCACGGCAAAGGATTCCACAGTTCATGGTGATGGATTGGCACAAACTGGCGGTGGAAAAGATATCGACATTCGCATACATAGAACTGCAGGAGGAAGTGGAAACGTGAACATGCACATCTACGTTCTCGCAGATGCTCAGCTCATGATATTGAACAGATCTTTACGTAGTATAACATACTGATGGATTCTCTCGTAGAGCACGTGCCGTTCAACGCACTCATAGTCGGTCCAACGAATTGTGGGAAGACTGCGTTTCTAATAGAACAACTTCGTGGATCATTTCGTGGTAAGTTCGATTACATAGTACTGATTTGTCCTACGTATGCCCACAATAAGACCTATCGCGGATTCGCAAATCGAGATCCTCGTTTCTTCGTCGTGTCACCACCGCAGGATGCCATCGACGCTACGTTAAGTATTTGCGCGACCTTTTGGTCAGGTACCAATACTCTAGTGATTCTCGATGATTGCGCCGCATCGAAGGACGTCAAGAAACGAACTGACAAGCTAGTAGACTTAGCATTTTCTGCACGACATATAGGGCTTTCTATTTGGGTGCTGTCCCAACAATTAACGAGCATATGTAAACCCTTCCGCGATAACGTAGCTGTGGTCGTGGCCTTTCATACGGCGTCAGCTCTTGATGCTAAAGCACTCTTTGAGGACTACGGTGGGGGGTTGAAGGCGGACGATAGGAAAATGTTGATCTCAGAGCTCAAGGCCCATAAGTTCGCTCGCATGTGCTTCTGTCTACGCCATCCTTTCGAGGGAGTCTTAGAGCTACCAGCACCTACGACATATTATGGCTGATAAAGAGATACTCGAGATATTCGGCGAGGACGTAACAGGCCCACCACCAACCGACCTAGACGTCACATCAGACAATCGTGAATCGCTTTCGATCTTAGCCGCAACAGGCGTAACGAAAGAATACCTAGGTAAGAACTTCTCCCTAGGAGACATCTCTAGACTTCCTGAGAAAGAAGTAGATAAGTTGCATAGGAGGTACCAGGCCGTCCTAGCTCAGCAAGTAACGAAAGGCTTAGTCGACGGCGTGACGCGTCTAGCTACCCGCCTAGTTGCCTACCTAGTACCAATAGATTCTCAAGAAGCACTGATCAAGGATCTACAAGAAGACCCTCTAGTCCGCAACGAGATAAGTGCTGCGACTGGCCTATTATCGCTTAAAGCAGGTCGCTTCGTAGCGCTAGCTAGCGTCTTATTCCATGTATCTGGTCATATAGTCATTCCTGGTACAACTGTTGAACCTTCGCTAGTACTTACTATACCGAATCAAGATGGAAGAAGCGGACCAGATAACTGTCAATCCTCCGAAGACTGCACCAACTAAGGTAAAGGACCCAAAGCGCGTTGCAGCAGGAAAATTAGCTTGGGAAAAGGTCACTGCCCGCGCAAAAGAAGCTCAAAGGCTGGAGATAGGACGCGAAAATGAATCGTGCAAAGAAGTCGACGTAGAGAAAGGTCGGTTCGAAAACCTGGCCATTCTCACAGTCATCGGTACCGGCGCTACGTTGGTCGGCACGTACTATGCGTACAAGAAGTACGTAGATGGCAATAAGCGCGTTGCCGCCATTAGCACGACACGACCTGCAGCTCCGGCAAAGACTGCGGTACCAGACATGGAGTAACACTTAAAGACTAGAGACCATACTATATACTCAAACATGTTAAGGCCTGGTTCAGCAGTCAAATTTCGGGTAAAAACTGTTTTCCTTATTTCAGCACAGCCGAGTGTGGTAAGTACACCAAGTTTCTTACGATAATAGATATCGCTATTCTTGACTACCGTAAGTGGTTTGTGTGTAGTAAAACGTGTCACGTGGTCTGTCACGTGACTTAGAACACGAAATCACTGAATCAAAAACGCGGCTCCGAGTTTAAAACAGCTAGGATGATGAGTGGATGTGTTTAGTTAAGGCTGATGCCCTTTACCTAAATCAACTTAGAAAAGATGACTACAATGTTTCGTTAACGAGTAATTAAGGCGAAAATATGCAAAATAGGTCACGTGACTTTTTGCACCCTCAATATCTCCTTATCTTTACATGATAGTCGTGTTTTCTAAGTGTGGTCTGAAACACTGCGGGAGGAGTAATGTTTTAGCAGGGTTACTTTATATTCATATGTTATCGTCGCAGCCGCATTTCACTTAAACGATCACATATAATTATGACGTCATCGATCACGTGATACGCCAACCATCCACTTAACAAATTTAAGGAAGTGGATATTAGTATTATGGTGTAATTAGATTTTGTTTAAACTGTTATTTCTGTCAGAAAACATTATTTAACGTAAATCTATTTTCCGTTAAATGAACCAGGCCTTAACATGCTTGAGTATGTCGAGATGGATAAGGAATTGATGAAGACAGCAACCGATGCATCTATAATCGTTGGACTCGCTACTGGTATTGGGTGGATCGTAAGAAAGACTACCAAGGAATCTATGCTTAGCGATCCTTCTTCTTCCCTAGTAAATTACGCAAAGTGGACTGCCGTGATAGTTGGTAGCTTGTACGCGAAGCAGTATCTCGAGAAACAAAAGATCATACCGTAATGGCGGCAGCGATTGCTATGACAGTTTTCGGAGCTGTTTTGAATGCGACGGCATTCACTGGTGGTGGTATACTAGCTAGAATGATTGGAAAGGGTGATACAGATACGGAACGAGAGAGACACGATAGGGCAATCGAAAGACAAGAATCTGAAATGACAGCGTACAGAACCGAACGTCAAAGACTATACGACTTTGCACAAAGTCAGGAAGGTCTTGAACGCGACGCATACGACGTTCAAAGAGATACCAACAAAGCCTTCGTGCAATCCGATAAGTTACGTAAGGCGCTTAAACGGCTCGAAGGAATGAAAGAACCACGCCTATCCGACTACTATCGACCCTCAAACGGGCAGAAGACTGGCGAGTTGCTCTACGTTGGTGGTGGAATGCTAGGCGCTGGATACGCTATTAGTAGATGGCTATAGATGCTACTAGAAACGTACTAGGTACTACTACTAGGCAACTACTAGGCAACTACTAGGCAACTACTAGGCAACTACTAGGCAACTAGATACGTACTAGAAACGTACTAGAAACGTACTAGGTACTACTAGGAACGTACTAGGTACTACTACTAGGCAACTACTAGGCAACTACTAGGCAACTACTAGGCAACTACTAGGCAACTACTAGGCAACTACTAGGCAACTACTAGGCAACTAGATACGTACTAGAAACGTACTAGAA
The DNA here is from genome assembly GCA_030867875.1 of Actinernus sp. WN-2022. Lineage (NCBI taxonomy): Eukaryota > Metazoa > Cnidaria > Anthozoa > Actiniaria > Actinernidae > Actinernus > Actinernus sp. WN-2022. The sequence goes on from JAOWCC010001634.1 coordinate 54,432,547, forward strand.
ACGTACTAGGTACTACTAGGAACGTACTAGGTACTACTACTAGGCAACTACTAGGCAACTACTAGGCAACTACTAGGCAACTAGATACGTACTAGAAACGTACTAGAAACGTACTAGGTACTACTAGGAACGTACTAGGTACTACTACTAGGCAACTACTAGGCAACTACTAGGCTACTAGATACTACTAGGTCACTACTAAAAAATACGAAAAGAAAAAAAAGAAAGAAAAAAAGAAAAAGAAAAAAAAAGAAAAAAAAAGGAATAAGGACTGGTTGGATAGGTTCTTATTCTTTTTTTTTTCATCTGTTGAAGGTTAGAATGTATAGATGTATGATGGATGCTAAACTTGCGAATATCTTCTATGGTCCTACGGCTATTGGAAAGGTCACGCTGCAATTGACAAGCTATCGGTAGCAGCGAAAGCATCAGAAGACGTAGCTAGGAGTTGGTTGGAAAAGCAATCTATATGGCAGGTATATCTACCACCACCGAAACACATTCCACGACCGCATTGGACTGTATCGAAACCAAATGAAGTCCACCAAGCTGATTTGATATTCTTACCACACGATCGACCTGGACGTGGACGAAAGCTATACAAGTACGCTTTAGTAGTAATCGATGTAGCTTCTCGATACAAAGAAGCCGAACCTTTAGCATCTAAAGATAGTGGTGAAGTTGCTGCTGCATTCGAACGAATCTATAAACGTAGTCCACTCGAATGGCCAAAGACGTTGCAAGTAGACCCTGGTAGAGAATTCATGGGGCGTATGTCTGAAACGCTAGAACTACATGGTACGAAAGTCCAACGAGGTGAGGCTGGTAACCATAGAGCGCAAGGCTTCGTCGAGCGAGCGAATAGAACATTGGCTGAGAGATTGTTTGGATATCAATATGCACAAGAGATGGTACTTACTTCGGAAGGATCGGATGCGCGTAGTAGAGAGTGGGTAGTTCGTTTGCCAATGGTTATCAAAGCCCTAAACAGTGAGGTGACTCGACTTACAGGAAAAGAGCCTTCGAATTCTGTAGTGACGCAACGAGTAGATCTAAAGACTCCTACATATTCGCGCACCGTTGGATTGAGAGAAGAGCGCCTACCATTCGACGTCTTAGTTCGATATCTTTACGCACCAGGAGAATTGGAAGGGGGTGAAAAACGTAGAGCTACTGATCCTGTGTGGAGTTTGCAGATATATGGTATTTCGCGAAGCGTAGTATCTTCGGGACAGCCTGTGCTGTACTACCTTGCGAAGCGAGAAGGGGAGAAGGACTCACCCAAACGTGGATTCGTTCGTGAAGAGCTACAAGTCGTTCCGCCAGATACGAAACTACCACCAAGAGGTATTCTGTTCGTGCCTAGTGTAGCAGCTCGTAAATAAAGTCATCCATGTCTAAGTTTTTGTGTCCATAGGCTAATGTATCGATTCCATTATTATGGATCCAACGCTTGGAGTCGAATGGCGAAAGGGATATCTTATTAATGTGCTGCCCATAGATGTGGTGGCCTTCCGAGCGTAGTACGTCCATCCCATGCCGGAAGGTTTTCTTAGCAAATAGCGACTCTTTGTACTGCTCGTGGCGGATGTGCTTCTTTACAACTACCTTGCGGATGCCTTTAGCCTTCCTTATGCTTTTCCCACCAGCCTCTAGGATAGAATACATCTTCGGTCGAAGGCCTACGTACTCAGCGATTGGGCGCCCGGCACACTCGTCCTTCATCTTTCCAAGGACTTTCTTGTTCGCTGTGCTATGTAGTGGATGCTCCTTAGGGTAGTCAGATGTGTCATAGAGATCTTCGCGGGTAGCCATGTCGGCATACGCATCGTCTGTCTGGATCTCAAGGAGTAAACTGTCTGTGTCTGTATACATCAGTTGACATCGGTCTCCGTACTGTCCAAGCAGTTGGTTGTAGTAGAAGTCGTACATCAGATGCTTTGAGAGGTCAATAATGCTCATCCCCACGTAGACTGGGCGGTTCAAAGTCAGTCGACTCTTATGCATATGCAGGGCTGCCAGATCGTCATCGAAGATGTTTGCCCGTGCGAAGGTTGGGCTGGCAATCAGGCGTCTAAGTTTATCCTCTTCGCTGGCACGCACTAGATCGACATTTACGCGCTTGCGTAAGTTCTCCATGGTTTTACCGAAGACGCTGTTGTTCATCAATTTGTAGAGGTCTTTCTCGAAGTCGCTCGTAGCCAGTTTACGAAGGTCAGTGTTCTTTCGGATATAAGGCTCCATCCATGGACTTTGGTCAAATCGTAGTGCTCTGTGAATCTTCTTGAGATGCATACCTAGGGATAGGTAAAGCTGTAGATTGCGGTAGTGGAGTACGTATCGCTCTTTATCGCGGAGATTTGGCACCAACTTTTCAACCTCTATCGACGTACCTTTGAGGTTGCACTGATATTCGGACATCCACTCCTTTGGGATCTTCATGCACTCTGGTGCTAGCGGATAGGCGTTGTGCGTGTTGTGGAGTTCTTGTGGGTATTCGAGATCCACTTCTAGTATGTAGCCCTTGGGGCTGTCAGATGGACAGTCCACTATGGTATTGGTGAGTTCTTGAAGGTCCTCTACCCACTCAAAGCCTCCTGTTGGTAGTGGCTGACTCATTGCCCATCCATATAGGTTGTTGGCATCGAGGTACTGGATGTACGTTGTGGGCTTGGATTGGTCATAGCACTCAACCAGAGGATTGTTGGCCTTGGCATGTCTCTTGGATACCATCGAAATGCCTCCGCGAAGACCTTTCTCTACGAAGAGATGCTGGTCATAGTCCACGAGCAGCTCGAGCTCCACACCTGTAGTTTTCAAGAGCGCATCCCAAGAGAGACCAGGGCTGGTGTAGTAGTGTGCAGGATCCAAGCCATACTGATGTAGACACGTTCCCCGAAAGGTCTCAAAGACATCTGCCAGAAGAAGCACATCGGTTCGGAGATATAGGTCGTGGTAGTCTCCCATATTCTTACAGTCGAAGGCGCTCCAGACCCTCAGAGCGTGTTCGTAGTCCTCCTCGGAAATGCCTTCAGCTGATAGCTTGCTGTAGAATTCGGCTTGTGGTGGGAGTGGATCTGTGAACCGATTCCAGCTATCCATATGCTCATACGGGTAGATGCCTTTTCGCAAAAGTAGGTGTTGCCGCTCTACACTAGGCTCATACAGAGCAGTAATCTGAAAGGCTTCTGGCTGGTTGGCTGACACCAGCTTGTCTAGGGATGCCAAGAGGAATTGAGCGCTGTCGATGAATCGCAGCTGGCCTAGGGAGAACGATATGTACTTCTCCGTGTTGTTAGGGATGCACGTGATCTGCCCCTTCGTCTTGGAAATAGCCTGCATTATTAGATGCGCGTCGTAACCCCGCAAGTTGTGGAATACGACTGGTATGGTTGTGGTTTTGGGGTTCAACCGCAGCTTGAGGTTACAAGCATTGTGGGCTGCGCCTCTGTACTTGCCTGTGATGTGGCAATGGTCGCGAACTGAGTCACAGTAGAGTGGCTTCTCACACACATGGCAGATTGTGGCTGTATTGTAGGCAAACTCATTCTCTGGGGTCATCCGTATTGCTTTTGGATTTTCCAAAACTACTTTGATTCTCGATTCTTCTCGCTGCATTGCCTCCAGGAACCGTTTTGTGGCATCCCGATCTCTGTAAACGACTGGAGGCTCCGTATGACCATCGCATCGCACCACGACGTATCCAAAGCCACAAGCCACATGATGTTGTGTGTTCTGAGTGTTGCTCTTTGTGGGATCCAACTCTGGTCCTGCGATCTTAGTGGTCAAAGCCTCAAAGTCAGCGTAGATAACGTATGGAGCTGGTAGCTGTCTGTGGTGGTTTTGGAAGGAGAGCTTGTTTTCACCCTCTTTAGGCATTTCCACTCTCACGGCGGTTCCCCCTATACCTTGACACTCGGGCTTGTGGGCTTCAAGGAGGTCCTTTCGAGAGTACCCATGTAAGCATCGCTCACAAAAGTGTTTTCGGTGTTCGTGTTTGCTCTGATCGAATAGGAGGCGGTTCAAGTCCTTGATCCAGGTATAGTGGTACTTTCCGGACTTCTCTATGATCAGCATGTTGATGCGGTGGATGTCCCCACGTTGCCTGCTAATCCTGTGGACTACCACCACACCTTTCTCCCAGCCAAAAACGTTGATTGCGAGGTTGAGTTGCTTCTCCACGCGCGTTATTGGTGAGATTGGTGTTGGTAGGCTAAGCCAATCTAATTTCAATCCATCGTCTTCTTGCTACTTCGATGTCCTCTGTGGGTGTTTCGCAACTGGAAACATTGCTGAGCGTAATGTCCAACGAAAGCAGTTGTCATCGTTGTTCCTTACGTTTATCACGGCTTTCTTATTTGCAACTTCCGGAGGTAGTTCAATGAAGGATCCACCTCTCAGAGGTTGGTAGAGAGCGATGTTTAGATAGAGAAGGATGATGTGGTCGACAACCCATCCAGAGCCTCTATTCGTCCACTTCTCGAGATGCTCTAGAATCGTTGGGATGGCTCTGTCTAAGGCCTCATGAATCTCGTCGGTCTGCATGACGATCTCCTGGTTATGGCGCATCGTAGGGTCAGTAAACTCATTTCTACCGTCCGGATGGTCCTTCCTGAGCATCACCTTCAGAGCGAGTTGGAACTTCACACCATGCAGGTCATCGACTTCTTCCACCAATTTCTGATGAATATCGTAACGCGTGCCTTCTAGGAAGGCCCTTGGGTCAACACCTAGTTCGTGGCCTACGGGGACATCCATCTGCCACCCACGTAGATACTTACCGATGGTCCGATGGGTTCGCTCAAATGTGAGGTGTACCATATTGGCGGGCGTATACTATAGTGGAGCTATATGTCTAAATGGTTATACGATATTGAGTAAATGCGTGCGTGTGTGTCTAGTTTTCGTTAACGATGGGTTTAGGGCGGTAGGTAAGACAGTTGTTCTTCTTATGTCTCCACAAGGCAGAGTAGCAGCTTAGCTCTCCGCCACAACTCTCACAAACGTATTGCTTTGGGACCCTAACGCACGGGGTTTTGCGATTCTCTCGATGGCGTTTCAGATTCCAACTCCTCTCAAATACTCTTCCACACTTTTCACACTCCATCTCATATGGGTCATATATCTTAGTGTAGCTATATGTCTAAGTGGTACTGTCATGTTGAGTAAAAATCATTGGTCGGTTGGAACGCCGAGGGCCCTAACACATGGGGTCACGGTTGGTGTAATCCCCTATGGTTGACTTAAAGTGCTTGATGAGCCACTTTTCGATGTTGAGATGGCCATTTTCTCTGGCAAGATATAGGGCACAATGGATGTGGTCATCATCTATGGTGAGGTAGTGCTTAGTGAGCCACTTAACAACATCGAGATGGCCATTTTCGCTGGCATAGCATATCGCATCGTACTCGTACCAGTTGCCTTCGTACTTGTGCTCATACTCTTTAGTGAGCTGGAAGCGATTAACGAACCACTTAACGACATCAAGATGACCATTTTCACTGGCATAGCATATCGCATAACCATCGTTATAGTGTGCGTCCTCTGTGGAAATATTGAAAGTCTTGACCAAATTATCTCGTTCGTCATCGTTGCAAGCCGACCTAAGCCCGAAAAGGAGTACTTGTCTACGGAACTCTAGGTCTACGTTTTTGTAGCGCGCGAGAGATGCGGCACCGTTTAGGCGTTTCGATGTCCTTGCGATGCTTGCAAATGACGTAGGACCTGCATGCTCTACTATCTTAGTCAAGATTTCTATTGGGAGGCACGATACGTTATCCATAGTGGAAGGGATCGATATGCAGTATAGTAATCACTTCTCTAATAGGTTCACGCTTTTGGATTTTTAGGTGCAAGAATGGCTAGTGACAATTTGGGGGCAACACTGTGTATAAGTAGTATGAACAATGGCGGTTCTGGAAAAACTTGAAAATGTGGGCAAGCAAGGGGGTGAGTGAAACGAACCGCCTTGCTTGCCAACATTTTCAAGGTGGGCCAGAACCGCCATTGTTCATACTACTGGTTATAAGAATATAGATGAAAAAATTATTATAAAAAAAATAGAATCCAAAATAGAATCAGAAATAGAATCTAAAATAGAATCAGAAATAGAATCTAAAATAGAATCCAAAAAATATCTCAAACATTTAATCCAAAAAATAGAATCCAAATTAGAATCCAAAAATAGAATCCAAAAAATATCTCAAACATTTAATCCAAAAAATAGAATCCAAATTAGAATCCAAAAATAGAATCCAAATTAGAATCCAAAAATAGAATCCAAATTAGAATCCAAAAATAGAATCAAAAATAGAATCAAAAATAGAATCCAAAAATAGAATCCAAAAATATAAACAAAAATAGAATCCAAAAATAGAATCAAAAATATAATCCGAAAATATAATCCAAAATATAATCCAAAATAGAATCCAAAAATAGAATCCAAAAATAGAATCAAAAATAGAATCGAAAATAGAATCCAATAAACCCTATATATTAATCTTCTTTGTGTTTGAATTTTAGAGCTTATTAGTTTACAAGTTCTTTATTATTAATTATTTTAATTTAACTAATGTTGTTAGTCCATACTAGTTCACGAATAACCATTAGTCGAATTAGGGCGTGGTCAAATTTCTTTAAGATTTGGGCGTGGTCATATTTCCAAGAATTTGACCTTGGGTATTTCCAAGAATTTGACCTTGGGGATTTCCCAGAATTAGGGCGTGGTCATATTTCTTTAAGATTTGGGTGTGGTCATATCTCTTGGGATTTGGGTGTGGTCATATTTCTTGGAATCGGCTTAGTAGTAGGGAAAGCTTATTCTGACTCATTTTGACAAAATGAGCCAGAATCGGCTTTTTCCTACTACTCAGGGAATTACGCTTACAAAGCGTATGCCAGAAACCTGTTAAACTTTGGCAAAGCTCAGAAAAAAAGCGGCCTCGCTCTAGAAGGATGGTACGACTCCCCAGGACGTATGGATTCCGTCGACCACACGCTCATCGCCACCGACCCCGGTTACAATGGGGGTCTGGTAAGACGGCAAAAGCTTTGCGATGGTCAAATCATTTACGTCGTGTTTCAACCGGCCTTGGACATATTTACCTCCCCGCGTCTTCTCCACCCTGGAGTTCCCATCGACATCCGATTCAATTCCGACGACTTCAGTCTGATGGTGGGGGAAACAACAGGTGTCGAAGGCAATCCTAAGATCGTGCGCACCAAAGCCCAATTCTGGATTCGTGAAGTAGAACTCACTGAAAAACTCCACACCGATATTGAAGCCAAACAATACCAAGGCATGAAAGCAGTCAAGTTTCCACTACGACCATCAAGCCCGTGGTACGGGTCGGCATTCAACCTTTTCCTAGGAGGCTCTCCAGACAAAGTCATTGCTCAAGACGCTTACAGCGGTACCAAGAACAAAAACTACTGCAACTTCAAGCATCATGACATTGCCAGTATTCAATTCACTCGAGACAACCGTGAAGAACCTTTGCCGCGAATTGATTTCATTTCCGGCGATAAGGCAGAAGCCCTGGTCATGATGTACCGTGCGACATCCAACCTGTGGTATGGAGAGAGCAACGGCATAAAAAGGGGAGACATCAAGAAAGGATTCTTCATCTTCCAAGTGGATATGACTCGTGATGGGGGTGGCGTGAAGGACTATACCTATGCCAAAAATAACGGTATCGTCGACTGTTTCATCAAGTTCAAGAATCCTCTCGGCGAGACTGTCAAAGTGGTCTTCCTTCCAGAGTTTGAAAACGTCGTGGAGGTGGGGGTAAATAAATTGTCTCTGTACGCAACAACTACTAGATAACCTGAAGGGAGAGAAAAAAAAAACATGAAAGACTCCAAACCAAGACGCCCACGGTTTAAAGGGTTGACTGACCACCAGCTGGATAGTATTGCCAAGGCCCAACCACAACCTCTCAAGAACGCGTGGCAGGGAGTGTACTCAATGAACACCATGCCATACCGAGATGAGTTAACGCAATACCCTGCCGCGTTCATCGTTAATAATGAACGCAATGACCAACCCGGTGAACATTGGTTGGCTCTGGTGATCTGGGTTCCGGAACAATCGTCCGATTTCTTTGACAGTTTTGGGGAACCGCCTAAGCACTATGGATATAGAATTTCCAGAATGTCTCGAAGACCTGGGAAATGGAAACACCACGTACGCCCAATTAAGGACGTCTGCAAGCCAAATACGTCGGCCGTGCGTGGTCATCATTGTTTGTATTTTCTGTACCATTGGCTCGTGCGAGGGTTGTCGAGTCAGAAAGTGGTCGACTCGTACCCTAACTCCACACTTTAAAACAATGACTTTAAAGCCTGTTCGTTTGTCTGTCGTCGTATGATTCAAGATAAAATGAAAACAAAGAGACTGCGTAACCAGCCTCTATGGCAACTGTGTCAAAGTCGCGTGTGTGCCAAAAATCGATGTCGTTTGTAATGTAGTAGTAGTAGTAGTTTAAAAAAAATTAAGAAAAAAACTCTGACGTCGTGAATGATCACAGTGTCCTGCAGAAACTCGTTCTCGTCCATGTAATGTACTTGGATCCATCCATCCATCCTGTGGTAACATCACAATTCCGTCTTGGTTCAGCCACTTACAAAAGAGGAAGAAAAAGTGTACTAGATCAGTAAATACGAAACGGCCAGAGCTACGAAAGCCCTGTAAAAGCCATGCAAACTCTTTCACATAGCACTACGGTTAGCGAAACCTGACATGAAAAGCGCTCAAGACTAGAATGCAGTTGCGGACAGCTGTTTCGTCCTTATTGGGACTCGTCAGCGCAACGTAGCGAGCAAAATGAGCGTCTGGCAACACTTCACCTCCGCCCATATAAGCTGCTATGAATTCTAGAAGCGAGCTAAGAAAGAGATCGGTTACCATGTGTGGTAAAACAACCCTGACCTTAGACCTCATACGCCAACGTCACGATGCTTTTCAAAAACCCATTCACCATGTTGTCTACTGCTATGGTGCATGGCAACCGACTTTCGGTGCCTTGAAACAGCAGGGCGTTCAAATGGTCGAAGGCCTGCCCGATAACATTTATGATTATGTCCAAGACGGAAAACCGACCCTGCTCGTGTTAGATGACCTCATGCAAGAAAGCAGTGGGAGTGGGGCCATTGAAAAATTGTTCACCCGGGGAACACATCATCATATCACCACTCTCTACCTGACTCAAAATATGTTCCCAAAAGGTAAACAAGCGCGCACCATGTCGGTAAACTCGCATTATGTGATCATGTTCAACAATCCCCGAGACCGTCTTCAATTCACCAATTTAGTCAAGCAAGCTTTTCCAGGTCAACAAGCCCGATTGCAGGAAGCCTTTGAAGATGCCACAGGCCAACAAAACACAGAGTATAAGTACATGCTGTTTGAGTTCACACACACAACAAACGCCTGAAGCCTACAGGCTCCGTGCACACGTACTCCCTAGCGATAAGCAGAAACAAGTGATTTGGATGTCGAAAAACATCCGACGACCATGAGTTTTGGATATTATCCTATCCAAGATGTCTGGGACCCCATGGCTATACTGCCCGACACATGGGACCCCACTGTGGACTTCATCCAGGAAAGAGAGAACAGTTGGCTGGGGCTTCGGAAGCGCTCGCGGTCGGGAATGTGGAAGCTGCTTCAGAACTCGTCGACAGCGCCCGTGCCAATCTATAAACGTTATCGAATGCTTCGCAATCATCCTCCCTTTCACCGCCGCCGCAACGGATCGTCAATGAGGGAGAAGAATATGAGATCTCACCACGACCTGCCGACATTTCCCCAGCCACCGCACGTGTGTACGATGCTCTGGATGGTTATCGTGTCCACAGAACGTTACCCTCCACATCATCATCACAATCACCACCACCACAGATACCGACTGCACCACCGATCTCCCAACACCACAGGCTCCTGTCCGACGTGTCGTCAGGCCAAATGTTCCCACCACCACCCACACCACTACGGAAAACACACCACCACCACCATTCGCCACTCGTCTCAATGCCGCCATGAACTCCTACCTGAACACAGATATCCCACCCTCACAGTAGGTACTACTCCCACCGCCGCTGCGGTCGAAGAAGGGTCGAACAACCAAACATTAAATGCTCTGATGGACCAATCGGACATGCTGTTTAACATGATCCGTGAAACCAACCCACGTCTGTCTGACCCCGAACGGCGACGATTGCAAGACCGTATCGACCGCATCGAACAACATATCGTGGACTGGTTGACCCATCACCGTAACCGCGGGTCACTACACCAGTCGCCAAGGTCACAACACCCACACCATGGCCAGTGGCTCAGAACGGACAGATCTCGGAGAAGGGGACCATTGCACCACAACCACCACGAGAACCAGCACCACTGTGAGAAAAGGAGGACCACAAACGGTAGAACGCGATTCGCAAAGCGTGACCATGACTGGGAATCGTCGTCGTCGCCTCCATCGCCGTCCGTCCAGGGTCTCTTTCAGGACTTCGTCTAGGGAACCTTCCCACGCCTCGATACCTTCCTCCTCCTCCAGTCAAACAGGGCATGGTCGGTGGTGGGTGGAAAACGTGATCCAAGACATGTTAAAGAAGAAGAATAAAACTATAAAAAGCAGTTCTTGAAAGCACCACCACATCATTATTTCACCATGGCACGTGGCAGACGTCGTACACGGGTAATCAAGAAAAGTAAACGTTGTACTATGGGAGGTAGACGAAGACGCCGTCGCCGTCGACGCGGTAGTAAACTGGCCGGCATCAAAGACTACCTAAAAAGCAAATCCATCAATTATGCGGGGGACAGTGCAGGGCATACCCTCAAAACCATGCTGGCCGGAACTAAGCATGGGAAAGACGCGATCCAATTTGCAAAGGAATTGGTAAAAAAGCTATAAAAACGCAACTCTTACTGGTGACTGACCCATATTCCTCACACGATGGCGAAGCCAAAAGGAGTTCGTTTCTCAAGAAGAAATAGTCGGGTGAAACGTCATATTGGAGCACGACGTCGACGACGACGAAGAGGAAGAAAGGGAAAAGGATTGCTACTTGGACCACATTCTCCATTTAGAAACGTTCCCATCCTAGGCGCGATTTTATAATCCTATAAAATGTTTGAGTTCTCCCATTAGAGAATCTCATTTTTTTTAACCATCCTCATCCTCCACAACATCATTAGGGCTAGACGCGGACGTAAGAAAAAATCGTCAAAGACATCTCCAAAACTACAGGGAGCTCGTAATCTATTCACCAAACATGGCCCTCCACGCTACGATGGGTATAAAGCAGTTTCCACCTCGCACCGGGGTAGTAACAACCAACACAGCCCACCGACCTTCATCACTGTGGCTGGAAGATTCAGATACTTATCTAGCCTATTACCCCGATGGTGGGCTACGTATTCGACTTCGTTCAACATGTCAATGGTATCCCACAAATCATCCCTCTGACGAAACAACTTCCACAATGGTGTTCCAGGATTGAGACCGCTCTCTGGTGTGCTCGCTGTCACGATCATCTCTTTCATACGGTTCTTCAGAGAGGTCACCAAGTTAGAATACCATTCATGTAGACCCATCAGGACTGCGTAGCATGCCCCGCGGTCTTCTAGGTTCAAATAAGTCGAGGCGGATTCGTCATACATCCATTTTGGAAGATCCCAGGGCTCAAGTTCAATCATGTCTCCTCCTCCTTCTTCTTCCACAGAGTCTATGTCTGAATCAGATTCGTATTTTTTTTAAACGCGTTAAACACCTCGGTAGTTCCTATCATCCTGATGGCTATGAGGGATTTGATTCGTACGAGAGAGAACTATTTTTTAACTCTAGTTTATCTACAGGACGCACTTCCGTTATCGAACGCTTCCTACAATAGTAACCTCAGTTTTTTATACACAAAACGGAAATGCGTCATAGGCCTACATCCCTTAGTCCGAGTCTTCGTTGTCGTCACCAATGCTGCCAAAACCACTGAGTCATTGACTTCACTCATAATACTAAAATCCAAATGAAAGTCAGTCATGGCCACTAGCAATCGAAGCCACTCCTCTGGAAGTAATGTGTCCTTCATTGCTTTTACAATGTATCGGAAGGTACTACTAGCTAGGGTCTTTTCACAACCCCCGGATTCAATATACTTCCTCAAAGGTATATAACCCGGTTGCGTCCTATTCTCTTCAAACCATTTATCCATGGTAAAGTTGTGTGTGAGCGTTCTACAAAACTAAATATTATGTCCTGTCCTTAGTTATTATACTTCACAGAAACCGGAAATGCGTCATAGGTCCAAGCTTCGACAGCACATGCCACGAGGGTTCAATGTCTTCTCCTGATCCTTCTTCTTCTTGGGATAATCCCACTCTGGTACTTTTGACAACCGGATCAACTCTTCTATCAGCTCTTCAGGCTCGATCCAGCCCGGACCATAGTCGTAACCTAGCTCTTCATTGGCGTAAACCTAGTCGTTCTTGATCAAAGCAATTTCTAGATCATCCTCGTCGCCCTCCTTTTCTTTACCATCAGGATTGTAACACAAGGAGATTGTGCGTGCCCCTCCACCCAGTTTATAGATTCTGAAACAATTTCCCTCCACGGAACCAACTTCGCCAAAGGGAAAGAGAATGTTATGACTGCATAAACTGTGATGCAGTTCTTTAGCTTTCTGAATAAAGTGAGGCATACTCCTCATCCATGCGGTAAAGTTAGTGGCCATGTTATCGTTGGGGGGGTGGGGGGGGGGAGCTAATCGTCCAAGACCGTTTCACGATAAGACTAATTTAATGATGTGTTACGGATCTATATATGCGGCGCAACCCCCGCGTGTCGGATGTGCGTCACAGTCCCTACATGTTTTTCAGAGGCGCTATTTTTTCGCTTTGTTATACTACCCCAAAGCCGCGCCGTGCGCCTCTGGCGCGTTTCCGCCGCTTTTTGATCCACCCTTCACCGTCCCTTGCGCTTCCAAGACCTATTCCCCGTTTTGCCTATGACGTATTTCCGGAATGACGTCATTTCTTAAGCCCACGCTGCAAAAACCGATGATGACGTCAAAGTCATTTTTTTACTGGAAGTAAAATTACCTAGGCTGACATCATCGGGGTCAAACACCTTGACCTTTTTGACGTCATTTCTTTTGTTCTTTGCCTCATTTGCATAAAAGTACCCCAGCACCCAACTACCCCTACCTTACTACTGTAGGTGTTATGATAGATGAACATTTAACATGGACAGAGCACATTAATTACATAACCAAAAAGATAATTTATGGTCTAGGGGCAATGAAAAGGATAAGACCATGTGTCCCAAGAAATACTAATAAAGGTTTACGACTCTCTCACATTACCTATTGCTGTGAAGTTTGGGACACATTGGGTAAAGTCCTATACGATAAATTGCAAGTTCTCAAAAATAGGGCCACTAGGTTGATTTCTCAGCGGATTACAATACCAGCTCCAATGTACTCCTAGCATCTTTAAGGTGGGAAAGATTGGATGAAAAAAGGGCAAAGCGAAAGGAGACGCTCATGCATAAAATACATAATAATTGCGTGCCATGCAGCCTCGTCGACGTATTTAAAACAACGGGAAGCTCACTTCACTACAACTTAAGAGGTTGTGAGACAAAGTTTCGTCTCCCTCAACCAAAAACTGAGTTCCTGAAAAAGAGTCATACAGCGGAGCAAAGTTGTGGAACGAGCTTCCCACTGCGGTATGTGAAACAGTCTCTTATTTCGTTCAAAAAACAAATCGCAGAAATCACTCTGCTCAACAAATGACTTAGACCTATACTTTTATTCCAATAATATATTAATAGAACAGTATTTTTATATTATAGTAGTTATTTTATTACGATGTTTTTATGTATATTATAAATAAGTTTGAATCCGATGTAATTTGAGGAGTATAATTAGCTTAGTATAGATAACATGGCTTCTGTGGAAATCAGAAATAGTCTGTCAGGACTTTTCCGTGTATAAATAAAGTTGATTTGATTTGATTTTTGCTTCTATCAAGAATAATGAGCGTGATCAATCAACGATGTGGAAAATCGTTAATGAATTAACTTCCAGGAATTCCACCTCGACTTCTATTAAGGAGTTAAGGATCGATGACAAAGTCCATTTCCAACTCTGAAGAGATCTCAGAGACTATGAACGAGTATTTCACAGGTATTGGCCTAAAGCTAATACTATTCCTCGCAGCGATATATCTTATAATCATTATCTGAATAAGGTTGGCTGCACCTTTCACCTTCAAGAAGTAAGCAATACTGAAGTTCTTCAACTCTTGAAAAAGCTATGTATCTCAAAGACTACTGGCCTAGATAACGTCTCGTGTAGGCTGCTCAGACGCAGCTGATATCATGTGATTCAATTACGGACATTTTTAATTCTTCAATCAAATCAGGCAAATTTCCTTTAGAGTGGAAACTAGCGAGAGTGTGACCTATCTTTAAAAAAAGATAGTCGGTCTGATCCAAACAACTATAGACCAATTTCTGTTATCCCTGTAATATCTAAAGTATTTTAACGCCTAGTATTTGAGCAGCTTTACAAATATCTACAAGGTAATAATATCCTTACAAACTCTCAGTCCGGGTTCAGAGAACTCCACTCCACAGTTACAGCGCTTCTCGAGGCTACCGATGACTGGTACAGAAACATAGATAGCGGCTTTGTTAATGCTATTACATTTCTAGACCTAAAAAGACCTTCGATACCGTTGACCACGAAATTATAATTCAAAAGCTGGCATTGTATGGTATAGAAGGCGTTTCGTTGCAATGGTTTGGGTCTTATCTAAACAATAGACAACAAAGCTGCTGTGTCAACTTCTACCCTCAAACCTGTAATGTGGTGTACCTCAATTTATACTAGGGCCTCTGTTATTTCTCATATATATTAAAGTGCATATAAGCCTGGCCAATTAGGCAACCCAAGACACGTTTTTGGGCAACTTTGAACGGCCAATACACCATGACAAATAAATCGAATCAACTTTTTATTCCGGAATCCTTTGTTCTATGGCCTCTAAGTAGTAGGAGAGGGACCGAATTAAGCCCCTTTTTTGCGGCGCTATGCTAATTTTTGCGGCGCTCTCATTAATTCAATGACGTCACGGTTCTATTGTTTGAAGCTCATGAATAAAATGGGGGTGAATAAATTATCTTTTGTCTGGGGCTCATGAATAAAGTGTGGCGATCTCATTATCTATTGTTCCTTTGGATTAGGTCATCGATCTATTCGGGAATGTTTGGGCAAAGCCTATTGTTTGGAGCAGCTATAAAGCTAGAACCGATCGGCCCTGAATCCATTCAAGAAATTGAACTTTGAACAAGATGGAAGCTACCGAATTGGAATGTGACATTTCAGAAGCAATTGGCCGTTTGCTCGAGTTAGCAGCAGATAACTCTATTTTCCTTTACAGTTAATAACTCATAAGATAATAATGGTATACAAAATCCGGTATGGTTCATTAGATCAACTCTGCTATTGTTCTTAGGGTTTAGCGATAACTGAAGGGCCTATTGTTTTGAGGAAAACTCTTGAGATGCAAATTCTTCTCTAAAACTGAACTATAATTACCATACGAATAAAAACAAACCACCAGATAAATTAAACAAAGTTTATTCAATCTCAAAAACACCAATTTACAGTTTGTTTTCCTTATAGTCGCGGAGTTGATAACTTTCTTATTTCTCAGTTCATGGGTTGATATAATGTACCGTGTTACAAGATTACACTGATTTATGTTTCATTGATTTTTTTCTTGTTGACAAATGCTGCTTACTGATTGCTTATATTAAAACGATGACAAGAGAAAGAATATTTTAAAAGACATTTATTACTAGAAATCGACTTAATAAAACTTATTTCTAAAAGGTACAAATGTATTGTTCATCACGGGAACACTCTGTTCCGGAATAGGTTGTTTTTGGAATTGTTTATTCAACAAGACTTTTCGGTGGTGAATTGCAGCCTCGGTCGCTTCTTTCCATCCATAATCTTCCATGTTCATCAAGTTTTGCTTTGTTTCCAAGATTTTTCGGAAATCAGGATCTTTTCTTTAGCTGTGAATCCATTTCATATCTTCGAACAACACTTCTCTTATGTCTTTTCTATAGGTAGGAACCAAAGCGTTACTGGCTTTGATTTGAGCAACTTCATGATTATCCCCATCGTGTTCATACATTTGAACCAACGCTTCCCAATCTTCCTGGTGCCGTTCTTTAGCTTCGTTTCGAATTCTTTCCCAAACATCCTCTTCTCCGTCATAACTATCATCAGTGGAGTCCGTGCTCTCCTGAGAATCAGAGCTTTGATAAGAATCTTCAGTCATTTCATCATCTGAGTTGGAACGATTAGCAGCCATCGTTTATATCTTTACTCTTCAAGGAGCGGGAGTATAATGTCAGACCCTTAAAAGTTTCCAACTTTATAGAAAACAAATTGGCGTGGTCACTAAGTTTAACAAATGTCAATTAGTTGATTTAGCTAAGGTCTCTCAGGTAGACCAACATTATAAGCAGGATTCCTAACCAACATATTTTCCATTATCAACAACTGGATTTACATTCCTTGACAAAAACTTTCTTTTTTGAAGTTTCGCTTCTTGTAAATATGGTTTACGTTCTTGAGTTGATAACCTATGGACTTGTGCCAAGTGGTTGGATAATTTAACAAGATACTTTGATCCACAATTAGGTACAGGGCAGTTTTTCAAAGTCCGATTTTCCATGTTCACTCGTTGAAAGTTAGTATCAAATAGCACAAATCTACCTGATCGTCCCTTTGTTTAATTTATCTGGTGGTTTGTTTTTATTCGTATGGTAATTATAGTTCAGTTTTAGAGAAGAATTTGCATCTCAAGAGTTTTCCTCAAAACAATAGGCCCTTCAGTTATCGCTAATCCCTAAGAACAATAGCAGAGTTGATCTAATGAACCATACCGGATTTTGTATACAATTATCTTACGAGTTATTAACTGTAACGGAAAATAGAGTTATCTGCTGCTAACTCGAGCAAACGGCCAATTGCTTCTGAAATGTCACATTCCAATTTGGTAGCTTCCATCTTGTTCAAAGTTCAATTTCTTGAATGGATTTAGGGCCGATCGGTTCTAGCTTTATAGCTGCTCCAAACAATAGGCTTTGCCCAAACATGCCCGAATAGATCGATGACCTCATCCAAAGGAATAATAGATAATGAGCGCGCCACACTTTATTCATGAGCCCCAGACAAAATATAATTTATTCACCCCCATTTTATTCATGAGCGCCGCATTTTATTCATGAGCTTCAAACAATAGAACCGTGACGTCATTGAATTAATGAGAGCGCCGCTAAAATTAGCATAGCGCCGCAAAAAAGGGGCTTAATTCGGTCCCTCTGCTACTACTCCTCCAGTCTCTTCGTAAGAAATATAATTAGCCAGGGCTTATATGCACCTTAATGACCTACCGAATTGTTTGCCAGATGCAGCTACGCGTATGTATGCTGATGATAGAACCCTCACTGCCACTGGAAACGACCGAGAGGAAATTAACGAATCTGTCACGAATAACCGGACTGAAGTGAGTAAATGGCTTGCAGCCAATAAACTTTCACTAAATGCGTCAAAGACAGATATACTACTCATTGGCTCAAGCCAGAGACTCCAGGAATTTCCCAAAATTATGTCGTTTCCAAATGGTGGCGGGGTTGTAAAGAGAGTTTCGTCAGTCAAGTACCTCGGAGTACACCTTGACGCCTGTTTATCATGGAATACTCATATTAAAATAAGTATTTTTAAGAAAAGATTAACTATATTGTAACTTAACTTCCATATTTTTAACTAGCATATTTCAACACACGACATTCATGTAGGTATATTTTAGTTTTTTACAATCTCTGTATTTTGTAATTGTTTTATGCTATTACTGATGTTTACTCGTGTATAAATAAAGCGTATGTATAGATGGTAAATATGGCATCTGTTCCTTCATCAGACGGACCAGGTTAGCGAAGTACATGTAAAACCAGGATCATTACAGTACTTTTAAAAAAATACCCGGACTTCAATAGCATTTATAAAAATTAACATGATATGCCAACTTTTTTTGGACTGACTTGGACTGAAACCCGGATACGGTACTGTCGCACTTAACATTTGAAACTGAACGAAGTGGATGGGCCAGAAGACACATAGTATTCGATAAATAAATATTCCTCAGTTAGCATTATCGTTATTCGTTACTTTTAATTAATTAAAGTAATGTAGCCGAAAATGCCTCTTATTAACAGAGTGCGAGGTCCCTACCGTAAGTAGTAGTAGTAGGAGTAGCAGCAGCAGCAATAATAATAATAATAATATTTATATATAAGTAATGGACCGAGTTTTCCCCTTTTTTATGGCCCAAGCGCGAAACACGCGAGGGTGAAAGAGGATCTATAAATTACGGTACAGTCCGAGCAAACGAGGTTAAGTAATGGTCCAGATAAGAACTGTAGTGGAATCCATTGTTCTGCGGCAATGAGCCTCCCCCACATACGATTTTGCTTGAATATGTCTTAAGTGCTTTAGGAGATATCTACAGTCCAAACTACATCTCGAAAATAAAGTATTTGTTATGCTATTGGCTCTTTTTTCTGTGAAAACGCAGAGAAGCCACCATCCAGCCAATCGGATATAGAGAAAACAAAGGATTTTTCAATCGCAAATTTGAGAACTTTCCCCACACACGATATTCTTCGCAATTAAACCATAGCTAGTTTGATCAAATATAAATTCAAACTACAAAAAAATATAGAATGAAAATGAATTATTTCGATGGGTTTCTATTGAATTTATAAGTATCAACCAATGAAATTACGAGAAAGAATAATAGAAAATTAACACCTTTTAACATTCCTTGCCGTAGACACTACAGTTCTTATCTGGACCATTACTTAATAATATGTTTATTATATAGCTTCTTCATTTTCTTTGAAACCGGAAGTGGGCGGAAGGTCCCCACGGGAAGTTTGGAGCGCAAATTGACCAATCATACCTCGCGAAATTACCAGTAAGCTATACACCATTTTAATACGTGGTTGGAATCCAATTATAGTGGTACATGTGAATGGCACGCACGAGTGGTATATGTGAATGGCACGCACAAGTGTACACGTGAATGGCACGCACGAGTGGTACACGTGAATGACACGCACAAGTGGTACATGTGAATGGCACGCACGAGTGGTACACGTGAATGGCACGCCGCACGAGTAGTACACATGAATGCACGCACAAGTGGTACCCGTGGATGGTACGCCGAATAGTACATGTGAATGGTACGCACGATTATTACACGTGAATGGTACGCAAGAGTATTCTAGTTGATGGTCAGCATGTAAGCGGCACGCATGAATGTGGTCGGTGCTCTTGACCGGTGGATAACGTCCTACCATGGACCCTTCTTCTAGTACTGTGCAGCGATTTCTCGGTGTTTTCCTTCAGAGACTCTTCATATTGCAATTGATTCGAGTAGGTCTTAAGGTTAAGGCAAGACAAGCTCTTCAATGGATTAATCGAGATAGACACCTTGTTCAACTGAGCGCTCTTTGGTCGCTGCCTTGTAACCTTGTCTCGCGCACGTGCTGCAGTGACCATGATTTTGTTTTCGCAAGTCCTTATGGGTTCGCTTGCAGATGTACTCCAACCACGTCTGTCAGCGGGGAGAGTTGATGTATGACACACCGGAGCACTACGACCTCGCGAAATAATGTGCGGGGTCTTATTGTCCGGCAGAGGTGGTGGCTTTGGGTAGGATTGTCGCACTTCCGTTACCAACATTCTGTCCCTCAAATTTATATCTGAGTTAAACGGCGCAACATGGTATTCGTTACCAGTCCTCCTTAAAGAGACGTTAGCGGGAGAGGACTGAGGCCGAATGAGTCTAACCTTCCTGGCACTTTGTACTCTGTTCACGTGACTGCTAATACTATTGAGTGTACTGTCTTGGTGTCTGACACGCGCAGGCGCACTGTAAATTCTCTTGGTGAGGTCACCAGACGTTCCTGATTGGCCTGGATAAACAAAAGCAGGAGATGCCGTGGATGAGGGGGGTCTGGCAGGGAGGCTGTCTCTTGTGTTGGCGCGCATTAGTCTCTGTGCCCGCACATAAGGACGTGACAGTCTGCGCAGAGGGTGCTTGCCATAGATATCCAGGGTGCCGAGGCCCTCTGGCCTCTCAGGTGGTAGGTTGTAATCCCAGTCAACTGACTCGAAGTTAAAGATAAGTAGGTTGCTAAATGTGTTGACCACCATCCTAGAAAGAAGAAAGATAATGATCACAAACAAACTGAACTTGATGGCACTATAAGTAAAGTTACTAGAACCCCTGGTTTAAAACGTCTTTACCCAAGACGGTGTGGAGCTTTAATGACTTACACATCAAGTTTGAGATTGTTTTGCGCTTGCTCGGTACTTGCTGACCTAGCTGTGGATCAAACCAATAGCAGACATACACACTGGTGCGCTTCACCAGTGTCGACTGGCACACGATGACTGAGCGGCCATTTCTACGCACAACTACGTGGGCCAGTCACCATTACGTGGGCCAGTCACCATTACGTGGGCCATTCCCCATTACATACACAGTGCAATAACTGTCAGTTTCATATTTACATAGGTCCTGTTTATATGAAATGAGCTGGCCCACTTTGCCGATATATATTTAACAGGACACTGTCAACCCCCAAATGACAAACTTTCTAATGATCAAAGACAAAAATAACTACTCGGATTGCCAGAGTATGCTTTTCAGGCATATTGGGGAAAGTCTGAGATTATTTTGCTTCTAGAATTCCACTTTAATCTTTGCCACCTCTATCGAAAAGTCTGGCTGTTATTTGTGTAATTTTGTTGTAAATAAACTTAAAGGTTCAACTCAATTGACGGTACCCATTTTAAGGCCGCTGTCATAAGGCGAAGTCAGCTCGGCGGAACTCGGTGTCGTAAACTTTTGCTGCGAGAAATAATTGTTATCGCAAGCAAGACTTTTTAGTACGATTAGTAGTAGTTTTCCAGCTTCACGGTTTCCGTCATTTACATTTGTACGATCTGTTCCTCAGGGATGAATTTTGCTATTTTAAAACTGGGCTTACTTAGCTTGCCGTGCTGGTCGAGATCTCGGTAAAAGTGAGCCAAGTCAGTTGAATTTGACTATCCCATATCATGGAATCAGGGCCTTAGAGCATTCAAACAAATTAAACAAACTAATACACATTCTGTATAAAACTTAAAATCCTATATCGCACAAGAAATACACACACACACACACACACACACCTATTTTCCACTGCACAAATGGTGGTGATGGCATCGTTTTTGCTGTTCCCACGAATTACTCGAAGGCAATCCCCATTCAACAGGTTCCACACACGAAGCTAAAAAGTAAGCACAACAGCTCGTTAGGTTTGTGTTAGAACTAATTGATTAAACCACTTATGTTACGTTCTGGAGAAAGGGGAAATAGTTCTAGCAATATGAAGGCTGACAACAAAACAAGAGTTATCTGAACCTCTTACCTTGCCATCTGCTGATCCAGTGATAACTCGACAGTACAGAAATTCAAGACACAACACTTCCCTAGTGAAAGTAAAAATTAACATGGGAGCTGTATCATTATTATTGAACTACTGTCAACATGATCCATTGGATAGACCAATAAAAAGTTGCCTCTATCCCTGTTAATATAGGTACATTTTGACACCTTAAACAACAAGTTCCTGACTTTAGGAAAAGTCGCAAACTGATTGGCTACAGTACTGAAATGGCAATAATTAATTAACTGCCTGTGGTCGCTTGTGGGCAGACATAAACAATATCTAGTAAATTAATTGCTACATTGGAATGACTCAAGACTAAAGTTAACGTTTCAATGTTCTTTGTTTCTATTGATTTTATAGTGGCGTTTGTCGATTTTCAGTTGATAGCACCTCAAGCTCCTAGTCTAATAATTGTCAGCTGTGTTTACAGAATCAGTGGCCGTGCTTTATTGGATTTACTAACTCCAGCTGGAAGCGAGAGTTTGTAAATCCGATAAAGCATGGACACGAATTCTGTATATGGCTTTTCTCGAACTCATTAATAATTCATGAGCTTTTTAGTCAATCAGAGGGCTGCATTTCGTCACATGCATGAATCTGGATACCCAATGAAACACTAAATGAACATCACTAGTGATTTGGACATCCAAATCACTAATGATGTTCATCTGTGTTCTCATGGGGTATCATTCATGCATGTGTTGGACCTAATTAAGCTACAGGATTACAGCATAAGTATGACTTTACTTGGAGAAGTGAAGGACAAGACGGAAATAAAAATCGGTGTCCAGAGTGTGACTCGAACCATCATCCTCATGGCTGTTCTTGACTACTAGTCCGCTGTCTTGCCCACTACGCTATCAGGCCGTTTGTTGAAACGACCGTGACAAAATAACCTAACCTCGGATGCAATTCTAACAGATATTGTAATGTTTACTAATAATTCATAAGGGTGCGCTAACCAATCCAAACTCAGGATTGAGTCACATGATACCTCTGTAAACCCAAATACAGAACTAATTAGACATTCAGTACATACACATACAGTAAACATACATGTACATAGTTTATTTATTTATTAATAACAATTTTTTTATTTTTTTATTTTTTTATTATTTAATTTTTTGTTATTTACTGAAATTTTTATTTATTTAATTAATTTTGTTTTGTTTTTCCATTTCCCCCCATTTTTTCTCCATTTTTCTCCATTTCATTTCATTTTTAATTAATTTTTAATGAATTGAGTGCTCGTTCCAGCTCGTCCGTGAGAATACGAATATTGTCTATTGAGCATTGTCCATTTTGTGAAAAGATTGTAAGTTCTCCTTTAGTAGGGAAGGAGTGCTAACCACCTTTCTTAGGGAACGAGTGCTAGCCACCTTTAGTAAGGAACGAGTGCTAACCACTTTTAGTATGGAACGAGTGCTAGCCACCTTTAGTAAGGAACGAGTGCTAAGCACTTTTAGTATGGAACGAGTGCTAAGCACTTTTAGTATGGAACGAGTGCAGTGATAACATCCACACTCTCGTATGCCGAGAAACTCTCTCTCTCTCTCGATCATGAGAAGAAACTAAACCTCTATTTGCAGGGTAAATATATTTTATATTGCACCAAAAACCTTCTAACCTTAGTTCACCATAAAATAACGGTATTTTACTGGGAAAAGTGAGATGCCACAGATGTCTAGCAGTTCGTATGTTTGAGGTTCTTCGATCGCACAATTCCTTAGGTCGCAAAGTAGTGAAACCTGAAATGTCTGAATGGCTTGGTGCTCTTTTTATTAAGTCCCTCATATATATAGTTTGCACTCAATCCCCAGAGATTCAAATGACAAAGGGCATGGCGGCCATGTTGGTGTACAGAACAAAAGAAGCTAACGAAGAATCTATTGTTAACTGTACACCAACATGCCGGCTATGACGTAACGTGCAAAGGGTCCATTCATTCATCGGAACATCTACGATAGCAAGATTACCAACTTTTCGAAAGAATGCCTTCTTTCACCTCTAACACATGTGGGATAACTAGTAATACTATTGCGCATGCGTCACACCACATTTTTATCAGGCCTATATAAATGCTAAACTACCCCAAAAGATTTCAATAGAATATCTAAACGAATACATTAAGTGAACAATTAACGGATTCCCAAGAGTATTCATAGCAACCCAAAATATTTAATTTATTCATTTTGAAATTGTTGACTCAACCAAAAGCGTTCTTGTTTTACTTTCCTACTTCCTCGGAAACCGTAATATCACAAACTGATACCATGGCATTTCGGTTGATTAGTGATTAAATGTCCCTCAAGCCTCGGGATGTTTAGTAAGTCCCTTCAACAAAACCTCCCTCGGCTTTTGGGTACACTTAATCACTAATCAACCGAAATGCCATGCTATTACTTATAAGTACACCGTGATTATTATGATGCAACACAAAATGATTGTAATAAATAAAATGATATTAAATTGTGTACAAACTGATTGGAATGAACGGTAAAATCAGAGATATTACTGTTATGGCGTTTGAATGGGGTCAAAATTGAAACTTACTTTTTCATGGAATAAGTTCATAATTAATAACAAATGGTACAATATAGGCTCATTTGTCGAATGCTTGACTGTATTAATCAAATGCTCATTCTCTTTCACCATACTCCACATTATGCCCTTTTCCTGCGTACTTCCTTGCGCATGCGCAATCGCCCACGTTCCAAAGTAACCATTGTTATGCAAATATCACACAGGTATAAATTCAGGTACCAGGGCAGGCCAGGCCTCTTCTTCTTTAGTGCAGAGTACGTAGGTAAGCTCACCTTCCATGCGTTTAGGTCTTTCAAGGTAGACCCTTGCCTTATCATTTATCGGTCGACTTTAGCTGACCTTTCTTTTTATTTTATTTATATACCTTCAAAGAGTGGACGAGTGGTACCGCCGAAATGGATACGGTACGTTAGTCCTCTGAGTGCGATGAAGACCAGCTTTTACAAGAAAAAAATAGCTTCAGTTAATCGCCCTGTATCAGGGTCGTTTACTGCAGAGTCGATTGCCCTTCTTAACGAAAGTCTTGGCATCGATTCTATTACAAAAGCTGTAAAGGACTTGGCTGCAATTGTCAAGGACTCTGTTGCGACTAATACGAAGAGAAGATCGCGCGAAACACGAGAGGCTGACCCAGCTAGTAAAAATCCTCATGTGGATAATGACTGTAATGAAGGAGATAATTTTGATCCCTCTGTTCCCATTGATCAAGAACTCAGCGAAAGCTCTGAGCTCGACGGTAACAGCGAAGATGATGAACTTGACCTACCGCCGTCAGTGTTTGATGTACACGAGTCCCTTGGGCCTAAAGTGGCAGACGTTTTGGCAAAACGTGTCAATGAGGCATTTACTAAAAAGACTCCAGAGAACTGTGAGTTTCTCTGTGTTCCTAAGGTGAATCCGCCTTTATGGAACGAACAACCCCATAAGTCGCGTAGAACGGATATTGGTTTTCAAGAAGCTCAGGAAGCCATTCTAAAGACGGGTCAAGTGTTGACTTCATCAGCCTAACCGATTCCGTTATCCAGGCAAAGAAAAAGGAGTCTCTAAAGGCTGGAGACCTTCTACCCTGTCTTATCGATGCTATCAGATAGCTTTTGTAGGCAATGCTGGTTACCAGATGTCTTTGAGGTGACGCGAGCTTCTTAAGCCTTAGCTCAGCAAAAAGTTTCAGTCGCTATGCTCCCAGTCAGCCCCTGTTTCTACGTTACTGTTTGGGGACGACCTTTCGAAGGATGTTGATGACATAACAAAAGCTAATAAGATTGCATACAAGATCATAATAGCGGTGCAAGATCCCGTTCTGCCTATCGCTCACGTCGGGGTCGTGGCAATTACAACAACTACAATTCTACTGGGAATTGTTTACGCTCAAGGACGCCAAGGTCGAACCAGCGAGGCTCGAGCCGCGGCGGTTATTACCAGAGGCAGATAAATTATCAAGCCGAGACAGAAACCAGTCGAGTCAAGTAACTCATGCCTGTGAGTGTCTCATACCATCTTGGTAATTTGGCCAACAACGTTAATGAGTGGTCTAAAATCACGACTGATTGTTGGGTGCTCAGTGAAACTATTCAAGGTATCGTCTCGAATTTGAGACTCAGCCGGAGCAAAACAAGCCTCCTCAGGCCACGACTTTGTCGGGATCAGAACGTTATTTGATTAACGTGGAAGTTGACAAGGGTGCTATTGTTGAGACAGCCCATTGTCGTAATGAATTTATCAGTTTTCTAACATGGCCTCAGTTTATCTTTAAGAACGCTTATTTTATCATTCCTATTAATAGTCATGACCGTAGATTTCTACGGTTCTGCTGGAGAAACAATTTACGAATTTACATGCCTACCTTTCGGGTACAGTTTAGCACCGCGTACATTTACTAATATTCTTAAGCCAGTTTACGCGGCTTTAATATTTCGTCATATTAGTTATCTACTATATCGACGATGCTTTAATAATAGGTAGTTCCAACGAAGAATGTTCGCAACATGTGCACGAGGTTTGCGATTTATTAGCGAAACTCGGGTTTAAGATAAATACAACTAAGTCACAGTTGATTCCATCGCAAGTCATGCATTTCCTCGGCTTTGTTGTTGACTCTAACCTTATGACATTATTGTTGCCTGACGAAAAGGTTAACAATATTTCTCATTCGTGCCGGCGGCTACTAGATAATCCATCTCCCTCTATTCGAGATGTCGCGCATGTAACCGGCTTGCTAGTATCAGCTTTTCGAGCGATTAAGTATTTGCGTTGAGTGATGTATATCAGGGTGTATATCTAATGGTGCGGCATATGATGAAAAAGTCGTCTTGAGTGATTCTGCTGGTACTGATTTAGAATGGATATCAGCAACATTCGTCAGCATAACGGGCTGCCCATAGTTTCCCCGCCGGTGGACTGGACTATTGAGAGATGTGACAACGGAACGCGTACAGGAGGCCTCTGGTCTTAAAGCGAGGCTCCGCCTATCACATTAACTATTTAGAAACGCTAGCGGCGTTTTTTGCATTAAAATATTTGACTGTGATGCTCGTGGGAAACATGTTCAACTGCAACTTGATAATAGATCAGCTGTGTTTTATATAAACAATATGGGTGGTATTAGGTCTCCGCTACTTAACTACCTGTCAAGAGAAATATGGGCGTGGTGCATGTCAAAGGACATTTGCGTCACTACTTAGACCACATGTCTGGTCTGAGTAATTACAGAGCTGACTTTAAGTCTCGAAACTTTAACGTTAGAACGGATTGGAGCTTGCATCCAACTGTTTTTGTGTGGCTTCAACAAGCGACGTTTGCACCAGACATACATTTATTTGCATCTCGACTCAACGCTAAGATTAGCAAATTTGTATCGTGGTTACCTGATCCAGGTGCATTTGCGTTTAATGCTTTTTCTTTGTCTTGGTAGGATTTTGATGCATATGCATTTCCTCCTTTCAGTCTAATCCCGAAAGTGCTAGGCCATGCAGGTACAGAAGGACCAGGTTCAGAAGTTTCTACTGGTATCACCTGTCTGGCCGTCCCAGCCGTGGTATTCTGTACTGTTACAGATGTTGATCGAACGCCCCATCCTCCAGCCGAGGTGGCCGAACCTGTTGCAACTACCCCACACAAGCGGAACTTCACCCTCTCCGGGACCACCTGCAGTTTGCCGCGTGGACGCTATCAAGCAGCGTCTTGTCAGTCAGGGAGTTTCATCGAGGACTTCCGAAGTCATTTACCATGCAGTCGTGGACTAAAGGCACCGCAAAGCAGTATGACAACGCCTGGTCAAAGTGGTGTGGCTGGTGTAGTGAACGATCGTGTAATCCCTTTCAAGTGTCTGTAGTTACCTTTCTGGACTTTCTTAAGCATGTGTATGAGGAGAGAAAGTCCTAAAGCACTCTCAATACCTACAGGTCTGCTGTGTCTACTTCAATAGAGGCCACAATTGGTCAAAAAATTGCTGTCACCATTTGGTCACCAGGTTTATGAAAGGTGTGTTTTTGGGAAGGCCTCCACGACTAATTATAAGGTACACAGCAACATGGGACGTTACCTTAGTCACAAATTATTTGAAGACTTTGCCGTCGTTTTCAGCCCTTACGCTGAAATAACTTACTCTTAAGGTGATAAACCTTAGTTGCCTTAGTTTCGGCTCTAAGGTGTCAATCTAGCAGATATTCAACAAAGTTAGAAAACTCGAGATACATCCCATGAATGATCTCCTTCCGAAAGCTAAAGTTACTCAATATAATCTTAGAAAGAAGCAGTCTACTCCCTAAAGTTAATACCTCACGTTTTAAGAATTGCTTCATTAATCGTCTCATTTTTAAGTACAACTTGGCTGTCTAATCCTT
This sequence comes from Actinernus sp. WN-2022, assembly GCA_030867875.1. Classification (NCBI taxonomy): domain Eukaryota; kingdom Metazoa; phylum Cnidaria; class Anthozoa; order Actiniaria; family Actinernidae; genus Actinernus; species Actinernus sp. WN-2022. The sequence continues at coordinate 54,460,523 of JAOWCC010001634.1, forward strand.
TTATTGGCACCTATTTTAACCTCGCATGCATAGTTATAGCCTGCGGGGGTGGCCGCGTCTTGTGTGTTCACCCAGCGGACTTCCCTAGTTTGGGTGGGCCCGTTAGGCTAGCATAGTTGTATATATCAATAAATAGATCAAATGTTATGAATTATATTCTAGATTTTTATTTGCTTTTTAGATTTTTACTTGCCTTTTTACATTAGTTACTTAATTTAACATATGATTACAACATTATTATTATCAGTACCATTAACAGTATTAAATATGTATACACAATTGTATTTGTATTTAGATTATAATTAGTATTCCGTATTTTATTAGATTAAATTGTAACATATGATATGTATTTTATCAATGAATTAAAGACCATTATTATTATTATTATTCATTTATTAAGCTTCAAGAACATGAGTGTACTTGCGGACAAAATTGTTTTCAGTATTGAGGACCGCGCGTTAAACCTCCCGGCCAGGGAAGAATCCGCTGTCGGTTATTATTCCGATTTTTTTCTGATGACACACGTTTGCGTCCTCATACGAATTTAACTCATTACATAGAAATGACTAAGTTGTTAAGGCCAAGAGACTATGAGTCTGGTCAACAGTTGTTTATTTCCTTTTGTAAGCCTCATCAGGCCATTAGTTCCAGTACTATAGCTAGGTGGCTTAAATGTGTGCTCAGCCTGTCTCATATTGATACATCTGTGTTGAAGGTGCACAGTTTACGAAGTGCGGTCACTTCCAAGGCTTTTTTTAAGGGAGCGTCAGTCTCCGATATCATGAAGCTAGCAGATTGGTCTCGGCCATCTACATTTAACATATATTATAGGAAACCTATAATAGATTCCTACTCAGTGGCATCTAGCACCTTGGTTTTGTCATAGTAATTAAACGAGCCTTTGGGTTATTGTTACTGTATTGCTGTGTGTTTCTATTTGGCATCGAGCTTCAAACACGCAGTATAAGGGCATAATGTGGAGTATGGTGAAAGAGAATTTTAAATTAGACAAGAGGTACACTTACCTTGCAGGATAATTGTAATTCTCTGAACCATACGGAACATTATGACCTCATATTTACCCACCCGGTATATCGTTTTCAACTTTTACACCCTACCCTGTTAGTGGATGCCAAATATACTCAGTACTTTTGCACTCAAGAAGAAGAGGCCTTGCCTGTCCTGGTACCTGAATTTATACCTGTTTCATTTGCATAACAATGGTTACTTTGGAATGTGGGTGATTGCGCATGCGCAAGGAAGCTTGTACGCAGTATAATGTCATAATGTCTATAAGGTCTAATTTAAAATATTCATCGAATATCGAAGAAACAACATCCAGGTGTTACTTGAATACGTTGAATGATCGGGTGGACTAGGTCCAAGTTATTCATAATGTGACAAACATAGTGGACTCTTCTCGACTTGTCAAGAAGATTAGAACACGGTCCTATAAATGAAAGTACCATAGGCTTTTCTTTGCTTATATTGCACGAAATTGCACGTCAAACCAAAATTTTATTTCAGGACGTTTATAATTCTCTGGAAACTGTTATCTCTTTGCTGGAAAATGTATTACCCAACAGTCATATTTCCAGCGTTTTAGATGTTGGCCCTACTAGCGGATCAGCAGGAAGAATGAAGTTTGAGATTCACTGTGAGCAGTATATATACTCCATTACAATTTCTGTTTAGGGGATATCGCACAAGCACTGGGGGTATAAAAGAGTATCATCAAGAGTTAGCTCGGGACTATGGTATATGTGTATGTGCCCAACAAAGTATCTGAACTCTGAATTGTCTAATGGCACCTGAAACAACTATAATCAGGACTAGGCTAATCCACAGATCAATATTGGAATTTAGCATATCATTACAAGACGATAAACGTGATGTCTTGGTAAGAGAAATACAGGTGCAGTTCCCCAATACAGGTTACCGCAGGTCTCACAACTGAATGTCACGTTACGAAAAAAACCAGTGAATTTCAACAAAGGAAAAAGACCTCACTACAGTGAAAAGTCGTATGAAGACTCTTTCCTCTTATCCGGGTGTAAAGGCGCATAAACGTGAGTGATTTGCTTCATCTAATTGGACAAAATGTTCGTTAATTATGTATGCATTTTGAAGTTTCGTTCACCAATGTTACAACCATGAAAGAAAAACAAAAAACGAACGGCGATTTTGCCTCGTTTTCATGTCGAACAGGACAATAAGGCTAAGTAGATCACCAATACTTACATGGCTGATTATAATCTGAAATTCGTTCATTTAGATTTATTTTTTTAAGAACTGTAAAGACACTTTTATAACATTGTTATTAATTGACATATGGGAGTACATTTTTAGTAATTATAATGGTGGTAGTACTGACAATAAACTCGCTTATAAAAACATAAACTCGTACAAGGCTCGTCTTATCTGCAAAGACTCGCCTGTGATTATATTAATATCCATTAATTGTTATAATAGCCGTTATCATCTTTGACTTTAGTAAAAAACTAAAAAACTACTAAAAAACTACTAAAAACAGAGACATTACAAATGAATAATAACCCGGCAAGAAATGATTTATCTCCTACTTCAAGTTGTGTTAAACTACTCAATCAAATTTAGTTTGGGTTGCCGGTCGATAACATGACCCGAATTAGCAGTAGTTTAAAGCATCTAATTAAACATTTTACTTGCTCTACTCTAAAACATATCCCATGAATAATATTTCTAGTCGATTGTGAAATGACGCTTACTATTTTCTAATGAGTTTTCCCCGTGAATACAATGGCTACAACCTATAAAGTCCCACTGACAGTAGTTCACTGGTTTAATTAAACGTCGCGTGACGTTAATGAATGTCTATTCTCAGAAACCTTTGGACATGACTCTTGCAACACTAATCCTTTAATTGTTATGGACCAGAAGCAGCGCGCAACCCTGCAGTTCCTCTCTCCCCCTTCCACCCCCCATTCAATGTTGGGGGAAAAAAGTGACCAAACCAGTACGAAAGTTTATCCAACATTGAAATGAGGGGGGTGCGGGGGACGTGTTCCAACTATTCATGTCCAAAGCTGCAGCTTGTAATTTTGCAGGGTGCACAATGCCTGGTAAGCAAATGGGACTGCATGGATCGATGCCCAGTACTTTTCTATTCCATTCCAAACAACTACAGGTACTTGCAATTAATTCACAAGCATATTACATACAACCAAAATGTTTGATTAATAGACAGCCTAGCTTACTTGGGATGTCTAAATGCCTGTAGGCATTTCTTGTGCCCTCCAACTGCACTCCAAGCCATTGCATAGCAATCTACACTGCCTGTGATCACGTGGTTATCATCAAACTTAACACATGTTATGGCACCATGATGACCATCAAGCGACTGGGAGAAAAAAAAAAGTAACATATTATCAAACAGAGCCCTCCACCCTTATATATACGTTATGTGTAACCTCAAGTCGTCGTACGTGAAAGAGCATCAATTTCCTTATAACAGATGCACATTTCCACACTTTTCATGACCACACAAATTTCCACAATGGCGCCATCCCTCAGTTGCTTCTTTCGAAGCTGCCATTTAGACATTTCTGGTCATCCGCTTCATCTCTCGTAGCACACCTTCAGATTCTTCTCTACAGCCACGAGAGTCACCCTCGGGCTCTTGTTCATCCTCATACTAGGTTTTAAGCATGAAAGGATCTGCTATTCCTTTTTTCTACTAAAAACTGTACAAAGCAGAAAATACATTTTACAACTGATGAAATGACTGAGCATTGAACTGCAATTTTTTCTAGCACTCTTTGACATCATCAAATCTATTGCACAACACAAGCGTGGATTTAAAAAAATCCCCACGGGTTCGCATGCAAAATAAATCAGTTGTATTGCAATTTCAGAGTTCAACACAGTCTAAAGATCATGTTGAGCCCATGTGTGTTTTGGACTCGGTTATCCCTTTAAAAGGTCCCACACTGCGAAAACGAATCACCCAAACAACTTCATTAAGTATCAATATTATATTTCTGAAGATATTTTCTGCCAGTAGTTATCGGGAAAGCACATTCGCACAAGCTTTCACAAATATGCAAATAGAGATCTTAGCGGAAGAGACCACAGGTAACAAATCCCGGGTAGGGGAAGAGTGATTGCCCAATCGTGCACTCCAACCTTTTACGCTAACATCTCCCATATAAGTTAGATGGACGCGATCTCTAATCGCAGACAGAATTGTTGAGACGGTCAACAAAAATAACTATTATATGTGAAGAAAAATACTGGACACAAAGTTACAACAGCTCAAGTTTCCCAAACCCTTCCCAAATGTTTGAAAAACTTTATGTAAAAAGACGATTTCTGCAGTATTGGGGCTTGTTTTAACTATTACAAGACAAGATTTAGTTGTACCTTTGACAAATTACAATATTAGGGAAAATAATGAGAAAAAGTGTCTGAAGAAATAGAGGTATGGGTTATCTGATATAGCTATAAGCTAACCAGGCAGATACATTTAACCCTCGGTTACAATGGTTCCCCCCTATTTGACAACGGTTCACACCTTTAACGTTGATGGGGTACAACGTTAGGTGCACTTATTTAAAGTGCACCGACGTTTATTTATTTTTATCATAAATATCGATTATACATCAGGTTTTGGAGTACTTCTGTGAAGAACGTTTTAGTTTTATACTGAGAATACTCTATGTTCTACGCTTATTTGAAATCGTGAAAAATTGACCTTTCCTGACCCATGACCGCGTAATTAATAGTCTGGATCGATCCCTGGGTAAACGTCATCTCATTAATGCATTATTCTCCATGACGTCTTTCTATCACAACAATATAGATTTATAAAGAATGTATTTACACAGTTTGCGAGTTGTTAGTAAAGAAAAAGTAATTTTAGTCAACATGTTAAGTATTTATTCAAATGATTGCAAAGTCGAATTCATTAGATGACGTCTACCCAGGAATCGACCGAGGCTTTTACTTATGCGATCCTGGGTCAGGTCAATTATTCGTGATTTCAAACAAGCGTAGAACATAGAGTACTCTCTGTAAACCAAACGTTCTTCACATAAGTACTCAAAACTTGATGTAGAATCAATATTTATGATTTTAAAACTAAACGTTAGGTGCACTTTAAAGATTGGTCTCTAAAAGCATGAGCAGTGTCTCAAGTCATTTTGTCTGTGATTGTAGGTTATGTATAATTACATGTTAACCGAAGACCATTATAAAGACAGTAACAATGAGGAAACCGAGGAAGGGGACCTGGAAGCGAAAATTTTAGTCACGTGAATTGAAACATGGACTGATGAAACTTTACTATCGATATTAAATAATGAATAATTCGAATATCGCTTGCTATCGTCACTATGCTTCCCAGGCTCTTCGGTGTTCTAACACCATGAGTGGGTGAGTGAGTGAGTGACGATTTCCCATAATCCCAATAACTAGTTTCTGCACATGCACGGAACTCCTGTTGGGATCTGATAGCACAACACAAGTAAATTAAGATGTAACATTATAGTGAACAATGCCATGCCAAGTAGAGCTTAGCCTTGTTAGAGCACTTTCCAACACAAAGCATTTTTGGTTGACTCTGATTTCTTCATTGTCAGATACAGTATCAGGTACTGAATAATTTCTACTAAATGAATTCAATAAAATCATGTTTGACAGAAGATTGTACAACACCTTTTTATGCTGTACTTGATTTAATTAAAGCATGCATTTATGAAATTGTTTCACAGAAACATGGACGTCTGCTCACCTTAAATAGAGTTGCAGAGTGGATATCCCATACTTTAACCTTGCCACCCTCACATCCACTGATGACCAACGTGCCCGATACCTTTTTATATTAAAGAAAGCAGTTCACAACAATAGTAAAAAATAAATACTAGTACCGGTAATACATTAAATGCAGAAGCCTCAGGACCATTTTCACCTGACAAGAAAACCTTTTTTTTATCATTGTAGTGCATTCTCATTTTATGCGCGAGCTGTTGTGTGTACTGGTTGGCCAATCTGAGCTCCTGTTTCTCCTGTAATTTTCACCTGTATCAAGACTCCCCTGATCTGAACTATCTGCCTATATCTGTGCTAATTACTCAGGGCTTATTTCTACAAGGAATTTGGAACTCACAACCTCAAATCTACATGTATACAAACATGGTCTTCTTTGAACAAAGCCAAACCTTCCACATTGGAGGAAATAGCAAATCAAGTTATATGGAATAATAAATTTGTATGCATTGATAAAAAGTCGGTTTATAAGCAAAGTTTGGTTGACTGTGGGCTGCATACACTAACGTCCCTCTCATGTTTCAAGAGGGGCGTCAACGACCTATTCTCATCACCGGACTCCCACACGGCAAACACGTAAACCAGTTTTTATTGAGTTATGTACTGTTTTTAGATTGTGTATATTGAGTTATATACTGTTTTTAAATTGTATATAGCTTTGTACTGATGTTTTAACCGCGTATAAATATAAAGTATGTCTGTCTGTCTGTCATGCCTCAACATGCAGGAAAATGCATTGAAATATGCGGCAAGAAATGGCCGGCAGATTTTGCTTCAAAATTTCCTAAATCAAACACCCATCATGGGACAAGTGTTCCAAACAAATTTTCTACCAGAAACACGGAAAAGTCAGGAGTTTAAAAGCACAGAATGCATGGCAAAACAATTAGCTCAGTGGTTAAGCTCCGGTCTGTTGAGCGGGAGGTCGCGGGTTCAAGCCCCGGCCGGACCAACACTCAGGGTCTTAAAATAACCGAGGAGAAGGTGCTGCCTTTGTGAAACAACTGCAAATGGTTAGACCTTCGCGTCTTCTCGGATAAGGACGTAAAATCGTAGGACTAGTGTCCCCAATTAGTTGCAAAGCTAAATACGTTTGACACTTAAATAAAGTTACTTACTTACTTATGGTAAGTTTGGAGTAATCAGTAACTAGGTATACCTTTCAGTAAAGTGCCAACGAGCAATGTTTGACAAAATGAGGTAAACCAGTATCTATTAATCAATTGAAACACATTACTTAGGAGAGGCAGGGGTGTGAGCAATGTACATACATATGAAGCTGTATGAGATTAATATTACCGACTGCATGAGAGCCCATAGGGCGAACTGCTATGATAAAGCTCGTCACTTTTGCTTTACGCACTGCCGTGACAAGCGAACTTTCCTTTTTTCGACATATCTTCGCTAAAATTGTACGAAATCTCCCAGAATAAATCCCTGATGTCCAATATAACTGGTGGAACTCAAACAGGATAGCCAATCGACATACATATGAAGCTGTAAAACAAATTATTCAGTCCATGACAGCCGATAGTTCGAACTACTTCAAATCTATGACTGCTGAACTTTCAGTAGCGTGAAGCGCGCTACACTATGTCTTAGTTTTCGAAACTTTTGGACCAGAAATATAGATTGGAATTCCCTAATATTTTACAGCAGTAAACAGGGATGCTGGCTATGCGAAAGAAAAAAATTGGTAACATTTGGACGAATAGTTCTGTTCTTAGATGTGCAACATAAATTATGTTGACAATTTTGTGTAAAATTTGATATCGGCCAATCTCGTCCAAACACTGTACGAAAAGTAAGTTAAAAATACTTTCTGATGGCCAAAAAACCTCAGCATCACAAAGAGCATAGACTTCTGACCAATCGACATACACATGAAGCTGTAAAAGTAACTTTTCAGTCCATGACAGCCATTAGTATCAACTACTAGAAACCCACTAGTATTAAATTTTACCGACTTCTCTCTCTAGTGTCAAGCGCGCTACACTATGCTAGAAATACTGTACGAAAACTCCCGTTAAAATATTCCTATAGCCCAAAGGACCACAGCAAGTTAACGAGGATATCCTTCTGAACAATCGACATACATATAAAGCTGTAAAACAAATTATTCAGTCCATGAAGGCCCAATCACGTGTACCTCAATCCACAAGCATACACAAATGCAATTGTGGAATTACGCAGTGTAGATAGCAAAATCTCAAATCTCCCTGCATACAAGACTATGCTCTGCCGCCTGGCCAACCTCGCCTTTGGGCTCGGTTGGCTCGTTGGCAATTAGTATAAGTCTAGGGAAGCATAATTGTTTTGACACTGAACTGCAGATAACTTCGAGTTATAGTGATTCCTTTATTCATATTCATATGCACTTATAGTGGCACTGAAACCTAAATCAAGCCAACGACTAGATGTATTGGAAGAAAATATTTTATGAGAATAGTGTTTTGTTTGAAACATTGATTTCATTCTCGAGTTAACTAGGCATTCAGGTGCATGAAGTACTCGTGCAATACGTTATACATGTATACATCTAAATAACAGAAACGTAACGGTGTGTATTAAACACCTACATGAATAGCAAGCACCACATGACGATGACGAAATGTCCTCCGGCATTTGCCTGTAGCAAAATTCCACAGTTTGACACTCTTGTCACGTGATCCAGATGCTATGTGGTTACCATGGAGACTGATGCACAAGATAGTTGCACGATGGCTAGCAAGAAACAAAAGATACCTTTAGTTAGTCAGTTCCATGTGTAAATCACCTATTAACATTATCGACTCGGAACTGAAGCACCGGTAAAAGTTATATATTAATATAGAAGTTTCACTGAAAAACTCTTAATTCCACATTGGACTCTCATTATTATGAACTAACAGGCAACTTTCTTGATTCCAACATGACATATATTTTTACTCTTGGCAAAGAGGACACCCAAAACATTTAAACATGCAAATATAAATTTATGTATTTAATCTTTTTATCAGTGACAGCTTGAAACTCTCAAGCACCAGAATCTTTAGTTGCAGCCAAGATCGACGCTAATGTATCAATGACATTACCACCTGGATGTCTTTGAATAATCTAAAACTGAACACTGATGAAACTGAACTACTAATAATAGGATCTCAGTTTCGACCTAAAATCCAACTTCCGCCACTTAATATAGGCAATGATCTTATTATTTCTTCTAAGTCTGCTCGCAATATCGGCGTAGTATTTGATGATTCTTTGAATTTGGAATCCCAAGTGGCTTCTATTTGCAAGGCTTCATTATTTCACATTCGTAACATTGCACGTATTAGGAACTACTTATCCGCTGAGAATACCAAGACCCTAGTACATGCATTTATTACTTGTAAGTTTGATCACTGTAATGCTCTCCTTTATGGCCTTCTGCAAACTCTTGTTCAGAAGCATCAATTAGTTCACAACTGTGCTGCCCGATTAATCATGCGTAAGAGAAAATTCGATCATGTAACTCATTGCACCGGTTTATCTTAGCAACTTGTTAGAAAAATATGTGCCCACCAGACACCTATATGTTCAAAAAGCAAATTTCTTCTAAAAATTACCAGTGGTAAAACAACAAAAACATATGGCGATAGAGCTTTCTCTGTGGCCGCGCCCAGGTTGTTGAACACATTACAAGATAACATCAAACTCTCACCATCACTCAACACTTTTAAATCTCGTCTTAAGATATTTTTGTTTCAACAGGCCTGTGATATTTAGATTTTAAATTTACTTTGGTTAGGGAGTGCGAATTAAATAACTTTCGACCTTGAAAGTATACAGAAAACTGCCTCATGTTGGTTTTACATAAGGGAGTGCGAAAAGCTGGAGCATTTCTAGTGTTGTAATTATAATAATTATAATAATAATAATAATCTTTATTTATATAGCGTTATTTCTACTATAAAACCAATAGCGCTTTACAATACTACTACTACTAATAATAATAATATAAGTAATAATGTAAGTAACTATAACAAATATGTTTAAATTATATACAAATGTTATCCTTAAAATTACAATATTGGTCTATAAATAATTAATTAATATTTACTCAAATAAATTACGTTTACGTAGCCGACTCAATCAAGTATTTCAGGTTAGGTTAGGGTTAGGGTTAGGGTTTAGGTTAAGAGTGATAATAGCGTCTAAATAAGTAAGTTTTAACTCTGCTCTTGAAAGTGTGTAGAGACTCAGTAGTCGTTATAATGTCAGGCAGATTATTCCATAATGTTGGCGCAATTACTGAAAATGCTCGCTTTCCATAAGTTTCAAGAATTTATTTAGGGACGACTAAAAGTTTCTTATTAACCGAGCTTAGCGATCTACCAAGTATATATTTAATTAAGAGTTCTTGTAGATAATAAGGTCCAGTTTCATGATAAGCTTTGAAAGTTAAAATTATGGACTTGATCATTTGTTAAAAACATGTTGTTAAATTTGATTGGCAAAATACCATTTTTGTAGGAGTACATAAATCGACTTATCTGTAACAAAAGAATGTCATGGAGTAGTATATGAATTGTTGCTTCTGGCCCGATTACAACAAAATACAACGAACACACTGTTGCATTTGTTGCATTTTATGACATCTCACCCTTCGGGTTCGTTATCATAAAATGCGACAAATGCAACAGTGTGTTCGTTGTATTTTGTTGTGATCGGGCCAGACAGCAACAATTTATCTTCTACTATAGTTCATTTATTGTATTTATAATTATATATTAAATGATCGGTTTCTACCGCTTTTTTCCGGATTTATAGGACCCTCATTTTTTTTCCGGCTACCCCTCGTTTCGGCAACCATTTTGACGAACACTTGCCACCCCCCAACAAGAAAGATGCAATTTGTTGCCAAGAAACTTCGTGTTGAACACTGGTGGCCCAAGGGATATAGGCAACCATTCCGATTGCCCCAAACCCTACAGCAACATGGCAGCTATCCACGCAACATTCGAAAGCATGGGACTTCGTATGGAAAAGAACACAGCCCTCCATCTCCTACAAGAGAATACCTACGATAGCAACCTCGTTTCGGACATTGCCGATGTGGACTATCTGTCTGGAAACGAAGGCCAAACCAACCTGGTTCCACTCGAAGGTCTCCCAACGTTCGTGGACGACGTATACGTGTTCGGCTATCTATCTCGCGAGGAAGTAGTCTACAAAGGCCGAAAGGTTCTACTATCCACAGGAGAAGGTGGGAAAGCGAAACAGGTGGTTGCAGCAATCCAACTCGCAATCCAAAACTCTACCCTATCGAGCAAATCCCTACACGCAGCCATTGTCCACACAGTTCGATCTACCACCACCGGTATTGTCTCTACAACGATAGCCCGAATAGAAAACGACACAGAAAGCCGAGCACTCCAAGCATGGCGCAAGCTATATCCAGACAAAGAACCCGAGGCCTACTTCGTCGCCAAGGTAGATGTATCGGAAATTCCAATGGAGCAACTACAAGATGCACTTGCAGGATTCGAAAGGCACCTCGAAATCGGCGGATACGGAATCTATTGCATAGACTATACCCAAGACTTCTCGGGAGTACTAGATCGCCCAACCCTTGTGGACCATCTGGTGGAAAACGAAGGCATGCGAGAACAAGGAGACCTGGGCAGTGCAATGCGAGCCGACAGAGCAACCATCTTGGACAACACAGGCTCTGTTGGAAAACACGTTTGCACGTATCTTCGCATCACACCAACAGGCAAGACGATTCGTACAAAAATATACAACAAGATAGTTTCCAATTTCGAAGCAGGAGAGATTCGAGAACCTTTTGGCGGCCACCTTGCAGACTATGTCGACTGTCCCAACGAACATCTTCGCAAAACATTCCAGCATGCGGATGTCCAGGCTAGAGGATGCACTCGAGTCGAAGTTTCGCTATATGCATGCCGCCTTGGCGAAGAGTTGTCTACCAATATAGGCAAAGAGCTGGTAGAGGGGGTTCTACAGACCTTGGGCCAAGATCTCTTCGTAGTACAACCACCATCCAGGCAATGGAAGAATCTCGCCCAAGAGCTGGACCGTTGTTGTATTCTTGCAGATCGGCCGTCCCACACAATATATGCAGTGTGGTATGCCCATTCCAAGACGAAGAGGGTAGCAGGAGTGCGGGTAGCTCCTACAGCAGCCATATGCGACAACGACCAGTACTGGGAGAAAGCAGTACAATGGACGATTTCCGAGTTTGGTTTCCGATGTTGCCCAATATTTCGTGTGGATATTCTAGAGGCCACAGACGATGGCATCGACATAGGTCCACTTCGCTGCTACACAAAAGCAGCCAACACTTCTACTATTCTTGCTGCCAGCAAACACCCAGTGCAGAAACACACCAACTGCCTTCCACCAAGCCAACTGCTTCCAGAAACCACCCAAGTAGCATGGATATGGCGAGAAAAACACACAAACCATGCTATAGGGAAAGAAAAGATTCGATGGCCACTAGAAGAAATACCCACAGATCGCGAAATATCCACGCTATCTACACACCATAGGCTAGCTAGATTGTTGTCTATTGCAGATGCGAAGAAGGCCGAGTTGTGGCGTCGTAGAGTTGTCGAAGAACAAGTTGCACTTCGAGCGAAAACGATAGAAGAGATCGCGAACATAGAACGCTTCCTATCTGGAAAGAGAGCTTTCGAAGCAAAAGCAGCCAAGGTCGTAGGCAGGATAGAGACGGCCGCGAAAAACCCAACCTACAAGCTAGACTACTTTCTTCCCCACACCAACTTTCGTGTCCTAGGATTCCGAAGATGCAAAAGCCAGTATGGCAATACAGCCAGAATCTTTGTAGATGTCGAGGTGCCAGGGTGCGACGTACGAGAGGATATGGCCATATGGAGCACAAAAGGACTGTCGACTATACTCGACAAACTCGAGGGCAACTTCTCGCAGGCCAACCAACTATACTACCTAGTCCAACTATCCCCAAACAAACCAACCTTTCGTTTCCAAACCCAACCGGCGAAAAAGTTCTATGCCAACAACAAACAAATCGAATGGATTCCCATATCTATGCAAGAGACCCCAAACCCAGCAGACAAGCCTTTGGTAGAAGCCCTATTGCAAAAAGCCAACGAGGCATACAACGAGCTTCGTAGACACCCACGCAACCTTGCTATTGTACCAGAACCCAAAAGAACAGAGTGCAACAAAGCAGTCGATCTAGCTACAGGCGAGTACATTTGCTTCCTATATTCGCAAACAACCTTCCGAGGTAGTCCAAGAACTATTCTACATCTTCTTCCTGCAGATAGCGATGGCGAGCCTACCACCGACGAAGAGATGCCTACATATGGTTTCTTCCTAGAGCGAGAACTAGAAGCAATTGGCACAACAAACTTGGAACGGGCTCTAGCTCCACTTCGCTGCTATCTTGGAGACATTCGAACCACACCAAACAAGAAGAAGGACAGACTTGCCACCATATCTATCTGCCAAGACTAGCCAGATGTTGGAATGCCGGACTATCTGGCCATGGCAAAACAAGACCATCCTCGTTGCACAACGAAGGAGTCTCGAAGTCTACGTCTCGCACGAGATACAATGGCCCGAGAGCAAGAGAATCGCATAGCGATTTCCCCACACTTTCTATTCCAACATCTTCCACACCTACATAGCACAAAATACCTTCTCCCTTTTTCGGCGATGCAAGATATGCCTCCAAGGAAATCTGGGTCGCACCCGAAGACACCGCCACCACCATAGCGTCCTTCCAGGCCCGTGCAGGATAGAACATTGGCCACTTTCCCCAAGAACCGTACATTCGTAGAATATCCATATTGCCATATACCTACATATAGCCATTCTCCAAAAGGGAATACATATACATATACGCGCTGCGAGATCTACGATTCTACTGCAAAGCTACGATCCTATTGCAAAGCTACGATCCTATTGCAAAGCTACGGCTACAGCTCCAACTATGGATATCGTCTCTAGCTACACATACATGTTGGAGAAACAGCTACATATATAGATATAGATACTATACGATGCCACACAAAGCAGTTCTTTCGCCAGACCAGATCCAAAGTATTGCTTCGGGAGAGGTTGGTATTCGAGAGGCAGTACGACTCTACGGTATAGGACAAGGTAGAGCCTACCGAATCCAGAAAGGTTTGGAAACGCCTCCCACCGCTACAACTATACAAACCGAGACCAAACAGCTTGCCAAACCCCAAAAACAACCACAAGCCGAGCCAATGCAGGATATGGTAGTCCTAGAGCGAATACAGGATCTAGAACGAAAAGTGCACAACCTAGAGAAGGACCAATATACCGCAAGACAGCAAGTCGATATAGCAGAAGATCCAAGCCTACCACAAACCGAACCAAAGCAGGATGTAGCCGAACTACTGGAGTATATACAAGAACTGGAGACAGATCTAGACGCTGCAACCCTGCGAGCCGATATAGCAGAAATAGCAAAGTCGAACACCAAAGAAGTAGTATGGCCAATTGTGCTTCTCGGTATCCTTGCTATAGTCGTTGCAATCGAAGAATATCGAGCAAGAAATAGAAAGCATATAGGACCCACCAAATTGGAAGAAAAAAAGAGCAAACACATAGAGCCCGCCAAATTGGAAGGAAGTAGACCAAACCCACATATACATAGACCACCACCCGACATGGAGTAGGAAATTGCCGATGTAGACCACCACGAGCAAAGTGCAAACAAAGACAACATACGAATATAGACGTAGACAACCACAAACAAAGTGCAAACGAACACAACATACGGATATAGATGTAGACCACCACAAGCAAAGCAAAAATAGAAAACAAGTAGCATCGCAAAAAAAAGAAAACAAGTAGCAAAGCAAAAATAGAAAACAAGTAGCATCGCAAAAAAAAACAAGTAGCAAAGCAAAAATAGAAAACAGTAGCATCGCAAAAAATAGAAAACAAGTAGCAAAGCAAAAATAGAAAACAAGTAGCATCGCAAAAAAAAAAAAAAGTAGCAAAGCAAAAATAGAAAACAAGTAGCAAAGCAAAAATAGAAAACAAGTAGCAAAGCAAAAGTAGAAAACAGTAGCAAAGCAAAAATAGAAAACAAGTAGCAAAGCAAAAGTAGAAAACAGTAGCATCGCAAAAATAGAAAACAAGTAGCATCGCAAAAGTAGAAAGCGAATAGCATCGCAAAAATAGAAAACAAGTAGCATCGCAAAAATAGAAAGCAAATGGCACCGCAAAAGATAGGAAAACAAATGGCACTGCAAAATACGAACCATAGCAAACAACGTCCAGCCTACAGATTTTCAAGGTCGCAGAGCACCTATATATGTACAAGATCCACCAACAAGATCGCATCTATGTATATCTGGTACAACAACTAGATTCCAACGAGGTTCCAACAAGGTCGCATCTACGCCCCGTCTAGCAAATGTCTAGCAAATGTCTAGCAAACATCTAGCAAACATCTAGCGAATGTCTAGCAAATACTAGTAGGCAACTAGTAGGCAACTAGCAGCACCTAGTAGGCAACTAGTAGCACCTAGTACGTTTCTAGTACGTTTCTAGTACGTATCTAGTTGCCTACTAGTTGCCTACTAGTTGCCTACTAGTTGCCTACTAGTTGCCTACTAGTTGCCTACTAGTTGCCTACTAGTTGCCTACTAGTTGCCTACTAGTTGCCTACTAGTTGCCTACTAGTTGCCTACTAGTATTTGCTAGACATTCGCTAGATGTTTGCTAGACATTTGCTAGACATTTGCTAGACGGGGCGTAGATGCGACCTTGTTGGAACCTCGTTGGAATCTAGTTGTTGTACCAGATATACATAGATGCGATCTTGTTGGTGGATCTTGTACATATATAGGTGCTCTGCGACCTTGGAAATCTGTAGGCTGGACGTTGTTTGCTATGGTTCGTATTTTGCAGTGCCATTTGTTTTCCTATCTTTTGCGGTGCCATTTGCTTTCTATTTTTGCGATGCTACTTGTTTTCTATTTTTGCGATGCTATTCGCTTTCTACTTTTGCGATGCTACTTGTTTTCTATTTTTGCGATGCTACTGTTTTCTACTTTTGCTTTGCTACTTGTTTTCTATTTTTGCTTTGCTACTTGTTTTCTATTTTTTGCGATGCTACTGTTTTCTATTTTTGCTTTGCTACTTGTTTTTTTTTGCGATGCTACTTGTTTTCTATTTTTGCTTTGCTACTTGTTTTCTTTTTTTTGCGATGCTACTTGTTTTCTATTTTTGCTTTGCTTGTGGTGGTCTACATCTATATCCGTATGTTGTGTTCGTTTGCACTTTGTTTGTGGTTGTCTACGTCTATATTCGTATGTTGTCTTTGTTTGCACTTTGCTCGTGGTGGTCTACATCGGCAATTTCCTACTCCATGTCGGGTGGTGGTCTATGTATATGTGGGTTTGGTCTACTTCCTTCCAATTTGGCGGGCTCTATGTGTTTGCTCTTTTTTTCTTCCAATTTGGTGGGTCCTATATGCTTTCTATTTCTTGCTCGATATTCTTCGATTGCAACGACTATAGCAAGGATACCGAGAAGCACAATTGGCCATACTACTTCTTTGGTGTTCGACTTTGCTATTTCTGCTATATCGGCTCGCAGGGTTGCAGCGTCTAGATGTCTCCAGTTCTTGTATATACTCCAGTAGTTCGGCTACATCCTGCTTTGGTTCGGTTTGTGGTAGGCTTGGATCTTCTGCTATATCGACTTGCTGTCTTGCGGTATATTGGTCCTTCTCTAGGTTGTGCACTTTTCGTTCTAGATCCTGTATTCGCTCTAGGACTACCATATCCTGCATTGGCTCGGCTTGTGGTTGTTTTTGGGGTTTGGCAAGCTGTTTGGTCTCGGTTTGTATAGTTGTAACGGTGGGAGGCGTTTCCAAACCTTTCTGGATTCGGTAGGCTCTACCTTGTCCTATACCGTAGAGTCGTACTGCCTCTCGAATACCAACCTCTCCCGAAGCAATACTTTGGATCTGGTCTGGCGAAAGAACTGCTTTGTGTGGCATCGTATAGTATCTATATCTATATATGTAGCTGTTTCTCCAACATGTATGTGTAGCTAGAGACGATATCCATAGTTGGAGCTGTAGCCGTAGCTTTGCAATAGGATCGTAGCTTTGCAATAGGATCGTAGCTTTGCAGTAGAATCGTAGATCTCGCAGCGCGTATATGTATATGTATTCCCTTTTGGAGAATGGCTATATGTAGGTATATGGCAATATGGATATTCTACGAATGTACGGTTCTTGGGGAAAGTGGCCAATGTTCTATCCTGCACGGGCCTGGAAGGACGCTATGGTGGTGGCGGTGTCTTCGGGTGCGACCCAGATTTCCTTGGAGGCATATCTTGCATCGCCGAAAAAGGGAGAAGGTATTTTGTGCTATGTAGGTGTGGAAGATGTTGGAATAGAAAGTGTGGGGAAATCGCTATGCGATTCTCTTGCTCTCGGGCCATTGTATCTCGTGCGAGACGTAGACTTCGAGACTCCTTCGTTGTGCAAC
Organism: Actinernus sp. WN-2022; assembly: GCA_030867875.1. Classification (NCBI taxonomy): domain Eukaryota; kingdom Metazoa; phylum Cnidaria; class Anthozoa; order Actiniaria; family Actinernidae; genus Actinernus; species Actinernus sp. WN-2022. Next base: position 54,477,841 of record JAOWCC010001634.1, read on the forward strand.
GAGGATGGTCTTGTTTTGCCATGGCCAGATAGTCCGGCATTCCAACGTCTGGCTAGTCTTGGCAGATAGATATGGTGGCAAGTCTGTCCTTCTTCTTGTTTGGTGTGGTTCGAATGTCTCCAAGATAGCAGCGAAGTGGAGCTAGAGCCCGTTCCAAGTTTGTTGTGCCAATTGCTTCTAGTTCTCGCTCTAGGAAGAAACCATATGTAGGCATCTCTTTGTCGGTGGTAGGCTCGCCATCGCTATCTGCAGGAAGAAGATGTAGAATAGTTCTTGGACTACCTCGGAAGGTTGTTTGCGAATATAGGAAGCAAATGTACTCGCCTGTAGCTAGATCGACTGCTTTGTTGCACTCTGTTCTTTTGGGTTCTGGTACAATAGCAAGGTTGCGTGGGTGTCTACGAAGCTCGTTGTATGCCTCGTTGGCTTTTTGCAATAGGGCTTCTACCAAAGGCTTGTCTGCTGGGTTTGGGGTCTCTTGCATAGATATGGGAATCCATTCGATTTGTTTGTTGTTGGCATAGAACTTTTTCGCCGGTTGGGTTTGGAAACGAAAGGTTGGTTTGTTTGGGGATAGTTGGACTAGGTAGTATAGTTGGTTGGCCTGCGAGAAGTTGCCCTCGAGTTTGTCGAGTATAGTCGACAGTCCTTTTGTGCTCCATATGGCCATATCCTCTCGTACGTCGCACCCTGGCACCTCGACATCTACAAAGATTCTGGCTGTATTGCCATACTGGCTTTTGCATCTTCGGAATCCTAGGACACGAAAGTTGGTGTGGGGAAGAAAGTAGTCTAGCTTGTAGGTTGGGTTTTTCGCGGCCGTCTCTATCCTGCCTACGACCTTGGCTGCTTTTGCTTCGAAAGCTCTCTTTCCAGATAGGAAGCGTTCTATGTTCGCGATCTCTTCTATCGTTTTCGCTCGAAGTGCAACTTGTTCTTCGACAACTCTACGACGCCACAACTCGGCCTTCTTCGCATCTGCAATAGACAACAATCTAGCTAGCCTATGGTGTGTAGATAGCGTGGATATTTCGCGATCTGTGGGTATTTCTTCTAGTGGCCATCGAATCTTTTCTTTCCCTATAGCATGGTTTGTGTGTTTTTCTCGCCATATCCATGCTACTTGGGTGGTTTCTGGAAGCAGTTGGCTTGGTGGAAGGCAGTTGGTGTGTTTCTGCACTGGGTGTTTGCTGGCAGCAAGAATAGTAGAAGTGTTGGCTGCTTTTGTGTAGCAGCGAAGTGGACCTATGTCGATGCCATCGTCTGTGGCCTCTAGAATATCCACACGAAATATTGGGCAACATCGGAAACCAAACTCGGAAATCGTCCATTGTACTGCTTTCTCCCAGTACTGGTCGTTGTCGCATATGGCTGCTGTAGGAGCTACCCGCACTCCTGCTACCCTCTTCGTCTTGGAATGGGCATACCACACTGCATATATTGTGTGGGACGGCCGATCTGCAAGAATACAACAACGGTCCAGCTCTTGGGCGAGATTCTTCCATTGCCTGGATGGTGGTTGTACTACGAAGAGATCTTGGCCCAAGGTCTGTAGAACCCCCTCTACCAGCTCTTTGCCTATATTGGTAGACAACTATTCGCCAAGGCGGCATGCATATAGCGAAACTTCGACTCGAGTGCATCCTCTAGCCTGGACATCCGGATGCTGGAATGTTTTGCGAAGATGTTCGTTGGGACAGTCGACATAGTCTGCAAGGTGGCCGCCAAAAGGTTCTCGAATCTCTCCTGCTTCGAAATTGGAAACTATCTTGTTGTATATTTTTGCACGAATCGTCTTGCCTGTTGGTGTGGTACGAAGATACGTGCAAACGTGTTTTCCAACAGAGCCTGTGTTGTCCAAGATGGTTGCTCTGTCGGCTCGCATTGCACTGCCCAGGTCTCCTTGTTCTTGCATGCCTTCGTTTTCCACCAGATGGTCCACAAGGGTTGGGCGATCTAGTACTCCCGAGAAGTCTTGGGTATAGTCTATGCAATAGATTCCGTATCCGCCGATTTCGAGGTGCCTTTCGAATCCTGCAAGTGCATCTTGTAGTTGCTCCATTGGAATTTCCGATACATCTACCTTGGCGACGAAGTAGGCCTCGGGTTCTTTGTCTGGATATAGCTTGCGCCATGCTTGGAGTGCTCGGCTTTCTGTGTCGTTGTAGAGACAATACCGGTGGTGGTAGATCGAACTGTGTGGACAATGGCTGCGTGTAGGGATTTGCTCGATAGGGTAGAGTTTTGGATTGCGAGTTGGATTGCTGCAACCACCTGTTTCGCTTTCCCACCTTCTCCTGTGGATAGTAGAACCTTTCGGCCTTTGTAGACTACTTCCTCGCGAGATAGATAGCCGAACACGTATACGTCGTCCACGAACGTTGGGAGACCTTCGAGTGGAACCAGGTTGGTTTGGCCTTCGTTTCCAGACAGATAGTCCACATCGGCAATGTCCGAAACGAGGTTGCTATCGTAGGTATTCTCTTGTAGGAGATGGAGGGCTGTGTTCTTTTCCATACGAAGTCCCATGCTTTCGAATGTTGCGTGGATAGCTGCCATGTTGCTGTAGGGTTTGGGGCAATCGGAATGGTTGCCTATATCCCTTGGGCCACCAGTGTTCAACACGAAGTTTCTTGGCAACAAATTGCATCTTTCTTGTTGGGGGGTGGCAAGTGTTCGTCAAAATGGTTGCCGAAACGAGGGGTAGCCGGAAAAAAAATGAGGCTCCTATAAACCAAATGTTCGAACAAATGTTAATATATGCTTAGCCCTGATATAATACATTATGATTACATTGCTTTAATATATAATTATAAATACAATAAATGAACTATAGTAGAAGATAAATTGTTGCTGTCTGGCCCAATCACAACAAAATACAACGAACACACTGTTACATTTGTTGCATTTTATGATAACGAACCCGAAGGGTGAGATGTCATAAAATGCAACAAATGCAACAGTGTGTTCGTTGTATTTTGTTGTAATCGGGCCAGAAGCAACAATTCATATACTACTCGTGGAATTTAATTATGTTTAGTTCTTTGAAAATATGGCTCGCTTTCCATAAGTTTCAAGAATTTATTTAGGGACGACTAAAAGTTTCTTATTAACCGAGCTTAGCGATCTACCAAGTATATATTTAATTAAGAGTTCTTGTAGATAATAAGGTCCAGTTTCATGATAAGCTTTGAAAGTTAAAATTATGGACTTGATCATTTGTTAAAAACATGTTGTTAAATTTGATTGGCAAAATACCATTTTTGTAGGAGTACATAAATCGACTTATCTGTAACAAAAGAATGTCATGGAATTTAATTATGTTTAGTTCTTTGAAAATAGGATCAGTGTGAGCATCAAATTTAGTCTTCATTAGGATTCTAATGACACCTTTTTGAAGTAGTACTATACGACGAAGATTGGATGGGTAAGTAGAAGCCCAGACTAAATTACAATATTGAAGGTAAGGATAAATCATTACATAATACAGTGTTCGTAAAGACGTTTTGGAAAGGTAAAAACTAGATTTAAAAATGATTCCTACTGATTTCGATATTTTGTTGGCTATATGAGATATATATTGTTTCCAAGATAAGTGTTCATCTAGTATTACCCCTAGAAACATGGTTTCTTTTACTTAATCAATTATCTGGTTGTTTATAACCAAATGAAGATTATGACATTGCCTATTTTGTCTGGGTTTAAATACCATGAATTTTGTCTTTGTTAAATTCAATGAGAGTTTATTTGCCTTGAACCAATCTGATAATTTGTTTATTTCAGCATTCAGAGTATTGATCAGGTAAACAGGGTCTTTGTGAGAGAAAAATATATTTGTGTCATCAGCAAATAGAATAAGCTCTAATACATTAGAAACATTATTTAAGTCATTGATGTACCATAAAAAATAAAGGACCAAGAATTGAACCTGAGGTACCCCACAGCAATTATTTTTAGGAGAAGAGCAGTGCTCATTAAACTGAACGAATTGTGTTCTGTTGGAAAAGTAACTTTTAATCCAATCTAATGCTATGCCACGAATACCGTAATGTTCAAGTTTGTCAAAAAGAATGCTGTGGTTAACAGTGTCGAAGGCTTTCGATAAATCAAGAAAAATTCCAACAGCAATTTCTTTACGATCAATTGCAGATGAAATTTTATCATATATGTTGATCAAAGCAAGTAGTAGTATATAATGTGGGGGGACTGGGACACTTTCAACGTCACTTTCAACAAAAAACAACGATTGTTGCACAAGAAATGCAACAAAAAATGCAACAACTGGGGGACTGGGACACTTTCAACGTCACTTTCAACAATCTGCTGCATAAAAAACAACAAAACAACACTGGGACGCTTTCAACAATTCGATGCAAAAAAAACAAAAAACAAAAACAAGGAGCTGGGACACGGGGACATTGAGAAACCTAAAGTTTCGATGGCGCATTATTCTGGATTAGGGCTGCTCAGATCGCGCTAGAGCGCCCGACATAATACTGCAGATCGAAGGCCGTCCCCGATACGTTTAGGTTTCAACTACCGTTCTCTAGAGCTGCCAACGACCTAGCAAAGCATAGCAATACCAACGAACGAATGCGAGGATGCAAAGCAACAAGACTATAACGCGTATGTGAACGGATGTGAGCACATATTAAACAAATGAGAACATTAAGTATATATCGAGAGAAGGATCATGCCAGGAAAGAGCGAAATTCCACCTTCGGCCTACATAGAGATACAAACAGGTGGGCTAGGATATAGAGAAGCTAGAAGGAGATATAACGTTGGACACAAACGATACAAAAAGATCCAACGAGGAGAGGAGACTCCCCCACCTCCATCTCCCTTAATTCCAATTCCTCCGCCTCCACCTCCTCTACCTCTTGCCATGCAAGACCCAAGTGGTGAGTTTCTCGACATTCTCAAAGAGCTACTACGAACCCGCCCAGACCTATTTCTATCCCACAAAGAATACAAGCTCTTGGTAGGGGCAAAAGATGCAAAGCGGTACTACACGTTCATCCATCTACGGGACTTTCCTAGACAGCTTCGCGAGATCTGTAGGATGCAGTACCACTATTTCCTAGCCACCGGATACATAAAAGACATCGTGGATATGCGAGTCCACAAAGTTGGCAGGTCCGGCTTCGTATCCTTCGACCGGCTTCTACTACCAGAAAACTACGAACCAGGATTCTACGAGCAACAGCCTGCGAACTCGATGGAACCGGAGGGCGGCACACAAGCAGCGGCAGCCGAGCCCCTCGACACTACGTGCCGCTGTGGATCCGAAGACCATAGAACCCACAGCGAAACGTGCATACTAGAAAGGCAAGACCACAACGAAGAAGCCCAAGAGGAGGCGCAACCTACGTACGATATCGAAATCCCAAAGCCGCAAGAGTGCCTGGTACAGTTACCAAAGGAGATTCTATCCAACAAAGCAGTGTGTAACATCGAATGCAATGACAACATGTCTTTCTACTGGTGTATTCGAGTATCATTGAAATTGCAAAGACTCAAAGAGGCATGCCCATGTGGCCGAGGAGACGATTGTCTCTGGCAGCGGATATAGATGTCGATCTTCGTATGCATAGATCTACAAAAAGGTAAACTCCTTAAAAAGTAGAAGACAAGTAGCAAGGCAAAGCAAAAGTAGAAGACAAGTAGCAAAGCAAATCAAAAGTAGAAGACAAGTAACAAAGCAAATCAAAAAAAGAAGTACTGCAGACCTTGCTTTCTTACCCAACGCGATAGTCCCTGTTAAACACATCTCTACATTAAGATATAGTACCACCTTAGGAGATGGAATGTGAAAAGTGTGGAAGAGTATTTAAGAGGAGTTGTCACCTGAAACGTCACCTAGAAGATCGCAAGACCCCCTGCGTTAAAACTCCAAAGCCCCCCATACGTGTGACTTGCGAAAAGTGTGGGAGGGAATTCGGTAGGATTGGGCATCTGAAACGTCACCTAGAAGATCGCAAGACCCCATGCGTTAAGATTCCAAAGCGCTTCATTTGTGAGAATTGCGGAAGAGAGCTAAGCTGTTGCGCCAATTTATGGAGACATAAGAAGAACAACTGCCACAACGAAGATTAAATGCGATGGCCGCTCCATAGGAGGGTTCCTTCCGTTAGACGTTTGATCCTTGCTTTTTTACCCAACGCGATAGTCCCTGTTAAACACATCTCTACATTAAGATATAGTACCACCTTAGGAGATTGAACGTGAAAAGTGTGGTCCAATTCATGGAGACGTAAGAAGGACGACTACCACGACGAAAATTAAATACAATGGCCGAACATATACTAACGTTTATCCAAGTGCCCGGCATTAAGGGTTATTTACACGGATGGAAGATGGACGTTCCCGACGGTAATCCTCTAGAAGCAGACCCAGCTGCTTTCCTTGCCGGTGTGCGAAAGCAGACTACCGAAAAGATCAATGAAGAGCTACAAGACTTAAATAACATCAAGGTTCAGCTAGCTTTGAATATAACTCTCCGTCTCGACAAGCCTGAGGGTTCGGTATACGATACAAGCACATTTAGGAGTTCACAAGCAGTTCTGACCGACAGTTCTTATACCCGTGGAGTAATAGTAGAAGCGCATGCTCAGATCTATAACTACATCGAGAAATGGATCAGTCGAGGATCAAACTGGGTCATAGATAAAGTCAACATTCTATGGGTGAACATCGCTCGATATCAACCACTACGCGGAGGGTCGTATTTACCACTACCTAAAGAAATCGCGAATAAGAAAGCCGTGATCAATGTAAAGAACTATGACGACCACTGCGCATTTTGGGTGATAACGGCAACTCTGCATCCAGTTGCAATACACCCCGAGAGAATATCAAAGTATCGAAAGGAAGATTGGCCGAAACACGAAGGGGTAGACTCACCAACACCAATTTCGCAAATACCACGCTTGGAGAAGCAAAATGAAATCTCAATCAATGTGTATGGTTGGGATCCAAAGGAAAAGTGTTTGATTGTACACCACATATCGAAGGAGACCTTCTCAAAGCGCATCAACATGCTGCTTATAGAGTGCCCAGATAGCGGTATACAACACTACTGCCAGATCAAGGATTTCAACCGCCTACTATTCGATCAGACAAAACATAAATGTAGGAAGCACTTCTGCGAACGATGCCTACATGGATATTCCAACGAATCTCTTCTTGTGAAGCACATCCCAGAATGTAATGGAGTCAACGATCGAGCCATTCGAATCGAGATGCCAACCAATGAGAACAACAAAGTCTCATTTCAGAACATCCACAAACAGCTCAAAGTTCCATACGTTATTTATGCAGACCTTGAGGCCTTAACCACTAAGATCGAAGGACCTGCCCAAGACCCTGGAAAGAGCAATACAATGAAAACTGAAGAACACATTCCCTGTGGATTCTCCTACATCGTCATACGTTCCGATGGTTATAGCGAACCACCAGTAATATATCGAGGTCCGGATACAATCGAATGCTTTCTAAAGTCTGTACAAGAAGAAGAAACGAAGATAAAGGACCAAGTTGCCAAGCCACTACACATATCAATGAAAGACAATAGAGATTATGAAAGAGCAATTCTTTGTCATATCTGTCAGAAACCGTTGGTTGGCAAAGATAGAGTACGTGACCATTGCCACATCACAGGTGAGTTTCGAGGTGCAGCACATAAAGTATGTAATCTCAAATTACGTATCTCACCTATCATCCCAGTTGTATTCCACAATCTAAGGGGTTATGATTCTCACTTATTGATGCAATCTATTTCCAAGACAGAGGGTGATATCTCTTGCATTCCAAATAATATGGAGAAATACATTTCATTCTCACTTGGCAACCTACGGTTCATTGATAGCTTGCAATTTCTACCATCCTCTCTTGGCAAGCTGGTAGAGAGTTCTACCCCAGACACCTTTCAACAAACTACGAAGTATACACCCAACCCAGAGAGAAACAAGTTGCTACTACGCAAAGGCGTTTATCCATATGAGTACATGGACTCTTGGGATAGATTCACTGAGACTTCCCTTCCACCAAAGGAATCGTTCTATAGTAAGCTAAGCCTAGAGGACATATCTGACGAAGATTATGAACATGCACTAGAAGTTTGGAACGTATTTGATTGTGAGACATTAGGTGACTACCATGATCTTTATCTTCAAACTGACGTGCTTCTTCTGGCAGATGTCTTTGAGACCTTTCGGGCAACATGTATGCAAAACTACGGATTAGATCCTGCGCATTACTACACCAGCCCTGGTCTCTCTTGGGATGCATTGTTAAGGAAGACCGGAGTGGAGCTGGAACTATTGACCGACTATGACATGCATCTATTCGTTGAGAAAGGTCTACGTGGTGGAATATCTATGGTGTCTCAACGCAATGCCAAGGCAAACAATCCAAACGTACCCGATTTCGATCCCGATAAGCCAAGTAGCTATATACTCTATCTTGATGCCAACAACCTATATGGATGGGCCATGAGTCAATATCTACCAAACCTAACCCTAGCAAGCACTCTTTGTATTGCTCATGACGAATGCGATGTTTCACAACTGCCTTCTTCGTACCTTTGGCTTTCCTAATCTCTTCGCCACCTACTTTCAAGATCGAGTAGAGCTTTGATCGCAGTCCAACGTATTCAACGATGGGAATACCTCCACATTCATCTTTCATTTTGCCAAGTACTTTCTTGTTGGATGCGTCGTATGATGGATGGTCTTCGTTGTAGTTGCTTGTATCGTAGAAACGTTCATTGGCTTTCATGTCTGCATAGATGTCTTCAGTTTCGATGTGTAGTAAAAGACTGTCGGTATCTGTGTAGAGTAGATTACAACGTTGTCCGTACTGCCGATTGAGCTCGTTGTAGTAGAAGTCATACATTAGATGTTTTGAGAGATCTAGAATCGACATTCCAACGTATACTGGGCGGTTCAGATATAACTTACTTTTGTAATTGTGCACGGCAGCTAGATCATCGTCAAAGATCGTAGAGCGAGCATAACTAGGTTTATTCAAGAGACGTTGTAGTCTGATTCCTTCTGAGGAGCGAATTAGTTTGACATCTACGCGCTTTCGTAGATTCTCCATTGTCTTACCAAACACACTATTGTTCATCAATTTGTAGAGGTCCTGCTCGAATGGGCTCTTCGCTTGTTTTCGTAATTCTGTATTCATTTGTATGTATGGCTTCATCCATGGTGATTGATCGAATCGTAGTGCTCTATGGATCTTTTTCAAACGCATACCAAGAGATATATATAGCTGTAGATTGCGGTAGTGGAGCACATATCGCTCTTTATCATATAAGTTAGGTACAAGCTTTTCCGCTTTCAAGGATCCATTTCCTTTGTATAGCTCTTCGAATAGATTTGTCTGATACTCTGAGAACCAAGCTTTATTCACTTGCATTCTTTCAGGAGCTAACGGATAGTTGTTGTGCATATCGTGAAGTTCTCGAGGATATTCAAGGTCAACTTCTAGGATGTAACCTACATCAGAATCAGTTACAAGATTGGTGATTTCTTCTTTTGTTGGCATACACCACTCGAATCCCCCAGTTGGTAGATATTGACTCATGGCCCATCCATATAGGTTGTTGGCATCAAGATAGAGTATATAGCTACTTGGCTTATCGGGATCGAAATCGGGTACGTTTGGATTGTTTGCCTTGGCATTGCGTTGAGACACCATAGATATTCCACCACTTAGACCTTTCTCAACGAATAGATGCATGTCATAGTCGGTCAATAGTTCCAGCTCCACTCCGGTCTTCCTTAACAATGCATCCCAAGAGAGACCAGGGCTGGTGTAGTAATGCGCAGGATCTAATCCGTAGTTTTGCATACATGTTGCCCGAAAGGTCTCAAAGACATCTGCCAGAAGAAGCACGTCAGTTTGAAGATAAAGATCATGGTAGTCACCTAATGTCTCACAATCAAATACGTTCCAAACTTCTAGTGCATGTTCATAATCTTCGTCAGATATGTCCTCTAGGCTTAGCTTACTATAGAACGATTCCTTTGGTGGAAGGGAAGTCTCAGTGAATCTATCCCAAGAGTCCATGTACTCATATGGATAAACGCCTTTGCGTAGTAGCAACTTGTTTCTCTCTGGGTTGGGTGTATACTTCGTAGTTTGTTGAAAGGTGTCTGGGGTAGAACTCTCTACCAGCTTGCCAAGAGAGGATGGTAGAAATTGCAAGCTATCAATGAACCGTAGGTTGCCAAGTGAGAATGAAATGTATTTCTCCATATTATTTGGAATGCAAGAGATATCACCCTCTGTCTTGGAAATAGATTGCATCAATAAGTGAGAATCATAACCCCTTAGATTGTGGAATACAACTGGGATGATAGGTGAGATACGTAATTTGAGATTACATACTTTATGTGCTGCACCTCGAAACTCACCTGTGATGTGGCAATGGTCACGTACTCTATCTTTGCCAACCAACGGTTTCTGACAGATATGACAAAGAATTGCTCTTTCATAATCTCTATTGTCTTTCATTGATATGTGTAGTGGCTTGGCAACTTGGTCCTTTATCTTCGTTTCTTCTTCTTGTACAGACTTTAGAAAGCATTCGATTGTATCCGGACCTCGATATATTACTGGTGGTTCGCTATAACCATCGGAACGTATGACGATGTAGGAGAATCCACAGGGAATGTGTTCTTCAGTTTTCATTGTATTGCTCTTTCCAGGGTCTTGGGCAGGTCCTTCGATCTTAGTGGTTAAGGCCTCAAGGTCTGCATAAATAACGTATGGAACTTTGAGCTGTTTGTGGATGTTCTGAAATGAGACTTTGTTGTTCTCATTGGTTGGCATCTCGATTCGAATGGCTCGATCGTTGACTCCATTACATTCTGGGATGTGCTTCACAAGAAGAGATTCGTTGGAATATCCATGTAGGCATCGTTCGCAGAAGTGCTTCCTACATTTATGTTTTGTCTGATCGAATAGTAGGCGGTTGAAATCCTTGATCTGGCAGTAGTGTTGTATACCGCTATCTGGGCACTCTATAAGCAGCATGTTGATGCGCTTTGAGAAGGTCTCCTTCGATATGTGGTGTACAATCAAACACTTTTCCTTTGGATCCCAACCATACACATTGATTGAGATTTCATTTTGCTTCTCCAAGCGTGGTATTTGCGAAATTGGTGTTGGTGAGTCTACCCCTTCGTGTTTCGGCCAATCTTCCTTTCGATACTTTGATATTCTCTCGGGGTGTATTGCAACTGGATGCAGAGTTGCCGTTATCACCCAAAATGCGCAGTGGTCGTCATAGTTCTTTACATTGATCACGGCTTTCTTATTCGCGATTTCTTTAGGTAGTGGTAAATACGACCCTCCGCGTAGTGGTTGATATCGAGCGATGTTCACCCATAGAATGTTGACTTTATCTATGACCCAGTTTGATCCTCGACTGATCCATTTCTCGATGTAGTTATAGATCTGAGCATGCGCTTCTACTATTACTCCACGGGTATAAGAACTGTCGGTCAGAACTGCTTGTGAACTCCTAAATGTGCTTGTATCGTATACCGAACCCTCAGGCTTGTCGAGACGGAGAGTTATATTCAAAGCTAGCTGAACCTTGATGTTATTTAAGTCTTGTAGCTCTTCATTGATCTTTTCGGTAGTCTGCTTTCGCACACCGGCAAGGAAAGCAGCTGGGTCTGCTTCTAGAGGATTACCGTCGGGAACGTCCATCTTCCATCCGTGTAAATAACCCTTAATGCCGGGCACTTGGATAAACGTTAGTATATGTTCGGCCATTGTATTTAATTTTCGTCGTGGTAGTCGTCCTTCTTACGTCTCCATGAATTGGACCACACTTTTCACGTTCAATCTCCTAAGGTGGTACTATATCTTAATGTAGAGATGTGTTTAACAGGGACTATCGCGTTGGGTAAAAAAGCAAGGATCAAACGTCTAACGGAAGGAACCCTCCTATGGAGCGGCCATCGCATTTAATCTTCGTTGTGGCAGTTGTTCTTCTTATGTCTCCATAAATTGGCGCAACAGCTTAGCTCTCTTCCGCAATTCTCACAAATGAAGCGCTTTGGAATCTTAACGCATGGGGTCTTGCGATCTTCTAGGTGACGTTTCAGATGCCCAATCCTACCGAATTCCCTCCCACACTTTTCGCAAGTCACACGTATGGGGGGCTTTGGAGTTTTAACGCAGGGGGTCTTGCGATCTTCTAGGTGACGTTTCAGGTGACAACTCCTCTTAAATACTCTTCCACACTTTTCACATTCCATCTCCTAAGGTGGTACTATATCCTAATGTAGAGATGTGTTTAACAGGGACTATCGCGTTGGGTAAGAAAGCAAGGTCTGCAGTACTTCTTTTTTTGATTTGCTTTGTTACTTGTCTTCTACTTTTGATTTGCTTTGCTACTTGTCTTCTACTTTTGCTTTGCCTTGCTACTTGTCTTCTACTTTTTAAGGAGTTTACCTTTTTGTAGATCTATGCATACGAAGATCGACATCTATATCCGCTGCCAGAGACAATCGTCTCCTCGGCCACATGGGCATGCCTCTTTGAGTCTTTGCAATTTCAATGATACTCGAATACACCAGTAGAAAGACATGTTGTCATTGCATTCGATGTTACACACTGCTTTGTTGGATAGAATCTCCTTTGGTAACTGTACCAGGCACTCTTGCGGCTTTGGGATTTCGATATCGTACGTAGGTTGCGCCTCCTCTTGGGCTTCTTCGTTGTGGTCTTGCCTTTCTAGTATGCACGTTTCGCTGTGGGTTCTATGGTCTTCGGATCCACAGCGGCACGTAGTGTCGAGGGGCTCGGCTGCCGCTGCTTGTGTGCCGCCCTCCGGTTCCATCGAGTTCGCAGGCTGTTGCTCGTAGAATCCTGGTTCGTAGTTTTCTGGTAGTAGAAGCCGGTCGAAGGATACGAAGCCGGACCTGCCAACTTTGTGGACTCGCATATCCACGATGTCTTTTATGTATCCGGTGGCTAGGAAATAGTGGTACTGCATCCTACAGATCTCGCGAAGCTGTCTAGGAAAGTCCCGTAGATGGATGAACGTGTAGTACCGCTTTGCATCTTTTGCCCCTACCAAGAGCTTGTATTCTTTGTGGGATAGAAATAGGTCTGGGCGGGTTCGTAGTAGCTCTTTGAGAATGTCGAGAAACTCACCACTTGGGTCTTGCATGGCAAGAGGTAGAGGAGGTGGAGGCGGAGGAATTGGAATTAAGGGAGATGGAGGTGGGGGAGTCTCCTCTCCTCGTTGGATCTTTTTGTATCGTTTGTGTCCAACGTTATATCTCCTTCTAGCTTCTCTATATCCTAGCCCACCTGTTTGTATCTCTATGTAGGCCGAAGGTGGAATTTCGCTCTTTCCTGGCATGATCCTTCTCTCGATATATACTTAATGTTCTCATTTGTTTAATATGTGCTCACATCCGTTCACATACGCGTTATAGTCTTGTTGCTTTGCATCCTCGCATTCGTTCGTTGGTATTGCTATGCTTTGCTAGGTCGTTGGCAGCTCTAGAGAACGGTAGTTGAAACCTAAACGTATCGGGGACGGCCTTCGATCTGCAGTATTATGTCGGGCGCTCTAGCGCGATCTGAGCAGCCCTAATCCAGAATAATGCGCCATCGAAACTTTAGGTTTCTCAATGTCCCCGTGTCCCAGCTCCTTGTTTTTTGTTTTTTGTTTTTTTTGCATCGAATTGTTGAAAGCGTCCCAGTGTTGTTTTGTTGTTTTTTATGCAGCAGATTGTTGAAAGTGACGTTGAAAGTGTCCCAGTCCCCCAGTTGTTGCATTTTTTGTTGCATTTCTTGTGCAACAATCGTTGTTTTTTGTTGAAAGTGACGTTGAAAGTGTCCCAGTCCCCCCACATTATATAATACTCAAGTGCAGTAGAGAGATTTTTTCTGAAACCGAACAGATTATCATTTAAAATATTACATTTATTAATGTATATCAATAGGCGGTTATAAATTACTCTTTCCAAAAATTTAGAGAAGCTTGGTAGATTTGAGACTGGTCTATAATTGGTGAACAAATCTTGATTATCAGCTTTAAACAGAGGAATCACGCGAGCAATTTTCATTTCATCAGGAACAATACCATGACTAATGGATAAATTGATAATGTGAGTCATGGTTAATAGAGTGGAATGGTTTAGGAAACCCGGCAAACTTCAAAAGGGCTAACAAAGGCGCTGCGATTTAGGTTGGAAGAGGGTAAGACAAAAGATTGTGCACGATCATAGTTCATTAGCGTTCCCTGAACGACTGAACTCACACGTTTCTATTGGCTGATTGACTAACATGTTGGAATTTCTATTGTGTTTTGTGCACGGTAGTGGTCGAAAAAAGCTAACAAAGACCTATAACAAAGAAGGTCCCTGAGTTTCCTAACCATTCCACTCTATTAACTATGTGTGAGTCAACGGTTCAGAAATAATATCAATAGATTGTTTTATTATAGACATAGGTTTGTTGTCATACCCAGAGGCTTTTCCTGGTTTAAAGCTGTTGGCAATTTCTATCATATCTCTTCTTTGGTTGTTGGATTAAAAAACACTGAACTCGAAAAAAAGCTGAAAAGAAAATTCTGATGAGACATGGCTGAGGGCTGTATTTTTTTAGCTAAGTTAGGCCCAATATCAGTGAAATAATTACAAAATCTATTAGCAATTTCAACAGGATCAGAAATTTCATGGTCGTCAACTTTAAACGTTGAGGTTAATTTAGGCTTCGACCTTTTTTCGTTGATAACTTCATTAAGAATCCTCCAGGTGGCTTTAATGTTTGACTTATTGTATTCTAATATTTTTTCGTAATACAGGCGTTTAACAATTCTCATAGAATGATTTCATTTGTTTTTGTAATCTTTATAAGACAGTTCGTGATTAGGAGTTGGCAAACGCAGGTATTTTTTTATATAACTTGTGTTTTCTTTTTATGGACTTAAGGAGGCCTTTTGATAACCATGGTTTACCAAGGAGGCGACGTTTTGCCTTTATTCTTCGTAACGGAAAGCACGCGTTATAATTAGAATTGTATTCGTTTAAGAAGCTATTGTATGCTTTCTTAGGGTCATTATACGCGTCAAGTTGAGACCAATTAATTGTTTCTAACTTATCTTTAAAATTAGCTAAGTTGTTTTGGCTTTTGTCAAGAACAAGAATATAATCATTTGGGTTATGATACAGCGTGTTCCGAGTGGAACAAATCGGGGAAAAACGGTAAATGGTCGGAAATGTCAGAAAACAATAGACCATTTCTCGAGTGATTATGAAAATGGTTGGTAAATATGTTATCAATTAGCGTTGCCGTATGAGATGTTATTCTAGAAGGACGAGTAATCAACGGAAGAAACATACTGGAGTACAATCCATCTAAGAATTCGCCGGTAGGTGCATGACATTGATAGTTCATTAGGTTCAAATTGAAATCGCCCATTAAGTAACATATTTTGTTTTCTTTAGAAATCTTTCCAATCATGTCATTGAATTTTTTCACCAATGTCTCTAACCAGTGTGGATGGATGGATGATGTCATCACAGAGATATAATCTAGTGGTGGCTGAGGATGGTGGCAAGCGTTTAGAAAAAACAGTTCCGTCTTGTCACTGTTGAGTTTCAGCTTGTTCCATGTCACCCAGGCATCAACATCACGAATGCAAGCCTCAATCTTCGATGTCGCCACGTCAAGTTCACCGGTATCTGTTACATTTAACGTGATGTACAGTTGGGTATCATCAGCATAGAAGTGGTACTGCATGCGATGATGCCTGAGTAGATCGCCGAGTGGTGACATGTACATCGAGAACAGTATTGGTCCCAATACACTTCCCTTGGGGGACACCCGAGCGAAGAATGCACTCAGATGACTCTTAGAGCACCACAAACATTCAGAACCACTCATAAGCCTTGTCTACTATACAAAATCTAGTGAAGAGGTGAGACAGTTGGATGTCGTGGTTGACTGTATCAAATGCAGCCGACAAATCTAGAAGTAGGAGGATAACAGACTTCTGGTTGTCGATTGCCCTCAAAATGTCATCTTGGACCTTTAACGATACTGTCTCAGTACTATATATATGGTACTCTTTATAGGCTGATTGATAGAGTTCATCGATGTTGTTTTCCTTGATATGTGCACGTGTTTGATTTGCAACGACTTTCTCTATTGACTTTGGAGACAAACTTTAGATTTGATATAGGGCAAAAACTGCAGTACTCATCTGTGTCCATGGTGGCCTTTAACTGCTTCCGACAGCGAGATGTTGACCATTCTGGTTATCAGAGGGAACAGATCATTGAAACACTCCTTCAATACTCGGGCAGGAATGGGATCCAATATACATGACTTGGCAGAAATCTTTCTAGTAAGTACCGCCAGCTGGTCTTCAGTAACTGGAATAAAACATCTCAGCTTACTATCGCATTGTGGTAAGTTTGAATCCGGTAGAGGATTGAGTAGACCGGAGCTCCTCAGGGAGAGTTCATTCCCAATTACAGAGATCTTATTGTCAAAATAATCGGCAAACGTGTTGGCAAGTAAGTCAGCCGAATCACAGGGTGGATATCGACGCTCAACGTTTCCCTGCAACAGTTTGTCTACAGTCCTGAAGAGTTCACCCTGGTCTGATCCACAGCCACTTATTATCTCGGAGTAATAACCCATGTTTGCAGAAGATATTAGTTTGTTGACAACGCAGCATTGCTGGGCTTATATTTCCTTGTCCACTGACAATTTCGTTGTTCTCCATCGACGTTCCAGGCGTCTCCTTTTGGCCTTCTGTTCGTAAATTTCGTCCGTGAACCAGGGGGGCGACGGGCCGTAGGGTGAAAACATTCTTCCTTACAGGAGCATGATCATCTAGCAAAGAAGTTAGGATTCTTTCATATTGTCCAATAAGGTTATCGAGGGACTGGCTTGAGTTAGATTCAGTCAACAAACCAGAGCTTTCAATATCACCTCGGAAACAAGTAAAGTCGACCCTCTTCAGATTTCTATAAGAAATCTCTTTCTTCGGAAAGGGGGGTTTGGCCAATAAAATCTTGCAATGTACAGCAAAGTGGTCAGACAGTAAAGGGTCGGATACAGATGTATTACTAACAATATTATCCTCAGATCTGGTTATGACCAAGTCCAGAGTGTGGTTTCCCTTGTGTGTAGCAACATTAACATGTTGAGTGTAGTCGAAGGAATCTAAAATTTGTAGAAATCTCTTGGCTAGTGTGTTATTAGAGTCGTCCACACGAAAGTTGAAGTCACCCGTGATGAGCCCATGTCCACAATCTGTGGCAAGCTTTTCCAGGAAAATTCCAAAATCGGAAAAGGCTTCAGAGCTTGATTTATATTGGCTTTTGTTGGTGGCGGCCTATAGATGACAACCCGTAGTGATTTAGAATAGGATTTCAAAGTCATGTCCAAATACTCGAATGACTTCACTTTCTTCGCAGATTTCATTTTAAGGCTTAGGGACTTTTTGAACATTAGCGCTACTCCGCCTCCGCGACCCTCCCTTGCGACGTGTCTAACCACGTAGCCTCTGGGCGTAATCTAATTTATTATAATCCTGTCAACATCGCCCGGTGTAAGCCAAGTCTCTGTGATGGCCATAATGTCGATATTGTTTTCGACTACAAAGTCATTTAGTAGCATAGTCTTGTTGTTTATCGATCAGGCGTTAATAAGGCAAAAGTTTATTGCCTTGCATGGCTTAAACGAAGGAGCCAAGCATGAACAACGAATGGTGACTAGGTCCCTGTTGTTAATATTATAAGGCAGTTCGAAAATAAACTGTTTTTGTACTGCTTGCTTGTTACGATGACTTGAAATCTTCAGAGGAATGAAGTAAACAGGATTATTGTTAATGTTGTTGCAGTAATATTTAGTGACTTTACCAGCTCGTTTCCGGCGGTATTTAAGAATCAAGTTCTCTTTCAGACAGCGTAGAAATTCCTTTCCTGGTTTAAATTTCTTGCCATGGAAGCGAATTGAAAATAATTCACTTCTTGAGAAAACAAATGGCTGATTTGCATATCAGATTTGGTAGTTGAGTACAATGGCCGCCAACCAACGACGAATAGTGAAATTGACATGAAGTTCCTGTCGTAGCTTGCAAGTTCTCAGTAAAGCAGAGATCATTAGGTGGGCCAGGATTCTTCTGTACATCCATAGATATCGTTAGGTATTTCGGTGTTGGGAGAAAGATGCAGATATGGCCATGTTTTCGCCATACAGTTACAGGACGATTCGGTTCGTTGGCGGTTGTAGGTTTCACATCCATGTTAAATCGTGAACTGAAGTTATACAGTAGAGGTACTCAAGCTCGATAAGCCGTAAACCCAAGTTGTTATTGCCACAAGTACGCGTAGCTAGATCCAGCGGAGCCGCTAATAACGGTGTAATGATTAAAAATTGTAAAGCTATGTAATACGCGGCTGCCATCTTGGCGCCTTCACAATTATTATTATTATCATTGAAAGACTTTGAAAGATGTCCAGTTCATTGTCTGATATGTCTCTTATTTTGAGTTCTAAATAACCACAACATCTCACAGTGCCTTGATCTCCACTTCCTTGTTGCTTTTCCTTTACAGCTCTAGTGTTTGAAATCTAGGATTTCAATTTGTTTTCATTTCCTGTTATATAATGGACTCTTCCTATTACTGACACCAAATCACAGCCCAGCTTAATCTTGTTAGGGGCCGTCAACATATTTACTTTTTCCACGCTTAACGTTAACTGGACGTTGGGGGGGGGGGGGGGGGGGAGTGAAGTTGTGGACATTAGTCTGTGGCATTTTTGTCAAAACATTTTTTTCTTTCCCGAAGTTTATTTCATGTTGCTAACAGAACAAGAAAACAAAAAGAGAGAAACAACAAACTGGTTGTCGGTTGTGATGTTCTAGTGTATCAATTAGTTAATTAATACCTAAGTGAATACAACCGCGAATCTGGCTCTACTTGTGGCTATGGCACGAGCACGAAAAAGATGGTGGTGGGTTGCCTGTGGTATCCCAGCATTCATTGGGGTATTGGGTGCACAGAGGCAATTGAGAGGGAAACACAGAAGGATTTTAAGTAGAAGGAAGTGAAATTCACGGAAAGTACTTCGCCATTAATTTCAAGTATCGTTCTGAAGCTGATTGGCATAGGTTATTAAATCGGTAAGTTGTTTGTTTTGATCGTGTTGTGATGCAAAACCATTCTCATACATTTTCTATAACACAATAGCAAAATTTGAGCTGCAAAATTCCAAGTGGACGTTAAGGAGGGGGAAAGGGGGGGGGGGGGGGGGGTGGGTGGGTCTGACCTAAATGTCCAGTTGACGTTAAGCATGGAAAAAGTGGATATGTCGACAGCCCCTTATATACATTTATAACGACAGTTGCGCTTGACTGTACTCTATCTCTTATAATTACCAAGTTAGATTGATTACATGTCAGGTAATTAACCAGCATATGAAAATGCTACAATTTAAAAATATTTTTCAAATATGCAAAAAAAACATTATAAGAAGGAAATAAATGCATGTGCATTCAATCTATCAAATGATATGTAAATAACAACTTCATGGATAAAATCCTCCTCACCCTCGGAATATACACTTGCAGTTGCCTCGTTTAATATCCCAACACCTTGAGAAAGAAAACATATAGAGATATTAAGGTCAACAAATTTTAACATGTCAGCTACATACGTTTCTGCATGCAGTTCAGTAGCAGACCGCGCCACACAAACTAAAAACTTTTCACTCGAATCACATGCAAATTTCTGCAGTTTTTTTCCCCTTTCTCTGCAGCCTTACTTATCTAATGTGCCACAAATACGGCTATACAATGCTAGGGTACATTTACGTCAGAATCTCTACAAAAACTTTGGCTTGGAGATACTTTGTGAAAAGTGTAATTTGTACAAGCAAGCTCAACTGCAACATTGAGGAAATAAAAGGTCACGTGACAATCACGTTTGATATAGTTGGACTAGGTGTGCAAAGCATTGTCAGTGCAACATCCTCATTTAGATTGTTCAAAGTGAATTAATGCATACATTTGTGAATTTCAGTGTTACGTACATAGGGCAATTATTTAACTGGACTGCTAGTTTCTTTGGCAAAACATCGGAATAAAATCAGAGCTTAATATAATGGCTGCATTCATTAGGGTTCACTGCACAAGGGCTGGAGGGAGTGTCAAAAGAAAGGACTGCAGACATCCTATTCATAAACATGTGTTCTGTCCTGTCAAATATTGTGTCCATGTCATCCATCCCATTCATTTAATCCACTCCATGTCATCCATCCCATGTCATCCATTCCATTGAAGTCATTCCATGCTATCCATTCCCTTCATTCCATGTCATCCATTCCATTCCATTCATCCCATTCATTCCATGTCATCCATTCCATTCCATTCATCTCATGTCATCCATTCTATTCCATCCATTCCATTCATCTCATGTCATCCATTCCATCCGATTCGTTCCACGTCATCCATTCCATCCATTCCACGTCATCCATTCCATTCATTCCACGTCATCCATTCCATTCATTCCACGTCATCCATTCCATTCATTCCACGTCATCCATTCCATTCCACTCATTCCACGTCAGCCATTCCATTCCACTCATTCCATGTCATCCATTCCATTCCACGTCATCCATGTCATACCTTCCATGTCATTCCTTCCATATCATTCCTTCCATGTCATGTCATATCATCATCATCATAATAATATTTTATTATTTTTTTATTTACAACATTTGGGCGTAACGCCACAGGAAACAAACAATAATAATAATAATAATAAAGGTTTATTGAATATAAATCGCACAACGAGTGAATTACCTTATATTTTACAAGTAATAAAGAAAACTAAGGGCGCTTTCCATTTACACGAACTGACTGGACTGACCGGCCAGTTCATAAATGGAACGCATCAGTTCTAGGAACTGACTGGACCAGTTCTCAGAACTGACACGTTCCATTTAAGAACTGGCTGGTCAGACCAGTCAGTTCGTGTAAATGGTAAGCGCCCTAAGAGTATAAACATAGGGCCCCTAAGGGCAACTCGTGGATGGTCAGTGAGCTATTTTGGTATATACTAAAAATCACGTGACCGATGACATCATCGTTACGTCATCACCACTAAGTGAATCGTGGGGAAACAATACATTTAAACTGTCTGGCAATAGAAATGAGGGATATATGGGCATGTACTTAAAATCTCGTGACGGGTGACGTCATCGTTATGTCATCACCATTAAGTGATTTGTTGGAACCCAATACCATGCCTATCCAAGTTTGAACGGTCTGGCATTAGAATTGAGGGAGATATGGGCATTTACTTAAAATCACATGACTGATGATGTCATCGTTGCGCCATCACCACTAATTGATTGATAGAGACCCACTACCATGTCTGTCCAGGTTTGGAGTGGCATTAGGAGGGCACCATCAATACATCTCCTGCATGACCAAATCTTTCAATTCTTGGACGCGTACCATAAACATACGTAAATATATCTTCGGAATATCGAACACTATTCGGACAGACAACGGAGAGTCCACGATGTACACAGAAAAAACCGATCTACACACCATAAAACGATGAATAGATTAGCTACTGACCCACTCCAATAACTCGTGTTCTGCGCTTGCACGCATCGACGAGTTAAAAATGGGAAACTGGCACTTACAATCATATCTATAACTTATACCGGGGACTGGATCCGGTTTACAAATAATATATTACTCTGTCCTACAAGCTAAGTTAAAATATCTTTCAATAAGTTAAGCTAACATTATTATTATGCAATTGTATATGAGCAAATTAGTTAGTAGACTTAAAACACATCACAGGAAAAAACTTATCATTTACCTTTCGGTGCGACACTTAGGCAAACTAAGGTTTTGGCTATTGAGCAACTCTCAGCCACGCGCTCTTACTCGAGTGTCAGGCAGAAGGTGGTGGAGACGTGAACTAGGGCTTTTTAGCTTCCTGAATACTTTAGAACATAGTTCATGCCTCCTGGTATCAAGGCGAGAGCAGTTACATAGAGGGAGTGTTTCAGAGTAACGTTGATATGGTGGATGAATTCGTAAGGCTCTCTTTTGGACAAGCTCGATTTTGTCAGTTAAGTAGCACAGTAGCACAGTAGGCTGGTATGCCAAACAGCACAACTATATTCAAGAATGGATCGCACCAACAAAAAGTATAATCAGAACAACTAGGAAGGAGGAACACCACTGTGGCAGAGGACTCTTAGAATATGAAGCCGTTTAGATGCCTTTTTCACCATATTATTGATATCGTCGACCCACTTTAGATTACCGTATTCACTCACGGATAAGCCGCACTCGCGGATAAGCTGCACCCCAAGTTTAGAAGCTTGATTCAGGGAAAAAAAGTTTTTTTTGAAGAATATCAAACGTACATGTATATAATTTGAATAAACCTACATCAGACTTTCAAACTGGAGAAAACTCAGCTCTGAAATAGTATACACTTCATGTCTACATACTTAGATATATGATTTATCTTTCCATAGTGTTTGTTTACCAGGATCTGTTCATTCAGGTCACCTTTTAGATCGAATTTTACATGTCAACGAAGCCAACAACGTGCTCACGTTCGTCCGTAGCTTAGTAACCAGGCACCTGTTAGAAGAGAGAGAACTGGACACTAAAAGTTTTGTTTTCGCTGAACGAAGTCAAAACAACATGGAGTAGTTTGCTTTTTCATCAGCTGTCTGTTGCTATCATGCCTAAAAGGATATCTGGAAGCCATCTATTGGAGAAAAACTTGTTACTCAAAGAGAGGTGGAAGATATGTTTGACAAATTTGCTGTTAAAGTGCAAAGCTGCAATTAATCGCTTGCGGAGGAACAAATATTCACAACATAAACGGATCTGTTAGGAGCCACCAAACTTGCAAAAGCAATGGCCAGTGCTTACTTTCTTTTCGTTTGGTGTAGTATTTATTAGTATAGCTTAGTATTTCTTTGAAATGTTAATTTATGGAAATTTATGGACCTTATGTTCGGTAAAATTGTTCTCGCAGATAAGCCGCACCCCCGATTTTAAACGAAGATTTCGGGTAAAAAGGTGCGGCTTATCCGTGAGTGAATACGGTATGTTGAAGCGTTAAACCGAGGACCTTATAAGAAGAAACACGTTCAAGCGGTTGTTCATTAACCCTTTCACTCCCAAGAGTGCCACATGACACTATTACTAGTTACTTGCTTTGAGGGTTTAAGTCTGACTATAAAGTTCACAGAGCAATGCCCTGAGATTCCCACACACCTTAATGTATAGACAAATGATCCTATTGAACTGCATAAATAGGCATATTAAAAATGAATAATTTCATCTAAATCCTCCTTTCTTTCTTTGACATTATTTCACTTCAGAAAAAGAGACTAAAATGACAGTTACAGAAAAAAATGTTTCTCCTCAGATCCTAAATTTTCTCACAAAAATGCATATTTCACATACAATTTAGAGTTTCATGTTTGCAATAACCTCACTTTCTGTCTCCCAACACCTAAACTTGCCCAGAACCAAGCCATTCTGTCCACAAGCACTTCACAGCAAGCTAAATTTATCCATAATGACCGCAAAGCATGCCGGGAAATCCTACCAAACAGCGACATGGCCCTTTCCCCATCTTCATTCTTCAAAATATAGAAGAAGTCTAAAGCCATTCGACCTAATACCTTCATATTGGAATCAATGGCAAGTAAATATTGTCCCATATTCCAAAAAAGCTATGATAGGTGGCTCCAGACCCCCATTTATAAAGCCTGCGCTAAAGTGACAGAAGACGCCCTGGCCCATTCACGAGTGGGAAATGAGGCTCTTTCTCCATCACAATAAACTGGCACAGACTCGGTTCTTTGAGAAAGTGCTGATTGAAGCTCTCATCAGACTTAATGTCCTCCAGCACTCTATAAATGGTGAAAAAGGCTTTAAAAAGCCTGAAATTCTGTATTCCCTCAAACAAACTTCCCTCCAGCTCCGTAGAGATCTGGCGTCAACATATCCAAAATGGCTGACAAAAACCTATGAGCCCCAGTATTATAGGTCAGTTGAAAATTCCATGGTAACAGTGACTACAGTTTTCTTAGGGGGCAGGGTTCGTTGCAGTCTAGAAAGAGCCAAAAATCAGTTAAAACCCCATGGGAGTGAAAGGGTTATAATACTGAGATAAGTGGCGTCAGGTTGCTGGCGGAGGAAACTAATGAACATCTCTTTACATTTCTTAGGATTAAGTTTCATATCATTACATTTCGCCCAGCGAGATATTTCGACCAGGTCAGATTGAAGAGTGGAATTACCATTTGCTGTTAAAGATTCTGAGATCGTAATATCATCAACATATTTCCAATGACTGGTGTGCGGCGATTTTAACGAAAGATCATTGACCATAATCAAGAAAAGAATTGGTCCAAGTTTGCTGCCTTGAGGTACACCTGCACTGACGGCTCCCAAATAAGATTTGACATTGCCAAGTTTCACAGATTTCCGGCGGTCAAAAAGAAAGTTGCAGTTCCCATGGAATTAAGCATCTTCTAACTCCAAGTGTGATGAGCTTCAGGACAAGTACATTGTGATTGATACGGTCAAAGGCCTAACTAAAATCGAGGAAACAAACTCTAAGGAAGTGTGAGGGTATATCAAGGGCCAGCAGCCAATTATTGAGCATGTCCAGAAGGCAGAAAGTAGTCGAAGAGCCTTTGAGAGAACCAAACTGCTGAGGATCTATTTTATCACTAACGTCGTCTATCATTCTAATCCATCCCATTCATTTCATGTCATCCATTCCATTTTATTCCATTCCATGTCATCCATTCCATTTTATTCCATTCCATGTCATCCATTCCATTCCATTCAATTCCATAAGTGAGTAAATACATAAATACACACAATCATGCAAATAAATAAATGAGTGAATAAATAAATCAGTCAAGAAAGAATTATCTGGTCAGCAGCTCAAGTATGTCTGAGGTAATATCAGAATGGACTACATAGTCGGGTAATCAAGTCCAGTCCTTAATCTTTCGTAGGAAAAAGCTGTATTCATAATAACAGCCTGTCCTTGTCTGTACTTGGGTGAAGGCCTTGGAGTGGTGGTACCTTGTAATAAAAGTGAGTTGGCATGTCTGGTGGTAGTGGGATTAGCTACAATGGCGTCTACCGCAAGAAATAATATTTGTATATTTCGCGACAGTTTCAATAGACCTTTCCCACATTCCATCGAACAATGGCACCAAGTCGAGATTGGGGTAGACAAAAATATAGTAAATGTATGAAAATGTCTACTCCATTCTCAACTTGGTGCCATTGTTCTATGGAATGTGGGAAAGGTATATTGAAACTGTCATGGAATATACAAATATTCTTTCTTATTGTACAGAGTGAACCAGTGTATCACTCTACACATGGATGCCTCCACGAAAGGGTGGGGGGCTGTGATGGAGAACAAATCTGCTGGAGGTAGATGAGGGGAAACAGAATCCCAGCAGCATATTAAGAGCGACTGTCCACTAATATCGAGCGAAATCGGAATATCGCGGCAAAAGATGAAAAAAAAAATTCCTTCATATTTCGTTCAAAGATAGGCTTTGGTCAGTTAGTAAACGTGCTGGGATTTTTTTTGTTCAAAAATTTATTTAACTTTGAGAAAAATAAAAAAACGATTACGGCCGGCGTGAGTCCGAGACAGCCTGAAATAAGAGTGATTTTACCGGTCTCTCTAAGCTTGCCCTGTACAAACGCTAAAGGAGCTTCGCATTTTTCCAATTCGGATATTTGTTTAGAAAGTATTGATCAACTGTTTGAGTGCAATAATTAGATTATAGCTTTATTCTCAATATCCTGAGAGCCCACTTAAATACGCTGTAGTTCGCTAATTTGAAAACCTTATTTCAGGGCACTTTTTTGAAAAATAAATTTTATATGTGGTATAATTCAGAATCCATTGAAGCTTCGTTTTTGATACAAGTTAGTATTGATCTAAAACATATATGAGAATTAGTTTGGGTTATCTTCTCGGTGCTTCACACGAGCGGTGTGAATTTCGACGAAATGACAACATGAATTTGTAAACAGTCAAGTCTTACTCTTCGACAATAGTGCAAAATCTCGAGCAGAAACCTATTGAACCAGCAGTTTTTAACAATAATCATAACTTACACTCGTTCTCAATAACACGTGCAGGTTCGAAATTGAATTTCCAACGGAAAACGTCAATTTGGTGGATGTCACTCAACTATATTTCTATGGCAACACTGGTCTGCATGCTTCGGTCAGCAATAGTCGAAATGTTTGAAAATTTGCTGAACGAGATGAAGCAGAATCTCAATACTACGAAAACGTCGCCATACAACTCCCAGATGTGGAGGAAACGCAAATAGTGCAGGAGGACAACGAAATCGTAAGTAATTTGAGGCGACACAGGTACCGAAATGTCAGTCGAGAGTGGAGAGCATTGCCGATAATCCATGCATGTCCTGAAAGTTTCAAAAATATTTGCCCTGTCGAATGCTGTATCCATGCCTGGAGCTCGTTGAGGTAGAGCTCGGGGGTATTGCTCGATGAAACCTCTTATAAGAAGCATATCTGCAACTGGATGAATAAAAATAACTAATTCTTTTTCCAAGACCTTTGAAAGCTATATAAACAATCAGATTGATTCATGCGTACCTAACCAATGCTTTGACTTTCTCCTCGGAGGATATTCACGTCCAACGACGTGTTTTGGATAATCTGTTGATCTTATACACAAACCGCTCGCTCACGCATAAAGTTTATGCGATTTCCCTATTATGCAATCCCTTGGCTCTAAGCATGATTACTCTCCATCTAAGCGAGTTTGGGAAGACTTTGCCATGTTTATAAAATGCTAGTTACCCGAATTTTCACTTCAAACTCCATGGACCGTTTGATTGACATCCACCAGAAACGACTTCGAAGTCAGGAGTTTCGTTTCGAACCTGCACGTGTTATTGAGAACGAGTGTAAAAGAGTTGAATGAACTTACCTTTTAATCCCATTGCTAGAAAATCGATTCTTACTAAGTTTTCTTCCTTCTAAGTTGCCCTCTTCAATTGTTGTAATCCAAGGTCACAATTACCAATTCACTGTTCGGCGGATCAGCTTCCAGACATGATGGTAACGATTCTTGCATTAATCGAATGGCTTTTGACCGCTTAATACAGGAAATGCATTAAAAACATACCTAGCTGCAAAAAAATCCACTGTTTCGATTGCATTTCGTGTTTTTGTAGGCAGCAGTTACAAGAGCGGATCCAGCTTTATGCATGTCACGCGTGGTCATGTCACGCGCTACCGGCTTATATCTCATTCGAACTTTCCCTAATGGTATTGTATACGCCTTCTATACAGCCAGTTGAGGCTGGCTGTACTTCTGATATGAATGGTAAACCATTCATTGCTACAGCGCAAAATAAATAAGAAACAAAACAATTAACATCCAACATGTCCAAATGGGTTGTTTATAATGTCCCCGGCCAGGATACAGTAGAGGCAAGCTTTTTCCCCACTCCACGGGTTGGGTGTAGTCATGTAATGTGTGCATAACGTGAAAACTAGCAGTGCGAATGAAGAACCGTGAAAACTAGGAAGCTAAGTTTTAGCGGCGAACGTACGGAAGTGAACTGCGCTTTTCAATGCATTGTAGGCGTATCGCCCTAGCTTCCTTAGGCATTGGCTGGCGCAGAGGCTCCCAGCCGTGTCGTGTTACTCAAGAAATATCCAAACACGAAAAGGCAAGAAAATGGCTAAAAGCAGAGCGCAGCACCAACAAAGAGGCGTCCGGAACGATCCTGACAGCTGACTGACATTTTTGTTCCTGTAGGTTCGGGTAAGAGTTTTCGTGTTAATCTCTGTACGGACACCCCCTCCCCAAGTATATACAAAATAAATGAAAATTGCCAGAGTCAGATTTCAACTTTCCGACTCGTTTTCACGGCTTTGCTTTGTGTTACTTTTTTTTAAACCGAGATTCCACCAACTATATCCATATATTAATTTGCATATACCATATCATTTGCATTTTCACAATATTTGGGGTACACGAATTTGCACGAGAACCTTTTTTCGTGAACAAGACATTTTGTGCCATCATACGCATGGTTTAAAGTCGGCATTGTGAAAATTTGGGTATTTGGTAATTTTGGATATTTGGTGAAATCAGAATATTTCAGTGCAATCGGCTGTATCTATCTATAATCTATCTAACAAAAGCTTGTGTTCTCGCGAATGAACTAGCAAGAGGCTCTTTTCACGGCTCTTCATTCACACTGCTAGTTTTCACGTTATGCACACATTACATGACTACACCCAACCTGTGGAGCGGGGGAAAAGCTGGCCTCTATGGTATCCCGAACTAGGACATTAAGCAACCTATTTGGACATGTTGGATGTTATTTGTTTTGTTTCTTATTTATTTTGCGCCGTACCAAATTTGGATATGAAACTGGCTCAATGAATGGTTTACCATTCATATCAGTACAGCCAGCCTCAACTGTACAGAAGGCGTATACAATACTATTAGGGAAAGTTCGAATGAGATATAAGCCGGATAAATAATTTGATAATGCTCCCCTGTGATATTTTTCCCACTAGGGTTTGTTAAAAATACCCCCCCCCCTCCCCCATTTATTCCATCTCTCTCCCTTCCCTCCCTCCCACCCACCCTCTCCAACAAGAGCGCGTGACATGACCACGCAAACACAAGAGCGCGTGACATGCATAAAGCTAGCTGCATCCGCTCTTGTAACTGCTGCCTACAAAAACACGAAAAGCAATCGAAACTGGATTTTTTTTGCAGCTAGGTATGTTTTTAATGCATTTCCTGTATTAAGCGGTCAAAAGCCATTCGATTAATGCAAGAATCGTTATTATTCCATCATGTATGGAAGCTGACCCGCCGAACAGTGAAGTGGTAATTGTGACCTTGGATTACAACAATTGAAGAGGGCAGCTTAGAAGGAAGAAAACTTAGTAAGAATCGATTTTCTAGCAATGGGATTAAAAGGTAAGTTCATTCAACTCTTTTAAGGTTACCGGATACCTTCAGGGTGCGTTTCCAGTCTAAATTATGTAGCGCCTCGGTGAAACATCGTAGATAAATCATCCATGTATCATTTTAAAGCTTATAAAATTGGCT
Source organism: Actinernus sp. WN-2022 (assembly GCA_030867875.1). NCBI lineage: Eukaryota > Metazoa > Cnidaria > Anthozoa > Actiniaria > Actinernidae > Actinernus > Actinernus sp. WN-2022. The sequence continues at coordinate 54,507,053 of JAOWCC010001634.1, forward strand.
ACAAGAATACATAAAAAGTTTTGAGTCCTTTGAAAATCTCGAATTTTCCGCCATCTCTTTTCTCCGATCTAGTGAGATGGCTTTCAGAAGTTCCGACTCCGAAAATATTTTAAAGTTTAAAAATCTGTTTGCTTTGTCGTATTTCAGAGGAACCGTATTACAAAACCGTGTCGGGGAATTTCAAAATTCGATTTAGTTCAAAAGTTATCATGCTTTCCGTAAAAAGGCGAAAAATAATCCGAGTAGATTGCGGGAAACGTCGTCAAGAGCTCTCTTTTAAGAATTTCCCAATTCCCCGACACTGTTTTGCAGCTGAGATATCAATTGACATTTTGTGAAAATTTCGCACAAATCGAATAAATTCCTCTTGAGTGGGAGCTTTTTTAAAACTCTATTTTGATTGAAAATCGAAAGTTCAAAAAATATACCCGTCTGTCGTGCGTGAATCTGAAGCCCCGCCTCTCTAACAATTAGCAAGCTTCTCATCACAGTTCAACTATCTGTCAAGATTTCCCGCCAATGTTGATTTCCGATCAAAGCAACGCGCCGATGTTTGTTCTTTATTGTGTGACTTGAAAAATGGTAGCGGTAAGAGTCAGCTGGTTTCCCAGGCTAGAACAATGGGAAAGACAAAAAGACCTCGAGGGGCAAAGCCAAGGTGAACACCTATAGAGACGCCTTGAATGCCAGCATGGTTAGTAGAGGAGACAGCGATTTGCAGGCGTCTGAAACAGCACGGCAATAGCGAGATCGTGGTTCAACCGATTCAGGGTCACCGCCAAACTACGTTTCCATCAAGCTTTCTTGGAAACAAATATTCTCTCGGCTGGCTCTTATCAATTCTACTTTATGTTCAGATGTGGACCAATCGGCACTGTCTGAAAGTGAAAATACGAACGCTTGTCGGGTTTTGCGAGGACTCTTATTTGGCTTTGTAATTGTAGTCGTATGCATTGTTTGGCCTCGTTTTGCTTTTCTTTTTTCTTTGTTTTTCAAGCTAAGGGTTAGGGCATCCTGCTTGCTTTTTGTAAGATATAAGGCCAACATCCGGTGGAATCGTGTGTGGAAAAACTTTTCTCAATAAACGTAAACATTGGTATATGAAATGATTTCCCACACCGTCGTTACGGGCGAGTGAGCACTTGTCATGTGTTTATTGATCTGCTGTCAATCAAAAAGAACATTTTACTTCCGGTTAAAAATTTCCTTTTGGTATTTCTCCGTCAATATAATTTTTTTTAAACAGAGTTTTTGGTATATGAGACACTTCTACTAAAACTACATTTCTGTGTGGAATTTTTTTTTTCATCTTTTCGTTTTGAAGGTATCCGGTAACCTTAAGTTATGCTTATTGTTAAAAACTGCTGGTTCAATAGGTTTCTCCTCGAGATTTTGCACTATTGTCGAAGAGTAAGACTTGACTGTTTTCAAATTCATGTTGTCATTTCGTCGAAATTCACACCGCTCGTGTGAAGCACTGAGAAGATAACCCAAACTAATTCTCATATATGTTTTTGTATCAAAAACGAAGCTTCAATAGATTCTGAATTATACCACATATAAAATTTATTTTTCAAAAAAGTGCCCTGAAATAAGGTTTTCAAATTAGCAAACTACAGCGTATTTAAGTGGGCTCTCAGGATATTGAGAATAAAGCTATAATCTAATTATTGCACTCAAACAGTTGATCAATACTTTCTAAACAAATATCCGAATTGGAAAAATGCGAAGCTCCTTTAGCGTTTGTACAGGGCAAGCTTAGAGAGACCGGTAAAATCACTCTTATTTCAGGCTGTCTCGGACTCACGGCGGCCGTAATCGTTTTTTTAATTTTTCTCAAAGTTAAATAATTTTTTGAACAAAAAAATCCCAGCACGTTTACTAACTGACCAAAGCCTATCTTTGAACGAAATATGAAGGAAAATTTGTTTTCATCTTTTGCCGCGGTTTGCTCGATATTAGTGGACAGTCGCTCTTAATGTTTTAGAATTGACTGCACTACTCATTGGTCTAAAATCATATTCAAACATGTTGATACATAAACATTAAACATTAAAGCATAAACATTAAAGCATACCTGGACAACACATTAACTGCTGTTGCTTACATTAATGTAATGGGTGGTACAAAGTCAATACATTGCAATGAATTAGCAAAGCAAATATGGGAGTGGTGCATACAAAACAAAACCTGGGTTAGTGCAGTACACATACCAGGATCAACTAACATAGATGCTGATTGGGAATCTAGGAATTTCAATGATAATATTGAATGGATGCTAAGAACAGTGTAGAAGGCATAATAATTGTTCCTCAGTGGCCAACACAACCTTGGTTTTCCAAAGTGATGCTGTAGTATCAGTGGGCTACCTGTGTAGCCTCGATCTGGTGCCGGGGCTCGTGGTATACCAAGATGGCGGCCCGCATAAACTGTTGAACTGGGCCCGGTTCCTGAAAGCCCGATTAGCGCTAATCCTGGATTAACTCGCAACAAAACATATTAGTTGTCATGGTAATTAACCCTGGATTAGCGCTAATCGGGCTTTCAGGAACCGGGCCCTGTAGACCAGTAATCCGCCCACTAACCGCTCACAAATAAGCCATCCGATGATACATGGTATCAGAAGTGGGATTTAAAGAGGAAAGGAAAACTTTTGAGAAGAAATTTCCAGGAATACAGTAAAAGATGCCGGAAACTCCGCCGAGTACAAGCCAACCATCCATCGTTAACCAAGCGTCGTACCAAATCTCACCTCCGGAAGAGTTTGACTTTACCAAGCCAAATGAATGGCCGAGATGGATCCGGAGGTACGAGAGGTTCCGCTCTGCGTCAGGGTTGAATACAAGAGACGAGGAAAGTCAGGTAAATGCCTTATTATACTCCATGGGAGATAAGAGTGATGACATTCTTGCAACCTTCGACCTGACAGCGGCACAGTTAAAGCTATACGAGCCTGTGAAAGAGAAATTTGACAGCCATTTCGTCAAGTGAAGGAATATTATTTACGAAAGGGCAAAGTTTAATAAGAGGAAACAACAGATCGGAGAATCAGTGGACTCATTTATCACAGATTTGTATGGGCTAGCTGAACACTGCAAGTATGGAACACTCCACGACAAATTAATTCGTGATCGTTTTGTTGTGGGTCTACTGGATGAAAATCTGTCGGAAAAGTTGCAGTTGAATCCCGAACTAACTCTAGACAAAGCTATTAATACTGCACGTCAGAGTGAGTCAGTCAAAACCCAGCAACCAGTCGTTCGAGGTGCGGGAACAAGTCAATCTGCAAGTGTTGAGGCCCTACATAAAGGTAGCTATCCAAAGTCCAAAAGAGGACAGGATAAGGGACAAAGGCAGTTTAACAGACATGGTCCAAGTAAAAATAAAACAGCCAAAGATACAACCTGTGGAAGGTGTGGCAAAAGTCCAGCCCATAGTAAAGCCCAATGCAAAGCAAAGGATGCAGTGTGCCATCGATGTAAAAAGATAGGGCACTATGAAGCAGTATGCAAATCAGGCAAGATTGATGCCGTGCACGAGGAGGGGGACAGTTTCCTAGGATATGTGGACTCCGAAGAAGTGGACAGTCTAAGTGTAGATCCTTGAAGTATCAGTTAATGGAACTAAAATGGAGTTCAAGCTTGATACAGGGGCCGATGTTTCGGTAATTTCTGAATCGGCAGCCAAAAAGGTTCAAGCAAAACTGAACACCACCAACAGGACACTTAAAGGACCTAGTCAACGAAGTCTTGATGTACGTGGATCATTCACTGCCCATCTTAAGGCAAACAATCAGGAAATTGTACAAGAGGTATACGTCGTAAGTGGCCTGAAAACTCCTTGGGAGGCCAGCAATTGAAGCCCTTAACCTAGTGTCGGTTATACGGTCAGTAAATTCTTACGGTTGTGAGGTCCAAGAAAATCACCCAAGATTATTCAAGGGACTAGGCAAACTTGAAGGCAAGTATCATATTCAGTTAATTGATAATACAGTACCCTATGCTGTAACCACACCAAGACGTATTGCTTTGCCACTTTTGCCTAAAGTTAAAGACAAACTTGAACAATTAGAACAACAAGGTGTAATCTCAAAAGTGGATAAGCCAACTGACTGGTGTGCTCCCATTGTTGTTGTACCTAAGAGTAGCGGAGACGTGAGATTATGTGTTGATCTAACAAAGCTGAACGAACAGGTCAAGCGAGAAAGGCACATGTTACCTTCAGTTGATCATGTGTTGGCACAGCTGAGTGGTGCTAAAGTGTTCACCAAGCTAGATGCAAATTCGGGATTTTACCAGATCGAACTAACAGAGGAGTCAGCCTTGTTGACAACATTCATTACTCCATTCGGCAGATTTTGCTATAACAGACTGCCATTTGGAATAACTTCGGCACCTGAGCACTTTCAAAAGCGAATGACTGCTATTCTCACGGGTGTTGAAGGAACTGTCAATATGATTGATGACACGCTAGTGTATGGTCGTGATCAAAAGGAACACGACGAACGCCTCAAGAAAATTCTCAGTAAGCTAGAAGAAGCAGGTGTGACACTCAATAGAGATAAATGTGAGTTCTCTAAAGACAGAGTCACCTTCCTGGGTCACGTGGTTGATGCTGGAGGCATACGTCCCAACCCTGCCAAGTTAAAGGCAATAGCTGATATGGAGGAACCCAAGAATGTACATGAGTTACGAAGATTCCTGGGAATGGCCAACCAACTTGGCAAGTTCTCTAGCAAACTTGCAGAGACTTCTAAACCCCTCAGAGATCTGCTCAGCATCAAGAATTTGTGGACCTGGGGACAACCACAACAAGAAGCATTTGTCGCTGTGAAGAAAATCCTTAGCGATGACACAGTGTTAGCTCATTATGATGCACAACTGGAAACCAGAGTTTCCACAGATGCGTCGTCATATGGTCTAGGTGCAGTCTTGGAGCAACAGCAACCCGACTTATCTTGGCGACCAGTGGCTTACCAGTCTAGGTCACTTTCAAGCTGTGAGCAACGTTATGCTCAAATCGAAAAGGAGGCCCTTGTGGCAACATGGGCCTGTGAGCGATTCAATAGCTATCTGTTAGGAAAGACCTTCCAGATTTTCACAGACCACAAGCCTCTTATCTACCTCCTCAGCTCAGTGAAAGACCTTGACTGTCTCCCACCACGGATTCAGAGGTTCAAGATGAGGCTTATGAAGTACCATTTTACCATTACGCATGTACCAGGGAAAAGTCTCACCTGCGCTGACGCACTCTCCAGAGCGCCAGTATGTGAACCGAATGCAACAGATCATCTACTCGAAGAAGATTCAAGTATTTACGTGAACCATGTTGTTCAGAGCTTACCAGCTAGTAGTAAGCGTCTTGATGAAATACGTGCCCATCTAGAAGAAGATGAAGTCTGCAAACAGATAATGACCTACTGCATGGAGGGATGGCCTGACAAAAGCACCCTCAAGGGTCCAATTAAGCTATATGCTCCTTTTGCAGCAGAGCTAACAGTGCAACATGGACTGTTACTTAAAGGGACTTGTTTAGTTATTCCTGTATCTATGCGTATGGATATCTTAGACAAGTTACACACAGGGCACCAGGGAATCACCAAGTGTAGAGCAAGGGCAAGAGAATCTGTCTGGTGGCCCGGAGTGAGTCGACAGTTAGAGGAACTTGTCGAGAACTGTCCAGTGTGTAGGAAACTAAGTAGAAACCAAGCAGAGCCGATGATAGCATCAGAGCTACCTGACTACCCGTGGAAAAAGGTAGCGACTGACTTGTTTGAGTGGCGAGGTAAGAAATATCTACTGGTGGTAGATTATTACTCTAGGTACATTGAAACTGCCTTGCTATCGAGTACTACCTCATGCAGTGTAATCTCGCACCTTAAATCAATCTTTAGTCGTCACGGTATTCCCGAACGAGTAATATCGGACAATGGTCCTCAGTATGCATCGTCTGAGTTTGTCAGCTTTGCTGAAGACTACGGCTTTACTCACGTCACTAGTAGCCCGCGTTTTGCCCAGTCAAACGGGGAAGCAGAGCGTGCGGTGCAAACAATTAAGAGATTATTGGAAAGGTCCTCAGATCCCTACCTAGCTATGCTTGCGTATAGAAACACCCCATTACGGCAAGGGTACAGCCCAGCACAACTCTTAATGTCACGAAACCTTCGTACAACCGTACTAGTAGTTCCTTGTCAACTAAAACCTAATGTAGTTGATGTAGCATGTTTCCAAGGGAGGGATGCCGAGATTAAGCAGAGTCAGAAGGACAACTATGATGACCGTCACCGAGTGCGAGAACTACCGCCACTGGAGAAAGGAGATCCAATCTGGGTACCTCTGATGAAAACCGAAGGTATTGTACAGGAAGAAACTGGCGAGCGGAGTTATGTCATTTCCACCCCTAAAGGTCAGTTACGTCGCAACAGACGACACCTTAACTCCATGCCTAAGACTTCTGAGACTTTGGCTGGAAAGGCACTTCCATCTTCACAGACAACTCTAGGAGTAGAAGGCAGTCCATCTCCAACCGTTCAGACTGAAGGACTACCAACTACGCGAAGTGGTCGGATTGTGCGTCCTCCCCAGAGACTCATAAAAGAGACATAAACTCTATAGGAGACATTAAGTTAATGCATTTATATGTTTTGTTATTAACTATAAAATTGTTAGTTTCACAGGAAACAATGTTAATTATTGTTAGGCACCTGTAAGTGTCATACTTGTATCCCGAAGGGGAGATGTAGTATCAGTGGGCTACCTGTGTAGCCTCGATCTGGTGCCGGGCTCGTGGTATACCAAGATGGTGGCCCGCATAAACTGTTGAACTGTAGACCAGTAATCCGCCCACTAACCGCTCACAAATAAGCCATCCGATGATACAGATGCAGCTACTAATTCAAGACCTGATACGGCTTCCCAGGACAAAGACAACCTTACAGTTACCAGGGAAACGAGACCGTGGACACGCACTACACAACAAGCTGACCTTGCTAGCCTGTCTGATATCGGGCGTTCCATTAAAGAACAAGGCATATCAACTGAAGCAACAAACATTATTTTCTGCTCCTGAAGATCATCCACTCGTAAGTCATACCAACGCTATACATTAACAAGTGGAAAGCACACTGTGGTAAAAGGTAAATTGATCCAGTTCACACAATTATAGGTGAAGCTCTGGATATATTCGTTGAACTGTTTAAAGCCAGGACTCAGTTATATAGTTCCATTAACACTGCCAGATCCACTTTATCTTGCATTATTGCCCCTATAAAGAGATTATTGACCTCGCAATAAAAGTTAGACAACATTTAATCCAACACTTTGTTTTAGTGTAATGACTTTTGTCCCAGCAAACGGAGCTAGCCCTGACAATAGTTTGTTATTATTAACTATAAAATGCAGGAGGGCAGCATAAACAATATTTCGTTTGGGGCCCAGCCTACTGTGGTTAGATTTATGAAGGGCATTTTTGAACTCGACAGGCCTGCTAAGCCTAGGTACAAGCATATTTGGGATGTCCAGACTGTTCTTTTATCATTAAAATCGATTCTCCATTAAGTAAATAGTTGAATTGTAAAATATATCTTAATTTGAGTGCTATGTCTATGAGTTATAAAGGTTTCTATTTCCAATATGCTATTATGTGACGCCACGTGAGGACTCATTTATTATACAAAAATGTGCTGGCAGAAATATACACATTTTTCTAAACATCCATGTAATATTTGGGCCTTATATCAGTGATTTTACCAAATATTTTGTATAAATCAGAAATAGTTTCATTCACAAGGAGAAAGAAGTGACCTTTTGTTGGCCTCACATGTCGTCACATAATTAGCATATTGGAAATATAAACCTCTAACTCATAGACACCACACTCAAATTAAAAATATATTAAAAGTTCAACTATTTACTTGATGGAGCAGTATCTAAGGCCAGACTTCAGGTGTACTTGATACAGCAGGTTGGAAAAATGATTATGTTTACTAAGTTCCACAACAAGCCTATTAATGGCACAAATGAGCAATTTGTAGATGCAGTGTTGCATGCTTAATGCCAGTAAATAAACCATTATGATATAATTCCTGACACTGGTGGGTTTTTTGTGTGTCTGGGCTTTTAAATCTCATGGGGTCTCTCAGTGCAGTGACAAGGTGGAATTAGAAAATTAAATGAGACTTACCTGTAAGTTGAAGTTTGATTGGAATTCCACCTTGTCACAGTCGCACTGTTTGCTTTTAACCGTGTTATAGTTTGCATGTACTTCCGGTATTGTTACTTTCAGTTATTGAAAGTACATGTAAATCACATGACCTAGCTGGCCACACGTTGTTCAGGTCGGCCATCTTGGAAGTAAATGTTGTTGTGCTAAGCTCATTGTTTTTGTGGCTTTCATGAATCAAAGCAATGCCAAACCATATATTTTTTCATTGATTCTATTTCAAGAAGGATTGATTCATTTTTAAAATCATTATTTTTGTGCTGGGGTGTTTTGGAACCAAAGAGCAAAACTTTGCAGTCCCTTGGGTCACTTGTAATGAAAAGCACTGTACCATTACCATGATCACTTGTTACCAATACTCACAACTATAGCATGCTATCCACTCTCTTTTGTAACCACGCTCACTGGTTTATCATGGTTTTCATGAGGTACTGAATTGGATAATAATACATGACTTGTACAATGCATAGTGCTCTATATTCAGGGAATTCAACAGCCTTTGAGAACAAGTGTTCCCAATCAGAAGGGGCTGAAATTTGCACCGAATTGTAGTGTTGAATCAGACTATCATTAATACTGCCTATGCATGTAACACTGAAATTGGTTGTAATATTGCACCATTTATAAAATAATATACCTGATTGATGTATCATATCCTCCACTTAAAACTATCCCTCTTTCTTCTGATACAAAGACACATCGAATTGATCCAGCATGACCTTGAATGACCCTCTCACACTTCCCAGTTGATGAGTCTATGAGTCGTACTCGTCTGTCATAAGAACCTGACACAACAAATCGACCACCATAAAAGTCTGTGCACCTGTTGTGATCCTCCCTAAAAAAGAAAGTTCAATGCACATTTTAAATTATTTTACAACTTACACTTAATAAAAGCTATTCAAAATCTCTTTAAATACACTTATTTCATTATTGACACATTTTCTATTGCGTAGTTCCAGAAAATAACCATAGCCCCCCCCCCCCCCCCCCCCCCCTCCCCCGGGAAGGGATTTGTTCTTTGACCCCCTTTGATCAATCATCAGCATCAAACAGAGACATTATAGAAGCAGTCCATATTACATTTTGTAAAATGTTACTTGGGGTCGGAAAATATGCAAGCAATAACGCGTGCCGTGCAGAGCTAGGCCGATTCCCCCTAAGTATGGATGCAAAGTATAGATGTATAAAATTCTGGTTCAAGCTTATCGATTCAGACAACGCCCCAAAACTATCTTACTGTATATACCATGAGACCAAAAATGAAAGTAACAAAGAATTCTGGAGCAAGAAAATCAAAGAAATATTATTTTGTTGTGGCTTCGGAAACATTTGGTACGACCAAGACAATATTAATCAAAATATGGCTCAAGCATGTCAAACAGAGACTAAAAGATAATGAATTCCAACAATGGATAAGCGTAGTACATAATGACAATAGAAAAAGACCCCAACAGAAGAACAAATTAAGAACATACCGTTTATTTAAGACAACTTATACCTATGAGAATTATCTCACAGAAGTCAAAAATCTGAAACATAGAACTGCCCTAACTATAGACTAAGAATTAGCAATCACAAATTGGCAATAGAAAAGGGCAGATATGCAAGACCATACAAAAAACCGGAAGAACGAACTTGCTTGAAATGTCAAAACGATATCGAAGACGAAATGCACTTCCTGATAAAATGCCCAATGTATAACGAATTAAGAGAAGCCTTATTTATAACAATAAGACAGACCAAAAAATGCCCTGAGACTATGATGGACAAAAAACTATTTTTCACAATAATCAACCCACCAAAAACACTACAAAAAGTATCAGCTAAATACGTTTATGACTGTTTCAAAAGAAGAGAAGAAATAAAAGATTAATACAAGATATATACAGGAACAAAGCGATCGACAATTATGGAATTAGATGTGTAAAGTTACGCAAATAATTTTGAGTTAGAATTGTGTTAATACTGACGAACACCCGTGAAGTCATGCACCAAATGATCACTGATTTGTTCAGCTTGTATCAGTCATGTGCTTGGGTGCATATTAAGCAGAACTCCAGACATTTTCATGAAGTACAATGTACATGTATGTAAAGCGTTTTTTCTAAACAATTTGAGCTAGAGCAAAATGATCAAAAGAACCTAGAAAATATTTTAGACCACTAGTCCTTAATTGTTTTACACAAGTTTTAACTCTCATGACTCGTGTCTTTGGCTACATCAAAGTGTTGGATTCAACAGGTTTGCTAGAGAGATTGCTCAAGGTCAAGGGTTCGCTTGACGGTTCGTTCTAGGGTTTACTCGAGGGTTTGCTCAAGGGTTTGCTCGGGGTTTACTTTAATTGTTCACATGCAGGGTTCGCAAGGGTTTACTTAGAGCGAATGCAGGCAAACAATGAGCAAACCCTTGGTTTGCTAGGAAGCGAACCTGAACCGGGACACACTGGAGGTTACTTCTGGTCGGTACTGTATACTAGCTATACAAATTATGACCATGTTAATTAACTTTTTGAAATGGTTATGTAGCCTGATGTCATCGCATGTGACGTCATAAAACAATATTTTATCATGTGCAATATAATGTCCCAGCTATTATACAAAGTTTCACAAAGAATGACTTACACTCGTTCTCAATAACACGTGCAGGTTCGAAATTGAATTTCCAACAGAAAACATCAATTTGGTGGATGTCACTCAACTATATTTCTATGGCAACACTGGTCTGCTGCTTCGGTCAGCAATTTCCCAAGATGGACACAAGGGCTTTTATAGTCGAAATGTTTGAAAATTAGGTTAGAGAATTTGCTGAACGAGATGAAGCGGAATCTCAATACTACGAAAACGTCGCCATACAACTCCCAGATGTGGAGGAAACGCAAATAGTACAGGAGGACAACGAAATCGTAAGTAATTTGAGGCGACACACTGGTACCGAAATGTCAGTCGAGAGTGGAGATCTTAGCATTGCCGATAGTCCATGTCCTGAAAGTTTCAAAAATATTTTCCCTGTCGAATGCTGTATCCATGCCTGTAGCTCATCGAGGTAGAGCTCGGGGGTATTGCTCAATGAAACCTCTTATAAGAAGCATACAATGTATCTGCAACTGGATGAATAAAAATAACTATAATTCTTTTTCCAAGACCTTTGAAAGCTATATAAACAATCAGATTGATTCATGTACCTAACCGATGCTTTGACTTTCTCCTCGGAGGATATTCACGTCCAACAACAACGCGTTTTGGATAATCTGTTGATCTTATACACAAACCGCTCGCTCACACATAAAGTTTATGCGATTTCCCTATTTTGCAAGCCCTTGGCTCTAAGCATGATTATTCTCCATCAAAGCGAGTTTGGGAAAGACTTTGCCATGTTTATAAAATACTAGTTACCCGAATTTACTCGCACAGCGGTTCACTTCAAACTCCATGGAAACCGTTTGATTGACATCCACCAGAAACGACTTCGAAGTCAGGAGTTTCATTTCGAACCTGCACGTGTTATTGAGAACGAGTGTAAGTAAGGTGAAACTATGTTTAAACAAGAGTTTTCACCCCTACCTGGGCCCAGTGTGTATGATTGTACAAAAATGTATTTAACATGTAATCATGTAATAACATTGGTAAAAAAAATGTATTTAACATGTAATAACATTCATTTGGTACAAAAATGTATTTGTTGTTGAATAATTATAATATTATTTACTTACATATCTTGTAGCACCAGCACATTATATGCTCCACAATACATATTTCTTTCCTCCATCTTGACCAGTTTTGTTGGAATACCATCATAACATTCAGCTAGATTTCGACTGTCTCCACATCCTCCACTCATTACCAGTTCCTGTTGCTTTCCCTTGCCGAGCTCAAAAGCATTACCAGTGTTGTTGTCTTGGAGTATTGGGACATGTACTGGTATATACTTTGCATATCTTGGGTCCATCCCTTTAGCTGAAGCACCCTAGATATAGTGTGTAGAATATTGACCGAATGCACAGGTTATTTACTGTCATATATACATATGATAAACACTGGTATGTAATCAACTAAAGTCGATTGAGGTATGCTAACTGCCGTGGAAAGCGAGTAGCAGCTGACGTTCCGAGCGTTAGCCCTTCGTCAGAGCTCGTCTTTTCCTCTGACGAAGGGCTAACGCTCAAAACATCGGCTGCTACTCGCTTTCCACGGCGGTTAGCATACCTCAATCGACTTTAGTTGATTACATACCAGTGTTTATCTTCCCCGCCGACGCAACCCAACACTAGTTTTTACAGGAACTAGTTGCATATTGTATATATACATGTACATGATATACATTTGTACATGTACATGTATCCAGCCAAGAAGTTCCTTTATTAAACAATAATTATTTATTAACCAAATTAATTTATTAAAGTGCTTCTAACCTTTCTTGACATTTTTCTACCTATGAACCTTTGAAAGGTTTGAGTACTTTTGCGAAGACATTTTTGGTTTACAAAGAATACTCTATGTTCTACGCTTGTTTGAAATGGTGAAAAATTTACCTTTCCTGACCCATGACCGCGTTAGAAAAAGCCTGGGTCAATTACCGGGTATAGACGTCATCTCATTAATTCGACTTTGCAATAATTTGAATAAATACTTAGCATTTTGTCTAAAATGACTTTTTTCTTTACTAACAACTCGCAAACTGTGTAAATTTTCTATAAATCGATGTTGTTGTGATAGAAAAGCACCATGGAGGATATACAATGCATTAATGAGATGATGTTGACCTAAATTATCTTTATAAACATAATATCTAATTTTATCTGAGCTGAAGTACAGGCTTAATCTTCTCTTTGCAGCTTTGAGACTGGCATAGCAAATAGGTAAAGTTTTCCAATCTCTCATTTTTTCCATTTTCACTTTTGTTTATTTCCTGCATTTGCGATGAGTATGTGCACCTGATATGACATCACACAACATCACTGCAGCTACAATAACACATCACTGCAGCTATAACACAACATCACTGAAGCTAATTAATGCAACATCACTGAAACTAATTTAAACACAACATTACTGCAGCTACATGCATAACACAACATTACTGCAGCTATACAATAACACATCACTGCAGCTATATTTGTAACACATCATCACTGAAGCTATATAACACAACATCACTGCAGCTACATGTATAACACATCACTGCAACAACAATAACACATCACTGCAGCTACAACACAACGGGTTTCTGGAAAACCCGAATAGCGAATACCGAATAGCGCGAATAGTGTGAATAGTGGCGAATAGTAAATATAAGTTAAAGATTAATACTTACAGAACGTAAGTCCTTCAACGAGTACGAACCTAGACGAACCTGATGAGAGAATCACACTGTCAACATTCACCATTTTGTTTTCCTCGTGTAACTCAGTTCCATGGATGGGTTACCTGTGGCACTCGAAAGCGAGGCTGATCACGGCGCATGAAGCGACTCAGGCCAAAGATATCGTCATAAGGCAACTTTGCCGAAATGTTGGAGAAAATAAAAAAATTGCAAACGTTTCATGCACCAGACAGACCTAGTTGGGTTCCCTGTGGCCTCCGGTTTAGGTCAGTGATTACCAAAGACCGCCTGGGAATGCTTCGTGTTGTAGACATTTAGTTCTTTCTTTTTTTTTTGCCGGCTTATTTCGGATAGCGTGTTTTCAGTTTTCCATACATTTCACTGTAAATTTTCCCGCGTCCTTTGACTCGTTGTTACAGACAAATGTATGGTAAACTGAAAACACGATTGCACGCTTTCCAGCGCAGCTACATCCATCAAATTTTAATAAGTTTTAAAATAATCTTTTACCAGACAGTGAATATTTCAGAAATTCGATTTTACTGAAATTATTTGGCACCGGATTCACATACAAACACTGTATTTCGCGCCATGTTTGCACCCCTTTAAAAATGTCGGAATCTGAACCACAAACTCTCTGAATTTCTATAACGGGACCTTAGCATGTTGGTTTTCGTGGAGGGAGGAAAACCGGAGGGAGGGAGGACCCGGAGAAAAACCCTCGGAGCAAGGGCGAGATACCAAGAAACTCAACTCACATATGCCGATATGGCGCCGCATCCGGGAATCGAGGTGAGAGGCTCGCTTTCGAGTGCCACAGGTAACCCATCCATGGAACTGAGTTACACGAGGAAAGCAAAATGGTGAATGTTGACAGTGTGAGTTCGTCTAGGTTCGTACTCGTTGAAGGACTTACGTACGTTCTGTAAGTATTAATCTTTAACTTATATTTACTATTCACCGCTATTCGCTATTCAGGTTTTCCAGAAACCCACAACACAACATCACTGCATGAAGCTATAACATGTATATGTTGTAGGTTGTTTCTCGATTCAGGTTGTTTTTAAAACCAAGGTTGGATTATCAATGATTCTAAAAAGGGATTTTTTAATTGGGGGGGGGGGGGGGGGGGGATTTAAAAAGAAGAAAAAATCACCCTCCCCTCACCTACAAAATACTTTTTGACAACCCAACCCACCCCACCCCTCTACTTCCTTCCCCTCCCTTCCCACTGTCTCTCAATTTTTTCCTTGTCCCCCCTGACGCACCTTACTGTACTGTACCATTTACCTTGATGGTCACCCATCCACTTAACTAACCTTAACTTGGCCGAATCATGAGGAACGCCTGGTAGATATTAATCCAGTGGATTATCGCACTGCGCCACGAAAGCGCTTGTTGATTTGAACACATTATTTATTCTCCAAGTGACTAATCGTCGAAACCAGTCCCTCTCGTTATGTGCGCATGCGTACTACTAACAAAATCGGACTTTGAAACATCTTTCGAAAACATTGCATGGAAAACATTAAACCGGGACGAAACTGAAACACAGATGAAGTTTGTTTTGACTCTGCATTGTTTTGTGAAAGCTGCAGCAACTCAAGGGAAGTAAGCAAGCTAAATCCAGAAAAATACTTTGTTTCTTGACTTTATTACAAAAACAAACTGTGTCAACCGATCGCGAACCGACTTAGAGTAATCACTGACCTAAAATAAAGACAAAAGAAAGCGCATCACCTCTAACATTGTATCTAGAAGAAGATTTTTACGATTCAAGAGCTAAATAGTATCTCAGTATTAAAGTAACGAGTGCAGAGCATCTTGGAGTTCAGCTGGCTCGTACTCGTTAGACTCAGCTTTTCCAATGGAATAAAACACCGACCACTAAACAACAGACAAGTATAATGCTTCTTCATTGGTCCTGTGAACTAATTAATCCAAAACCTAACCCTGCATTTAAAAAAAAACCTAACCCTGCATTTAAAAAAAAACCTAACCGTCAACAAGGGAGCTGCTCACTTACTTTGAAGTCAATAATTTTGGGTGTTTTGAGCTAACTCACTAAACAACAGACAAGTATAATGCTTCTTCAATAGTCCTGTGAACTAATTAATCCAAAACCTAACCCTGCATTTAAAAAAAAACCTGACCGTCAACAAGGGAGCTGCTCACTTACTTTGAAGTCAATAATTTTGGGTGTTTTGAGCTAACTCACTAAACAACAGACAAGTATAATGCTTCTTCAATAGTCCTGTGAACTAATTAATCCAAAACCTAACCCTGCATTAAAAAAAAACTAACCGTCAACAAGGGCTGCTCACTTACTTTGAAGTCAATAATTTTGGGTGTTTTGAGCTCTTGTCACTAAACAACAGACCAGTATAATGCTTCTTCAATAGTCCTGTGAACTAATTAATCCAAAACCTAACCCTACATTAAAATAAAACCGGCTAACCGTTAACAAGGGCTGCTCACTTTGGGTATTTTAAGAGCTACATGTACAATCAATAATTTTGGGTGTTTATAGGTTTAAGTTACTAAATAACAGACAAATGTAATGCTTAATCCAACATTTAAAAGACTCTAAAAATGTCGAAATGACCTAACAATTTTTAAAAATAAAAATGACCCAGGTAAATGTTTCAAAATAACCTAGGTTGTTTCAAAAAATTAATGACCAAAAATGAGAAACAACCTACATTGTAGGTTGTTTTAAAAATGACCTAGGTTGTTTTAAAATAACCTAGGTTATTTCAAAAATGACAAGAAATGAGAAACAACCTAGGTTGTTTTAAAAACAACCTGAAATTAGAAACAACCTACAACATATATAACATGCAACATCACTGCAGCTACATTGTACATGCATTATAACACCGTCACTGCAGCTATAACACATCACTGCAGCAACATGCATAACACAGCACCAGTGCAGCTACTGTACATGCATAACACAACCTCACTGCAGCTAGTAATGCATAACACAACTTTACTGCAACTATTTATATCACAACATCACTGCAGCTACATTTGTATAACACAACATCACTGCAGCTATACCAGGATTAGAAAAAAAAATTAAGATCCACTGGTCCACTTGGTAAGTGATTCCAAATCGTACTTGCCAAATCATGTTCTAGCCTCATTTGGCCAAACCATTTTCTCAGGATTCAACAAGTGTCCTATCTGTAAAACAATATGTAGATTCCCCTCCCTGAAATGAATGGCGATGCATAATTGAAAGGTATGACTCCTACCATTTATCACTTTGCTAGAGTATAAAGTTAAAGTTACTCCCCTATAAAGACAACATAAGTGATAAAAAGAGAAACTACTAAAAAATATAGAAATTGCTATTTTCGTGCCGGATATGAATAAAATAGTTTATTTATTTTTTTCCGATCACATTTTTTAAATGCTCATGTTTTGTGCAATGAACGTGGTTTTTTAGTACGTGGAAAATGCTTTTCCACTCCACAATAAAAAAGTTATAACCAGGGCCCTGTTGTTCGAAGCAAGGTTAAGTGCTAATCCGGGTTTAAATTGCTATCACCCAGGGTTATAAACTGTACAGATTACAATTACAGATTTAGCGCTAAACCTAGGGTTAAAGTTAACCTTGCTTCGAACAACCCAGCCCAGGTGTTTTGGTCGAATGGAAAGTGCCCCAGTTCAATACCTGATTGCTACTAGTTGTTTTTACAGTAAAATCCTATTTCAGTACAGCCGGCGCAGATCTCTTCTTCTCATTTCGAACAAGAAGAAAACTTTCCCGCTAGTCTTACCTGCTATTTCTTCTTCTTTTTAAATTCCTCCCAAAAACACTAAACCCCTCTTTTTAGGAATCCCCAAAAAATAAATCCCTTTTTTGAATCATTGATATTTATACCAGTTTAAAAAATGTTCCTAAAAATACACCTGTCCAGTTTAATTATCTTTGAACTGGTTGAAAACTACAGCATAATAATATAGTTAATAATTTAACTAAAAAAAGGATATACATACATGTATATAATAATTAACTCAGACAATTATTACTTTGAAGACCCCACATGGAGCTGCATTATACAGAGAGATTGCACACATTAGCTGTCATCAATGCAACACATTTATATTGTATATTATTACTATTTAGAATCTTATCAAGTAAATTTGTTAAAAACAGCTAGCTTAGTTCACCTGCATTAGCATGATTTCCTCTGACATCATCTGGTGGACCATAAAGTCTGATTTCACCTCCTCAGCAAGAAGCCTCCAGTGTGTGCTAATACAAAGACAGTTTATTAGACTGTTCTTATCCAGTAATCCAAGGATGGACTTTGACAAATGGACAGGTAGACTCCTGATGAAGTCTTTGTATTTAGATACCCCACGATAAGACATAGATGGTGATGCTACTACAAATGCTAATGGCTCCACAGAGACATAATCATCATCTTCAACATCCTCTCCTGAGATGTAGTCTTCACTGAAAAACTCTCGTTCAAAGTCAGACATAGCACCTGCTGGCTTAGCTGTTGGTTGTTGTGAATGAGTTGTTCGAGAAATTGGGCTTCCCTCAAAGCCAGTAGTGTCAAGAGAATGTGTAGACTTTATTAAACTCTCAACAGACTCTGGGACACTTTTTGAAGCTAAGTATGCTTTACCTGGAGTGTATTCATCTAGTTTGTCACCTTGAGGTGAAATATTAGCATCTAAAGCATCAGGAAAACCTGATGTCTCTGAGTCGAAGCTGGATATCGATTTAGAAGCAAGTGTGACAGTATCAAGAGATAGATGGCTTTCCAACATCCTACTTGCATCTGCTGATCCTCTTCTTGTCACAGTAGTGCTACATAATGACATGTAGTCATGCTGTTCTGTTAAATTGGTTAGAATATAGAATAATTAATAACATTCAGTATGTTACAAATTGTGAAATCACAACAGTTCATAGAAAACCAACATACAGTTCACACTCATCTGTTGACCTCTGTGGCTGAATTAAAAGATGTAAGACACAAAGGTCAATAGATGTGGGGGGGGGGGGGACGAGTGGGGAGGGGGGACGAGTCCCTATATTGAACTGATGGGGGTGCTCAGCAGCACTGTAACCGTTCACATATATAACCGTACCTTTTATAAATTAGGGGGTCCTGTTCACACAAGTTAGTTACGCAACCCGAGTTGTACCTTTTAGGGCTTCAGAATTATCATTTTAAGGTTCTGTTACAACACACACACTAAAAGGAATCACTTCATATTTTAAAATCTATCTGTACTTTTAGGGGTCAAATTTAAACCTCCTAAGTCCTTTAATCTATGCATACCTTTTAGGGGTTATGTCATTTTTGTACCGGAGTCTTAACAAAACGGTTATTTATCATACAATTTATTTTAATATTTGTGCAAAGCTGCATGAACTTTATAAATTGTGTGTCAAGATCAAATTAAACTTCAATGACGTCTGTACCTTGATCACAGGCAGCCCAAGCTCCTTGTCCTTGATCTGTACCTTGATCAACAACGGCCCTTTGTCTTCTTCTCTCCCTTTCATACAAAGTTCTGGTCTTTGAAGCCATAATAAACAACAAATGAGTGTCACAGAGTTGCATTAGACCCAACAAGAAATTCAGTTTAGTCCAGTACGCATTCTTTGTGAACCATTCCCAGTAATCCTCGATGTTTTGGTGAAGGTTTTGTTCGTTTAGCGCGTGATTAGTCGGAGGCGACGAAGTATCGATTGCTAAACTTGGTTTACATCGCGATCTCACGTACGTAAAATCCTTGTACTGTAGTGGTTGCAGAATAGAACTCACATATGCATACAAATCGAGAGAATCAAATCGACTAACGAGGCCAAGTATGAAGCGTCTTTTAGCCGGTTCTCCGCAGCGAATGAACCATTCTTTAGTGTTATTGAGTTTGGCGCCCAATTTGCATGCCTCGCACACTCCACAAGACTTTACTAAAGTGCTCACACATCGCAACTCAGGAGCTCGACTGACGTTCAGCTCGTAGATACGAGAGTTTTTATCTTGTTGACGCATTCTAAGCTTGTTGAACGCTAGAAAACATGGTCTGGACTTGGTTCCTGTGTGATACACATATACACGGCATGGCAAATATGTGCATGCAACAGGCGTCTGCTTGTTGCTAAGCGACAAACTTTCGCGAGACAACATAAGCGGTCGCGTGACATGACCTTGTCTGTTACACTCGTTCTCAATAACACGGAAAACGTCAATTTGGTGGATGTCACTCAACTATATTTCTATGGCAACACTGGTCTGCATGCTAAATAAAACGTCGCCATACAACTCCCAGATGTGGAGGAAACATAAATAGTGTAGGAGCACAGGCTTCCCAGACTCGACGTATATTTCCCGCTTATTAGTCTGTTGGGTTACCTGTGGTTTATCGAATAGTTTCATAACGATCTCAGAAGAGTTTAAATAATTGCTTCGTGTGAACTTTCTTTTCCGATTCCTACGAAATGAATCTTCAATAATAAAAGATTGATACTTAATGAAGTTGTGTGAGTGGTTTTTTGGCAATTTGGGGCCTTCTAAAGCAGTTTATTAGGATTCAAAATTTTGACCGTTGGCCGAGGCTCTAAGAAAGTTAACAAGGTAGGCAAGTCGACCTCGCCAAAGCACACACTTACCTCAAAGATCACCCAAAAATCGGCACTTTTCTTCCTCGCTCGCTATTCAGCTTTCGGCACAGGAGGGAATAGTTATCAAGCAACATCTGACCAGAGATTTAGGAAAATCCATCAAATTTATCATCGCCAAACCGCCTCATCGAGACCCAAAAAGCGCGACCTTGCAATGATCTGTAAGAACCAGAATGACCAAAGCGGTCCAAAATTTTCCCGAGCCTATCCAAAACGATGCAAATCGCCTTTCTTCATGGGGGGACCCCCAAGCGAGAAATTATACGAAACTGGCGGTTACAGACTAATTTTGAATTTGGAACTCGCCAATCAGAGGACCAAGACAGTTGGCTGGGGTCTTCACCGAGTGTTATGACAGTTCCACGTGAGAAATTTTCGCGAGTTCCAAATTCAAAATTAGTCTGTAACCGCCAGTTTCGTTAAAAGGCCTAGTAATGGTCTCTCTGATTGGCGATATATTTGTTTCCGTTCCTCGAGCGGAAGTATAATTTCACGCTTGAGGGTCCCCGATGAAAAAAGGCGATTTGCATCGTTTTGGGTAGGCTCGGGAAAATTTTGGACCGCTTTGGTCATTCTGGTTCTTACAGATCATTGCAAGGTCGCGCTTTTTGGGTCTCGATGAGGCGGTTTGGCGATGATAAATTTGATGGATTTTCCTAAATCTCTGGTCAGATGTTGCTTGATAACTATTCCCTCCTGTGCCGAAAGCTGAATAGCGAGCGAGGAAGAAAAGTGCCGATTTTTGGGTGATCTTTGAGGTAAGTGTGTGCTTTGGCGAGGTCGACTTGCCTACCTTGTTAACTTTCTTAGAGCCTCGGCCAACGGTCAAAATTTTGAATCCTAATAAACTGCTTTAGAAGGCCCCAAATCGCCAAAAAACCACTCACACAACTTCATTAAGTATCAATCTTTTATTATTGAAGATTCATTTCGTAGGAATCGGAAAAGAAAGTTCACACGAAGCAATTATTTAAACTCTTCTGAGATCGTTATGAAACTATTCGATAAACCACAGGTAACCCAACAGACTAATAAGCGGGAAATATACGTCGAGTCTGGGAAGCCTGTGCTTATACACAAACCGCTCACTCACACATAAAGTTTATGCGATTTCCCTGTTTTGATCTTATACACAAACCGCTCGCTCACACATAAAGTTTATGTGATTTCCCTATTTTGCAAACCCTTGGCTCTAAGCATGATTACTCTCCATCTAAGCGGCTTTGGGAAAGACTTTGCCATGTTTATAAAATGCTAGTTTCCCGAATTTACTCACACAACGGTTCACTTCAAACTCCATGGAAACCATTTGATTGACATCCACCAGAAACGACTTCGAAGTCAGGAGTTTCGTTTCGAACCTGCACGTGTTATTGAGAACGAGTGTAATGCCAGGTCAGTTAGTACTCTACAGAGTTGTCTTCGAATACTTGTGTCTTACACTAACAATCTAATATTTTTATAGTCTTTCAGAAACGCACGCTCAGAGGTGTCTCATCTCGTATTTATTCATTACCAGTTGATGTTAAACTATGTATCCTCTTTGAATATGTTCAAGTCCAAATACTTTTATAATATTTTATTGCAACAGAAGTTAATTGTCCATTTTAAAGTTTAGCATTGTGTAATTCACTTATCTTAATCTCTCAGTCTCTAGTCAATATATATGTACTCGTTCAATTCCTAGATTAGATTATATCGATTTAGCTATATGTTATTAGTTAGTAATTGTAATAATAATAATAATAATAATAAGACTTTATTTAACGAGGGTGACACTAAACAGTTACAAACTGATAAACTTGTGGCCCTCTGAAGGTTTAACTAAGTATAAATATATAAAATATTAAAATATGGATAAAAGTATACATTAAAGTTCTACTAATAGTTGAGCCTAGAATTATATACACTAAAATAATCTGATTTGCTTAATATACAATGATCTAATTAATAAAACCTAATTTAGAATTTAAGCCGGAAACTACACATATAGATATAAGATACGATAATGATAATATACAAGGATTAAAAATGGTCTAGCTGAGACTGGTCTTCTAAAGCTTTTTTAAAAAGAGCAGATTTGAGAGAGTTGACGGATGGCAATTTTCTAACTTCTAAAGGCAGGGAGTTCCATTCTTTTATGCTTCGTACTGTGAAAGATCGACCAACTTCTGTTTCAAACTTATACCGAGGACATATAAAATTGACTTCGTTATATCGAGTAGTTCGTTGATGAATATCACTATTTCTAATTAATATCTCGTCCATATATTCAGGCAGATTTCCGTACAGTCTCTTGAGTAAAATACAGTGTCTGTTGATCTTAGCTTCCTCGTAAAACGGAAGCCATTTAATAGTCCGGTAGCCAAGAGCACTTTTTTTGTTAAACCTTGTTTTGGCGTCTTAAGTTTTTTTCTCAGTGGATTTTGCTTGTCCAGACAACCAATTTGAAAAACTAATTTACTGGCTCTCTGTCAGCATTGAGCAATTTGAGATAATTAGCTTAGAGCAAAATGAAGAAAATCAATCATCTCAGTTTGCATGGAAACGAGGCTGGGATTAGCTATCACCTTTAAACCATTTTAAAATTGTATTTGTCGATGAAATATAATAAACAAATTATTTTTTGGTGATTATTTTAGTTATCTAAGTTAATTACAAGGAATTATGTGTAGAAACTATTATGGTATAATCAAGATGCCGCCTCCATGCCAGGTATGTCATTACTAGAATCTTACTTTTTGCTTCTTTTTCTTTTGCTTCCTTACCAATCATACCAGAGGATAAGCAAAAAGATAACCCAATAATAATCACTTACGATAATTGATTGTTATCTTTAACTTAGTTTCGAAAACTTTCGAAAACTTCTAATCGTTTTTTTGAACTCGACATTTCGAACCCACAGAGCCCACAGAAACCAAGTAACTCACGTGGAAACAAACCGACTTACTATTAAATATAAACACCATACAATATACCGCCTATAAGCCGCAGGGTTTTTTCAATTTCATTTTGACTAAGAGTGTTTTTTTTCTCCCTAAAGTCCGGATGAGGCTAATGTACGCGGGCTTTTTCAGATTGAAGTTCGTGTGAGATATCCAAAAATGAGCCCTGACAACTTTGTTATGTTGTTTTCTTCACGTAACATTCCTTCACAATCCAATTTGTGTTTATCGTGGTTACGTAAAGGTCACATTTTGTGAAGTTTGATTGGTTCGAGTCTCGTTCTTTAATGTGCTTATTGAAAGACTAAAATTCAACGAATCCTGGAGAAATATTCAGATTCAAGAAGTTGATCACATATCCAGAACACATTGGGTGTAAAGAAGCGAAGCTAATTGATATTCAAATCAGTTCGCGGACAACTTCAAATATTATGCACCACGGCACTTTGAAAGACGTGACTTCACACCTTTGAAAATGGATTTAAATTAATAGAAAGAACTCGAGAGTATTTTATTTAGTAAACATTTCACTTTGAAGGTAAAGTTGAGAAGCTGTGTTGTGAGTAGTATAGGGCGCATGGAATTAAGCCCCTTTTTTGCGGCGCTATGCTAATTTTTGCGGCGCGCTCATTAATTCAATGACGTCACGGTTCTATTGTCTTAGACTCATGAATAAAATGCGGTGGTTTCTCATTATCTATTGTCTTAGACTCATGAATAAAGTGTGGCGCTCTCATGAATAAAATGTGGCGCTCATGAATAAAGTGGTGCGTTATGTTAATTTTTAAGGCGCGCTCATAAATATCTATTGTTCCTTTGGATGAGGTCATCGATCTATTCGGGCATGTTTGGGCAAAGCCTATTGTTTGGAGGCATGTTTGGGCAAAGCCTATGCCCTGAAACCATTCGAAGTTGAATGAAAAGAGTAATAAATATCTTGCAATATCTAAACCCCTTTGTAGCGTAAATAGTAAGAACAAACTACTCGTGATAGGCTCTAAACTGTCTTTATTATTTTCCTTTACAGTTAATAACTCATAAGATAATTGTATACAAAATCCACTGTGACTCATAAGAGAAATTTTGCTATTGTCCTTAGGGATTAACGATAACTGAAGAGCCTATTGTTTGGAGGAAAACTGTTGTGATGCAAATTCTTCTCGAAAAACTGAACTAAATTACCATACGAATATAAACAAACCAGATAATTAAACAAAGTTTCTTCAATCTCAAAAACACCAATTTTAAAAACAGTTCATTTTCCTTATCCTCGCGGAGTTGATAACTTTCTTACTGATTTCTCAGTTCTTGGGTTGATATAATGTACCGTGTTACAAGATTACGCTGATTTATGTTTCATTGATTTTTTTTCTCAGTTCTTGGGTTTTCTTGTTGACAAATGCTACAGACAGTTGTGTTTTTACCGAGGAGAGGAAAATTAATGACCAAGGTAGTCTAGTCTAAAAACTATACTTCAACTAGAAATCGACTTAATAAAACTTATTTCTAAAAGGTACAAATGTATTATTCATCGCGGAATCACTCTGTTCCGGAATAGGTTGTTTTTGGAATTGTTTATTCAACAAGAATTTTCGGTGGTGAATTGCAGCCTCGGTCGCTTCTTGCCATCCATAATCTTCCGTGTTCATCAAGTTTTGTTTTGTTTCCAAGATTTTTTGGAAATCAGGATCTTTTCTTAAGCTGTGAATCCATTTCATATCTTCGAACAACACTTCTCTTAGGTCTTTTCTATAGGTAGGAACCAAAGCGTTACTGGCTTTGATTTCAGCAACTTCATGACTATCCCCATCGTGTTCATACTTTTGAACCAACGCTTCCCATTCTTCCTGGTGCCGTTCTTTAGCTTCGTTACGAATTCTTTCCCAAACATCCTCTTCTCCGTCATAACTATCATCTGTGGAGTCCGTGCTCTCCTGAGAATCAGAGCTTTGATAAGAATCTTCAGTCATTTCATCATCTGAGTTGGAACGATTAGCAGCCATCGTTTATATCTTTACTCTTCAAGGATCGGGAGTATAATGTCAGACCCTTAAAAGTTTCCAACTTTATAGAAAACGAATTGGCGTGGTCACTACGTTTAACAAATGTCGATTAGCTGATTTAGCTAAGGTCTCTCAGTTAGATCAACATTGTAAGTAGGATTCCTAACCAACATATTTTACATTATCAACAATTGGATTTACATTCCTCGACAAAAACTTTCTTTTTTGAAGTTTCGCTTCTTGTAAATAGGGTTTACGTTCTTGAGTTGATAACCTATGGACTTGTGCCAAGTGGTTGGATAATTTAACAAGATACTTTGATCCACAATTCGGTACAGGGCAGTTTTTCAAAGTCTGATTTTCCATGTTCACTCGTTGAAAGTTAGTATCAAATAGCACACATCTACTTGATCGTCCCTTTTATCTCCTTTCGTCCCTTTTGTCTCCTTTTGTCCCGCTTTTTTCCGTTTTGAAATTTAAAAAAGGTATAAATAAGAAAAAAAAGCGGGACAAAAGGAGACAAAAGGGACGAAAGGGATAAACGGAGATACCTCTAGCCGAATGTGAACACGTCTCTTGTCGGTAGGCCCTCTCGTCCCTTTTGTCGCCTTTTGTCCCGCCTTTTTTTGGTTTGAAATAAAAAAAGAAGCATAAAACGAAAAAAAAACGGGACAAAAGGAGACACACGGGACGAGAGGGTCTACCGACAAGAGACGTGTTCACATTCGGCTAGAGGTATCTCCGTTTATCCCTTTCGTCCCTTTTGTCTGCTTTTGTCCCGCTTTTTTTTCTTATTTATACCTTTTTTAAATTTCAAAACGGAAAAAAGCGGGACAAAAGGAGACAAAAGGGACGAGAGGGCCTACTGACAAGAGACGTGTTCACATTCAGATGTAGGTATCTCCGTTTATCCCTTTCATCCCGTTTGTCGCCTCTTGTCCCGCCTTTTTTTCTTTTTTATGCTTCTTTTTTTATTTCAAAATGAAAAAAAGCGGGACAAAAGGAGACAAAAGGGACGAAAGGAGATAAAAGGGACGATCAAGTAGATGTGTGCTATTTGATACTAACTTTCAACGAGTGAACATGGAAAATCAGACTTTGAAAAACTGCCCTGTACCGAATTGTGGATCAAAGTATCTTGTTAAATTATCCAACCACTTGGCACAAGTCCATAGGTTATCAACTCAAGAACGTAAACCCTATTTACAAGAAGCGAAACTTCAAAAAAGAAAGTTTTTGTCGAGGAATGTAAATCCAGTTGTTGATAATGTAATATATGTTGGTTAGGAATCCTACTTACAATGTTGATCTAACTGAGAGACCTTAGCTAAATCAGCTAATCGACATTTGTTAAACGTAGTGACCACGCCAATTCGTTTTCTATAAAGTTGGAAACTTTTAAGGGTCTGACATTATACTCCCGATCCTTGAAGAGTAAAGATATAAACGATGGCTGCTAATCGTTCCAACTCAGATGTTGAAATGACTGAAGATTCTTATCAAAGCTCTGATTCTCAGGAGAGCACGGACTCCACAGATGATAGTTATGACGGAGAAGAGGATGTTTGGGAAAGAATTCGTAACGAAGCTAAAGAACGGCACCAGGAAGAATGGGAAGCGTTGGTTCAAAAGTATGAACACGATGGGGATAGTCATGAAGTTGCTGAAATCAAAGCCAGTAACGCTTTGGTTCCTACCTATAGAAAAGACCTAAGAGAAGTGTTGTTCGAAGATATGAAATGGATTCACAGCTTAAGAAAAGATCCTGATTTCCAAAAAATCTTGGAAACAAAACAAAACTTGATGAACACGGAAGATTATGGATGGCAAGAAGCGACCGAGGCTGCAATTCACCACCGAAAATTCTTGTTGAATAAACAATTCCAAAAACAACCTATTCCGGAACAGAGTGATTCCGCGATGAATAATACATTTGTACCTTTTAGAAATAAGTTTTATTAAGTCGATTTCTAGTTGAAGTATAGTTTTTAGACTAGACTACCTTGGTCATTAATTTTCCTCTCCTCGGTAAAAACACAACTGTCTGTAGCATTTGTCAACAAGAAAACCCAAGAACTGAGAAAAAAAATCAATGAAACATAAATCAGCGTAATCTTGTAACACGGTACATTATATCAACCCAAGAACTGAGAAATCAGTAAGAAAGTTATCAACTCCGCGAGGATAAGGAAAATGAACTGTTTTTAAAATTGGTGTTTTTGAGATTGAAGAAACTTTGTTTAATTATCTGGTTTGTTTATATTCGTATGGTAATTTAGTTCAGTTTTTCGAGAAGAATTTGCATCACAACAGTTTTCCTCCAAACAATAGGCTCTTCAGTTATCGTTAATCCCTAAGGACAATAGCAAAATTTCTCTTATGAGTCACAGTGGATTTTGTATACAATTATCTTATGAGTTATTAACTGTAAAGGAAAATAATAAAGACAGTTTAGAGCCTATCACGAGTAGTTTGTTCTTACTATTTACGCTACAAAGGGGTTTAGATATTGCAAGATATTTATTACTCTTTTCATTCAACTTCGAATGGTTTCAGGGCATAGGCTTTGCCCAAACATGCCTCCAAACAATAGGCTTTGCCCAAACATGCCCGAATAGATCGATGACCTCATCCAAAGGAACAATAGATGTTTATGAGCGCGCCTTAAAAATTAACATAACGCACCACTTTATTCATGAGAGCGCCACATTTTATTCATGAGAGCGCCACACTTTATTCATGAGTCTAAGACAATAGATAATGAGAAACCACCGCATTTTATTCATGAGTCTAAGACAATAGAACCGTGACGTCATTGAATTAATGAGCGCGCCGCAAAAATTAGCATAGCGCCGCAAAAAAGGGGCTTAATTCCATGCGCCCTATACTACTGTTGTGCTTTAGTAACTACAATGCAATAAAATCTCAGGGTGCGTTTCTTTGGGAGAATCCGAATCCGGATTCTTGAATCCAAAAATGGATTTTGCGTTTCTTTACCCAAATCCGAAAACTGATTTTGAATCCGTTGAATCCATACTCAGAATGGATTCGAAGGATCAAATCCAAATCCGGATTCTTGGATTCATGATCCGAAGCGTTTCTTTGGGAAAGGATTCGAAAAGAATACTTGTGGCTAGCGGCATACCAAACAAAATTACTGGCGGCTGCCATTTTTGTGGTTTTTGTGGGCCATGTACATGCATTTCAACGGGAGTTGCCATGGCAAAATAATCCGTTTTCAGATCATCGTTTCTTTGGGCGCCACAAAATCCGTATGATCCAGAGCATGAATCCAATTTTGGATTCTCCCAAAGAAACGCACCCTCAGTTCCCGCACCCCAGTGTTGTTGTGTCAAAATCCAGACAGACATTGTGTGCACGGCTGAGAGAATTCAATTCAAGTGCGATCTTGCAGAATCATAGCGTTTCTTGAAAACATAAGGCAACATTCTAGTAAGTAGGAATTCCCAAGTGGAGATTGTTACTAGTGAGTGCATTACAAAATATCTAAACCTTGTTCAGTCGTAATTGTCCTCGTATCATATATGCGAAATGTACTTCTAAAGCTGTAGTGTAATGCATCAATCAGCGGCTTCCCCCTGGGGCCGACCCCCGGGGACCCTGGGGAATTTGTCCAAACGCCCATTCAAACCTCATCTAATCCCCCTGGGTATGGGGCAGGAGAATTTTGACAAATCCCCTCCCTCTGGGACAAATACAATGGGTCCCTGTAATATACGTTAACAAATATCAGTTACATATCACCTATAGATCTTTGCAGTAGTAGCACACAAATGATGGCAGTTGCTCGCCCCTCTTCTTGCTAATCTTTACACAGGGGCCATGGTACCAGATGAAGCAGCTGGGCCCTCGTTTGTCACACTGGATCGTGAAACTATAGAAGATCACAATGACCTTTTAATGTATATAATGTTACACGTTGATGCAAAATGCAGTAATAGATATTTATGTTTTAAAAGACCATTTTCGGACAGTTTTAATACCCTACTTCTGGACCTCTACAAAAACACCACGTCTCATCATCATCATGCTGCTCGTCTGGCACGGCAGTCTTGGCTCTTGCTTCTTTGTAAGGAATAGAAAAGAAATCAATCGACGCTAGTGTTTTAAAAGACAACTGAAATACTGTGTGATTGTTGTACAGACCTTGTCATTTGAAATCTTAAATCTACAAAAATCTACGGGAATAACGGATTGGGTAAACCGCTGACCTGATATTACAAATCCCCAGGGTCCGTCCCCTGGGTTAAACCACCGGTAGCAAAAGTGTTGTTTTCTCCCACACCCACGGGCAACATGGAGCTGACAAATCGTGACAAATGCCCCTGAGTTCCCGTGGGTTCCCCGGGGGTCGGACCCAGGGGGAAGCCGCTGATTGATGCATAACCATAAGTAAAGTAAAATGTTTCTTTAAGTTCGCTAAAGTTGGGGTGCGGATTTTAAGAGGTATATTTCCTGTAAGTTTTCAAATTGATCTCTAGATAAGATCGCAAGCCTAAAGTGGGGGTGCGGCTTATATGCGGGGTGCGGCTTATTACGGTACCTTGTATATTCTTTTCTTGATTATAACCACCGTATAACTGCTTTTTATTTAACTTATGACAAGTATGGATCCAAGTATTCGCAAAACAGTCCGAAATTCAACTCATAGTATACAGCCGATTCCAAGAGTCAATAAACCAGCTTTATTACGTAAAATGCTCTTTTCGACTGTTTTTCCCTGTGGTAACATGATGGTACTGTACGTGTATATTCTTACAAACTCGTCAGCACTATAATATATGACAGGCACCAAACATGACAGATATATATACATGTCCAATAAAAATGCAGACAATAGTAAGCAATCAAATCAGTTTCTCGAAATACAGGAGCAAGTAACAACATTTGGCCATTAGAGCTGCATTATATATCTGTCACGTAATATTGTCATGTTTGGTGCCTCGTAATAAGTTATTTAAAACAATATTTTGCGAATACATAGGCCGCCATTAGACACAGGAAACTCACAGATTAGCATACGATCTCGACCACTTTGAGGCGTTGTAATTTTTAATTTATGTTCTGCCACTGGTAATTGAAATATTAGCAACCACCTCAAAAGTGGTGCAGGTCCCGCACTAGAGGTGGAGCTGGTTTCAGCATGATTTCCGAAAATACTTTATATTAACTCAGTTATATTTGGTATGATAGGTTGAAAAAGTCTAGCATACAAGTCAATATGGAGGAAGAGTGCTACTTTGATTGGAAGTTTGAATGCAAAAATTCAAAGAAGAAAGAAGGGTTGATCAATGCTAGAGCTAAAAGGATAGAGAACATCATTAGATGTAGCAAACTGTATAGGGATGACATTCATGATAAACTTCAGTCACAATATGATAATGATAAAAATCTTAATCTGAATGTCCACAAGACGTGTGTTGAAAAGTATCTTCACCCAAAGGAGGTTGAAAGATCGCTGAAGCGTCGGAAACAGGATGGTGATGCAGGATCAGCAGTTGCACCACCAAAAAGATCAAGACGCTCTGATGTGACCAGTTTCCAATTTCTACAGCACTGCATCTTCTGTGGGGAAGATTGCAAAGTTGTTAGGGATCCAAAAAATCCATCAAGATGGAGACCAGCCTATATCTGCAGACAAATAGGAAGGTCAGGGAGCAGAAAGTCCTTCAAAGAAGAAATCCTTAACAAATGCGATGAAAGACATGATGAATGGGCATCTAAAGTTAAATTGATGGTTGGTGGAGCTGTTAGTGATTTGCATGCTGCCGATGCTCGCTATCATGTTGACTGTCGTTCCGCATTTCTGTCTCAAAAATCCATACGTGCCAGTGCTGCAAAGGTAGCACAGGCAGGTGCTGACGAACAGGATGAAGCTTTGCAAGCTGTTATCCAGGTTTTAAATGAAGACCTTTCACGAATCTGGAATTCCATTGATCTCTACAATTTGTACGTAGAAAATGGAGGAATTGTTCTCTCTCGCCGACTGCTCATCACCCGACTCTCAGACCATTTTCATGAAGACCTTTTACTTCTTTCTTCCCCAGGCATAGCAACAATTGTGACATTTCAAAGCCGGGCAGCTAAGATTCTAAACATCATTACAGATCCAGAAGACGATGATACAGAAAATGCACTGAACAAAGTAAAAAAAAAGATTTGCAAGGAAATCACTGAAATCGTTCCTGATAGAAAGAACTACAATTCAAGGCTGAATCACGAAATTGTCTCAGAATCTGTGAGCAGCACTGTTCTAGATCTCCTTGCTCGTTTGTAGATCTGTTCTAGATCTCCAACTCAATTGCAGATTAGCCTGGCTGTGCTTCTAAGGGATTCAAAGGAATTGGTAAACAACATGCACGACTTTGGTGTCACATGTTCATATGATGAGTTACTGCGGTTCAAGAAATCTGCTGCCGTAGCTGCATCAAAAAATACCAAACTGACAGGAATTTCAGATGCAGCTAATGGTGTCATTCAAATTGTGGCAGACAATTTTGATGCAGATATCTCCTCCCAGAATGGTAAATTATCAACCCATTCCTTAGCTGTTCTCATGACCCAACCAGATGTTGATACACAAGAACATGAAGAGACCATACCACGACTTAACAAGACAGACATGACAGAGGAGATAGAGTATGAGCTTGATATTGTAAGGTATAATGGGCCTAAGAAACCAGAAATGCCAAATAAAGCTGTAAACAAGGTGGTGCTTCCCCTCAGACTTCTTGCCCAAATGGTGAAGTCACATCAGATTGCAAATGAGACTGATTTCGCTTTCCTAACTGATGTTGTGATGACTGATGATTGCCCTGAGTTCAATGGGTACAATACTCACCTCAGTCGTCTGCATGGACACATCCCTCAACCTAAAACGAAAGCAGTCTATCTGCCACTGATAGATATGCCACCAGCAGATCCTGATACTATCATGACTGTCATGACCAAAGCACAGAACTTGACTGAAGAAACTGGGCAGAGCTTCACACTGTTCACAGCTGATCTCCAACTTTACAGGATTGTATTGGAGGTTCAGTGGGTGTACCCAAATCGCTTTCCTAATTTAATTGCCAGGCTAGGAGGGATGCACATGCTGATGAGCTTTGTGGGAGCAGTTGGGACATTGATGGCAGAGTCCGGCCTGGCAGAAATCCTCGGATCTGTATTTGGAGGTGTGGCTAAAATGCTAACGGGAACGAAATTTCCAATGAACATGAGAGCCATGCGCATGGTAACTGAGGAGTTACTCAGAGATGTGTTGGAACAAAATCACTTAAAATGCCATGATGATCTCATGACTGTCTTGGAGCAATTGGCAAGCAAAAGTCGCACCACGAAGCTTTGGGTGAATGTCTTAATAAAGCCAGTGTTCATAATGATGGTATACGTGAGAGCAGAAAGAGAAGGCGATTGGCCACTTCATCTGCAGGCAGTTAAACTCATGTAGCCATAGTTTTTTGCATCTGGACACGTTAACTATGCAAGGTATGGTCTTTATTACCTGAGAAGCATGGAAGCACGTCCGGAAGCCGTGGTACGTCATTTCATGAAGGGCTCTCATGTTATGAGTCACATCGCAGGAATATGGAACGGAATATGGAGTGACATGTTCATTGAGACCACCTTTATGAGGAACGGACATGGCAAGGCAGGGATCATAGGAATCACTCTCAAGCCTCAGACCCTTAAGACCTGGGCACTCAGCCTCCATGTCTGTGGTCAACTGGTCACAGATGTATCCAACATGAGAGAGTCGGAAAGGATATCCACTCCTCAAAGAAGTCACAAAGAAGAGACCAATGCAAGAACTGCTGCAGAAAAACTTGACAGAAAAGGCCTTCGAAGGAAATTGGACATGAGCATAAATCCACTGGCACCAGAGCAACACACAGAGTGCATCATTAATGTGGTTACTGGAAGGGTTGGGCCACCATCACTTAACGTCGACAGAGCAATTGATATTGGTACTGGGCAAATGAAGGTCTTTGAAAGTAAATGGCCTCAAGGATTCTATGATACAATCCAGATGAAAATTGTAACCATGGCAGTGACGAAAAAGTCAGTTCAAGTAGGTGACAGTAAGATATATGATACCAACTTGATATATTCTAGAGTCATAGGACTGCAAGCCAGTTCGAGAGATGTAAACATCAATGCAGTTCTGTCATGTGAATTATCTCCAGTCCCCACATCACTCTTTGCTGATTCAGGAGAAATGCGAATCTCCAAGTCAAAGTCAGTGTTGAAGAATCAGACAAAGGTTGATGTATCAGCCAGACATACTACACAAGAGGTGACATGCACAGTTATCGATGGTTGTGCTCTCCCGTAGATACCTCACTGGCCAGCATCCAGTCCAAGTCAGCAGCCTTTGGTGATGGACTATGTGAACAAGTTCAAGGATAAACTAGAACAGAGGCTAAAATCTGGTGATGTGTACTTGGTGTTTGATCGTTATGAGGATTACAGCACAAAGTGTTCAGCAAGAGTCTCCAGAAGTTCAGCAGGATGCAGAGTATTGCAGCTGTGTCCCATTACACCCCTGCCATCCCAAAAGCTTACTCTAACTGTCACGAAGAACAAGAAACAATTGATAGATATCATATGCAAAGATATTGAACAGGACATAGATTTTGTCAAGAAGAATACAGAGAAGCACAAGTTAGTGATAACAGGGCAAGAGCCAACACCTGTAGAAATAAGTTGTGGTGGTGTGCTAATACAGAGAAATGATATGGCAACGACTCATGAGGAGGCTGACAATATCATTGTGCAGCAGGCCATACGAATTGCAGTTGATGAACAGAAACCTGTCACTGTTCTGGCAGATGACACTGATGTGTATGCACTCCTGCTTTACCATTATTTAGAGCAAGGTTTAAAGATCCCAATGGTAATGGAATCTCCTATAAAGGAAAGAACTGTTATTGATATCCGTGCCACTGTTGACAAATACCAAAGCATTATCCCAGCGATGCTAGCAGGTCATGCTCTCACTGGCTGTGATACAGTTGCAGCATGCTTTGGTATAGGAAAAGGGAAAATGTTGAAAGTACTGAAAACTGATCTCCCTCTGGATCTATTAGGCAATGCTGATGCTGCTTGGCCTGAGGTGATGGAACAGGCAACCAAATTCATGGCTGCATGTTATGGACAGCCAAAGTCTAACTCAATGTCGGATGCAAGGATAAGTGCATGGTGTTCAAAAACTGGGAAACGAGGAGCGACGAATACTCCTACGCTATGCTCCCTTCCGCCGACTACAGAGGCATTTACTGAGAATGTAAAGCGTGCACATATGCAAACGTGCATATGGAAGTCTGCTGTAGAACTGGATCCACCCCAATTTGAGCCCACAGACTATGGATGGATTAAAGAGGAGTGTACAAAGTCATTGCTACCTTCAACGGTACCTTCAAATGTTCGCCTAGCACCTGATAATATATTAAAGTTAGTCAGGTATACATGTTCAAGTGCAAGTCCATGCAAATCTTCAAGATGCGGATGTAACAGTGCAAAACTGGCATGCACAGTTTTTTGCTCTTGTCATGCTTCAGTTGAATGTTGTAACGAACAAACAAGTGTATTAGACGAGGAGGATGAAGACATAACAATCTGAAGAATACGATTCAGCAATACTCGAGTATATCTGTGAGTACAGTTGGTTTCTGTGCCGAGTAGTTGCACCTATTTCAAAAAACGCTGTCGATTGGAAAGGGGAAATCTGAGACCAAGAAGGATACTGCAGTTAATGTATAACAGCGAAAAACTTTCTGAAAGAAAAACTATATATATATATATGTGTGTGTAGTTGTATATTTCTGTCTTCATATTCTACATATTCTACATATATTATATGACCTATACAACTGCCTGTGACTAATCCTGGTGGATCCTTCTACAGGAAGTCCGCCATTTGTCCTTCACCGTATTCATCATATTCTACTTACATGTATATACACCTATTTTAAAAAAGGTTGTCACGGACGTGCGACGAGCGACAAACGACATAGGATTGTCATTATAACTGGCAGCAGCTATGCGGAATGGAATACGGTGCAATTCGAAAATCCATTCCAAGGAACCATTATTATTATTCTCCAAAAACAAACGAATTCACCAGACTTTTAGCAACAAACATAATCCATTTCGGTCTGCGTGTGTTGCTCGTCGCTTGTCGTTTGTCTGAGACTACCTTTTTTTAAACAGGTGTATGTTATTTACCGGTCGGTTCGTAGAAAACTTACATATATTATGCTAGTTCTAATTATTTTAAATTGCCCAATAGTGAAAGAGTGCCAGCAAAATAATTGTTCAAATTGGTTGTCTGCCCATCTTGGTTATACCATAATAGTTTCTACCCATAATTCCTTGTAATTAACTTAGATAACTAAAATAATCACCAAAAAATAAATTGTTTATTTTATTTCATCTCCACTATTGTTATAATAATCGACAAATACAATTTTAAAATGGTTTAAAGGTGATAGCTAATCCCAGCCTCGTTTCCATGCAAACTGAGATGATTGATTTTCTTCATTTTGCTCTAAGCTAATTATCTCAAATTGCTCAATGCTGACAGAGAGCCAGTAAAATATTTTTTTCAAATTGGTTGTCTGGACAAGCAAAATCCACTGAGAAAAAAAACTTAAGACGCCAAAACAAGGTTTAGCCTCTTGGCTGCCGGACTATAAGTTTATTGAAAAGAGGAACGGGTCGTGCGCGGTTATCTGCATTCAAAATTACTCTTGCAGCACGTTTTTGTAATTTAAGAATAGAATCTAAATTAGATCTACAACACAAAGTCCAAACAGAGCTACCGTACATTAATACCGGTTTAATTGTTGCGGTATAAAAGTTCACTCTTTCCTCGTGTGGGAGGAAGTTCTTAATTCTTTTGAGTAGCCCTATCCTTTTTGAGAGTTTCTTCCCCAAACTTTCCACGAGGTCGTCGAATGTTAGTTCTTGGTCAAGAGTGACTCCAAGAAGCTTTTGAGACTTGACCTGAGAGATAGGCGTGTCTGGACCAGGCAGCGTGATGTTAATTTTCTGGTTGACGGGTGGCATCTTCGATCGAATCCGCTTGCTGCCAAACAATACAGATTTAGTCTTAGATTGGTTAATGGACAATCTGTTCTCTGAAGTCCAGTTTGTGATAGATTCCATGGCCAAGTTCATAGTTGAACTTAGCTCTGAAAACCTAGACCAATCCGCAGCGGCAGTAATAGTGGTATCATCAGCGTAAATATCAGTAGTTACTTCCCCGGACTCAAGGGGCAAGTCGTTAATAAACACAAGAAATAGCAACGGCCCAAGCACAGACACTGAGGGACCCCAGCGACTAGAGGTAGCATTGGAGAAGAGTATCCCCCCATACAAACATATTGTTGTCTCTCTTGAAGATAAGAAGCGAACCAGGACACGGCTTAGTTTTATCCGTAGTTTTTATCATATTTGCTACCTATATGTAAAGTTATATTTTATTCTTAAATTAGTAGTTGAGGGCCACAAGTTTGTAAGCTTTGCTTTTGGGTGTTACCCTCTTTAAATAAAGAATATTATTATTATTATTCAACCTTTTAGTCATAATAATAATAATAATAATAATAAAATAACAAGAGGCTGGGTACAGCCTTAACTCGGCCGGCTGTATACACATAAGCGTCACCATTTTTTCATGACAAGCTTAGCTCGACTCAAAAAGTGGACTCCCTGCCGATTAGGTACATTTGGTGAACCTAATCGGCAGGGAGTCAGTTCAGAGAAAACAAAGGAGAATGTAACCTGAATACAGGCATATGTGGTTTTAGTGGAGATGTGGTAATTGCCTAAATGTCACCACTTGGTGGCGCTAATAAGTTGAGCCTTTCCCGCTGCGCAATATTTCTAGTGTTAAAACCTATTAGCTATTAAAACTGTATGAAGATGCAATACAATAAGGCCGCATTTCTGTCGGAAAATGTTAACGTAAGAAAGTCTTATAATTAAATGTAATTTGAAATCCAACATGATTTAACTAAGTTCCTTACGAAAACGAATTTCCAGTTTGGCTCCTGCCACGGATTTTGCCCTAACACTGTATTGCAAAAAAAAGGGTTTCAGTGAGCCCGTAGTCACGGCCTTGTTTCCAGAGCGTGACTGAGTTATTCCGGAGTATAATCCCGAATCCGTCATCAGAGAAAACCAAAACAAACAGCAAAGACTAGGGCCCGTAAAAGGGCCTTAAAAACAGCTAATAAATCTTCTTTTCTATCTAATGGCACGATCTGAGCGAACTCTAAAGAAAAACGTGATCTTTACCGATTTATTCGAGGCAAGATATGCAAACCTCTTTGAAGGACTCTTTATTGACAAGAAATAGACAGTGTCCATTCAACGGGAAAATAGCAAGGAAAAAATGCAATATTTCCTCGAAGGGCGCGTAATCTAACTTTCACTTTCCGAAGGATGCGCTTAATCTTCGATGGGCGCTTATTGGAGTGAGAGCGCCTTACGGGAATTGGACGCGCAATTGTGCAATACCGTACTGATCAGGGTTGCCATAGGTCAGGGAAAAGTCAGGGAATTTTTTTTTTTCAAGGTCAGGGAAAAGTCAGGGAATTATAAATCTGGTTTTCTTGTCAAAGTCAATGAATTTTATTTTTAGGTTGCCACGACGGCCCCTCATGCCTCAAAGTGTCTGCGATTTGATAATAACGAATGAAAAGTCCGAAGACTACAGCAAAGCTGATATACAACGTAAAAATCTAACACAAAGCACTACGGTTAGCTAGGCCTGACACGAAAAGCGCTCGGACCAGATTGCAGCCATAGACAGCTGTTTCGTTTTTATTAGAACTCGTCAGTATGGCATAGCAAACAGTACGCAGGCTTCGGTACCACTGCACCATCGACCCGGGCTGAGCTAAAAAGCATCTAGTCAGTTCGAGCAACAGAAATGCTTGGTTATCGGGTCACACGTCATTACGTGTGGCGAAAAGCCAAAAACCAAGGAAATCTGAACTAAACGTGTCAGTGCCTTGCGAGAGATATAGTTATGCTGGCCAGACCAGCTTTATAAGGGACGGACCATTAGAAAAGTTATGGGGGGGGGGGGGGAGGGGGGGGAGGGAGGGGGGGGGGGGGTGGGGGAATTCCCCCAAAAAATCCATACGAGGGACAATTATCAAAAAAAATATTCATGCACAACCAGCAACACAGAAAAAAAATTCCTACATGGAGGGGGAGAGGCAAGGCAGAGGCCAGGGACTGCACAAATGTACAGGGATGCCATCAACTGAAAATGGTTTCCTTCTATCACTGTTTTCGTTGCAGCAACTCTTTTGTGAGAGGTACACATATGTATCCTTTGATTTATCCACTATTAAAAGCAGGAGAAATTTACATACTTACTTACTTACTTACTTACTTACTTACTTACTTCGGCCATAATAGAAGATACAAAATAGAATAAAGTAAAATATACAACAAACAAAACATAGAGGCCAGGAGAACCAACACAACCAATTACGTTGGTTTCCTATGAAAAATATAATTACAATAAATGATCTAATTACAATACTTATTTCAACCTAAAAGCAGCATTTGAGAGGTGCGGTTAACTGTCTTGCCTGGTGAAATTTCAGACATATAGACTTCCAAGACATAGGGTTCTCGATGTCAAATACAGAAGTGATGGCAGACACGTTATATTTAAATAGTAATGATCTAAACTTAGGTAAAGAGATATATGAATTACGCAGTTCGTGTGGGAGTGTATTCCAAGTTCGGGAAGCTCTTATAAAGTAACTATTTTGGTAACACAGGGTCTTGACATTAGGAATCTGATAAGTAATAAGATTAAGTGAGTTGTCCATCGAACGTAGAGAGATGCTTAAATTCACCCTGTTTACAAGCTTTGGCAAAACATCTGGAGCTAAAGTTACTAAACCGTGTTTCGCCTTATATAAGAAGATGAGGTCAAGGTATTCATACCAGTAACATAAAGGTAAAAGCTTTAGAGTTAAGAGTCTAGACTTGTAGGAGATGTCTGTTTGGAAGTGCAACAGGAGAATAAACTTAGTAGCCCTCCTTTGTGTTCTTTCTATATCCTTCGTCAGATCGACAGTTTGAGAGTTCCATACTTGTGAGGCATAGGCAAGGTTCGACCTAACCAGGGACAAGTACAGACATCGACGGCGCTAGTACTTCGGAATGAAATGTGTATTGATTGAGGCCGTTAGTAATGTAGGGACAAGTTGCACAATCTCGTACGCAGCGAAAGGAGCCTGGCGGAGCTTTAGATTGATTAGATGTGTTACGTGGTAGTTGTGATTTGACCAAAAGGTCACGAAGGTTAGAGCTACGTCGATATGCAACTAGAGGCAATTGCTTAAAGACATCTTTGCAGCGGTTGTAAGAAAATAGTATATTAGTGTGCTTCCGTACGATATTAGAGATGTGGGGAAGTGCTGGCTTATATGTAATAACAAAAGGTATACGGTGGGTAGAGTTTTGTGAGTTAGTAGTTTGTAGAGCGTCGTTGCGAGGAATGTTAGCAGCGCGTTCTCTTTGTTTATTAAGGAAGGTGCGGTTATAACCTCGTTTGTAAAGGTATGTTATTAATTCATTAGTACGAATTTTAAAGTTTCGTCGGTAGAACAGATGCGTCGGAGACGAAGAGCTAAACTGAAAGGAATGGCTCTTTTAGTGTGAAGGGGATGATTTAAGGAGGTGTTGCTGTTTATCTGTAGGTTTAGTATATAAATCAGTCTCAATGTAGTTGTTATGTATTGATACGGTAACGTCGAGAAATGGAACGTGAGTTAATGAGTGAGAACTAGTAAATTTAATAGTAGGATGAATATTATTGAGATAATCGATGCATATTTTCAGATGGTCTTCCCCCTCAGTCCAGATCATGAAAATATCGTCGAGATATCTCCACCAGGTGTGAGGTTTATAAGGGGCATTAGAGAGAGCGTTAGCTTCAAATTTACCGAGGAATAAGATAGCGAAAAAAGGAGTCATTCTGGTACCCATGGCTGTGCCATGTACCTGCATATAATGTTTACCATTAAAAGAAAAAAATATTCATAGTAAGGATCATACGTATTAAGTCACAAAGTGTTTCGGTGGGAATGATAGGATTAGTACGAGTGCAAAGAAAATGATTACAAGCATTAATACATTCGTTATGTGGGATGTTAGTGTATAAAGATGAAACGTCAAGAGTAACCTGGATAAATTATTTTAAAGGTCAATTAACTAAGTGACATTGAATTCCAAACCGTTTGTGTTTATAAGCTAAAGTGGTTTCGTCTAACAGTCTGTGAGTTTGAGAAGCCGGCTTAAAAGAGATTTCTCATTAGGAATTGCACGTTTTTTTATGACTAAGAAATTGATGTTTTTCATTCACACTCATCATTTATTGACATAGTTTTAGCTGGACATTTTCCAAAGATCAATAGAATTCTGAATAAGTCCTTGGATTGAATTTATTACAGTGAATTACAGTTGAATTGCCAATATTCTGTTGTTGAAATCCACTGATTGTGCGTGTGTACTAACAGTTATCTGGCTGTGTGCATACTAATAGCGATGTGAACACAGGTAGCCCGAAAATACAAACAAAGAGTACCTTACTGAAA
Source organism: Actinernus sp. WN-2022 (assembly GCA_030867875.1). Classification (NCBI taxonomy): domain Eukaryota; kingdom Metazoa; phylum Cnidaria; class Anthozoa; order Actiniaria; family Actinernidae; genus Actinernus; species Actinernus sp. WN-2022. Next base: position 54,547,857 of record JAOWCC010001634.1, read on the forward strand.
ACACACGTAACCCGATACAACTGGGCCAAGCTAGGATAACACAGGTAACCAGAAAATAAATAGAAGAAACCGCACTGATAACTCAGGTAACCCGAAATAACTTACCCAGGGTACCCTAGGATAAGACAGGTAGCCCTGAAATGCAAAAAGAGATTACCGCACTGATAACTCGAAACACCTGAGACGATAAATAATAATTATTATTATTTTATTATAGTTTTTGTTATTTAAATTATGAAGCGTTATGCACTCGTGTTCTGACTCGTATGGAGGTTTTGATCAGATCATCATAGTATTTGAATCCGAACATTTTTGAACTACTTGTGTTATCCTAGGGTATGCTGGCTTACTTGAAGTCACTCGTGTTTACTCGTATTCTACTTTTGTTCACTCGTGTGAAATTTTAGATGGAATCGACTGTATGTGCGTACTTTCGCATCTGATTGTGCGTTTGTAATGTGCCAAACACGCAGGTATACGACAGCGTCCGCGTTAAAAAATATATACGCCGGATTTCAAGCTGCGTGCAGCTTCTTGTTATCATTATTTTTGTTGTGTCCTGTAAAAAATTTGATCAGTTCTGACCTTTGCCGCTAACAATGTGGGTCGGAGACGCTGTGATCGAGCGATAAATAGGAGGCATGCGCATTAGTTGAAAGATAAATGTTCGCTAGAGAGTTTTAGAGGGTTCAAGGCTATCGTCACGTAGGGCTGTCCACAAGTTGCTCGAAATTTCTTAAAACGCTGCTCGAAATTTCCCAAAAAGTTGCTCAAAAGTTGCTCAAAAAATCCAAAAAGTTGCTTTTTATTAAGAAAGTTGCTTTTTTCCGTCATTTGGTCTAAAGTGAAGTAGTATATAGAATGGGGGGTCTGGCCCACGTTGCATGTTTTTGTTGTATTTTTATGACATCTCACCCTTCGGGTTCGTTATCATAAAAATACAACAAAAACATGCAACATTGTCCAGACCCCCACATTTTGTCTACTACTATAGTTTATTTATCGTATTTATACGTTATATTAAATAATCGGTTTCTGGCACATTATTCCGGATTAAAGAAGTTTTGTTGTACTATTTCCCTGTATTTATTACATTTCAACACCCTATTAGAGTAATGTAGTTGCAAGGTATATTATACCATATATTACCACAATCATTATTTACTACTATAGTTCATCTGTTGTATTTATAAGCCCTATTTAAGGTAGGGACTTGCCCGTTGGTATGGTATTACTGCTGGACATCCTTGCTATACTTTCTTTGGTGATGTATATATACCAGGTTGTTTTCAGTATGCCTGATTCTTGAAATTTTTAAATAGCTTGACTGGCTATTAATAATTGTAATTTGGGCTCGAAGGGTGGCTTAATTCATACGTTTTCTTTTCAATTAATCAGTATGCCTAATTCAGTTGGCAGTTAATACTTTTCTTATATATAAGCTATAACAGCTTTTTCTACGCTGTTTGCAGTATGCCCACAAACTTTAATATTTTTCGTTATCATTAAGTCAACACTTGTAATTGGCTGCGTTGACCTGTGTGGTAAAGTCGGTCATACTTACCTTGTGTTTTTTGTTATCCATTCAGTATATCATTGGGTCATATAATGTAATCCTGTCTGTATACCCTTTATCTATTTCTATATAGCCTTGTCTGGGCGGGCTCCGCTTTTCCTTCTTCTTTCCCCCCCCCCCTTTTCATTAGAATGCTAGCGTGCTGCCGTTGTACCTCGGCCTCAGTAAAGCAGTCGAGGATGAAACACCGGGCTGATGTCCAGGAAAAAATGCCTCGACTTCCCCATCGTACAGACATCAGATGGCAAGCAACCAGTATCTGACGTTTCACAGGCAATTCCACATGTAGTGTCTCCCCTGTCAGTACTACCTTCCGTTACCCCTACACTGTCAGTTAGCAAGTGGAGGACTGGGAGAACTATCCGATCAATGCAGTGACTGTTTTCTAACTCGACGTTTATTACAACAATAATTACGTTTCTTGTCCTGTGGAGGGACTGGAGTTATGTCTTGGCTCCACCCAGATTTCCTATCTTTTTCATCCCAAAGGGTTTCAATAGGTTGTTTCTGGCCTCCCTGACATTCTCCTATGTGGCATGTAGATGTGCCGATTTAATTAGTTATTCAAGGCATGGAATTGACACACCAATTATTCACGGTACAATGTTTCAAGCAACATCCCGCACGGCCTTTTACGACCGGTTTTTATAATTAAGAATGACCAAAACCACAACCACGGGTCTACAATATTGTGCAAACGGAGCCTGCATTAATTGCATTTTAACTGATCGGAAATATTGGTCGGGCATGAGCCGAATTTATGGATCGGAAATAGGTGAAATTGTAGACAGGGGCTAGTTTCACCTACCGGTATTTCTCCTGAAATTCGTTTAATTAAGACACTATAAGTACCTAATCAGTTAATCCTATGCACGATTCAATTTTCACGTTCTCGGATTCATCAGTGGATGTGGAAATACGAGATATTGTAGAGAAGTTGCCAGTTTCTCCTGATATTATTATTTTCGGACCCGTTAATTTAGTCCATTACGTAACATTAGTACTAGTCGGGATAGAAATACGAGCAATTCCAGACAGGGGCTGATTATTCGTATTTCTCGTCCCGTTTACAATTTAGCTTTCGATATATTCATTCATTCGCTATCTTAATGCATTAGCTATATAGCCGGGAAACGATAAAACAGATGTCTTTAGTCTCCGTTATGGATCGGAAATAGGAAAAATTATAGACAGGGGCTAGTTTTACCTATTTCTCTTCCAATTTTAACGTAATCAGTTATATGAATGATTAATTTTCCCGTTCTTGGATCGTATGTCGAAATACGATTGCGATTTCCCCCCTGATATTACTATTTTTGGACCCGTTAATTTATTCCGTTACGTACATTAGTTTTTTAGTAACAAACGAATAACTTGTCGAACGGTTTTCGGGACAGAAATAAGAGCAATTCCAGACAGGGGCTGATTCCTCGTATTTCTCGTCCCGGGTACAATTTAGTTTTAGATCTTGAAGACGTTTGTCCAGCTCTCACTAGCTATATAGAGGGTGAGCGAAAGACGGATGTCTTAGTGTCTCGGGGTTTTTCAAGTGCTTTGCGTGCCCGCGGCTTCGGGTGGGGTTGTCACAAAGTGTGACGTGTGGCGGTTGTCTGTTCCCACCTTTGTTGAATGACATTTATCTCTCAACACCTCATTGAGATAAACGGATTAGTGATTATCGCGATACTTGAATAAATGGCCACGCTCGTGGCAAATTAATCCCAAGTTGGGTGGTGTCGCGTAGTTGATGTCTTCATTCACCAAACTGAGCTTGACGCTGGCATACAAAGCACATTTGACATATCGAGGCTGTGATTACACAGTAGCTTTTCTGGGCGCAACATAAAACCACCAATTATGAGGCACGAATAATTAGTATTTATGTTGAGACAAGAAAAGGTCATTCATAAAACTGGGCTGGTTCAATGACAATAGGATACTGTTTCAGAGTATCAGATTCCTATCTGGGATATAAATAGGCAGATCTCTCAGTAGAAGTCCTCTCCTAACTGCTAGCCGTTATAGCGTGAACATCTCAGCATTTCTAAAGTTAAAATCCCTCCCCCAGCCCCGTCTTACCTCCTTAGAGTGACCTTCTCTTTATCTCAATGTTTGTTCGGTTGTATGATGGTTGTCTGTTCCCACCTTTGTTGAATGACATTTATCTCTCAACACCTCATTGAGATAAACGGATTAGTGATTATCGCGATACTTGAATAAATGGCCACGCTCGTGGCAAATTAATCCCAAGTTGGGTGGTGTCGCGTAGTTGATGTCTTCATTCACCAAACTGAGCTTGACGCTGGCATACAAAGCACATTTGACATATCGAGGCTGTGATTACACAGTAGCTTTTCTGGGCGCAACATAAAAGGTATTATATCAAGGCTAAGCATATATTAACATTTATTCGAATATTTGGTTTATAGTGAATTTATTACATTTTAACACCCTATTAGAGGAGTGTAGCTATAAGGTATTATAATGTATATTGTCATAATCATTATTTCTACATCAAGACTTGAACATTTGGTTTATAGTGAATTTATTGTATTCTAACGTTCTATTAGAGGAGTGTAGCTATAAGGTATTATCATGGATAAGCACATCATCCTTGATGAACCAATCCCTAAAACGGAAAGAAGACGTTTACGACGACCAATACATCCAGAAAAATATGTACCACAACCAATACCCACACCACGTGTAAAACGTAAAGCTATACTTACAGAATTCGACCCCACACACACATCTTCCAAGAAAGTAAAAACAACCAACAACGTTGAGACAATCAAGGATCTCAAATTCAAAACAATCAACGATCCCGATCGTATACTAACATTCATTCAAGTACGTGCTTTAAGGAATTACTTGCATGGATGGAAGATGGATGTTCCAGATGGTGATCCTCTAGGATCAGATCCAACTGTTTTCCTTGTCGGTGTGATGAGGCAGACTACTGAAAAGATCGAGGAAGAACTACGAGACCTAAATAGTATTAAGGTTCAGCTAGTTTTGAATATAACACTACGACTCGACAAACCTGATGGTTCGATATATGAGACACATGCATTTCGGAGTTCCCAATACGTTGTGACCAACGATGCTGAGATCCGTGGGGTATTAGTAGAAGCACATTCTATGATCATTAACATCATTGAGAAGTGGAACAGTCGTGGATCAAATTGGGTTATAGATACGGTTAATATTCTATGGTTAAACATAGCTAGATACCAACCACTACGTGGAGGTTCATATTTACCACTACCTCCAGAAATAGCTAATAAGAAAGCCGTGATCAATGTGAATAACGACGACGACCACTGCGCACTTTGGTCGATATGTGCAGCAATGTTTCCAGTTAAGAAACATCCTCAAAGGACATCAAAGTATCAAATAGATATGGTGAAATCCAATGGGGTGGACTCACCAACACCAATCTCGCAAATACCACTTCTAGAGAAGCAAAACAAAATCTCTATTAATGTGTTTGGATGGAATTCAAAGGAAAAGTACTTGATCATACACCACATTTCGAATGAGACTTTCTCAAAACGCATCAATCTATTGCTTATAGAGTGCCCAAAGAGCGGTAAGCAACACTACTGTTGGATAAAGGACTTCAACAAACTACTATTCGATCAAACAAAACATAATGATAGGAAGCACTTCTGCGATCGATGTCTACATGGATATTCCAATGAATCTCTTCTTACGAAGCATATTACAGAGTGTAACGGCATCAATGACAGAACCATACGCATCGAAATGCCTACCAATAATAACAACAAAGTCTCATTTCAGAATATTCACAAACAGCTTAAAGTACCCTATATTATCTATGCAGACCTTGAGGCATTAACCACTAAGATCGAAGGACCTGCTCAAGATCCAAAGAAGAGCAATACTATTAAAACAGAAGAACACATTCCCAGTGGATTTTGCTATATAGTTATACGTTCCGATGGTCATAGCGAACCACCAGTACTATATAGAGGCATGGATACTATCGAACGTTTTCTACGATGCATACAAGAGGAAGAGGTGAAGATCAAAGCCCAAAAGGCTAAACCACTATGTATGTCATGGAAAAACTATAAGGTTTATAATAGCGCAATGATTTGTCATATCTGTCAGAAGCCCTTAATTGGTGATAAAGTACGTGATCATTGCCACATCACAGGTGAGTTTCGAGGTGCCGCACACAATACCTGTAATCTAAAATTACGTATTTTTCCTACCATCCCAGTCGTATTCCATAATCTTCGTGGTTATGATTCTCACCTACTAATGCAATCCATATCCAGGACGTCAGGTAAGATCTCTTGTATTCCAAACAATATGGAGAAATACATTTCATTCTCGCTTGGTAACTTACGGTTCATCGATAGTATTCAATTCTTACCATCATCTCTTAGTAAGTTGGTATCAAGTGCAGCTGAAGACACATTCCAACAAATTGCAAAACACACACACGATCAAGAGAAAACCAATCTATTAACTCGTAAAGGAGTATATCCATATGAGTACATGGATTCATGGGATAGATTTGCAGAGACTTCTCTACCACCGAAAGATGCATTCTATAGTAAACTAACTCTAGAGGACATATCCGATGAAGATTACGAACACGCAATAAGAGTTTGGAATGTATTTGATTGTAAGACATTGGGTGATTACCATGACCTTTACCTACAAACTGACGTACTTCTTATAGCAGATGTGTTCGAGACCTTTCGCACAACATGTATGCAAAACTATGGTTTGGATCCTGCTCACTACTATACTAGTCCTGGTCTATCGTGGGATGCATTGTTAAAGAAGACAGGTGTGGAGCTTGAACTATTAACTGACTATGACATGCATTTATTCATTGAGAAAGGTCTACGTGGTGGTATATCTATGGTGTCTCAGCGTTATGCTAAAGCAAATAACCAAAGTATACCCGATTTTGATCATAATAAACCAAATAGTCACATACTATATCTTGACGCTAATAATCTATATGGTTGTGCTATGAGTCAATATCTACCAACGGGAGGATTTGAGTGGTGTACACCAACAGAAGAACAAATCATCGAACATGCAATTGATTCAGATAAAGGTTATATCCTTGAAGTCGATCTAGATTATCCTCGAGAACTTCACGATGCACATAACAGCTATCCACTAGCTCCAGAGAGAATGCAAGTCGATAAAACTTGGTTCTCAGAGTATCAAACCGATCTATTCGAGGAACTATATAAAGGTAATGGATCTTTGAAGGTGGAAAAACTCGTACCTAACCTATATAACAAAGAACGATATGTGCTACACTACCGCAACCTACAACTGTATCTATCTCTTGGTATGCGTTTGAAAAAGATCCACAGGGCATTACGATTTGATCAATCCCCATGGATGGAACCATACATACGAATGAATACAGAGCTACGAAAACAAGCGAAGAGCACTTTCGAGCAGGATCTATACAAACTGATGAACAATAGCGTATTTGGAAAAACAATGGAGAATCTACGTAAGCGTGTAGATATCCAATTAGTGCGTGCCTCAGAAGGAATCAAACTACAACGTCTATTGAATAAACCTACTTTTGCTCATTCGACGATCTTTGACGATGATCTTGCCGCGGTACACAATTACAAAAGCAAACTACTTCTTAACCGTCCAGTATATGTTGGAATGTCAATTCTAGATCTCTCAAAACATTTGATGTATGACTTCTACTACAACGAGCTCAAGAAGCAATATGGACAACGCTGTAATCTACTTTATACCGATACCGACAGCCTACTACTACACATGAAAACTGAAGACATCTATTCAGACATGGCAACTCATAAACATCTATATGATACTAGTAACTATAGCAAAGACCATCCGCTGTATAGTATCGATAACAAGAAAGTACTTGGTAAAATGAAAGACGAATGTGGAGGTATTCCAATTGTAGAATATGTCGGACTACGATCGAAGCTCTATTCTATATTAAAAGTAGGTGGTGGTGAGATTCGTAAAGCCAAAGGTACCAAGAAGGCAGTTGTAAAACATAATATTCGTCATGAGCAATACAAAGAGTGCTTACAAGATAAGAAAGTATTCCGCCATGGAATACATATGCTTCGAAGTGAAGGTCACAGGATGTATGGCGTGCATATGAATAAAGTATCTCTATCACCATTCGATAGTAAACGATGGATTCCAGCAAATGGAATAGATACACTAGCCTACGGTCATGTGGACGTCTTTCCAGAGGATGAAGACTTAAACGATTTTATTAGCAATATACTATCAACCGCAGTCGATACACTAACATATGGTCATAAGAACGCTATTCCAGATGATGAAGACTTAAATGATTTTATTTGTGAGTTGCTTCTATCTTAGATCGATTAGGTGCGAATAGAATACCTCTTGGTGGTAGTTCCGTATTTAGTGGTACTATCTGTAACTCTTCACGAACGAACCCTCGCTTTGGTGCATCTTTTCCTAAATAGTATAGAACTGGTTGATTTGATGATACCACATTTCGAGAAATATAATATGTCTGTAAACTCCATACAGGATCAGTTGCTCGTTTTACTCCACCTTCCAATTCTCCAGATGCATAGAGATATCGAACTAAAACGTCAAATGGTAGGCGCTTTTCATCCAATCCAATAGTTCGAGAATATGTAGGAGTCTTTATGTTTACTTGTTGTGTTTCTATAGAATTTGAAGGCTCCTTACCTGTTAGTCGAGTAACTTCATGGTTCATAGCCTTGATAACATCAGGAAGCCTCAATACCCATTCTCTACTACGCGCATCCGATCCTTCAGATGTAAGTACCATCTCTTTTGCATATTGATATCCAAATAATCTTTCAGCCAGCGTTCTATTTGCTCTTTCAACGAAGCTTTGTGATCTATGGTTACCAGCCTCACCTCGTTGTACTTTAGTACCATGTAGTTCTAATGTTTCAGACATACGTCCCATGAATTCCCTACCAGGATCGACTTGCAGAGTTTTTGGCCATTCTAATGGACTACGCTTGTATATTCGTTCGAAAGCTGCAGACACTTCACCACTATCTTTCGATGCTAATGGCTCAGATTCTTTATATCGAGAAGCAACGTCGATTACGACTAAAGCATACTTATATAGTTTCCTTCCACGACTAGGTCTATCATGAGGTAGAAATATCAAATCAGCTTGATGAACCTCATTTGGTTTCGATACAGTCCAATGTGGTCGTGGTATATAACGCGGTGGTGGTAGGTATATTTGCCATAGTGCTTGTTTCTCTAACCAAATCTTAGCTGTATCTTCCGATACCTTTGCTGCTACTGATAGCTTACCAACTGCAGCGTAACCTTTCCAGTATCCCTCAGGACTATAGAAGATATTAGCAAGGCGAGAATCCATCTGATATCTATACGTAACGACTAGACTCCAATACGAAGACAAAAAGAAGGATAAAGACTTATCTAGCTGACAAGTTTTTATCCTTCTTTTTTTGTGTATATTCACTGTATTATCCTAACGAAGTTTGATGTCGCGTCCTAGTATCAAACCAAATACGGCCCCACCATACTCTTTTGGGAAAGCGAGCAACATGTGCGGTTACTGGCTCATCTGAGCAAAGCACAATACTATGAAAACTTAAGAATTCTTCAGTACTACTCATTTGCAATTCTAGATTCGTAATGTGGACTCTACGTTCGGTATCGAGCTCGGTGTCTACTAACTTTCCTTCTGAATTTAACTCAAGCATAAGCGAATCGGTACAATATGAAAAAGTAGATTTTGGGGCTAATATAGCGTTAGTGGTGATAGAGTCCTTACTTCCTTTAAACCTTACGCTGACGACTTCCATGATTCCTTCTCTGATACATATATATGTACATATCTTTAAATGGAAGTAGAACCAACTTTACAACGATCTAATAATATTCTAGTAAGTAATCTAGTAATCTCCTAGTGATTTCCTAGTGATTTCCTAGTAATCTTCTAGTAATTTTCTAGTAATCTAGTAAGTGATCTAGTAATCTTCTAGCAATCTTCTAGTAATCACGTTAAGCGTAAAAAAGCTCGTTTTTAAAAAAGCATAGCTATAACCACCGACTAGCAGCATAACCAGCAACTAGCATTCCACCTCCGACATAGACCAACTCGCCCGTCTTTTGTTCACTAGAGGGTTGATAGTAGTCTGATAATACAGGTTCGTGATCATTCTCATGTGCCGCTTTAAATAATGCAAAGGCCTTATCGTCGGTGTGGAAACCTTCAGAATCCTTGTACTTCGTATTCGCTCGTTCTCTATTAAAGTCGGCTATTTTTTCACGGTTTTCGCGGAAGGTAATAGCGTCTTTTTGTAGCTTCTCTACTTTCCTATCGTGTCTTTCTCGTTCTATAGAAAGTTCGTTGGAATCCGACCCACTAAGGAATTTGGCTAGGTAGTTTCCCCCTATGAAGGCCGATGCGTTTAGGACCGCCCCAACGACAATCGCAATGAATGCGCTAGCCATCAAAAATTGGTGGGTATGTACTTTTCGTCCTCGAGATATTGCTTAGCGGCTAGACTACCAGCTAATACGGCTATCCACTTTATGTTATTCAAGGTAGAAACGGAAGGATCGTTAAGCATAGGTTCTTTAGCCACTTTTTTTGCAATCCACCCAATGCCTGTAGCGAGTCCAGTAATTATAGCGGCATCGGTCACTGTTTTCATCAATTTCTTCTCCACCATTGCTATATCGTATACGCATACAACCTATGATCCTAGTCTTCAAATGTTACTCCATATCCGGCAACGTCGCCTTTGTAGTCTTTACAGGACTCGCGGGTCGTATCGTGCTAACGTTCTTAGAAGTGTCATCTCTATATCTTCTGTATTGATAGTATGCACCAACTAATGCAGCACCCATACCAATAACTGCGATAGTAGTATTGGTAGACACATTTTTCATCCAACTTTCATCTACGTTGATTTCTTTAGATAATTCACTTTCACGTGTAATCTCTCTCTTTTGAGCCGCTCTAGCAAGTTTATTACTTAGTGCTAATGCTTTCCCAGCAGCCACTCTCTTTGGATCTTTTACTTTAGTTGGTGTTGTTTTCGGTGGATTCGCAGTTATCTGATCCGTCTGTTCCTCCATCTTGATTCGATATAGTAATTACTTGCGAAGGTTCAATAGGAGTACCAGGAATGACTATGTGATCAGCTACATGGAACAAAACACTAGCTAGAGCTACAAATCGACCTGCTTTAAGTGCTAATCGACCGGCCGTAACAGATATCTCATGGCGGACTATTTGGTTTTCTTGTAGATCCTTTAACAGTGCTTTTTGATTATCTAGTGGAACTAAGTATGCGATTGCGCGAGTAGCTTGACGTAGTACACCATCTACTACTTGTCCTGTTATTTGCTTTGCTACTACGGCCTGGTATCTACTATGTAAACGTTTTACGTCCTTCTCAGATAGTTTAGTTATATCTACTAGGGAGAAATTCTGTCCTAGACATTTTTTCGTTGTACCCAGTACAGCTAGAGTCTTGAGTTCTTCCCGACATTCTTCGATATCCTCCAATTCGGTTGGAAATTCCAATTTGGTTGTAGGACAAGTAATAGCGCACTCATCTTTCAGTTCTCTGACGTATCCATCCAGTTCTTTGGTGTATTCATCCATGATAATATGTTATAGGTGCGGGTAGCTCTAATACTACTGAAAAAGGATGTCGCAAACAAAAACATATGCGAGCAAACTTGTGAGATCGAAGTATCGTTCGTAATTCATTACATTCTTGTGAGCCTCCGTAATCTTCAAATATCTTCTTTCCATCTATAACCGATGCCGTATGAAATGCTACTACGATAGCTACGTTCTCACGAAAAGGTTTACATATACTTGTTAATTGTTGGGATAGTACCCAAATAGATGGTCCTATATGTCGAGCAGAGAATGCTAAATCTACTAGTTTGTCAGTTCTTCGTTTTACATCTTTTGATGCGGCACAATCATCAAGAATCAATAATGTATTGGTACCTGACCAAAAGGTTGCACAAATATTCAATGTGGTATCGATAGCATTCTGAGGTGGAGATATAACATAAAAATGCGGATCTCGATTGGCAAATCCATGATATGTTTTGTTGTGGGAATACGTAGGACAAATTAATACTATATAATCGAACTTACCACGAAATGCTCCACGAAGCTGTTCTATGAGAAATGCAGTCTTTCCGCAGTTTGTTGGACCTACTATGAGTGCATTGAATGGTATGTGTTCTACCAGAGAATCCATTAGTATGTTATACTCTGTAGTGATCTGTTCAATATCGTGAGTTGAGCATCTGCAAGAACGTATATATGCATGTTTACGGTTCCACTACCTTCTGCCGGTCTATGTATACGAATGTCGATGTCTTTTCCACTGCCTGTTTGCGCCATACCATCACCATGAACAGAGGAATCTTTTGCTGTACGACAATCAACTATGATGGCGAATTTGTTGTTGTGGAATTTGGTAGGAGTCATAGAAGTAGTGGATGTGGCAAACCATCCTTTAGCGGCCTCCCAGAAATCTGGCGGTAGCATACCTCCCGGAAATAATCTGTTTGGAACCCCATTAACATCTACCTCTATCTTCGAAATACCAGGATTTGAGAATGCTTCGCTATCTCGCGTACCAGCGGTAGATGGATTTATGAATAGTAGAAGTAGCCCAGCAAAGGATCGTCGTGGGACATTGATATTCTGAGATATTAAAGTATCTGATGCCTTTTTGATATATACTATCTTGAAGTGAACAGCGTGGGTGTATAGGAAAGCAATACCCGATTCATATGAGTTAAGTGATTGCTTAGCTAGAGTCTCATTTTCGATTGCTTCATATTCTAACTGGATGTTGTTAAGTTTATATGTACCTATCTTCGTACTGTCCGATCCAACCACTATTTCGATGACAGGTGATAGAGTCAATTCAAATGAAATAGTGTCTTCTAGAGCGTGAGGGTATAGTACTCCATGTTGCGTTAGAATATCAACGTCTAACGGAATTCTATACTTCGAGCCATATGCAGCTAATAGAGCGTTTTCTCCAACGTTTGAAGTACTTGCGTCTCCAGCTTTTGAACGTAGCTTGTTCGTATTATCTGATTGGATACCTTGTTGTACTCTATCTTCTCTCTCCTGCGTAGATAGGTATATGTCGGAATATGTTTGTAGGAGATCTGATCGAGAAATGTCTTCTACTATTTCAGATCCTATTTTACAAACTCGACGTATAACCAAGCAACGCCCAACATTGGCTACTACGCGATTATTGACATGTCCACCAGACAATACGATATCACCTAATAGTGCTAAGCTACCAGGTACTAATACTATGTTTTCTCCTAATGTTGGTACTTCCACATAGAGTGTCTCTCCTGGGTTAGCAGATGATGGATTAAAAGTTTTTCTATATAAGGTTCGTGGAGCTTTGAGTGCTCTAGGTTCTCTTAATGCTCGTGTAGGAATTAACTTCGATGATATCATATTGAATATATCAAGATATATAGTTAACTTCAATATGGATGATAGAGATGTTATCAACGAGGAAAATGCTGGTGGAGACGAAGCAGGTGAAGACTATGAGGATGAGGATACTATCGATGCAGAGGAATGGAATGCAACATTTCCAGACGATACAACTACGGGACCAAGAGAAATGATACCCATGGAAGACAGACGTAACTACAACAAAGAAGGCGCTAGACCGAAGAATAAGGAAACCTCGTTTTCTATGAATGATTACATAGATTCCCTCTACTCTGATTCGGAAACTATAAAACTTTCGAGGCTTCAGGAGATTCTGAAAGTTCTTATAGATGAGAAAGCTCCAAAATATACCAATCGGAACATAGTCTTCAAACAAGGTTTATCGGAAGGTGCAAAACAGGAGCTATTCGAGCTCGTCTGGGAACGCTATCATGATGTAGGAATTCGGGGTATTCTTGAGATAGCAACCATGTCCGACAAAAGAATCGCCATACGCGAGTTTGGAAGCGATAAGAATCCTATACCTTTGACTAGATCTGATGGTGAGTTATATAGGAAGATGGGGAAAGATCTTAAGATGGTTCTAGGGCCTACGCAAGAAGAGGCGGCGCAAGAAGTCATCAAGGCTGAGGATCAGATCAATGAACGGCTAAAACAAGGTGAAGCTATACTCCAAGACCCTACAACAACCGAGGCTCAGAAAGAAACGATCATTAAAGAAATAGGAACTAACAAAACAAAAATGGAAGTACTAGAACAAATAGAAGAAGCCATAATAGAACGTATGCCACTACGGGACCGTATAAAGGCTACTTTCAAGAAGTATGGGGTTGGTATAGTTAGCGTACTGGCCCTAACAGGTGTCATAGTTGGTGCAATAGTTACCGCGTTGACTAAGGCTGTTCCCGTATTACCAAGTTTGCCTAATACTATTAAAGATGTCGCTAAAGCCGCCGCTAAAGCGTTAAAAACAGCAGGAAAACAGTTTGGTGAGATTCTACCTGCGATGATTGGACCAATTGTTAGCTTCATATTTAGTATGGCCGGTGATGTCGTAGGATTCCTAGCGAATAATGTTTGGTTGTTAATCGTAGCAGTGGTGGTATTCGTAATAGAGCAATACAAACGACGTTAACGAAACAACGCCCATGCAGTTCCAGCTGCGGCAATGGTTATCAATGCTAGATTGGTCTCGTGTTGTGTAATGGGCTTTGGTGTGTGATATACTGCGGTTGGCTTTGGTGTATGATCTACTGTAGTGGTACTATGGGTGGAAGGTGTAACTTGTTGTTTTACGCTATGTGGTAATTGTTTCTTCGATGGAAGCCCTTCCATATGTGTATTAGAATCTTTTTTTCTATCGAGGTTGATATGGTCGTTTATACCAAAGTAGATGCCTGACGCGCTTGCTATTTGCAGTTTATTGTTATAACCATTTATAATCTCCGTGTTGATAATCATGCGGCTAGGTATTAACAGACACCCCTTTGCGACCGCTAGATCGAGACGAACCTTTGTTTTCTGTATGGCATCTTGATATCTCAATATACTATTAAGATTCGATTCCCGGATGGTAGCATACAACTTATTAAGACAGTCATTTTGAATATTGATGGCTGTGGCTGCCGATCCTACGATTGGTAAGCGATAGGTAGCTTGAGGCGCTAAGACACAATACACGTAAGCTATTATAGACATATTGATTCGGGCTAACCCCGCTCTTGTCAATCCCTTGCCCTTCTGAGGAACGAACCAATTGTGTTGCTTTTTAGCCATATCATTATGATAGAACCGCACTGGAATATCTAGTGGGCCGTTAGTATCAAACCCCCACGACTTATCAATAAATCTTGCTCGACGTAAAGCGAAGTTAAAGTTAGTAACTCCGAACTCTGTCCTGATCCTATCATACGCAACGGAATCCCACGGCTCGTTATTGTTCTTATTAAATAAAGATTCTCTGGGAAGGGGGATTCCCAATTCGTATAGCAATCTACTGGTCGTGAAGTACACATGAAATCGATAAAAACTTCGAGTGTTGTCAATGATTGGCGCGTCATCTGAAAGATGATCATCGAACGACACTCCGCAGCCTGCAGTCGCGCACCAAAGGGCAAAGCATAACTGTTGTTGCCAATGTCTCATTGGTTTAGCATCTAACCATTCTTGTGCTTGTTTGGATTTATCATCTTTATCATCGTCGTCGTTATCGTTAATTGTGTCGGTAGGAAAATCAAATCCAAGCTCTTGTAAGATATTTTTCGGTTTCAATATGAAGAACTGGTCTATTGCTACGTAGATCTTTAGAGATTGCATAAAAGGGTCTATGTCTTTGGCGTTGATATCCCAGGGAGTTGCTGGAATTGGATATTTCTCTTCAGTCCTTCTGAATGTAAGTGGAAAACCCACAACTGTCACATGTTTTTTATTATCCCACGTAACGCTTCGCGTAGATGATTTCGGACATCTACTGGTATGAGACCACTTATATTCCAATGCTGCCCACCATCGTAAAACACGATTCTAGTCTCGTATGTAGACTCATCATGTATGTCGGATGCCGTTGTCCTAGCTGAGAACTTATCGAAGTCCGCGTGAGGATAATTTTTCTTAAAGGACGCGAAAGCCTTTGCATTGCGAGGTGCGATATAGTCACCCCAATCACCGTCGAAATGAACTTTATGAGACATAGCGTTGTCCACATGTAGTGCGGCGTCAATGCGTTTTTGTATGTCTGGCTTATTATGATAACTCTCCAAACCATAAGCGATACCTAGACGTTCTTGACCTTTGCCTTTGAATATGACGTATGAATAACTCTCCCCATTGAACTCGGAGGCAGCGTGTGCATATTTCTTCTTAAACTCTTCCCATATAGACATATTAAAGATATCACAAGTATGATGCATACAGTTGGTATCTTCAATATGTAAAATGGTTATCTTACATGTCACCACCACATCGTCTGACCATACTGTCTACTTCGATAACCCTATTGTTATCAATATTATTTCGCTACTCAAAGCCACATTTGAGAACAGTTGGTTTAACCTAGCAGAGAAGGGCTCATTCAGGTGGGACATCGACGATGGGATAATGTTCCCACAGGATGTTAACGTAGGGCACTACATTTTAGGTCAAATCATAGGCGCCTTTAGACCAGCAGAGATTGCAGGTCGCGTGAACTTTGAGGCCAATAGCGCCTTCGATTAAAACACCATATGCGTTAAGAAACCAATCAAGGTTAATAAAAGTTTATACGGACTACTGGGTATCTTTGGTGGAAAAAAAGAGGATAATGAGTTTCTACTAGACCCGGGTAGTTACATAATTCGGGTCGACAATAACTACACAATATATGTCTATTGCGATGTGGTGGATTCTGACTTCTCACTTATAAATGGAAATCGATCAAACGTCTTAGCTAGCATAGAGACCCGAGGCACTTGGCTTGCAAAAAACACATACTCTATAAAGAATCCCCAATCCATGCGAGCTCTAGGTACGGCACGAAACAACCTTCGCCTGACAATTCGCGATGGGGAAGGAAATATTATAGACTTCCGTGGTCGAACCATACGATACGTATTGAAGATTGAATAAGTTAAGACATATACGTATACATACGATGGACGGTGATTCAATTCAACTACTTCCAACGGCACCAAATATTTATCCGTCGCTCAATGGAGATAATCTTCGACTGAAAACAGTCAGAGATACGCTTTCGGATATCGAAATTCAAGAAAAACACTATGAAGGCGTTCGTAAGAAATATGCGCGTTCTCAAGATAGATAGATATTTATTTATACACGGTAAAAAAATCATCAGGCTGTTTACAATAATATGTGTAATAAGAATAATAAGATAATATTATGATTTAACTAACCTATATGTACTAATGTACTTAGCTATTTAAAACTACGATTATATGTTAAATATAAAAAATAAATAAAAAACCTGCTTTCCATGAATGCCGTGTTTCTTACTTTACTGAGAAAAGTGCTCATTTAGTAATTTCTTAAATTTGCTCAGATATTCAGCTTGCCTTAAGTTTCCTGGTAAACCGTTCCAGAGAACAGCACCGCTATAGCTGAAGCTGTTTTTGCGATAATCAGTACGCGGCAAGGGAATCTTAAGTTTATTTGCGGAGTCTCTCAAAGCGTATGAGGCAACATCATCGCGTTTAGTGAACTTGGAGCTAAGGTATTCCGGGGTGAGACCATGTAATGATTTAAAAACCATAATTGCTTCTTGCATTTGACGCTGTGTTTGTAGGCTTTTCCAACCCAGATCCTGCATTAGTCTGTCGGCATCGGCATCAAAGGTTGAAAAAGTTAACACTCGAGCAGCGCGATTCTGTAGTTCATGGTATCGCAGTGGTAACAGGAGGTCTATCTGTGATTTTATCTGGGTCTGGATTGGGAATAGCTTTAACTGGCCTCGGAATAGTGATTGGTTTACCACTTGGCGTTATTGGTGGCTTATGTGGATTAATTTCAGCATCTACGACCATTGGAGCTAAAAAAGTAGGAATAAAAGTATCTAAACATGAGAAAACAACTATGTTAGTTAAAGCGAAAATTAATACGATTCGTGATCTAGTATCGAAAGCCTTGCGTGATGAAAATATATCTGATTCTGAATACAGTCTCATCCTCGCTGAAGCAGATAAATACGAGATTATGAGGTCTGAAATTCGCCGCGAGACTCCAGGACAAATAAGCGGTAAAAACGTGGAACAAATTCGCTCCGAAGTGCGAAAGGAAATGCGAGAAAAACTTGGCAGTCTAGTGGGATAAAAATAGATATCTACTATAAAAGAAACCAGCGTGGATTTTATTTAAACTTCACTAAAAGCAAAATCGTATAAATTACAGTGTTGTTTTGGTTCGTATGCTAATTTCGAGACAACGCGTGGGTGACGCTAATTAACATACGACAGTTGCTTAAAACATAAGTAGAATATTTTATCACCAAATATCTCGTCTAGCACACATGGCCTCACGGTTCTGCGCTAGGTATGTGATCGAAAAGGTGGAGCCGATCATATACCTGGGGTTCGAATCCTACCGGCCATGTGTAGATCGGCTTGTGTGATGGAAAAAGTTCCACCACATCACACAAGTCGTAGCGCGTCTGTCGATGTGGCAGAAGTAGTAGTAAATGTGGTATAATGTCAATACTGGGTCGGGTGCTTGGGTGAAGCTCAAGGGATCTTAAAAGGGACCCACGGGTGCCGGTTGTGCCTCAACCTCAACCAGTTAGTACAGGATCCAAATAACAGTAGAATGAATACAGTAGAACGAATACAGCAGAACGAATACAGCAGACCAAATACCGGGCCCGGCAATAAAGCAAAAACCTCTCTAGGAACGAAAAGGCGAAGGAAGGAAAAAGGAGAAAGTGGTTCCTAGAGAGGTTCTGGCAAAGTCCAGTTTTGCTTTTTGGTCTTATATCGTTTTTTTCGTTATCAGATTGTTTTCTTCTTGTGGTCTTAAACTAAATTCTTAAATGGGTATGTATTGATGCATGTCATTCTAAAGAATTAGCTGTTTTGGGTTTATATTAAATGAGTTTTAAACAATTAGATAATTGATGGGTCTATGATATATACCACTAGTATGGATGATCTTCTTAGATTTCTTGATTCTGAAATTTATGCTAACCTATGTATCAAACCTATCATTCCACAGTTAAATCCCGAGGGAACGTGTCATGAATGTCTATGCCAAATGGAAGTGGTAGGAATCGAATTCGTATGTCCCACATGTGGTCTTGTTTCTGATGTTGAATCATGTAAAGAAACTACTAACATTACTACTCGGTTGCGTATAGTAGGTCCAGATAGCTTTCAGTATCAACATGATCTAGACCCTACAAGTCCAAAGAAAAAGGATAACCAAGAATTGCAACAACAAACAATTATGCGAGAATTACAGGT
This sequence comes from Actinernus sp. WN-2022, assembly GCA_030867875.1. Taxonomy (NCBI): domain Eukaryota; kingdom Metazoa; phylum Cnidaria; class Anthozoa; order Actiniaria; family Actinernidae; genus Actinernus; species Actinernus sp. WN-2022. Next base: position 54,566,902 of record JAOWCC010001634.1, read on the forward strand.
ATATAACACTGTTTATAAACAAAATTATACCATCTCGTTTCCCACAAACGTATTAGGAATCGTAGCCGACACATTCATTCAAGTAAAAAAAGTTTGCGCTAAACGTGGTTATACTAAGAGAACTATCTTAGCTGCTATTCTTTACCATGCATGTATACAATGTAATTTCATTCGTTCTAAGAGCGAGGTTGCCAATTTCATGCAACTAAACAACAAATGTATCTATCGTGGAAATGACTTTCTACAATCGTTACGTGCCGATAATAAAATCGATATAGATTTGAATGTCGATCGCATAGTTCCACATATCACAACGACATTTGCTAAACTCGACCCACAGGGAGTACTTAAAAATATCCAACAGATAGTCTATGAGATCGTTCATAAGGCAATAGAAAATAATATAGGTACCAATTCCATACTTCGAACTAAAGTCATTGGGGCAAGCTATGAAGTGCTACGACGTTCAGGATCATATGTATCTCTTACCGATGTTATTAAACGATGTGGTACACATAAGGGTTCGATTACGCGTTTTATTGATGAGTTGCTTTCTTACAATTCACACTTTGAGTCTATCTATATGAGACATGGTCTAACTAGCGATAGAGTTTGCCCATTCAGAATTTAGTTTAAAACCATAAGAAAAAGAAAAAAAAAAAAAAAAAAAAAAGAATGAAGAGAGGTGGTATACACAGTTTCTCTTAATTCTTTTTTTCTTTTTTCTTTTATTATAATCTACTGGACTATCTTAAGGTTCTTAAGGTTCTCCAATTCGAAGTTCTCCGATTCTACCAATACATCTGGAAGGCAATCCTTAGTATCTTTCATATCTTTCATATCTTTCATATCTTTCATATCTTTCATATCTTTCATATCTTTCATATCGCGGACTTTCTTATTGCGAATGATACGACGCTCTGGTGCTCCACACTTCGCACAAAGTCCATAACTTGTACGACAACCGCGACCGCACTTCGAACATGGAACGAATATGGTGCTACCTTTTAGTATCTGATAATTGTGTTGAGCACAGTACTCTGAAGTTTTCGAGCTATTCCTTACACATTTCGTATTCTTACCACGCATCAACCAATCGCAAGTCGTTATCTCAGCCATCGTGTGATATATACCTTATGATAGAGTATCTACAATTGTTGTTTTAATTATGACAATGTATGGTATAATACCTTACAACCATGCGTCTCTAATAGGTGTTAAAATGTAATAAATTCACTATAAACCAAATATTCGAATAAATGTTAATATATGCTTAGCCTTGATATAATACCTTATGATTACAATCCTTAAATAGGGCTTATAAATACAACAGATGAACTATAGTAGTAAATAATGATTGTGGTAATATATGGTATAATATACCTTGCAACTACATTACTCTAATAGGGTGTTGAAATGTAATAAATACAGGGAAATAGTACAACAAAACTTCTTTAATCCGGAATAATGTGCCAGAAACCGATTATTTAATATAACGTATAAATACGATAAATAAACTATAGTAGTAGACAAAATGTGGGGGTCTGGACAATGTTGCATGTTTTTGTTGTATTTTTATGATAACGAACCCGAAGGGTGAGATGTCATAAAAATACAACAAAAACATGCAACGTGGGCCAGAACCCCCATTCTATATACTACTAGTGAAAATATGCTGAAATTGCCCTATAAGAGTAAGATTTCTAAGCATTTTTATGCCATTTTACTGCAACCGGAGTTACTAGCCTTTATTAAAACATTTTCAAGGCAGTGAAAAAATCTAAAGTTTATCAATGTGTAAAGAGTTTTATCAAACTTATAAACAGATAACATGTAATTGAGTGTCACTATAGTAAAATAATAATTTCTCATGAATGTTTCTCCTTTATGCACTTTCTATACAACATCATGCTGCTACCTTCAAAGGGTCATCTTCTTCTGATTCATTACCAGTGGAGCATGACAGATCGTCCGCCATTTTGAATATTCTTTAAAATAACCGCTGACCCGTCCAGATCGCGTTGACAACTAACCATAGGAAGACCAAACTGCTCCAGCAGTAAGTCCTGTATGACCCTTTTATACAGGAAATTTCCAAAGTATATAAATAAGCATTGTGGAACATGACAGTAAGACCAATTTAAACACTAAAAGCTGCTCCAATTTCTCAGTATGAGTAGAAATTCCTCAGAATGCAAAAAGTTGCTCGAAGTGAAAAATGTTGCTCGAAGTGGAAAAAGTTGCTCGAAATGTGAAAAGTTGCCAAAAAGTTCCCGAGCAACTTGTGGACAGCCCTATCGTCACATCATGAAATACTTAATTTGCCTCAATCGTCTCTCTAACCGAATTATTTAACTGGAGGAAGTGTTGTTGACTCAGGCGAAACTACGGCGCCTTTTAGTCTAGGACCGTGTGTCATTGATAAAGGCACTGAACTGAAAACATAGCTATCAAAATACAATCCGGGATCAGATCTTCTAGGCGGATGGCAGATAAGAGGTCAAGCAATTAGACAAAACCAATTAAAGCCAATGACAAGAGATCAATTTCGTCTGATATGACCAAGCTTTAATCTCATACAATCGTTCAACGAAGACACTGGGTTAGGGTTCGTGCTTCACGAAAAATCTATTTTGCTTTCGTCTGTGCAAACGGTTACCGTTAAATTGTACTACACAACGCTCTCGCTCTAAGGCATTCAATTAGAAAAGCATCTATATTTGTTGTCACATGACTGTTGCAATGGAGATTCAGGTTGTTCAAAGCGGGACAAATTCTGGAGAGTTTCACGTAAATATCCTGAAGAACTGAACTGGAGACCATTTTAGGAAATCGAAGAAGGTCAGTTGACTCGATCTAAAAGCCGTAATTATTGTACTGGATTTGATTTGATAAACCGTATGATCCGAACTGGAAAATTACTTAAGAAACCGTATTGACCGTAAAGAAACACTGGAATGACTTGAAAGGCTGTTAAGAGTTAATAGAAGTTGGATTTGTCATTGGAAATCGTATAAACTGAACAGGATAAGACTTTGGAAATCGAATCATTTAATACTTGTTGTATTGTAAAGCGCTATGGGACTTTAGGGAATAGCGCTACATAAATCGGTTATTATTATTATATATGAGCTTTTATTTATGCGGCCGTTGATAAACGAACTCATAACGGTTAAGCAAACTCGTAAGGTTTTCTCAATTGTCAATTTGCTGTTTTTAATTGCCATGTTGTGGCACTCGATCTCTTCAGCAATCAACAGTTTAGTTCGAAACTATGCTTAAAATAAGGTACCCTGGCATAGTTGTTTTGTTAGTACAAGTATAACACAGGTAGCCCGAAAATAACAGAGGGCATATATCTTGCACTTATTGTTACTTAAGTCTTAACTTAACTTTAAGCCGTCATAATTAATCTAATTAATATTTTTATATGACTTGTATATTCTCTGTATGTGTACTGTGTTAATATATTTATATGTATATATTTATTATACTTATTATATGTTATTCCAATAATTTTATTTAAGTCTTCTTCCTTTCTTGTATATTCACTTTGTAACTCTGTAATCATAAGTCTACATACTGTTTTTGTTCTATTAGATTTCATAGAAATCAGGCTCTATTGTTCTTAAGTTCTATACATGTATGTAACCAAATCAACTTGCTATCCAACCATTTACGGTAGTCAACTCGAAAGCTTGTGCTACTTTGACTGCCGTTACTTGATCAATAATTTTTATTTTTATTGTAACTAAACTATTCTACTATAACTATTGCTTAATTTGACACTTAATTTGTAATTCTTTGTTAAACAGTGTAAAATAAAAACTGAGTTGAATTGTAAAACAAAAATAGGTAATCTCAGAATTTTTGGGTTGAAAAAAAATCCTACCAGCAGAAATTAGCTGTGTGCGTACTACCGAATAGCGATGTGACTGTACGAGGGAACTTCTACAAACAAATATTTTTAATGACTACAATATCAGACTAATCAAAACATTAATATTGCTCACCTGCAACGATTCATGGGCGCACACGGGGTCACAGGTAGTAACGCAATCGGCTGCTTTTGCAGCTTCACGCGGCATTTACACAGGTAACCCGAAACAACTAAGACGATAACATAATTTGTTTTTAATTGTAAATGTTGGTTAATTAAATGATGAAATGCTTGCTAGTGTAGATGTGTTCGCTCGGGTGGAGTTCTAAATCAGATCCTCGTAGTAATTTCATGCAATTTGTTTTGGGCTGGTACCGCACTGATACACAGGTATCCCGAAAGAACTAAGACGATAAAACAATTATTATTATTTTTTATTATGATATTTTTTTGTTAATTAAATTATGAACCGCTGTGCACCCGTGTTGACTCGTGTCCTCACTCATGTGGAGTTTTAGATGATGATCATAGTATTTAGATCCTAGTATTTTTGGGCTACCTGTGTTATCTTAGGGTAGCCTGGCGTACTTGAAGTCGCTCGTGTTCTACTTGTGTTCACTCGTGTTCTGACTCGTGTGGAGTTTTATATGAGATCGACTGTGTGTGCGTACTTTCGCATCTGAGTGTGCGTTGTAATGTGCCAAACTTCTTAGGTATATGAGATCATCCGCGTTACAAAAGATACGCCGGAGTTCAAGCTGCGTGCAGCTTCGTGTTACTCGGGCTGCCTGTGGCAGCGCCGAGTCTTAAAATGCAAGTCGTTTTTTTTTTTTTTTTTATTCAGTGTAGCACGCGATCTGCGCATGCGTTAAAGGTCAAATTCACACCAATCAGATTGCACTGTGCTGGTCACGCAACAATCGCCAGGTTAATGTATTTACAGAATTCAATACAGTAAATCAAAATGGTCGACCCGCGAGGGCGAAAGCCTTCCAACAGGCTCAGGATATTTCAACTGGCGCTCTTGTTGACCATAAAAATACATGAACAACCAGGAGCCGTAATACATTCGATCAGCGCTGTTTGGACAGATCCAATGTACATTTAGAAACGTAAGCGAAATACAATATCCAAACACGTTTGGATATCAACGGGTATCGAATTATCATCAAAGGTTAGATCTCGTCAGGCGCGCTCAGATAAGAAAGTTCAAAGCTCTCAGACAAGGCGAGACAAGGAGATATCACTTTCAATGACTCATTGTCAGAAATCTATTCCATCGTGGGCGGTCTTGTACAGCTAAGGCATGTTTTACGACAGAATAACCAGAGTCTTTCTACTGGATTGAGAGCTCGAGACATTATACATGTCGACTAATATGGGGAAAACTGAAACAAAAAATGAACTTTGACGGCAGAAACCCTCAATTGAGCCAAGCGGAATATTTACATGATCCGGTAAGATTTTTACAAATCTTAGTTAAGCAGATGTTTACTGTAAGTACCGTATTTACTCGATTAAACGCCGCGGCGTTTATTAAATTTTTAGCGTTTCCGATGCGGCGTTTATTCGAGGGCGGCGTTTATTTCAAAATCATATTTCTTAAATCACTGACAACAATTACGGTAAATCATTTGTAAATATTATGTAAAACAGAAACATGTTTAAAGTTCCAATGTCTCGCTTTTTTGCTGAGATAGAATCGTAATTGTCTGGCTTGTGATGTTTACGACGTTCAGAGAATTTCAATGTCACTGTCTCCTTTTTTTCTAATAATCCTCGAATAAACGCCGCATTCTTCTGATTGGATGCGGCGTTTATTCGAGGGCGGCGTTTATTGGTAATTTTGCTTCCATCTGCGGCGTTTAATCGAGGGCGGCGTTTATTCGAGGGCGGCGTTTAATCGAGTAAATACGGTAAACTCTTTTTGATTTGAATAAATTTCCTCTCCGTTTGTCTGTTAATGTACTTTTTCTTCTAATTATCGCTTTATTTAACATCTGTGATTTAGAGTATGCGTACCTCAGAATAAATTATTTGAAAGGTCAACTGAATTCTTGTGTCGATAAGCGCAAATGTTTTTTGTGAAACAGTCTGTGAAAATGAGAAGCGGCTTAATAGAAGAGCTTTCTCATTTATAGGAATTACAATTTTTTTCTTGCTATGAAATTTATGTTTCATTTCACATTTATTCATACAGTTTTAGCCGGACATTTCCCCGAGTTTTTGATCTATTTTCAATCAAATTCAAAGTCTGAATATGTCATTGTATTGCATTTATATACTTGAATTGCCAGTATTCTGTTGTTCGAATCCTGCGTTATCATAGTCATGTCATAAAAGCGATTAATAGACCAGTCTGTTTTTTTGACGTTCTCACTGGCGAATTAAAGCACGACTTGATACTAAGAGAATTTCAAATGAAAGTGTATTTCATCTTCAATCTCATGTGGCCCGAGTGAAAGCCCAGATGGGCTCTTGTTATAGTTATTCTGGAGGGAAATTTACCTGTTGTGTCGATAAACAATGTAAATTAGATAAGGATTTGTGGTAAATAAATTGTTGTTGTTGTTGTTGTATTTGGATCCTAGTATTTTTGGGCTACCTGTGTTATTCTAGGGTAGCCTGGCTTTCTTGAAGTCGCTCGTGTTCTGACTCGTGTGGAGTTTTATATGAGATCGACTGTGTGCGTACTTTCATATCTGATTGTGCGTTGTAATGTGCCAAACACGCAGGTGTATGAGATCATCCGCGTTACAAAAGATACGCCGATGTTCAAGCTGCGTGCAGCTTCTTGTTTTTATTATATTTGTTCTGTCCTGTAAAAAAATTGATCAGTTCTGACCTTTGCCGATAACAATGTGGGTCGGAGACGCTGTGATCGAGCGATAAAGAGGAGGCATGCGCATTAGTTGAAAGATAAATGTTCGCTAGAGAGTTTTAGAGGGTTTAAGGCTATCGTCACGTCATGAAGTACTTAATTTGCCTCAATCGTCTCTCTAACCGAATTATTAAACTGGAGGAAGTATTGTTGACTCAGGCGAAACTACGGCGCCTTCTAGTCTAGGACCGTATGAGTCATTGATAAAGGCAACATCGAACTGAAAACATAGCTATCAAAATACATTTTGTATGTTAATGTACTTTTTCTTCTAATTATCGCTTTATTTTAACATATCTGTGATTTAGAGTATGCGTACCTCAGAATAAATAATTTTAAAGGTCAACTGAACTCTTGTGTTGATAAGCGCAAATGTTTTTGTAAAACAGTCTGTGAGTTTGAGAAGCGGACTTAGAAGAGCTTTCTCATTAGGAATTACAATTTTTTTCTTGCTATGAATATTATGTTTCATTTCACGTTTATTCATATTATGCGATGCATGGAAATTTTGTAATAAAACGCAAAAGAAAAGTATAAAACTCCGAATCGTCTTTACAATGTGTTATTTTATCCTCGATACTTTTCATCGCTGATTTTTATTTTATGTCCCCTACTAGCATATTAATACTGTATGTTTGAACACGGCATTGACTCGAAACCTATATAGACTCTAGCACATGAGTTATTTCAGTGTGGATAGCACTAGTACTGAACAGCTGGCATTCTTAAAAGTAAACAAGAACCCAGACATATGTTCGTATGTATTGTGTGTTTAACAACTTTATTTTTGATGAGATACTGGCACACATTCTTTTTTTTCACGTAAGTTCAGATTACATGATTTTGTATTGTTGCGTGTATAAGACTCTAAATTAACAATATTGCATGATGACCATAGGATCATATTTTTTTTTTGTAACTTATTATGAAGGTGTGAATCAAAAAAAAGAAACGAGTAGTTGTGAAAGTACAACGAAATATTATTCTTAACCGTTTAAACCTATACACAGTATGCTGTATAATATGTGCGTCCAAAGTATTTTGATCATAGTGTCAACCAGTTTCGTGCAAAAATCAATTTTGCTCCATCAGTTTTGTTTTTCTTTCTACCATCACAATGCTTCATCGTCTTTTTCTTATCGGTCGAACAATGTTGAAGGTAAACGTTAAATCGTTCTTCTATACGCTCCTGCCTGTGCAAAATATATTGTAGTGTCTGTTCAAGGTTGTTTTTATCCGGTGTACTCGTTGAAGTTCCATCGGTATTCGGTAAACAAAGTCCTAGCTTACTAAATCGTAACCATTTCTTTCTTTCTTCGGATTCCATATGATGCACTTGTTCCAAGTGATTCGCGAGTCTAACAAAATTTTTGGATACACATCCAAACACTGGACAATCGTTCCTTCGTCTTGACATGATACCTAACACGTAGTGTTTATTTACATAGAAAGCAGCATCGCACTGGGGCATTGACTTGCCTGTGTCTTAAGCTGCTTATAAATTAGGAAGGGCCTCTAGTATTTTAAGTCACATGTTTTATTTAGTCTTAGTGTTTCTTTACATAGAAAGCAGCATCGCACTGGGGCATTGACTTGCCTGTGTCTTAAGATGTTTATAAATTAGGAAGGGCCTCTAGCATTTTAAGTCACATGTTTTATTTAGTCTTAGTGTACATATAGAGAGCAGCATCGCACTGGGGCATTGACTTGCCTGTGTCTTAAGCTGCTTATAAATTAGGAATGGCCTCTAGTATTTGAAGTCACATGTTTTATTTGGTCTAAGTGTAAATATAGAGAGCAGCATCGCACTGGGGCATTGACTTGCCTGTGTCTTGAGCTGCTTATAAATTAGGAAGGGCCTCTAGTATTTTAAGTCACGTGTTTTATTTAGTCTTAGTGTTTTTTATATAGAAAGCAGCATCGCACTGGGGCATTGACTTGTCTCTTAAGCTGCTTATAAATCCTCATGCATCGAAAGATAAAATACCCTACAGTATAACAAAAATAGATATAGTTATAAATGCGCTGTGTTTCTTCTGATCCATGTATGATACCGTATTTCCTCGAACAAGCTCCCTCCCTTGATTAAGCGCCCACCCCGTCCCCACAAAAAATATAGATAAACACTGGCTGGTGCATAATGCATCCGTGTCTCTTGCCTCTAATGAAAGAGTGTACTGAAAAACGTTGAAAAGTGCAGCAATACAGCTCAGACTGTGGAAAACGTTATTGTTCTTTTTGATTACTTTTATTTTATCAGCATGGTTGCCACCCATCAGGAAAAAAACATTCTCTGACTTTTCACTGAACAGAAAATAATTTTCACTGACCATAATAAGACTGTTCGACATTCCCTCGTCCAAAACAGCTTTGCTGTAGTCTTCGGACTTTTCATTCGTAATTGTTTATATTTTTGGCTGCATAGGTCCTCACTTCGGATCCAACGTATTTTTACAGGATTTTTGTCCACGGTATTTGCCTATGTGTTTTCTATTATGGATTTTTGTACCGTAGGTGTTATATAGATCCGATTATTCCTGTTGTCATCATTTAGGGACGGACCATTAGAAAAGTTATGGGGGGGGGGGGGGGGGTGGGGGATTCTCAAGCTGCATGCATTTTTTTAACTCCAGTTTGCTGTGCAGCAATTTTGTTTTCGGCTACGATCTCATGCACGTTTTTAATTTTTTAATTTTTTTATATACTAATCTATTCAAAACTGACATTAGCTACCTTTGCATATCAAAGTTATTGCATACAAAAGCCTACATATCGATAACCGGTGACTCACTTCAATTATCGGCCCAGTCATTTCACTCAAAAATATATGGATTTGGGAGCTATTTTGCCTTAATTATAAAACAAATAAAATGATATATGATTTCCACTTACCTTCAAATCAAAGTTAAGTAACACCTAATCTGCAACTGATAACTGTCAGTTGGAGTGATTAGGGGCCGTCGACATATTCGAAATGCCCCGCTTAACGCACAACGGACGTTTAGGGGGGGGGGGGTAAGGGCATGGACGTTAGTGTGGGGCATTCAGAACAAACACATTTTCATCAGTAGAAGTACACTTTTTAATCAAACGTTTCCAGTCAGCTAGATCTACATAGAGCGCAATTTCTGTTGAATTTCCCGTAAATTTCAACAAGGTCTTTTGATTAGAAGTATCATGAAATACCTCAGTCAAACCTCCAGTAAGTGAAACTCAGTTTTATAGTCGTGACATAATGAGTATTTTAGTCAAGGTCCGAAATGAGCTCGTACGGGAATTCGAGGTACTGACTGACTGTACAGTTGCAGCTATTAAAGCTGTAAGCTTGTTTTATACTTTGTTTATAAGTGAACTCCCGTGTATTTCATTACTGTTTTTCCTGACTTTATAAAAGCATAAAACAATGGGTGGACGTTAAGGGGGGAGGGGGGAAGGGGTCTGTCCTTAACGTCCGTTGTGCGTTAAGCGGGACATTTCGACCTTATATTAAGATTTCGACCGTACAAATTTGAATTTGCTTTCGCGAGTAAAGTGATTTTTTACAAGGCATTACTGGTTTAGGAACTACCTGGGTTTAGCTTGAATACTTACCGCTGAATTCAGATAGAAGAATAAATTTGCAGTATTCTGGTGTATAGAACATTGAGGTTTCTCAAGATTAGAGTGGTACAAATCACTGTTAAAGTTCTATTTCGTCATGATTTTGTACTATGTTTCTTGTGTGACTTTTGGTATGGCGGGAGCTGCAGTAGGAGAGAATTTGGAGCGTTCAAACGAAAGCAGAGAATTCTCCTTCGTATAGTTCTGGTATCAACAGGTAAGCCACATTATAAACTTGTAATGCGACTGAAGTTGTTCTCTCTCTCAAATAAAATCGCATTTACTTCAAAGCGATGACCAATAGCAAATGTCCTCTTCTGTGTGCAATGATTTTGATATGACTTAATAATTATTGTCCTAAGTAAACTTTAAGAGCCATGCTCCTATGAATTTTTTTTTAATCAGGGCATCAGGGCTAGCGTGCCCATATTAAAAGTTATACTTTAATATTGATACCTATAAAAGTGTACATCTGCATCACTTTGCATGGCAAATGATTGTTTATGATTCAAGCTCATAGCGAGACCAGTGAAAATTCCATTCAAACAAATATTTTTTGAGAGACGAAAGTAAGCAAGCAAGCAAGCAAGCAAGCAAGCAAGCAAGCAAGCAAGCAAGCAAGCAAGCAAGCAAGCAAGCAAGCAAGCAAGCAAGCAAGCAAGCAAGCAGGCAGGCAGGCAGGCAGGCAGGCAGGCAGGCAGGCAAACAAACAAACAAACAAACAAACAAACAAACAAACAAATAAACAAATAAACAAACAAACAAACAAACAAACAAACAAACAAACAAACAAACAAATAAACAAATAAACAAATAAACAAATAAACAAATAAACAAATAAACAAATAAACAAATAAACAAATAAACAAATAAACAAATAAACAAATAAACAAATAAACAAATAAACAAATAAACAAATAAACAAATAAACAAATAAACAAATAAACAAATAAACAAATAAACAAATAAACAAATAAACAAATAAACAAATAAACAAATAAACAAATAAACAAATAAACAAATAAACAAATAAACAAATAAATAAATAAACAAATAAATAAACAAATAAACAAATAAGGCAAAAGACGAGTTGGAGCAATACACGAGGCGGGACTGCCTTGAGATTCGAAACATCCCAGTCACTAGTAAAGAAGATACAAACGAGCTGGTTGTGCGATTAGTCTCTGAATTGGTTGTCGAGATCGAGGAGAAAGATATCTCCATAAGCCATCGATTGCCAGCGAAATCTCCATCTTACAGTCGCACTGATAACTCGGATCCTGTAGATCCCGTGATCATTAATTGTGAAATTCTCAAGACGCGATGCTAGAGATATGCTGTATAAAGCTAGGGGGAGTTGAAAGACTTATCTACACAGGACCTGGGCTTCACAAGATTTAAGGAATGAAGTATCTACATCGTGGAAAACTTGACCCAACGAAGAAAGGAGCTGTTTAAGGACACCCTTAACCTAAGGAAGGATTTTAAATATTCATACATTTGGACTCGAAATGGGAAGATATTTCTGCGATATGATAATGACAGCCCAGCAGTTCACATTACAGACGAGCATAAACGCCAAGCCTTGAGAAATTCACCTGCACGTGGCTGAGGGAGAACGAATCAGTAATCAACTCTACTGGAGAATCGATAAGGGTTGCTCTACTGTTATAGAACTCCTAATGTGCCTGTTCGATAAATGCCTTCTTCATTCTTTAGCTTTATTAATACCTTTTTTTCTTTACAAACTCTAATTAAATGACAGGAATATTGTCCTAATTAAATGTAAAAAAATTTGTAAAAGATAATTGTAAGGCCATACAGTGTGACCATTGCCTTTTTTGGTACCACCTAAAATGTTCTACCCTTTCTTTGAAATCCTTTAATTATTTTGTTGAAACGGAAGACCTATGGTTGTGCAATCAGTGCAAATCTGATATTTCTCCATTTCATAATATTAGTAATAGCTTGAATTGTGCAAGTTATCATTTAATTATAATACTGAATGCCAGTGCTCTCAACACCTTATTAATTTACGACTTCATTTTCGTCCCCAACTTGATATCTTATCTTCTTTAGATAATATTCCTCACCTCTCTGATACTGATATAGATCATTCACAATTACCAACTCAAACTAATTTTAATTACTACACGACCCATGATTTCCATTCCTGCACAGAAATAAAAAGCTCAATTTAATATAGTAATTCGTTCTCAGTTATTCACAGTAATATCAGAAGTATATAGCTGCAAATTTGATAAACTTCTTTTTATGCTTGATGAGGTAAAATTTCCTTTCTCTGTCATTGGTCTCTCAGAAACCAAAATTAAACAAAATGAAGGCTGCTTAGTTAATATAAACGAACCAGGCTATAGTTATTTATCACAGCCTAGTCATTCGAATGCAGGTGGTGTTGGTTTTTTCAGATAACTTGGAATATACCATGAGAGAAGATCTTGGCATTTCTGAAAAAGAATTTGAAGGTTTGTGGGTTGACATTGAAGATATCAATGAGAAGCTTGCATGCTGTGTACTGTACAGACACCCTAATTCAAATTTGGAAGAATTAACAAATTATCTCTATTCCTGTCTGGATAAAATCCAACAGGAAAACAGAACCTGCTTAATTCTAGGTGATTTCAATATTAACCTTTTGAACTGTTCATCGCATCCTGCAACTGAAAAATTTATTAATGCCACGAGCTCCTATTTCTTCAATCCACAGATCCTTAAACCAACAAGGATAACTCACCACACTGCAACTCTTATTGATAATATATTTTAAAATTCAATTAAGTATCACACCCTTAGTGGTAACCTTCTCACTGATATATCAGATCATCTACCTAATTTTCTTATTATAAATAAATTATCTGCACTTCCTAAAAACTTTAATATTTATAAAAGGGACTATTCCAAACTGGATGAAACTGTTTTGATTAATGAAATGAAATCGGTTCACTGGGAAGATGTTCTTCCAAATAGTTCTGATGCCAATTCTATTTTTAATAGTTTTTTATGTAACAGTCACTAATATTACTGATAAACATGCTCCTCTTAAAAAATTAAGTAAAAGACAGATTAAATTGAATTCCAAACCCTGGATTACACCTGCAATCAAAGTTTCAATCCAGATTAAAAATAAGTTATTCAAAAAATACTTAAAAACTGAAAGTCCATATGACACTTTCAAATATAAATTATACAAGAATAAACTTAATAAATTCCTCAAAGTCAGTAAGGAAAGTTACTACAATAATTATTTCACAAACAACAATAGTAATATTAAAGCAATTTGGAGAGGCATCAAGGAACTAATTACACTCAAACCTAGCAGACTGTGTGCACCCTCTAAATTAACTATCAGTGATTCTGATATCAGAGATGTCCATGACATTGCCAATGCTCTAAATGACTATTTCTCCACTGTTGGCAATAATTTGGCAAGCCTAATTCCTCCTGTGTCTAAGTCTCCATTGGATTATATGAATCCTTCCTAGTCTAATAGCTTTTTCCTCTATCCTGCTACATCTGATGAAATTGTACAAGAAATCAATAACTTAAACCCTGCAAAAGCCTCGATCTGGACCTTTTAGTGTACCTACTAAATTATTAAAAATTCTTAGCAGAAGCCTATCTAAACCACTGGAAATACTTTTCAATTACTCATTAAAATAGCACATGTAATTCCTGTTTTTAAAAAGGATTCTCAAACTTGTGTCAGCAACTACCGTCCTATTTCTTTACTCTCAATTTTTAATAGACTGTTAGATAAACTAATGTACAAAAGACTTATCAATTACATAGAAAAAAAGAAAATTTTATATGAAGGACAGTTCGGTTTCAGGTCTAAGCTCTCAACGGTACAAGAAGTTCTATTAATTATTGACAAAATCCAAAGAGCAATAGAGAATGTTTTTTTTTCATGTGGTATTTTTTTAGACTTAAGTAAAGCTTTCGACACAGTAAACCATGACATTTTAATTAGGAAACTTGACCACTATGGCATTCGTGGCATGGCAAAGGACTGGTTCATTTCATACTTAAACAATAGAAGGCAATTTGTGTCTATTGGCAGTGCAAGGGCCTTTATTATTCCTTTTATACATAAACGATTTTCATAATAGCACATCTATATTTGATTTTCATCTATTTGCCGATGACTCAAATCTGTTTTGTACTAACAAGGGCCTTTTAGACCTGGAATCTATCATAAATAGTAACTTACCTAAAATTAATACCTGGTTATCGTGTAACAAACTTTCCCTCAATATTGATAAAACAATTTTTTTTATTTTTCATCCGCCACAAAAAAAATGTAGACAAGAGGTTAATTTATCTAGCTATAAATCAGAAGGCTATCTCACAAGTAAACAATATTAGATATCTAGGGATTTTTATAGACTCCAACCTCAATTGGAAAAGTCAAATCAAACATGTTTCCAAAAAAAATCTAAAGAAGTATAGGTGTTCTATGTAAGATTCGCCATTATGTTACCCCCCAAGTTATCATTCAATTATATTATTCCTTGATATACCCTCATTTAACTTACGGATTATCTGTGTGGGGCAACACCTATACTTCTACCCTGAATCCTTCAACAATCCTACAGAAAGGAGTGGTGCGAATTATAACGTTTTCAAAATATGATGAACATTCAAGTCCTTTATTCAAACAATTTTGAAACTTAATGATCTCATTTTTCTATACAATGCACTATTCATGCATGATTTAAAAAAAATAAACTTCTTCTTTTGATAGTTTTTTCAAACATATAAGAAACGTATACAATTACAACACTAGGCTAGCCTCCAGAAACACCTATTATATTGATTCAGTTAGAACAAACTATGGTAAATTTGGCCTTCGGTTTCAAGGCCCTAAGACCTGGAACTCTATTGATGATGACCTAAAAAATCAGAGGAAATTAAGCTTCAAAAACAAAATCAAAATAAGTATAATTAATGACTATTAGACTGTTTCTAACGCTTTCCCCCAGACAAGCCTTGATGTTTAAATGTAATTGTGTGTATTTCACTGAGCACTTTTTGTGTGTGTGTTTCGTTTTTGTGTCTACTGCTTCTAAAGAAGCTGTAGACACGATGTTATCGAGTCCTATGACGCGCGTAAGATAGTGTGTTTGTTAACATTGTCGATAAGTGGTCGTGAAGTATTATTCGGGACCAATTGAATGTGTCGTTGGCTTTCGTGCATTACTCGGAATCTTCATTTAGCGACAAATGGCAAGGAAGATGACGACTATATGCCGATGACGACATGTTCACGAGGTTTCAATTTCGCACGACGATTTGGAGTTTGCGGGAACTAGAGCTAGAGCGGTGAGTAATATTGTTATTTTACCATGAATTTCCTAAGATTTACAAACTTGATCAGCTACAGCTTTCGCAGAGTGTGTGTAACCGGTACTTTCAAGGTCTACTTCGATGTACTTCCCACCAATAGACCATTTTCTCAAGTATGCGCACGCAACAGGCTTGACGAGCCGGTAAATACTTCACGTGGGAATCACGTAGTGGTTTCCTATAACCCTCCCTATTATTTCAACCAATACTAAATCCAAGCGTTTTTGCTCTGAAGAAGGGCTAACGCTCGAAACGTCAGCTGCTACTCGCTTTCCAGGGCGGTTAAGCATACCTCAATCGACTTTAGTTGATTACAGATTTAGTTGATTACAGTCTAAATCCATGCTGCCTACATGAAGTATTTCTTGGCGGTTATTGTTAAAAAAGCGGGCCAATATTGCGTGCGCATACCTGAGAAAATGGTGTATTGAATACCAAAGTGTTAATTTGCCTGCTCTAAAGCCTGAAAGTTAACGACCATATTCAAGCGCATAAATAAAATTATTTCAAGCACTTCTATTAAAACTATGAACTTCCTGTTACATATGTAAGAACTACGATGGTGCCTGATTCTATTTAGCCTGCGTAGCTCGGCTCAAAAGGGCCCGGAAAAGGGTTCGGAAAAGGGTTCGGAAGGGAAAGAGGACTGGGGAGAGGAGCCGAGCTACGCAGGCTAGATTCTATTTTTCAATTTATTTTGAAAATAAAGTGCTGTTTTCAGATTCTTTCGAGTTATATTTCCATCTCATGATGTGCAAACAATGATGTTAACGAAACCCAACACTGCGGTTACATCGCATCAGGTTGTTTACTAAATTGAAATCTTGGTGGTGGCCAAATTGCTATAGAAAACTTGCTACAAAAACACTAATTAAAATCGCTTGATATCAGAGAAGTTACGTTGATGATTTAGAGGTTGATAACCCCATTAATTTTGGAGGAAATGTACATTTTCTGAGGCCTACAATCAGCGAGGAAAATTGTACTTGTAATTTTTGACAGATCAGACATGCATGACTAATTAGGAGGCGTTTTTCAAAATCACAGGCGTTGCGGGCAGGCGTTCCCTTCCCTTCTCCTCCCTTCCCCATACTTCCTTTTTGTCCTCGCGCCATTCTTCACTCGTCCAAATATATTGCGGTTTCCCAAATGACCAATATGACATTGCAATCAACACTGTAAAGCCTTTATATGCTTTGTTATTAATAAAAACTTTATACCAAATAGCTATCGTGTTATTATTTAGTAAATACAACTTTTTTTTAAATGTCATTCTGGTTATACATTAGAACAAATATTTTCAAGGAGGTGGGGGTGGGCAACTGCATGCCCCCTTTGTCCCCCACTAGCTGCGGCCCTGTCATCTATATACACATCTTGACGATCTTAGACTCGTATAATTATGGGTTAGGGTTAGGTTAGGGTTAGGTATAATTATGGCTCACATTCAGATTACTAATGTCTATTATGTTATAAATACTTCTAATGTAATTATACAAATAAAACTATCAGTACAACTCAATAAAATTGATAAACCCTGCTTCATGACTCAGCGTATGTATAAGCTGGCTAGTATTCTCAGTTTACACTGAGTTCTCAAGGTTAATATTATTTTCACCCATTGAGGAAAAAAAATTCTGACGTTTCCCCAACTTTTCAGTGCATGACTAGACAACAATTTTCATTGACCATAACACTATTCGAATGAAGTGAAAATCATACCTGCTATACAGGTATATGCCACACCAAAGAGTATGCTTTTCAAGCTGTTTTAGTCTGAAATAGGCTATACATTTTGCCGTTTTGGTCTGGTTAGGTTACGATTTTTCAGGAAAATACGAAGGCGTACATTTCCATTTATTTAGCTTGTAATGACAGAGATCAGTACAGGTCCGAAAAACGGTATGGAAAATCTTATATTTTGGTCTGAAATAGGGTCACCGCTTGGAGGCCCAGGTGGCGCAACCCCACCCAAATCTCAGAGGGACCCCCAGCTTTACATTTATATTACAAAAGCAGTAGACACACGTACCCACTGGGTACCTATTTTTGTATGTGTGTGTCAAAAATCTTTTTGATCCATTATTATTTACTATATATTTGAATGGTTATCGGACTCGTTTGGCGTAAGCTATTTCAGTTAACCTGTACCATAATTTTAGTATCTTTACCTATTGTAATAATCTTATCCATGCTGGTGCAAATAAATATTGTTGTTGTATTGTTGTTGTACACTCCAGTGTAGAACATAAACTATATATATCTAGCATGTTTTCACAAAAGGGGGTGTTAGGTCCCAAGGCTCCTTTTGTGAAAACATGCTAGATTTTGTGTGCCTTTAAGCTTTAAAAGCCAGTTACTCGTGTTTTTGCCGTTTTCTTGAAAGGGCAAATGATAGTTGAAGACTTTTCAGGCCTTTCTATCCCATAATTCATCATCATCATCATCATCATTTCTTTTATTGGACTTGAATACTTCTACAAGTATATCAGTTTGGCTCCAACAAGGTTAGGTTTACAGAAGTGAATTAGCAAAATTACGAATTATTATTGAAAATGGCTGCACGTTTTTTGAAGCATAAATTTATATAATTACTTATTTTGTTGGAAAATTGTTTACATGGATTCAACAATTTCTTTAGAGTCATATGGGAAACACCGATTACGTTTTGGAGAGCTAATCTTTCCTCCGTGTATAACTTGCATTTGAGTAGAAAATGTTCCTCATCTTCAATATCAGTTTTACAGAAGAAACATTTTCTATCTGAAGGCGGTACATACGGCCTCTTATACCGGTCCTTTTCAATTGCTAAGTCGTGATTACTGATTCTTGATTCTTGATTCTTGATTCTTGATTCCATAATTGATCTCTAGTTATTTTATGTGGGGGGGGGGGGGGGGGGGGGTGTGGAGGACTAGTTCAAACATTTTCGCGAATAACTCGAGCTTTTAATGGATTTCGATGTAATACACGTCAAAACAACGGCCTCTTCCAGTACTTTAAGACTAGCGTGACAGTTTTGCCGTATTTGGAGTAGAAAACCCGAAAATGTGTTTTTTGTAAGCTAACCTTAATCTCTCAAAGTTACTTGTGTACCCTAAAATCTTCAAAGTGGCGCCATTTCTCGAGCTTTTAATGGATTTCGATGCACTATACGGCAATACAACGTTCTCTTGATGTAGATTGCGTTTAATTGATGGAAGTTTGCTGTATTTTGAGTAACAATACCAGAAAATGGCCTTTTTCTTAACCTAAGCATAACCTCTAGGTCTCAAATAAAGAAATTATGGGATGGATCTAAGTCAAGTCATTTGCCCTTTCAAGAAAACGGCAAAAACACGAGTTACTGGCTTTTAAAGCTTAAAGGCACACAAGATCTAGCATGTTTTCACAAAAGGGGGGGTTTTAGGTTCCAAGGCTCCTTTTGTGAAAACATGCTAGATATGCATTGTCTGAAGGAACTGCATGGGGTGTAGTTTATAGAGCAGAACAATTTAGAAACTCTTTCTCTGTTAAAACTATCCCTGAGTGCCCTTAGCTTGGAAAACAAAGGGAAAAAGAAAAGCAAAACAGGGCCAAACAATGCATACCACTACAAAAGCCAAATAGGAGTCCTCGCAAAACCCGGGTGCGTATTTTCACTTTCAGACAGAGTGCCGAGTGGTCCACATCTGAACATAAAGAATTGATAGGAGCCAGCCGAGAGAATATTTGTTTCCAAGAAAGCTTAGATGGAAACGTATAAAAGTCTGACACTACGATCCCACGATCTCGCTATTGCCATGCTGTTTTCAGCCGCCTAAAAATCGCTGTCTCCTCTACTAACTATGCTGGCATTCAAGGCGGTCTGTAAGGTGTTCACCTTGGCTTTGTCCCTCAAGGTCTTTTTGTCTTTCCCATTTTTCAAGTCACACAAGAAAACTAGAACAACCAGCTTATTAACATTTTCTCGATGCGGCGCCGTAGCTTTCATCGGAAATCAACATTGGCGGGAAAGCTTGACAGATAGTTGAACTGTGATGAGAAATAATTAGCCGAGAGCTCACTAATTGTTGGAGAGGGCGGGGCTTCAGATTCACGCACGGCAGACGACTAGATTTTTTTGAAGTGCTATTTTCTACGCTTTCGATTTTCAACCAAAATGGAGTTTAAAAAAAAGTTCCCACTCAAGAGAAATTTAATTCGATTTGTTTGAAATTTTCACAAAGTGACAATTGATATCTCAGCTGCTTAAACATATCGGGGAATTGGAAAATTCTAAAAAGAGTGCTCTTGACTGCGTTCTCCCGCATATCTACTCGGATTATTTTTTCGCCTTTTCACGGAGAGCTTGATAACTTTTTAACTAAATCGAATTTTGAAATTCCCCGACATGATTTTGAAATACGGTTCCTCCGAAATGCGACAAAGCAAACATATTTTAAAACTTTAAAATATTTCGGAGTTGGAGCTTCTGAAAGCCATCTCACTAGATCGGAGAAACGGATGGCGGAAAATTCGAGATTTCAAAGAACTCAAAAGGTTTTATGTATTCTTGTAGCTAATTTTATAAGCTTTAAAAATGATACATGGATGGTTTAACTGCGATGTTTCCTCGAGGCGCTACATAATTTAGACTGGAAACGCACCCTGAAGGTATCCGGTAACCTTAATAAAGCTTTCTTGAGTTCAGAAACCGTTCGTAATCGAGGATATACAATAAGTCAATATGTATTATCGTGCACCCGTTCCCGCACGTTTGTAACCCAGTAACTACTCAGCATTGTAACCAATTGTTTCCAGAATGTACTGCACTCTTATCAGACCAATTTACTAGGACCCAGTCTCTCTCAAACGTATATAATTACCACGCATGTGGGCCGCCTGTGGTTTCCTCTCAGACGGCCACGCGACTATCGATCGAGTACTGAGCAGCGATACTTTTAGTTCACTTTTATGTACATTAAATCAGACATTGAGCTTCATCGAATTACACTGAACAGCACAGTGAATACGCTAGTATAAACCAGTTATTTGTAGCCAAGGTTCCAACGTTTGTGTTGTGCCAGACTATGGGGAAACCGTGCATAATGAATGGCTACATATGCATGCATGTATGGAATAACACCAACTACATGTAAGCTTATATAACGTTCATATACTGACCATATAAGCTAGTTTAGGTTTCGAATTCTAGAAGATACCTGAATCGAGCAGCGGAGAGGACGTGACAAAACACAGCACGCTTTACTGGGCGCCTAAAACAAACCTCGATATTACATCGGCTGCTGGAGTTTTGTTAGTATGTTATACAAAACGTAACTATGCAACTGCAACTACAAGCGAACAACCGTTTTCATATAAACTATACTTATAATAAAGGCTGTATTAGTACTGACTGGCTTATATTATTTTATGCAAATTGTTTTCAGTCTAGTTCTACAATAGTAGAAACGAAGTCTAGAAGCATTTCTAGTATTATAATTATATAATTGTTTGCCGGAAGTAAACAGATCATTAAAACTAGAAGGAAGTAAATGATTAGAATAATAGTACATAAAAATGCCAGTTTGCAGTGAATTGATTTCAATATCGCTAATGGTTTAAAAATAGGACATGAGAGCATCAAAATGTGTGTTTTCTATTGTTATTACAACACGTTTTTGTAGAAGCAGTAGTCTACGAAGATTAGTTGGGTAGGTTGAAGCCCAAACTATATTACAGTAATCAAATATGGATAGATTAAAGAGTAGTAATTCCAGACAGTTCAAACTTGGACAGGGTATGGTATTATTTCCCACGATTCACTTACTGGTGATGACGTAACGATGACGTCATGGGTCGCATGATCTAAAGTATGCCAAAATAGCTCACTGACCATCCACAAGTTGCCCTTAGGGCCCTATGTCTTCTTCTTGCTGATCAAGATCTATTTTTTGATCCAACGTCTGGCAGGACTGATTGTACACGGTTTTTGCAGTGGTTTTCTAACCTTAACTATATATCAGTACTAAACTAACGTTAATCCACCACTCACCCCCTCCCTCCCCCTCCCCCCCCCCCCCCCCCTCCCCCCAAATATGTTTTTTTAGCAGATTTATTTATCTACGGGACTATCCTGTCTCAGGATTACCTATGTATAACCACAGATTTCCGTAGCACGTTTGCCATAGGCCCTGTAACAGCCCGTTTAGTACTGACGTACTCCCTGAAGAAGTTAATTTGTAGTTATCAAACGAAACGCGTGGGAGAAATACAACACAACGCTGATACCGTGTACTGGTCACTGGATTATTACGTTCGACGAAGGAGAACGCATCCTAATCATGCAGTGGACTCCCTGTGGTCATGTGTGGGCTACCTGTGCTTTCACAAGCGAAAGAAATCGAGGTTCGTGTCCGTTCCTCGTGTATGTTTGTACTTTTTAGAATAAATTATCACGGCCGGGAAACTGGTAACCACACGTACACGATGCTGGCATTTACCAAAATGGCCGCTCGCATGGTTTCTCAGAGTTCCTAAGTCCTTATTTGAAGGAGGGCGCTTAATCGAATCTTTACGGTACTCTACTGCTTGCAGCACTTCACTTTTGTTAGAAACCTCTAGTTGCTAGGAGATGGTGCATATTTAAAGCTCCCTTGGCTCGTGAAGCCATATGCACTAACTGGCAATTTAACTGCGAGTCAGACCTACTACAACAAGAAACTTTCTTCGGCCAGAACTGTTGTAGAAAGAGGTTTTGGATTATTAAAGGCTAGGTGGAGGGTTTTGATGAAGAGACTGGACAATAAATTTGGAAATGTACCTAGCATCATACTTGCTTGTTGCATACTACACAATCTCTGTCAAGACTGTGGCGACCCTTGTGATGACGAAGACTTTTTAGAAGAGATTATTCGCCAAGTAAGGATAAACGCCAGGGGTCGACAACAGATCATTAGGGACGGACCATTAGAAAAGTTATGGGGGGGGGGGGGGGGGTGGGGGAATTCCAAAAAAAAAATCCATACGAGGGAAAATTATCAAAAAAAATATCCATGCACAACCAGCAACACAGAAAAAAAATTCCTACATGGAGGGGGAGAGGTACAGGGATGCCATCAACTGCAAATGGTTTCCTTCTATCACTGTTTTTGTTGCAGCAACTATTTTGTGAGAGGTACACATATGTATCCTTTGATTTATCCACTATTAAAAGCAGGAGAAATTTACATAAATTTTCGTCTCTCAAAAATATTTGTTTGAATGGAATTTTCACTGGTCTCGCTATGAGCTTGAATCATAAACAATCATTTGCCATGCAAAGTGATGCAGATGTACACTTTTATAGGTATCAATATTAAAGTATAACTTTTAATATGGGCACGCTAGCCCTGATGCCCTGATTAAAAAAATAATTCACAGGAGCATGGCTCTTAAAGTTTACTTAGGACAAGAATTATTAAGTCATATTAAAATCATTGCACACAGAAGAGGACATTTGCTATTGGTCATCGCTTTGAAGTAAATGCGATTTTATTTGAGAGAGAGAACAACTTCAGTCGCATTACAAGTTTATAATGTGGCTTACCTGTTGATACCAGATCTATACGAAGGAGAATTCTCTGCTTTCGTTTGAACGCTCCAAATTCTCTCCTACTGCAGCTCCCGCCATACCAAAAGTCACACAAGAAAAATAGTACGAAATCATGACGAAATAGAACTTTAACAGTGATTTGTACCACTCTAAACTTGAGAAACCTCAATGTTCTATACAGCAGAATACTGCAAATTTATTCTACTATCTGAATTCAGCGGTAAGTATTCAAGCTAAACCCAGGTAGTTCCTAAACCAGTAACGCCTTGTAAAAAATCACTTTACTCGCGAAAGCAAATTAAAATTTGTACGATCGAAATCTTAATATAACGTCGAAATGCCCCGCTTAACGCACAACGGACGTTAAGGTCAGACCCCCTCCCCCCCCTCCCCCCTTAACGTCCACCCATTGTTTTATGCTTTTATAAAGTCAGAAAAAACAGTAATGAAATACACGGGAGTTCACTTATAAACAAAGTATAAAACAAGCTTACAGCTTTATAATAGCTGCAACTGTACAGTCAGTCAGTACCTCGAATTCCCGTACGAGCTCATTTCGGACCTTGACTAAAATACTCATTATGTCACGACTATAAAACTGAGTTTCACTTACCTGGAGGTTTGACTGAGGTATTTCATGATACTTCTAATCAAAAGACCTTGTTGAAATTTCCGGGAAATTAAACAGAAATTGCGCTCTATGTAGATCTAGCTGACTGGAAACGTTTGATTAAAAAGTGTACTTCTACTGATGAAAATGTGTTTGTTCTGAATGCCCCACACTAACGTCCATGCCCTTACCCCCCACCCCCTAAACGTCCGTTGTGCGTTAAGCGGGGCATTTCGAATATGTCGACGGCCCCTAGTCACTCCAACTGACAGTTATCAGTTGCAGATTAGATATTACTTAACTTTGATTTGAAGGTAAGTGGAAATCATATATCATTTTATTTGTTTTATAAGGCAAAATAGCTCCCAAATCTATGTATTTTTGAGTGAAATGACTGGGCCGATAATTGAAGTGAGTCACCGGTTATCGATATGTAGGCTTTTGTACGCAATAACCGTTTGATATGCAAAGGTAGCTAATTTTGAATAGATTAGTACATAAAATATTTTCAAAAAAAAAAAACGTGCATGAGATCGTAGCCGGAAAAAAATTTGCTGCACAGCAAACTGGAGTAAAAAAAAATGCATGCAGCTTGAGAATCCCCCACCCCCCCCCCCCCCCCATAACTTTTCTAATGGTCCGTCCCTTATTGCCAATGCTTCGGAAGAACGAACACGAGAAGCTATCAGAGATTATCTTCGGCCGTGAAACGATTGTTTGATAATATCATAGCATCAAAAACATGTTGCATTTTACCAATCACAAAATCTTCAATATATATCAATAAGCAAAAAGTAATCTTTACAAAGCTAGAGCAAAAGGGACGAGCAAAGGTCGTTCTGAGGTTTTCTCTGCTCTTTCGCGTTGACAGTATTTTGACGTGCCTGTCAAAACATGTTTGCTTTGCAGCGCTCAAATCTACTTTTTGCTAGCTAGAAGCGCGCGGTGGCTCCTTTGAAAAATTAGCAAAATGCATCAGATTTCAAACACAATATCCAAGTACTTGCTAGACTAGTCACACTTCTAGCACGGTTCTATCACGCTGTAGCCATAGCAACATAGCTAAGCACGGCAGTTCTAGATCAGGTGTGACCACGACCTATCTAGATTTCGTGCTAGCGAAAATTCCAAAGGTCGTTCCAGATCAGTTGAGTTTTGACGTGACGTGACATTAACAGCGTGATTTTCCAGTGTTTTTCTCATTATTAACAATCACGTGTTACGCGTGCGCATTACCGTGGCAATTTGGTCCAGTATCCGCCATCTCCACGACGCGACGTATAAAATCGGGTGACTCCAACTTCATTAATATTTATACACGGAATTCTAACAGATAAGAAAAACTGATTTATATAGAAGCCGTGTTAACTACTATTAAATATATAAAAATACAGAACTGTCAATGTAATAATAATAATATAAAAATTATATACTATACTAATAATATGATATCCTAAAATTATGAAAACTACTATATACTATTATCAATTAAGCATCATTGGTCATTTAGGACGGCGGCTGTTTTGATTTTGTTTTTAAAAGAGCCTAGTGATTTTATTTCACGTAATTCTGTTGGAAGCTCATTCCATGTCTTGGCGCCGTGATACGAGAAACTGTTCTTCATAAATTCTGTTTTTGGTTGTGGAAGACAAAGTCTCGTATCACGGCCCCTTAGACCATAGTGGGTAGAGCTTCCAACAGTGAATAAATCACATAGGCTTGCTGGCGCCAGGCTATTTTGGGTCTTAAGCATTACGCCGATGGCTTTATGTTTTGCTCTGCGTTCATCTAAGTTGTCCCATTCCAAGACACTTAAAAGTGCGTTTGTACTTGTATCATAATCTGCCCTGAGAATAAGTCGAGCGGCTCTATTTTGATATTTCTGAAGTTTATCTGCGAGAACTTTGCCGCAGGTATCCCATACTTCGCAACAATAATCCATGTGCGTTTGAATTAAAGAGTCGTATACCTTGATTAGTGTATCTTGGGACACGAATGGTCTGATTCTCTTTAGAGCTCCTAAACCTGAGACGATCTTTTTTGATATATGATTTATGTGTTCCTCCCATCTTAATAGCCTGAATTTCAGCCGTCTCCTCCGGTTCGTTCCTCCCGAGAGAGACGTCTGAATCCAATAGCCGATAATGCCGTCCAGTGACGTCACTACCAGAAAACCTGGTAGTGATCTTTGATTGGTTCATATTCTATAATTTCGCATAATTATCATAATTAACTCATCCGAGAAGACGGCAGGATTCACTTTGGACTCGCGATTGTTGATCGTTGAGTGATTGTCTTTGGCAAAGACCTTGAATTCTGTTTTCCATATATTAGTGAAATATATATTTTTAATACAGGACCTCCCTGAAAATCACAAATTGTGAGTGGAGCTTTCCTGTCAAAATATTATTATTATTATTATTATTATTATTTGTTGTTTCGAAAAGGTTTTCATAACATAAGAGGCACTTGAGAAGCAAATGGGATGGAGATATATATAGGTAAGGCTTTTATTTTGGCCAGCATGATCTCAAATAATTTCTCAAGGCGAGTGATGGCTTTGTTTTTGTGACCCACGAACTCTTACTACTGCCGTGACAGTTTTATTTGCATAAATTAAATTGTTAATCCGCCTTGACGTCACTGGACTGCATTATCGGCTATTGGATCAGACGTCTCTCGGGAGGAACGAACCAGAGGAGACGGCTGGAATTCAGGCTACCATCTTAAGTGCTTGTCTACCACGACACCAACTGTTTTGCTTTCTGATACCTTTTTTATTAGTTTGTCTCCGATTTTTAAATAAGGTATTTCTTCATCAGTCAGAGCCGATAGGCGTTGTCTCGAACCAATCATCATAATTCTGTTTTGGCAACATTAAGATGCAATTTGTTTGCTCGTAGCCAGTTATTAATATTAATTAATTCACGATTTGCTCTTAATTCAACATCGGCTACATCTGCGCCACAAATTGTCACATTTGTGTCGTCTGCAAACAAGCATGGTGTCGAGCTATCGAGGCAATTTGGCAGATCGTTTATATAGGTGAGAAATAATAAAGGCCCGAGGATTGTTCCTGAGGTACACCACACCTAATTATCTTCTCACTTGATCTTGCATTTTGTACTCTGCACGACTGCATTCTTCCCGATAGATAGGACCGCAATAAGCGAACTATCGACAACTCCATAAAGTTGTATTTTTTGTAATAAGAATTCATGGTCAACGGTGTCGAAAGCTTTTTTTTAGATCAAGGAAAATAACGATGTTAAATAGGCCTCGATCCATATTAACTGACCACGAATTGGTAGAATTTAAAAGGGTTGTCATGGTTGAATGCAGTCATCGGAAGCCAAACTGCTTGTTTGTTAATGATTTTTTTGTGGAAAAGTAATTGTACAATTGATCACACATTATCCTCTCAAAAACTTTACTTACAACCGGAAGGATGGATATCGGCCTATAGTTGTCCAGGTCGCTCCAATCAATCAATAATCTTTATTTAAACACGATAGTATTTAAGCGTTGCCGCTTGTGGGGTCGTGTATAAAAAGTTTAATTATCTAACTAACTAATTATCTAACTATGTTAAAAAAAAAAAAAAAACTACAATGGTATTAAATTATTCTATGTTGTTAAAATTCTAATATACATACATTATTTATAATATATATTATCGTAAGCTATAGTCATTATGAGCGAGAGTCATTCCTACAGAAGAACAAGGGTACTAAAAAGCTAAAACAAGGCGAAATACTATAAAAATGCTGTGTAAGAGTAATAATTAAAACAGTAGAAAATCATCCCTAAGATTGTGAGTTGATTGAACATTAAAATCAGAATTCTTTGCCTTTTTACAATATGATTTTACAGTAACATTGTTATCATACAGATAGGATAATGCATTCCATGCAATTGATCCTCTATGTGCGATGGAATTCTTCATGATATAAGTGTTGAAATGTGGTATCATAAGTCTGTTTGTGCCTCTAAGATTATACTTATTGTGGCGCTTTTCAATTATGTGGGACATACAAGTGGGTGTTAGGTCGTTATAAATCTTATATAGTAGTTTAACTAGGTTCAACTTATACATAAAAAAAATGTGTCACATTTGGCATGTCTAAGTACTTCAATTGAATGCATATCTCGCGAAAGATTTAAAATAATTCTAGCTGCTCTACAATGTAGGATCTAATGACTTAAAATTATCTCTGACTTTTTATCTCTGAAAAGGATATAAATGACGAAAAATGGTTCCAAGAATAGGTCACATGACCTGTTTTCTATATTTTCGCCTTAACAGTCTATCAGGGTCAACCATTCCGAACTGATCTTTATAGTCAACCACAAATGTAATCAGATAAACACAAAATCGTTACTTAAAATATCAAATGTACCACCCCGTTTTTAGTTTAATTTTCAACTTTTTGTGATCACGTGGTTGGTCACGTGATAGACATTTTGCCAAAATTTTATATTAGGACGACTAAAAACGTTGAGATTAGTTATAACCACCATTGTTCTAGGATTTGAACAAATTCAAGTGACTCTATTCAACAAAATAGCTGTAGCCTCGTTTTCATGTTCAAACCATGCCTTAACATGCTTGATTGAGCAATGTTTTCGTTTTGGGTTGTATGTCAGTGGTCAAACTATCATTGATGTTAAGCAAATCACAGTTTTCATCCATGCCTGTTCTAGGATATCGTAGACATCACTGAAGAAATTCGGGGATTCAAGTTCTGATCTGTACATAACAGAGAATAACGCTGAGCTCGCTGGGAACTTAACCTGAATCCATATTGCTTCAAGGTCATTTTTTGCTAAGTCTCTCCGGTGAATCACTTTCAGATGTTCAGCGTAGTACAGCACACATCCACCACCTTTACATTTGGTCCTGTCAAGACGTAGGAATTTAAGACCGTCAATTTGGAGCTCGGTATCTGGTATGGACGAGTTCAAGTGACTTTCTGTAATGCCAAGGATGTCAAATCGGCAGACCTTTTGCATAACTCTTAGCTCAAGACTTCCATAAAACTCCATATGACTCAAGACTTCCATAAAACATTGTTCTAGCGACCTGAACAAATATCTGATCAAACAACAGGAATAGGAAATTGAAGCGGGTTGTCATTGAACTACTTGAAGACAAGTTTGTATTATTGGAAGATTCTGAATCTTTTCTGTCTTGGAAATACTAACGAGAACGCAAGCAACAAAACATGGTACCAAAGCCACTGACGAACCGAGTGAAAGTGGTGAAACGAACAGGGAAAACAGAGGAAGTGAAGAAGAGGTTCTTATTAGCGACAAAGAGCATTCAGACGGAAGCAGGGCTGGAAGAGAAAATCGAGACGAAGATGAGGAAATCGGTTTTCGCGCCAAATCTTCAAACTCTGAGTATGCTAATGAACCAATTCAAGAGTTGAATATCAATTAGTTGAAACCAAGCAATTACTAGAAAAAGTCTTAACTGATCTAAGTGTTTTGAAAGATTCTTATGCTGCGCTAATGACTTCCAACAATGACCTAAGGAATGAACTGATTAGTCTTCGCCAGGAAGTGTCATCCGTTGGCCAGCTCGTCCAATCAGAGTCACCCACTGGCAACCAGGACTGGGTAGGCGTTAGAAGAAAAAAACATGGTCCTTTGAGCGTTCATAATCAGTACGACCCTTTAGGTATCGCGGATGACGAAGCTTCATATCAGTACGTGAGGCAGCCAGAAGCTATTCCGGTAGTTCCTAACCATGAATCGCTGTGTTCGTCAACTCATTCCCTTGATAGTCAACTAAAGGCCTATCAGAAGAAGCAAAAGGAGAGACATCAAAGAGAACGGAAAACCCACAGCGAAAATAATCCGAATGGTAGGAAAGTCCTGATCATTGGTGATTCGATAGTAAAGAACATAAGCCCCAACAAGATAAATAAAGCGTGTGGCAGACAAGTTGTTTGCAAGTCGCTAACTGGAGCTAGAGTCGATGAGGTTCAGTCCGAAGCCCGTTCCTTTATGGCCGAGGGTGATAAAGACAAGAAGAATGTACTCATAATACATGTAGGAACAAACGATCTAGCGAGAAACAGCGTTAAAAAGGTAGAGAAGAGTCTTGAATGCCTAGTAACAGAGTTTCAACCCTCCGTTAAGAGGCAATGGCCATTTCAAGTGTGACTACAAGACTGGATAACCCAGTGCTAATGAGGAAGGTAGATGAGCTCAACAGTTCGATTAGGGCAATCTGTATAAGAAGAGAGGCATTGGCTTTATCAATAACAACAACATCGGAGCTCAGCACCTCAATGGTTCCAATCTTCACCTAAATCCAAATGGCGACAGGAAGTTGGGCAGCAACTTTTGCGGGTACCTGAGGTCTATTTGCGGTAATGAGAGCCAGAAGACGCATTTTCAAGGGTCCTACAAAAACCACGATCCAAGAAACTGGAGAGCGTACTTGGATCACGTAGCCCGAGTAACCTCATCTATGCGGCTCGCATAAATCATCAGGAAGAAGCATCGGTCGAATCACAAGAGACAGGACAATTAACCCAAACTAACCAGGTCAGTAACTCGTTAGTAAATCCACAAAATGATTTTTTAGCCTTAATTCTGTTTTGGACGATGTCACAAATTATTATTCCAGGGAACAAACCCAGTCCACATATTTTGCTCATCCAGTGACTCCTACCATAACGCCACCCATCCCAGATAACGAGGTCTATGCAAACTTGAATCTCGGTATCCCCCAAATCAGAGGTTTTAAACTGGCAGCACTAAATATAACTGAACCAGTCTACCAAAATACATTGGTCAGCTTAGGGCCTATATGCTCAACAAACCAGTTAATATCCTTGCTATCAATGAAACTCGATTAAATGGTACCATAAGCAATAATGAAATGGGAATACCTGGATACATACTTGAAAGGAATGACCGAAATAGAAATGGAGGGGTGTAGCACTCTACATTAGAAACGTTATTGAGTATGAACGTGATAATACCTTACATTTACAAGAGTTAGATTTGGAGTGGCTCTGTATAAAAGTTAATAAGCCCAAAACTAAACCTTTCCTAGTAGCAACATGGTACAGACCACCTAGTTCACCAATTAATCAGATGGATGAATTTGAAAATATTTTAGAAGAACTTGAATCACAACAAATTGAAATTAATATCATAGGCGACATCAATTGTAATGTAAGCGCCAGCCCTCCTGATCACCACACGTCACGATTGCTTACAATATGTAACACTCTCCAATATCAACAACTTAATAAAGAACCAATAAGGGTAACAAAGGACACGTCAAGCACAATAGATCTTTTCCTAACAAACGATGCTCCAAATTTTCCCAGTGTGGAGTTTCAGAGATAGGACTTAGCGATCACAAATTGACATATGCTATAAGAAAATTGTCTTCTTTGAAGCATAACCCGAAAATAATTGAGACAAGGCAATTTAAAAAATTGGATTGCAACAGATTTAGACAAGATCTCATGCTGATCCCCTGGGAGAATATTGGGAGTAACTGCAGAATACCCCCTCCGAATAACGAACCTCACAACCAAAGATACGATACCCCTGACACGTCTGATAAACGTGAAATCCATGACACGTCTGATAAACGTGACACCCCTGATACGTCTGATATCCGTGATACACATGATATGTCTGATAACCCTGATACGTCTGATACACGTGATACGCTTGATACACGATACGTCTGATACGCGTGCCACCCCTGATTCGCCTGATACGAGTGATACACATGATACGTCTGATACACGTGATAGGCCTGATACAACAATAACAACCCTAACCGTCAGTAAAGAAGTTCCCAGGTAAACGTTGAGGTTTTAGGGCTCAGGTGATTCGAGATGTGAGATTTTTTTTGTATTTATCACAATACATCAGCTTACCCAACAACAATAACTACCCTAACCGTCAGTAAAGAAGACGAGCTCCTGAGGAGAGGAATCGCTCACTTAATTAATTATATTCATGAAATAATAACAATATAAACTAGCTAAAACCCTACCCTGAACCATAAAAAACCCTAACCGGTCAGTAAACAAAATCTTACCCACCTAGAGCTAGGGTTCTCAAGAAAAACCTCTCACGAAAATGGTGAGGTAAAAATATTTGAGAGATTTTCTTGAACTCGAACCCCGCTCCTCCTACTCGTAAGTCAAACGTCGCAACCACTACACTAAACAACCATCGTCACTCATTTTTTAAAATTTTCTTTCATCAATTTATTAAGTGAGTGATTCCTCTCCTTACAATACCTTAGGAACTCTAGTAAAGAAGTTCTCAGGTAAACGTCGAGGTTTTAGGGCTAAGGAAATTGAATAAAATCCCGATGTACAATTATACCGAGTGATACGTCTGATACGCGTATCTTGATACCGGTAACACACATCTGGGAGGGGGTATTCTGCAGTTATGCCGAATATTGAGCATCATTGTAACGATCCAAATTCTGCTTGGCTCCTTTGGAAAGAAACATTCCTCTCTGTATATGTAACCACCATGCCCCTTTAAGACGGAAAAGGTGCGAGCCCGGTCAGCCCCTTGGTTGACATCAGAACTGAAAAATCTAATGTTTTTACCGGACAAGGCTAAGAAAATAACAAGCATAGTTAATACCCCAGAGAGCTGGAATGAATACAAACAACTGAAAAACAGTATCAACCATAGTATTAAGTCAGCTAAAGTGGAATATTACAATGCCTACTTCAAAGAGAATTTCAAGAATATTAAGCAGACATGGAGGGGAATTAATACTCTATTGGGAAGTGGTCAAAACACAGTACCCATTAACAATATTCCTCTCCAGAAGAAATAAGCTCTAATAATAATAATAATAACTTTATTTACGTGTCAAATACATCTAGCAGAGGGGAAAAACCCACCGCTAATAGGGGACACCTACAACTAATAGGATGTTAAAAAATCTAAAAATCTAAAAACTTGAATGACAATATCTATAATAATAATTAATGGTGACTATTTACAACTTAAAAAACCAACAGAAGAAACAATGCAGTTAAAGTTAAAATACATTCTAAAATAATTATGTGTTGCATAAATGGCAGCCACTACAACCGCCTAGTGAATTACTTAGGTCACGCTTCCGTATACATGCTTTAAATTCATTAAGTTTGACGGAGCATCTCTCCTTACTGGATAGTTTGCTCCATAGTTTTGGGCCTAAATATCTAATTGTGTGTTTGCCGTATGTTACTGTATTAAAACTAGGTAAGGAGAAATCCGATTGCCTTAAGTTATACGAGCTGTTGTTAGCCTTAAATAAGCTACATATTGACTTAGGGCATAAGTTATACCTAACTTTGTACATTAAAATGCATATATATTGTAGCCGTCTATTCAGTAATGTGGGTAAGTTCGCTTTTTCTAACAATAACTGTGCTCTGCACTTATATTAATTCCAATTTTACGGAAGTTGGACCTAAATTAGCCTGCCAATTGTCATCCTCGACGAAGCAGTTATCAGAATATATTACTCCAACTGAGCACTCGTTTAGTATTAAAGAAACTTCCATTATTGAAGTAGATAAACTGCTAAAGGCTATGCCGTCGAATAAAGCATGTGGGTTAGATGGTATCTCGACTAGCTAGGTTGTCGAAGGAGGCTGGATCGACAATTGTTCCGTCTCTTACTCATATATTTAATCTCTCTATTCAGACCGGTATTTTTCCAGCAGACTGGAAAATTGCCAAAGTGTCGCCTATCTATAAGGCCGATAAGAAATGCATCCCTGACAACTATCAACCTATTTCAGTCTTGCCGGCTGTTACAAAGCTCAAAGAGAGGATAGTTTTTAATCAATTTTATGATTATCTGACAGAAAACGGTTTACTTACAGAGTCACAGTCTGGATTCAGGCCCTTACACTCCACAGTGACAGTTTTATTAGATGCCACAAATGAGTGGTTCTTAATTATAGTAAGGGCCTTTTAAATGGAATAATTTTCTTGGACCTTAGAAAAGCTTTCGACACCATGGACCATGACATTTTATTAGCACAACTCAGATTATATGGTGTCAATGAAGTCAGCCTAAAATGGTTTGCTTCCTATTTAACAGATAGAGAACAAAAAACAGCTGTGAATGGTGTTCTGTCCGATAGTTGTAAAATTAAATGTGGTATACCCCAGGTTCGATCCTGGGGCCACTGCTCTTCATAGTGTATATCAATGATCTTCCAGCTTGTGATCTGAATTCCAGTGTACGTATGTATGCCGATGATACAAGTTTAACTGTTGCTAATGCAAACGAGAGCGTCCTACAGCAACAAATGCATCATGATTTGCATGAAATACATACATGGTTAAAAGCAAACAAGTTTAGCCTAAATGTAGTTAAAACAAAATACATGATAGTAGCCAGTCAAAATAAGATAAGAAGCCTAGATTATCCTTTTCAAATTCAAGTAGATAACAAACCTCTGAAAAGGGAATTGACATATAAATATCTCGGAGTAGAGATAGATCAATCCCTTACCTGGAAAGAACAAATAAGTAAAACTGCTAAGAAAGCTTCGGGAGGAATTGGCGCGTTAAAAAGAGTAAGGCATCTCGTTCCCTATGAAACTTTAATTACAATGTATAATTCCCTTGTGCTACCATATTTTGATTATTGTAGTGCAGTATGGGGAACATGTGGGAAAGGGATGTCTGACACTCCAAAGGCTCCAAAACAGAGCCGCCAGAGTGGTCACGTTTTCAAATTATGATAAGCGGTCGGCTGAGTTGCTGGATGAGCTGGGGTGGGAAAATCTTGAAGAAAGAAGATTGAAACAATTAGCAATATTAATGTATAAAACACTAAACGGGGGCACTCCAAACTATTTGACTAACATGTTTGAAAATACAAACAATATTCATTCTTCTAACTTGAGAAATTCGTCTAGTAATCTGTTTGTGCCTAGACCAAACAGCGAAAGTGTAAACTAAGTTTCCAATATAGAGGGTCTGTTCTCTGGAATAGCTTTTCTAACAATATTAAGAATCAGACAAGTATTGCAGCTTACAGAGACGCATTAAATGATTTAGAATAGTTTTTATAAATACCTAGTGTCGCCATTTTTTATTATCAATACGATTTTGTATTTTTATGAATTTTGTAGTTATAGACACGGCTCTCAGGAAGAGCATATGTATGATGAGAAACCGTGTATAAATAAAGATTATGTATGTATGTATGTATGTAGCTCATCAATCTTATTTCAAAGGCTGCAGATGTTCAAATGTGCAACTCTGAGATCTTTGGGGGCAGAATCGAGTTCATGGACAATCTTGGTAAGATAATCCTTGCCGTAGGTAGACGAATCATCACTGTTGTCATGCCGTAACACCGCCGAATCCGTCGCTGGTGGGTTATGTGTGCTAGAGTCAGTGACAAATTACTCATTGAATCAGTGAGAAGTCTCCTGATTTTGTCGGAAGAGAGCATAGTAGACATGCCCAGTTTAAATAGGGATTTTCTAGGTAGAACTGGAATATGGCTTTGGTCATATTAAGACATTTTGCATGTGTCCAAATATTACATTCGGAACATAAAATGGCGTCTTTGTTGCTGCGAACACTTTTTCCGCACTCTTTACATGGGTATCTGAGAGTAGTCTTAGCCAGAGGACCTGGGTTACTTTGAACATCCCCACACAGAATTAGGCGGCTAAGTTGAAAGCTGCTGGTACCCTTCACAGTATGAAGTGTTCTTCTAGCCAAATAACGTTTCCCACGGTGTGCTTGGAAGGCCGAGTAGTGGTTGATCGTTTTTTTGTATAATTGCTTCTGTGAATGTCATTTTCTGGGTCTCATTTCCTCCTATACGGGATGTACTCGTAC
This sequence comes from Actinernus sp. WN-2022, assembly GCA_030867875.1. Classification (NCBI taxonomy): domain Eukaryota; kingdom Metazoa; phylum Cnidaria; class Anthozoa; order Actiniaria; family Actinernidae; genus Actinernus; species Actinernus sp. WN-2022. The sequence continues at coordinate 54,602,666 of JAOWCC010001634.1, forward strand.
TTATAGATGAGTTAGTGATAAACTGGGGAGTCAGTAAGGTGCAGAATATCAGTAAAGCTACGGTTACTGGCAAGCGCGTGAGGTTAAACACGGCCGCCATTTTGCTCTTGCACCATTTTTGTGTAGAGGACTGACCCGGGCCTTTTTCCAGTCAGAAGGGAATTGTCGTGACTCAATTATTATATTGAGCAGAACAGTCAAGGGTTCACAAATCACTGGTGCCGCAGCTTTCAAATTCTGGCCTATATTCCGTCAAGTCCTGTTGCTTTATTTGAAGATAATTTATCAATTAGTTTGAGCACTTTGCATTGACTCGTAAAATTAAGCTTGATGTTTTTTTGTTCCGCCCCATTAGATTATTTATAGTACTCCATGTGCCCTTGGCACGAGCAATTCGCTAGCATGGTTCCTTCACAAACTAATCTTCAATGTGAGCCCGCCATAAATCTGGCCTTTGGAAGTTTGTCTAGTGTTTAGGCATGCGCAATAGATATTCGATTCCATCACCACCCCCAGCGGATATAATTGTTCGCAGAGTGTTCGTGACAACGTCTGGATTGTGTTCGTCGCATGTGCGCGATCAAAAGGAGGGGAAAGTTAACTTTCACTGGCGAAGTTTGTATCACACTTTCTGTAATGGAGAGTAAACACGACACAGAGTGACACATAGTCAAGAGCACATGGTCTCCATATTTAATCTATCCTATAATACTTAACAAGTATGCATGTCACGCAATACTGTCACGCTAGTCACTACACTCCTCCTCTCCTTCAGATGAGAATAACATCAAATTAACAACAGATCAACATGATCAAACTAAATAACAATGGTTTCTAATGTCAATGTCCTTTACTTCTATGACTTATCTGTTTCTTTAAAGTTGCAGTGTATAAAATGCAAATACATCAGTTCAAATGTTTTCAATAAGTCTTTTGGTGGGTCTTGACACCCTTGTTGACCTACGAGGGGTACAGTCCAGCAGTGCGTTGTCACTTTTACCAGGTTCCACTGTAGGTTCCGTGATTTCTAGTGTGGGGTCTTCATCCACAAGCTCTTCCTGTTGACAGCTGAGTGGTTTGAGTGATTCATCAGTCAGTAGCTTCTTGAAATGGGATGAATTTCGGGTCACTTTCCTACCAGCATTTTCTGCAGTTATCATACTGTCTTTCCTTTCTGTCACTGTAAGTGGCTCAGGGTGGTATGGAGTGGATAACTTCTCACGCTTTGGCTGTTTCACTAAGACAGTGTCTCCAACTTGAAGATCACACTCTTTGATGGCTCTTCTGGTGGACTCCGCTTGGCTCTTGATTTTGACTTTCTGTAATTCATCCTTCTCACGCATAGTTACAGGTTCAAATCTCTCAGCACAGGGCATGGTGATAGGGTCAGGTAGTTTTACTCTGATAGGTCTGCCAAAAAGGGCTGTGGCTGGGGCAACTCCAGTAGTACAATGAGGAGTTGCACGATAGTTACGGAGAAACTGGTACATGTCTTGTTTCCAGTGTGTCGAGGTGCGTAGCATTTTGCCAATCGTTTTCATAAAACGCTCAACTTCACCATTAGCTTCAGGCCATAGAGGAGAAACTTTGCGATGCTTGAAGCCAATGTGTTCAGCAAACTGTGCAAATTCATGGCCATTAAATGGAGGGCCATTGTCAGATTTAACTACTTTAGGTACTCCATAAGCAGCAAAGATGCGATCCAACTTAGGGATGACCGCCTTGGCAGAGGTTGAGTGTACAATCTCTAGCTCGGGGAATCTTGAGTAATCATCCACAATTACCAGGATATAGTGTCCTGATACTTCACAAAAGTCTATGCTCACCTGTTCCCAGGGACCATTGGGTAATGGTGTCATCTTCAGAGGTTCACGAGAGGGCTTGGGTGTAGCCACCTGACAGGGAATGCACTGTTTCACTATAGAATCTGTAAGGGTGCCCATTTTAGGAAACCAAACCTTTGAGCGCAGCAGACTGCGTGTCTTGACCAGACCTTGATGGCCTTCGTGAGCCAATTGTACTACTCGTCGCTGTAAGTCATGGGGAATGACCATCCGATTTCCACGAACTATTATCTTGCCATCTACTGATGTCAGCTCACTACAGATGTTGGCAAAGATTTTGAGAGCACGGATGTCACCATCCTCTGGCTTTAGGTTGTCCCACTGACCAGATGAGATGAGGCGCATCACCGTTTGCAGTGTAACATCCTTTGCTGTCGACTCGATGATCTCTTCTCTACTTAGAGCTTTGGGTGTGGCTTGAGACATAACAAAGTTAACATACTGTTCTGCAGACTCAGCAATAAGATTACAAGTTGTGCCTCCTTGAAGATGTCTTGAGATGTAGTCAGCTGGATTCTGGTCACCTCTTGCATACAGAACTTCAAAATCAAATGACTGTAGCTTGAGACGCCAGTTGTTTTTTACATTTACATTTACATTTTTTACATTTTATTTTGTTCATTCCAAAAATATATACATGATAGACTGGCCCGCAGGTAGCATTAACTAATCTAGGCGGGCCATAGTCTTCAAAATTAACAAATTACAAACAGGTATGATAACTTAACGAAGAGAGATATATAAGGGGAGAGAAAGAAGAATAAATAAGTGAGTAAATAAATAAATAAATGAGTGAATTTGAGAAATAATTAATTATGTACATGAAGCGAATTCTAACAATTATGTGCCTATTTTTTATACTTAAATGATTTGAGTTTTGAAATAATAATGGGTGTGTCAATATAAGCATCTTCTTTCTTAAGAATGTCAAATAGTATTTTGTGAAATTCTCGTTTGAATGCCTTTTTTGATAGTTGTCTAAAATCGCATGGTATCTCATTCCACAGTCTAGCGCCAATTCTTGAGAAAGCTTTTTTTTGTACTTCAAGTCTCGAACCTTTAATGTAGAATTTTTTAGATGTAGAGGATCGTGTATTATAAGAGTGGATACTGGAAGTTTTCAAAAATAAATTTAAGATATTTATTGGTGCTAAATTGTTGGTAATATCATACATTAAATTAGATACTGACTCACAATATAAAAAATTCAGTGGCAAAATATTTGCATCAATAAATAAGGGAACTGCATGCTCATTTCTGTTGGCAAAATACATAAAGCGGAGTGCTCGCTTTTGGAGGATTAAAATTCGTCAATACGTCAATACGGGCTGAGGCTTGAGATGTAGGGCGGTTGAAGATGGGTAACAGTGGCTTGTGATCAGTTATCACAGTAAAGTGGCTTCCCAGTAAGTACATCCTGAAGTGATGGCAACCCCAGGTAATTGCTAGGGCCTCACGCTCAATTTGAGAGTACCGCCTTTCCACACTTGAAAGAGCTTTGCTAGCATAGATGACTTTACCATCTTGTGTCAGAACAGCACCCAGGCCAATAGGACTGGCATCGACAAGTAAAACCGAGTTCTTACCAGGATCGAAATATGCCATGACTTCATCAGAGGTGAGACTGCTTTTGAGCTTTTCTAAGGCTGCTTGATGTGCATCTTCCCACTTGAATTTTACTCCTGTGTGTGAGAGGTCACGTAGTGGTGCAACAATATCTGCATAGTTGGGTATGAAACGAGACACATAGTTGGCCATGCCAAGTAGGCTACGTACATCACTTACTGAGGTCGGTGCTTCGGCATTCTTGATTACTTCCACCTTGGCAGGGTCAGGAGACATTCCTTGGTCACTAAAGATCATTCCAAAGAACTCGATGCGAGGCATGTAGAACTTGCACTTTGCTTTCTTCAAGGTCAAATTTAACTCTATGAAACGATTCAGCACTGCATGTAAGGCTTGATCATGCTCTTCAGTATTCACTCCATAGATAATAATATCGTCACTAATGTTCTTAACATTGGGAATGTCACGAATGGCAGTAGCAATCACATCCTGAAACTTCTCTGCAGCAGCATTTATGCCAAAACTAAGGCGTTTGTATCTGAAGAGACCCAGGTGAGTTGAAAAAGTTGTGATATGCCTTGAGTCAGGGTCTAGCACAAGCTGATGGTAACCTTGATTTAAATCAAGCTTGCTAAACACGGTGGCACCATTCAAATCATGTATCACTTCATCAAGTGTTGGCATTAGGTGTCGCTCCCGGGCTATGGCCTTGTTTGCTTCACGCATATCAACACACAGTCGAACACCATCAGGTTGTTTGGGCTTCGGCACGAGAACAACTGGAGATACCCAGGGGTAGGACCAACAGCAGGCTCAATGATGTCCTGTTCAAGCAGGGACTCTACACATGCTTCAAGAGATTTTCTTTGGTGAAATGGAATTCTTCGGTGATGTTGATTAACAGGCTTTACACTATCATCAATGTGCAACTTGATCTCCACATCCTTCATCTTTCCAAGACCACAGAACAGATTAGGATATTTATGAAATATATTTTCTTCAACGGACACAGCATTTGCAATCTGTAGTACTCCAAGCTTAGTGGCAGTCGGGTATCCAAGAAGAGAGGTTTTAGCATTCACAACAAGAAACTCTGAGTTGGCTGAATTACACTTAGACTCTACTGTAGCTGAAAATTTTCCAAGGACTAGTAATGGATCAGATGAATTGAAAGCATACACTTTAGTATCACATGGTTTCAGTTTCACATCAAGCATTTTGTGCACATCTGAGGTAACTATATTCACACTGGCTCCAGAGTCCACAAAGAACTTGCAATCATTTCCATTGAGTTTCAGTGTCAGATAAGGAGCACTGACCTTTGGGCTAGATTCCAACACGAAGGTGTATTCATCCTCTGAACTAGAACCAGCATCCACTTGGTTGACTGATTTTGAAGAGTGGCTTTGTCTTCTGTTCCCTCTTTGAGGTATCTTAACTTGACTGGAATCTTGACTCTTTTGTGCATTTCGGCAATATTGAGCGTAGTGGCCATACTTATTGCAGAAATTACACCTACGACTTCGAGCAGGACATGCAGTTTTCGGCTCGTGGGGCCAGCTTCCACCACAGTTGAAGCAAGTTCCTGTCTTTTCTTTCTTTTGGAGTGGCTTAGTAATCACAACATTAGCGCTTCCACTGGATTCCATATCCTTTGCTTGTGTTTCTGATAATTCCAGCGCGCGAGCTTCAGCGAGTAAGGTTTGCAAAGTCATCGTTGAGTCTTTGAGGGCTTTACGTCGAAGTCGCTGGGACGAACACGATTGAATTATTTGCGACTTAATCTCCTTGTCGACATCAGAAAATTCACAATTTGCAGCCAGTTGTCTCAGACGAGAGTGGTAGGCATTCATGGTTTCGCCTTCATTCTGAATGGCCCGACGAAACGTGTATATTTCAAACTCCACATTCTTCTTAGGGTCGAAGTACTCGTTTAGTTTTGACTTCGCCGTCGCAAAATCATCACCAGTTTCGGGCAGAGTGTCAAAGATTTCAGACACCTCTTCTCCAGCATAATATAACAGAAGAGCTCTTTGTCGCTTTTTATCTTTAATATCGGCGGCAATGAAGAGATTTTCGAGGCGTTTCAACCACTTTCGCCATCTTTGCGAAATCGCTTCATCGGCATGTATGTCGAACGATTCAAAATTTGGAAGTGCTGTAGCCATATGTCACAAAGACTGTATGAAGAATTGTAGACAAGTTATAAACGATCACGGAGAATCACAAAGTATTCCAGAGTATCCTCGTCGCCAATGTAATGGAGAGTAAACACGACACAGAGTGACGCATAGTCAAGAGCACATGGTCTCCATATTTAATCTATCCTATAATACTTAACAAGTATGCATGTCACGCAATACTGTCACGCTAGTCACTACACTTTCAACCTACTTTAGCCACATTTATCGGATCTTCATAGCCTTAACTGAGTTGGTTATTTGCAACAAAAAGTTGTCACGAAGGTTAACGTCGAAATTAACATGAACTAACAAGGGATATTTTGACTTTTGAATAACAACTGATCTACAAGAAGAACCACTGTCAGAATTTCGCATTCTCTCACCATTCTTCAGAGGAATCAGATGAAGTTGGGACTCTTTTCTGATCTGATGGAGAAGATAACCTTTTTCTGGATTAAAACTTCTGTGATGAAAGGTACTTCATTTTCTGGCGTTTTCAATACAACGGAGTATCCAAGTTCGACGTGCTGGCTAGAAAGTATTTCGATTTCATAGGCAATACGATGGAAACTGAAGGCTATTATGTTTTGGTAACGTTCTTTAGAGACTGCTTCACACTGGAATTTAATTCGACCGAATTTTGTAATTAACAACTTTAGCATTGTACTATAAATGTCACTATATCGTGGCTTTGTGGAAGGAAAACTGTAAGGAGAACCATTTTAACATATGTAAAAATATATTTTACTTTACACACTGGGCAACACTGTTGTAGTCGGATTGTCGTTGCTGATGGCTAACACCAGAATATTTCATCATTTCTGAACAGGTATGAGGCCCTCTCCATATCATGTTAGTTTCTTTTAAATTCTTTAATATGCAAATTATCATTTGCTTGTGTTTACGAGTTTTACACGCGCGATTTATGCCACAGATATTGTAAATATTACTTAATTTTGGTAGCTGCGCTGAGTTTATAGTTTGAATATTTATTTTGTCTGTCTCATTCATTAATTTTGTTGAAAGCTAAACAACAAATTCTTACTATTTGGCGTGTCAGTTTACAAAAAAAATGATCGCCAGCCAAATGTTTTATGATTTGCTTTCGCTTACCCTGCGAGCAGAGGTTTCTCATCTCTTTGCCTTTCCTCTCCTTTCCCTTTCTTTTGGCGGACAGGACAGGCAAAGAGATGAGAAACCTCTGCTCGCAGGGTAGTCGCTGCATGAACACAATTGGTGCACCTGCATGCTCTTGGGCAACAAAACAAATTGTAATGATGAAAATAAGCTACATGTACATATCATGTATGTTGATATGAAAAGATATTAAAATGAAAAGATTCAAATCAAAATTCAGCTATATTGGTTTTATAAAGATTGTTTTATCCGAGTATTGAGTATTCTTAACAATATCTGAGCATTATAGTGATTTTCATAAACCTGTGAAACAGATACTAGAATATTTAGTGCTATTAAATGCTTATTCTATTGTTTTCTTTTGTGTATATTTGACTATTAGATGTTAATAAGCAATAATTGTTTCACAGGTTTATGAAAATTACTTTAACATTTAGTACAGTCTTTGTATGTATTTTTAAATTTTGCTATTCTTTAAGCAATAAACATTTTTTTTAAGGAAGCATTGGCTTGTTTACACTTAAAAAGATGACTTAAGTTGCTGTATTTGGAACATTTCCTCTGTTTTCTTCAGATTTGGCACTGGGATTGCTGTGAAGCTACTGCTACTGAGCATGCAGTTTATAGTGACATCTGAGCTTCTTTTTCTTGAATGGTGGCATATATACACCAACTGCATTCAATTATTTAGACCTAGGCCATTAGAGCTATGTGACCCTGTGAACAGGATTAAAAATCACTTAAGTTTAATAAGCCTTGAAACAACTATAGTGGCTAATCAAAGTCTGCATCTCATTTATCTCCAACAAGAAAAAGAGGTGGAATAGAGCTGGATTCTTGCAACTACTCTGTTTAAACTTCATTTGTTCTTGCCATTAGAGTTTCAAGCTTTTGTTCAGGTACATTCTTATTTTGATATTTTTGAATAATTAGAGGAGCATGAGGTATACCTTAAGGCACATCTGATAGCTTGAAGATATTAAAATAGCCAAGTGAGACCAATTAGCTATAGCCGGGCTAGTCTCCACTAAAACAGCATTTGCTGACAACAAAAATATTCAGTAGATTCAGATTGTGTTGTTGGTCTCAAGATCTGTTTGCAATACTTGCACAAATTGAATTTTATTGTTTGAATCTAGATGCATTTAAGGTAGTTTTTGGTTTTATTTCTACAGGTCTTGAGGGTTTTCTTGTACTAATTTTGCTGAAATTAGCAGTTGCTGGCAAGGGAGTGGGGCATGGAAGTTTAATTATAGGACAAGAATATAGCTCTATTTAGAGACTGATGTTTCTTTGTATTATTAAACTGTAGGAGAAGTTTTGTTGATCTAAATGCCTTTGTCACCACAAATTAGTAAACTCAAATGTTGGTGGCTGTTATTTGGGATATATCAGTGGAAGCACCCTTGTCATTTATACTGAAGTTCTTTCAAAGTCAGTTAAATTTTATAGCTACATCTCTCTTTGAAATAACTTCTTTAATATCAGTTATTCTACAATTAATTTTCATGGAACCTTTTTAATGAAATATTTTTGAGGCTTTCATAAAATCATTTCTCTTTTCCAAAAACACAAACCTTTCATTGCTTTTGTGTAACAGTTTGTGATATGTTTCTCCAAGAGTATCTTTAGACAAAATATGAAGAGTCAGGGTAAGAAATGGATATTAAACATGATTTAATATCATAACTACATAAGAATATTTACCATTTCTTTCCCAACACAATCAAGATATATAATGCTGTGCATGTTTTATAACAACCACTGTACCAGATCTACAAATACATCAAGAAGACTAAAAATCGCCACTTTTTCTGGAGGTATAAATGACGACCACTTCAACTGCTGCCGACATACTGGTACCAATTGCAAGATGATCCATCTCCTCAACCTACGTTCCGTAGCCATCTCTTTCCGTACACTTCTCCTTGCACCAAAACTCGGTTACGTTAGCCCTACAATTTGCGTTTTACTGACCGAGATAATCGACAACATGACTGAAGTCTAAGATTATTTCCGAGCGATCGAAACAACTAAACATCGCCAAGGGGCTCCTTTTTCAAGTAAAGCTGCTCGACAAGAAACGTTGTTAAATGTACGAACCTAGAGCTACTTATAATTAATGTTTGACAGATCACACATTTACCTTTATTTCGTAAAGAAAAATTCGATATATAACTACAAACCGGCCGACAAGACCGGCGGATATACGCGGCTTTGACCACGCAAATAATGAAATAATAGCGCACGCATAAATTACTTCACAAAATGAGCCCGCGTTACATGCTTGAAATGTTGATTAGATTGGCGCTCGAATTGCTCGTGTTGGGATCGCCTTTGTTCTTTTCTAATTCGCTGCTGTAGAAATCAAGTTTAGCATTCTTCATTGTTTTATTGACTTTGTTTCTCAAAGTAGTATATTTAGTCCAGTAAGTGTTATCTTTTGTTATGTTTCATATTGTCTCTTTCACGCATGGCCTCTCTTATTTGAACTATTACCCAAGGTAAATTATTGGTTGATTGAACGCGTTTTGTTTTTAGTGATGCATGTTTATCAACTACGTTCATAAACATGGCTTTCCTCGTTTCCCAGATTTGGTCCGTATTGAGCAACAAAATATCTTGTTGAAGCCATTTTTGGCATTCAAGGTCATGACGAAAGTTGTTTACGTTAATTTGTTTTAAACTTCTGGTGCGTACTACTTTAACCAATTTTTTGCCTAATCTATGCAGTTTTCTTACGGCAAAAATTAAACTGTGATCACTTATTCCCAGATGTATAACTCCGGAAGCAACAACAACAACAACAATTTTATTTACCCTTATGACTAAAATTAATACAATAAATAAGAAGAAATATAAATACTAAGGGGGGTGCTGGCTTCCTGAAATAACCATATAGGGTTAAGGAACCAGGAAGCCAACAATGTTTTGCAAATCGCTTGTGATAAGAATATCAATTAGCGAGGAGCTACTTTCTGTTATACGCGTGGGCTCTTTAATGCACTGGTCAAACTGGTATAGGTCACAGAATGCCTTTAGACGATTTGCATTAGAATCATGGGAGTTCAGCCAGTTGCAATTTAAATCGCCCAACACATATAATTATTTCTCTTCACTATCGATATTAATCATGAGTTGTTCTAATCCGGAAAAATCAAATGATGAACTTGGCGGTCTATAAATTGTGGCTAAGATAAATGATTTAGCGTTAGGTTTATGAATTTCTATCAATAGTTCTATGATTGCGTGATATCTTGTCGTGACGTCAACGTGACGTCAGCGTAACGCGTTCGCCTCAATTTCGTAATTCATACGTCGAGCGTTTTCAGAGTCTTTTCACTTCTGGTACAATATTGTGTTCTACATCGCCGTTTACGACGCGTTAGCGGGGAAAGAGGTAAGAAAATGATATCCTCTCAATGAATAAAGTGTAGAGCTATCCATCGTTTTAGTTTTATTGTCTAAATTCTACTTATTAGCCTTCACAATTATGATATCTGCTGTTGAATTCCATGTCTGCTGTTTATGCAAGTTTAGTTTTGACTCTGTGATGATATCCTTAGTTCAGTTCATCTATCGAGTTGTATTTATGTTCTAGTATACCAACCAGTATATCTGTAATGATTATTTGCAGTTTTTACGTGCTGTTATGAGCGAATAACGTTTAGACATACCTTCAGCGCTGCGTCTTGGTGTGTTATTTGGTTTCGACGACAGCTCAGTAAGCTCTACCGCTTTCAAATCAATTACAGTAAAAACTCTCCCGAGTTCAAAGAACTATTCCGAGGTGAAGGACTTTGATTTCAAGGAATAAAACGAACAGAGAGCTTGAAAATCGTTTGAACATTTATCCATATCGATATGGATAAAATAGCCCACCCTGAAGGTCCCGAAATAAACTCCGTCAAGGTTGTGTCTGACACTCGCGACGTATCGGCTGATCAGGGGAGTGCCGCAGTGGAACTAACGGAGGAGGGAGAAGGGATTCATTTGGATTCCCGTCCAAAAGTGCTAATGGTTAAGGGAAAGGAATACAAACGGCAGCTATTAGAGCAAGAACTTGTTAGAGCAGTAAACGCGTGGAGAAAGGAAATAAATAAAGTCGATTCCGCATTAGCAGACACATCCGATATAGCGCTCTTTCAGCAAAAACGAAAGAAATTGGAGTCATGCATGGATGATCTAACCAGCGCTCGCGAAAGGCTAGGCGAAACCTTAGACTCTGATAAGGAGGTTTCCGAAGCAGTAGAGCGGTACGAAGAGTGGTATAGCGACTACAGGCAAATATTTAGAACGCTGAACACTAGAATTTCCGAACTCCGTTCAGAAGTGGAAGACCGTAGCTCTATAAACTCGAAGCTTTCCGGCCGAAGTAAGAATTCCTGTAAATCTCAAAACTCCGGCTCCTCTCTCCCCAAAAGGGCGGAAATGCTTACAAAGGCAGCCAAGGCTTGGAGCCGAGCTGAAATTTCTTAATAGAGAAAGTGAAAGGGCTGCCGAATTAAAAAGGGGGTAAAAATTATGGAGGAAATCGCTGCCACCCAGGCCGAAATAGAGGCAGTCGTAAAAATAGAGGAACAGTACGGCGTTAATATAAACGATAACGATCCTAAACTCCCGGATCTAGAAGACAACCCGCAAGAGCGCATACAGGAGTACTTGCAGACGCAATTAAATTCTGTAACTGGCAGCGAACCGTCTTCCGTTGCCAAGGAGACCGTCGCGTTTAAGCAGTCATTCGATGGAAAATCGTCCACACTCGCCCCAGGGTATCGCGCCGGCCTCTCTAAACCCGCTAGACCTACCCTTTAGAACAGCGCACGCTACAGAGCAGCAGCTGGCTAGCCCAGTCCTTCCCCGTTCAAAAATCACAGGGCATCCACAGAGCCTTAACCCGCCACAGCAGCTAATTGTTAGCCCAGTCCTCCTCGGTTTAGAAACGTCAGGAAGTCCAAAGAGTCACCCGGAAGCAAACATTTATTGCTCTCCCCCGGCTGCCACTAGCGTGGACGTGCTGGAAAAACTTGCTGACCTGCTAACTCAGCAACAGGATCGAGACTCGCTCCCTCGTCCAGAACCAGAAGTATTCAGCGGCGACTTGCTTAGGTATCCGATATGGATTAAGGCTTTCGAAACCTTTATCGAAAGAAAGACACAATTGCCCCCCGAGAGACTGTACTATCTAGGAAAGTTCACTTCGGGCGAAGCCAGAGAAGCCATTAGCGGCCTATTGTCCCTCGACACGGAGAAGGCCTATACGAAGGCAAAGAGAATCCTTGCAAACAGATTCGGAAATGCTTTCCTTGTTTCAAGCGCGTACCGAAAGAAAATCGACGAATGGCCTAAGATCCTACCAAACGACGGCCCAGGTCTCAGGAAGTTCTCGGACTTTCTTCAACATTGTTGCACTGCAATGAACGACATTAACATTTTGAATGTACTAAACGATCCAGAAGAGAACCACAAGATCCTAAAGAAACTGCCGAGTTACCTTGTTAACCGCTGGAGCCGTATAGTGGACAAGTGGGTCGGTAAGGATCTAGACGACGAAAGCGCCGATGAAGATGACACGGAAATGGAGGTCGAGCAAGCGACATATCCACCCTTTGCCGAGTTCTATCGATTTCTTCAGACCGAAGCCAGGATCGCATGTAATCCCGTAACCTCTCAACGCTCAATGAAGAACGAAGACACGAAGGGAAGTGCAGAGAAAGACAATACATACAATCGGTCCACCAGAAACAGAAATACTCTCGTCAATACTTAGAGAGTATTGCCGAACGTTTGATGCCAATTAGAAGCGACGTCGAGGTTGGTCTCCTGATTGGCATTAACTGCGCACGAGCAATTAAACCGCATGAAATAATTCCGGGAGACGATAATGACCCTTACGCTAAAAGGACAGCACTCGGTTGGGGAGTCGTAGGTGCAGTCGCTTTGGATGGATGCGAAGAATTTGACGAGAGTTGTGTTGGAGTTAACCGAATTATCGCCCGTGCAGTCCATGCCTGTCAAGATAGAAGGTTTTGTCGATTCACCTTAAAGACTCAGGTGAAGGAAGTCTTGAGTCCGATTCGGGTTAACAAAATGTTTGAGCTCGACTTCAGCGAAAGGAATAAGGAAGAGCAGCCCCTCTCCTTTGATGACAGGGTGTTTATGAAAAAGGTCAGAGAAGGAATCCATCAACGCAAATATGGACACTATGAAATACCTCTGCCATTAAAGGATGACGAAATAAAGCTCCCGAACAACAAGGAACAGGCTCTGAACCGACTCAACAAGTTGAAACGGCGGATTCAGAACGATAAGAAGTATCAGACGGACTACTTGAGTTTCATGAACGGAATCATCGACAGCCGCTACGCTGAAAGAGTTACGTCTGAAGATACGCTACGTCTGAAGATTCCGCGATGCTACAAGCTAGTTGATTTCGGGCAAGTAAGGTCAGTGGAACTACACAACTTTTCTGACGCAAGCAAGGACGGGTACAGACTCGTACTTAAGACTGGTTGACGATCAGAATCGAATCCACTGCTCTCTGGCCATGGCTAAGTCTCGGGTGACCCCCTTAAAACCTGTTACCATACCCAGATTGGAGCTCACCGCTGCACTAGTGTCGGCAAAGGTCAGCGCCCTGTTACAGAAAGAGCTAGAATACGAGGAGATCAGACATGTGTTTTGGACAGATAGTAAAGTTGTACTGGGGTACATTTCCAACAACGCCCGACGTTTTCATGTGTTCGTCGCGAACTGAGTCCAACAAATCCGCGACCTCACCTCGCCTGATCAGTTGAGGTACGTGGACACGAAGGTTAACCCAGAAGACTACGCCTCGCGCGGACTATGTGCCCAAGATCGTATCAGCAAGACAGAATGGTGGAACGGACCCGAATTTATCTGGGCTCCCCTCGACGTTCAACACGGCGGGATTGACAGTGTTTCTGCCTTATCCCCCGATGATCCTGAAGTGAAGAAGGTGTCGGCTCTCGCCTCCCAAGTACAGGAACAAGTTGGTAAAAGAAGGGCGTTTGCTTTACTTCTCCAACTGGCACAAGGCCAAAAGAGCTGTCGCGGTTTGTCTTCGCCTCAAAGAACCACTCGTGTTTGAGCTGCGTGAGAAAAAATCAGTTGTGCTACTGAAAAAAGAGTTAGATCAGAAGGTTGCTGATCAAGCTGAGAAGAAACCTCGGCTTCTCGAAGATAGTAAACGAAGGACGTCGTCGTACAAGCCAGTGAACGTCTACGAAATACAGCAAGCAGAAAAGGAGATCACAAAGAACGTCCAGAATAAGGCATTCAGCAGTGAAATCGCTACGCTACGATCCCTTAAAGAAATGCACGGAAGCCCTAACCGTGAATATGCCAGAAGCCGCAACACAGTAATGAAGAGATCAAGTTCCCTCTACCGACTTGATCCGTTTCTCGACAACGACGGTATTCTTCGAGTCGGCGGTCGAATCCGGCGCGCGAATCTACCGAACGACATCAAACATCTATGTATTCTCCCGAGAAAAGGCCATGTGACAGACTTGATCATTTGTCACCATCATCAAAGAACTGAGCATCAGGGACGCGGAATGACACACAGTAGCATCCGATCGTCTGGATTCTGGATTATTGGTGGAGGCTCTGCCGTAGCCGGTCACATCTCGAAGTGCGTGAAATGCAGAAAACTACGCGGTGCACCACAGGAGCAGAAGATGGCGGATCTGCCAGAAGATCGACTCGAGCCTTCCCCGCCATTCACCTACAGCGCCGTCGATTACTTTGGTCCCTGGTTGGTCAAAGAAGGACGCCGAGAGGTGAAGAGGTATGGAGTTCTTTTAACGTGTATGGCATCACGGGCCATCCACCTGGAGACAGCCAATTCCATGGATACGAGTTCCTTCTTAAACGCGTACCGTCGCTTCGTCGGACGTCGAGGTCCAGTACAGCAGCTAGGACCCGACCGCGGAACCAACTTCTTGGGATGCAAGAACGAGCTTCAGGTCGCCCTAAGCGAAATGGATCAAGGGAAGATTAGGCAGAAATTGGTCGAGGACAACTGCGACTGGATCGACTTCAAATGAACGTGTCCCATGCGAGTCATATGGGAGGAGTGTGGGAGCGTCAAATTCGAACAGCTCGAAGCGTTCTCGCATCTCTACTGGATCATCATGGAATACAGCTGGACGATGAGTTACTTAGAACATTTATGGTCGAGGCCGAAGCGATCGTAAATAGCCGTCCGCTAGCAGTAGACGGTCCGACTCACCTTAAACCCCTCACGCCTAACCACCTATTGACGATGAAGAGCCAGGTCATCCTCCACCCTCCTGGAACATTCAAGCGCGCTGATATGTACTCGAGGAAGAGATGCCGTGTGTAACACCTAGTGGATGAATTTTGAAACCGTTGGAGGAAGAACTTTCTCCAGTCCCTTCAAGCGCGCCAGAGGTGGATACGCCCTAAGAAGAACCTCTAAGTACGAGATGTCGTCATCGTTAAGGACGAGAACGTGCCTCGTAACCGATGGCAACTCGCGCGCGTGGTGGACACCTACCACGATGAGTGCGGTCTTGTACGGAAAGTCAGAATCACCTTTGCTGACCCCACACTAGATGACAAGGGAAGACGGAGCGGACCCATCTCCTATCTAGATAGACCAGTCCAGAAGCTGGTTCTCCTCCCATCTCGTGAAAGGATGATGACCGGGGAGTCCTCGACGAGGAGCCATGACGAGAAGTGGTCCTGCGAGGTCATGAGCCTCCGCCATTTGCAGTTCTCAAGTCAAGATAATTAAGGAACATTTATAAGTTGTTTTGTTTATTAAATTGTTCCAATTTAGAGGAGCCATATAACGGATTCCTATTTCAATAGTTTTATGATTGCGTGATATCTTGTCGTGACGTCAGCGTAACGCGGTTCGCCTCAGACCGCATGCTCGAATTTCGTAATTCATACGTCGAGCGTTTTCAGAGTCTTTTCATTTCTGGTTTACGACGCGTTAGCGGGGAAAGAGGTAAGAAAATGATATCCTCTCAATGAATAAAGTGTAGAGCTATCCATCGTTTTAGTTTTTATTGTCTAAATTCTACTTATTAGCCTTCACAATTATGATCTCTGCTGTTGAATTCCATGTCTGCTGTTTATGCAAGTTTAGTTTTGATACTGTGATGATATCCTTAGTTCAGTTCATCTATCGAGTTGTATTTATGTTCTAGTATACCAACCAGTATATCTGTAATGATTATTTGCAGTTTTTACGTGCTGTTATATGAGCGAATAAAGTTTAGACATACCTTCAGCGCTGCGTCTTGGTGTGTTATTTGGTTTCGACGACAGCTCAGTAAGCTCTACCGCTTTCAAATCAATTACATCTATACACACCGCTTCTAGACCAGGTGGGACTAAATCATCTCTCGCTCTGTAATTTACTGAATTTCTAATATATAAACACGCACCTCCACCTGATCGTGAGCGATCGTAACGAACAAGCTCATATCCAGTTATGTGCATTTCAGAGCTAGAGATAGACCAGTCCAGCCTAGTCTCATTTAAAGCAAGAATGTCCAATGGTTGATTTGACAATAATATTCTTAATTCATCAACGTGTTTAGAAAGTCTAGCAATGTTTAATAGAGCCATTTAAAATCCTTTGCATTTCTCAATTAAAGCCATTGGATTGCTCTGAGTAGAGCAAGTAGTATCGCCTGCAGGGCTCGGACAAATATTTGTATTATTATTTTCTAAAATGGAGATAGAACTTTGTGCCGGTGAAATAGCAATATCACTTGCATTTGAAAATCCGCCGTCCTTAATGACATTAGATCACATTAATTTATCAGACCTAATGTATTTATTAAAATTCGTTGCTAAGAGTACTGACGTTTCTGATTTGAGTGTAAGCCTTTAGAGTTTGGGCAGGAATCATCTATATTATTGTGATTGATGATGGACCAGTTGCGTGATTTACAAAACGCATGTAGCGACTTATTAACTTCTTGAGCCTTAGTGTTCAACAATGCAATCCGTTCTTTTAACTATTTCGGATATAGCGATATGAACTTCTGGTAATTCATGCTCGATCAAAGAACATAAGTCAACTAGACTATTAGCGATCTCGTCCGCGCTATTTGATCTTAGGTTGTAAGAACCTGAGTGAAACGTGCTCGGTCTTCTCTCGTAAATCCCGAACGAATGTTTGTATTTGCTGTAGTGGTCATTTCGGAATATTTACCTTTAAAAACACGGCCAAATCCTTTCGTAGCCGGTGTCTTTTCCGATGAATTGAAAACTTGGGCGCGTAAGATAAACTTCGTCAATATATATTCTGGAAATCGAACACTATTCGGAAAGCCAACGGAGAGTCCCCGATGTACACAGAAAAAACCGATCTACACACCATAAAAAGCTTGGACTACTAACCCCAATTCCCCAACTGATCGAATACACACGTAAATACACACTTCGTTGTTTGGCACAGGAGAGAAGTTTATTAAGAATTAGAAAAGGAATACAACACTAAGCTAAAACAAACCTCTCTGCCACCCATTTTATGAAACTAACCCAGGGTGGGCGGGTGGGAAAATCGAAAATAACGTTTGAGACTACTGTTAATCCCCCGGGGGGGACTCCCTTATGTGAGGGGTACATGGATGCTCGTCGTACCTTTTAGGGGTAACAATCAGGAGTTTGGTACCACTTAGGGTATCCACCATCAAACACAGACATTTCTATGTAAAGCGGTACCTTTTAGGGGTCGGGTGTCAATTGAACAAAAAAGCTGTTACAATTTACCTTTTTATTATCTTTTAGGGGTCAAAATAAGCTTGAGCCACGCCCATTTTAGTACCTCTTAGGGGTCAAATCGAAAATGTCCGACGAGCATCCCTACCCCTTTTATATGGGAGTCACCCCCCCCCCCCCCCCCCCCCCCCGGGGTTAATCCACATGCGACTCCGATCACATCCAGCAAAGGAACTAACTGAAATCAGATCTACCGAAATATAATACCTATGACAGCATCCGTCAGTTATGCAATTAATCCCTTTTAGCACTGCGCTTGATAACGCTGGGCCAGCATCGTGATGACATACTACGGAAATCACCGAACTGTGGAATGGGCCCGAAATACGTATCACTGCCCCGCCCACTTTCTTTGAGACATTACTCAAATTCCTAAAGGCCGTGGTAGAAGGCGGGAAAATTTGTTTAGAACGGTAAAATGGCTTCGTTCAGCAACAACGGAAGGTTATATGAACGCGGAAAAGCCTTGAATTTGGACTTGCGTAACAATGTTAAACAGGATATTGTCGAAGGAGGTGACTTTATCACAGGATACTTCCCCGGTAGATTTTCACAAAATTAATTGCCCAGAAAAACAGACTAAAATATGACTCGATTCGAAAAATTTGGAAAAACGTTTGTGAAACTGGAAACACAAGCGTTGAAAGCAGCGCCGGGGGAACTATATAAGCATCTGCAGCCAGATGATATTCAGTTTATCCGATTTCTGAAGACTGATAGACCGTCAATGAGTACTGGTGAATTATATAAACATGTGGATGATTGCTGTGATGTCGCTGGTGGTACATCGAAATCAGCAATCCAACGAGCATTGAAACACGATATGGACGTGGAAAAAACTAACACGACCTGTTGCCGATAAGTTCACGCCAGAAAACTTAGATTTTTGTCAGAACTTTGTAAATTACATCTGGCCGTTGACCCTTGTAAACTGAAATTCTTTGATGAATCGGGTATATAGCTACCCGACGTGGGTAGACCGATGACAGTTTGAGCCGGCACAACGGCTTCTTTTTATACGACGGAGTGGCTTGAAGTTACTTTCGAGTTCCGACGGCTCGTGTTGTTTTCTTGCCGCAACTATCTGTTGGTCACTTTTTTCTTTTGCAAGTTTCTTGAAATATCTTTGAGTAGGAGTTTCATAATCCGTATTATATAAAGCGGTATTGGTACCAAAGTCTTCTTCCAGTCGCCTTGTCACGAAGTTTCTTTGCTTTTTCTTTGTCTCACAGTTTGGCGAAGGAGATTGTGCGTTTTGGCGCCGACAAACGCTGGTGGCGTTTGAGCGAGTTCATTCACGGGTAAGTACAAAACACTGACCCCCGGTCCATGGACCCCCTCATGGACCCGGTCCATGGACCCCCTATAAAATTTTCAAAGGTTACGTACAAAAGCTTACCACCTCAGCAGCGTGTGATAAAAATAAGATTTGCTCTTTTTTCAAAGCCAAATCAAACAAAGGTTCTATTCCGGAGTCTGTCGAACACGGCGGCTTAAAATTTGACACTCCACTTGGAAAGGCTGAAGCCTTCAACAGCTTTTTCGCTTCTACTTTTCAACAGCCCAGTCAAGCCACCGCTGTACCGCCTGTACAGCCCTTCGTTACAACCACTTTGTCCTCTGTTGAACTGTCGGTGTCGGACGTGTTAAGAAACCTGGTTAGTCTGGACGTCCGCTAAAGCCGCTGGTCCGGACGGTATCCCATCGCGCCTACTTAGAGAGTGCGCTGTACAGATAGCACCATCACTGACCAAGCTATTTAACCTCTCTCTGTTAGATGGTAAATTCCCCGACGACTGGAAGGAAGCCAACGTCACGCCAGTTTTCAAGAAAGACTCTAAGAAACTTGTCAGTAATTATAGGCCGATATCTCTTTTACCCATAATTAGTAAGGTCTTTGAAAAATGTGTCCTCAAAAGTATTTTCCCATACTTTTTGCAAGGCCTTTCTGATTTTCAGTTTGGGTTCTTAGAGGGGAGGTCTTGCGTATCGCAACTCCTGACTGATGTTCTTTATTTAGACTTTTCCAAGGCTTTTGATTCTATTAATCACGCTAAGTTATTATTTAAGTTAAAGTTATTTGGGATATCGGGCTCCCTGTGGGAATGGTTTAAGGACTACCTTAGTAATCGCAGGCAGTGTGTAGTTGTCGACGGGTCTAAATCACAATTGGTGCCTGTTGTTTCTGGGGTCCCACAAAGTAGTATTCTAGGGCCCTTTCTTTTCGTTCTATACGTAAATGACCTACCTGACGTCACTTCTGCTGGAACTAGGTCAGTTTTGTGTTGCGGATGATACCAAGTGCTATCGCTCACAGAGGTCCAATCAGTGACCTGAACGGCCTGGTCAGCTGGAGTGAGGATTGGGACCTCAATTTCAATTCAAAGAAATGCGAGGTACTTAAGATTACTAGGAAACGCAATCCACCTTTTCGGAGTTACAACATAGGGTCTGACCTGCTAAATGAGTCCAGTTCACTAAGGGACTTGGGCATTATTATCTCAAAGGATCTGTCTTGGCATAACCATGTAGTATCGATAGTTGCTAAGTCAAACAAGGTGTTGGGTTTCTCAGGAGGAACACTCCTGCCTCTCTCAATTCAAATCTTCGTTGTGCGCTATACACTAGTTTCGTGCGCTGGTTCTGTGCTACGGCAGCCAAGTGTGGGCCCCGCAGTCGAGTACGCGGGATCTCCTGCTAATCGAACGCGTGCAGCGCCGAGCCACCAAGTTTATTCTCGGATACAGTCTACGCGATCTTTCCTATAGGGACAGGTTAGTTAGGCTAAATTTACTTCCTGTCTCCTACTGGCTAGAATATTTAGACCTGGTATACTTTTGTAAATGCCGCCTAAATCTCTGTAGCTTAGATATAACTAGTTACGTTATTCCCTATTCCCAGTCATCAAGAGTCACCCGAAATACTTCCGCTAGTTCTGGCTACAAACCTAATTTATATAAAACTTCTACTTTTAGAGATTCATATTTTAATCGTATCGTGCTTCTATGGAACTCCTTGCCACCTGAAATTCAAACCAGCACCTCTATAGCTTCATTCAAGAAATTACTTCGCGCGCACTACCGTTCGCTTCTGCTATCAACGTTTGACCCAGACCGCATCAGAACATATAAGACTATCTGTTCCAAATGTCGTTCTACAAACATAAGGTCAGTTTGCTGCCGCTAACTTTAACTTAGTACGCCATCATGCTAAATCCACACTATCATCTACATTTAACATGTACTTAAAATATTGTTCTGATTATACAGTATATATATATATACATAATATGTAAATTTTATATATACATATTTCTTAATTAATGTGTTGTAAGTAACAGGCTTAGCTTGTTTGGACATCGAGTCTTTGTCTCTGCCTGTAAAGCTATTAAATAAAAAAATAAAAATAAATAAATAAGCAAAGTGACATGTCGAGTTTCGATCGGGTCAGTAAACTCCTGTTTATTCGTCGTTGAGTTTTGGGAGCATAATTGTGAAATGATTTCATTTACAAGTCTAATTTTACGCCACTGAAATGAAATGTGCGATGTCGGTCGATGTTTCATATATTCTCATCTTGTATATATTTTTATATATTGGATATTGGTTTTGTTGCCACGTGTGATTTATTTAATACTATGTAGTCTTGATCTGCCATGACCTGATTGCCTGTATAAGCTTGTATATTATATTATTGAATGTAGCTACAGTACTTTGTAAAAGCCCGTAAGGGTTTCTTTAGCCGTATCAGTTTATACATGTATGATGATACTGTGAAAAAAGTAATTTCGTGAATATAAACACTGATTGATTGATTCAGCGCAATATCCGATAATGAAGGAGGCTTTTAACACCTCATCAACAGACTTATTTCTCAGCACGACCTTATTTCCTGGCCGAAGCGGAAACATTTCGCAATTTTTTTTTTTTTTTTTTTTAGAATTTGAGAAAATTTTATAGGGGGTCCATGGACAGGTGGTCCATGGACCGGGTCCACGAGGTCGTCCATGGACTGGGGGTCAGTGTTTTGTACCTACCCTTCATTCACTTTGAGAGTGATTCTCTTCAAATTTTCTCTGGTTGACTCATTTGCTGTTTCTATCATGTCAATGAATGAATCTAAGTCATCATTGGGAAGCTCGATCCAGTCGTTGTCGTCTAAATATTTCAAGCTCACTTCCCTGTTGCGGAGAGTCCAACTAGACTACTAGAGATTTTCACCTCTTCACTAAAAAGAAACAACTTTATCCACCTCTCCTGTGGTCCCATGACTTTAAATTCGTATCTTTCCATTTGCTTCTAGAAATTTCGCTATTTCAATAACTGATATATCGAGATATAAACAAAACGGCGCTCAACTTGTCGAAGACATGCTAGAGGAATTTGAGTAATGCGTCAAAGAAAGTGGGCGGGGCAGTGATACGTAGATTTGTGACTCATTTCGCGCCGTCCCGAGTGTTCGCGCAGTTAGCAACAACATGGTTACGGAACAATGGCTTTCGTAAACATAGCAACAAGTGTCCCGGATGTTCACTAATCAAAATGTCTGCGGTGAAAAGGCCATTGGCATTGATCACTTTATAATATTTATAGTTTTTATTTCGGGCTTGCAATCTTTTTGATTAGCTAATCTTCGTGAACTAGTTAGAATGCAACAGGTTTACAGCTATAAAGTGTCCAGTCGACACATGCAATCGAGGTGATTGACAATTGTACTCAAGAGTATTCACTCCTTCAGGTTTATCGTATTGCTGTGATATATATTATTCAATCAATCCGTATGGAGCGAGTCAAGGTGAGCACATTGTATATGCTGTAAAGTAGCGTTAATCACTGGACAGTTTCTTCTTTTCACTCATGATAAGTATTGACTCTTGACAGCAATCAACAAGCCCACTTTTCAGCTGCTCGCAAACTCGAGGTCTCCCCGGTTTGCCTCCACTTCCACCTTCTCACGAAGCACCCTCGGATCTTTATCAGGTTTGTTTTGAACTAGCCATTTTAATAATAAATGTATTATAATGAGGAACTGTGTGTGCAGCTGCACCATGTGAATATAGCCGGTGGCGATTTTATCTCTGACTTGTTTGCAAAACATATAACCACAATCCGACGAACATTTATTATTCATCGACCGGAACTTTTTCACCTGCGAACTGAATTATTGACACTGGAACTGCATCCTTCACGACCGATATTTCTCATGGAAACCATAAAACAGTACCGAATGGTCGAGGAGCAAAATATTCGTAAGAATCTACAGGACTTGAATAGAAGAATACGCGAGCAGGTAACAGATTTTAACCCTTTTAAGATCTGATAAGAATTGTTATCTTACAGTTACAATTACATCTCCACTGTGCTCGGTTTCCTGTGCTCATGCACTCAAAATGATGTAAACTAACGGTTGCTTGATTATTTATGGGTCGATTTCTCCAGAAGTCAATTAATCGATGTGCTTCAGGCAATTTCACTGTTATACATGTATGTACGAACCAACCAATTTGTTATTGCCAAAAAGGTATATATAGTATTTAAAATATAGTGACTGTTATATATATAATATATGGATGTGATATTGTACTATGCAGGTAAGAAGTTGGTGTATACCCGGTGTATATTAATCGCGTGTTAATATAACTTACATATATCTGTGCCTGCTCTCTCTTAATTCACACCGGCCTAATAGCGACTTTCCAGCTACAGAAACATTTTTCCAAGCTTTTCTAAATTGGTATAATTATATAGATCTGACTGGCAAAACTGAACGGAAGTAATTGCAGTCTTAAATTTAAAAATGTGTATAAATTATGTAGAGTTTGTTAGGTTGCAGGTATATCTGAACACAAGATTTCTGTTGAAACAAATTCAACTTTTATCTGAAAAAACACACATTTTTTTTACTGTTCTTCAGATATATAGCAAACAAATTAAGGGGCCATTGACAAATCAAAAAATGTTCTTAACGTCATTTGGACATTAAGCCCTGATCGAGCACCCCCTCCTCCCTCCTTAACATCCACTTTGTATAAAATTGTAAAATAAAATAAAATAAATCAACATCCAGGCCAATATGCTGGATAAATTAATTGGGCAGGCATTATTTTCAATTGCTTTTCATTCTGTGCCGTAGCTTCATTCTATTATGGTCTTAGATATACAACAAGGTTTTAAATTAATTTTATACCCTAAATTTGTGAGAACAGTATATACATCTAGTATGTAATTTCAAAAGGAACTCAGCAAGATGCCAGCTAGTGCACATGCAATATGTGTATAACTAGCTAATATAGCTTTGTACTCTAGCGTCAGTCTCAAGGTTCATGAACACAATAATAGCTGTCTTTGTACAGCCACTTCGATTCTCACCCTAAAAAAATAGGGAGAAAGCATCTGTGCTTATAGTTATATATTCCTTAATTGTGTTCAGAGTAATTTATGTACATACATGTATACATGTTCATGCAATTATCCATATCACATTTAATGCTGTTCATTCAGAGATATTGATAAAATCACCTGCATATATCGCCTTAAAAAATATTTACACGTTTCCTTTCCTAAAAGTTATATGCCCTGTACATGTACTGCTTGATCATATTCTAGTCATAAAATATCTCTGAACGACAATCTACGTTCTACGTTGTATCGGTCTTTGCTTCTTTATAGTTAGAAATACTGTCCAGGGTATCAGATAACTCTGGTATCAGAATATATGAAAACGTTTTGGACATTAACCGATTACTTCCCGGCAGTCAAGTCCCTAGTATCGTGACGAGCCACCGTAAAAATTGAGTTGATTTCTCTTTCGTATAGGCACTGCATTTTTCTTCGCTACTTTCTTGTGAAAGTGGCTCAAAACCAAACTCTTTGAAGACTCCTCTCACGTCTAGCTGCTCACTTGTAAGTACATTCTGACTCCCCTCGTTATCAACAAGCTCTTTCCAAGCACTTTCCAAACTTTCTTTGTCAAAATCCAAAAGAAAATTAGTTTGCACTTGACACCCGAATTCCACTGACATCGGAATTTTCCCTCGTCCAGCGACCCTCCGCAGCTAGAATGGCTTTCTCGGTTTTATTGCTCTTTTTCGGCAATTATATAAAGTAAACTTGAAGCAGGGAAAGTAAAAAAAACCTGGGTTGAAGTAGCAAAAATAACTTCATTGTAACTTTTACGAAATGTAAACAAAAGTGGAGGAGTGGAGCTTGCAAAGTGCGCGCGTTGCCTTTTCACTAAACCGGAAGTAAGTTTTTCCCGCCATTTGCATGAGCGCGCGCGCCGACCCTTCATAGCAATGTTGCTGCTTAGCGACGAAATTGGTAAATGCACCCTTAAGGTCCTGTGAACTAATACAAACCCTACCCCTACATTTAACAAGTACAACCCCCTTGCATTATGAATGGGGAGGTTATTAAAGAAGTTGATAGTCACACACATTTGGGTCTCACATTCATTTCTTGGAGCAAGCATATTTTGGACATTCGTTTGAAAGCATCTAAGAAATAAATATTCTCAAATCTATTAAATTCAAACTTAATAGGGCAACTTTGAATATTCTTTATAAATTTCTTGTGAGATCCAACTTGGAGTACGCTGATGTAATTTGGGATAATTGCACCAAACTTGATTGTCAGTTGTTGGAAGGTATATGTTGTGGTTCAATTATATCTTTGGTTCAAAAAATTTGAACTAGTACAAATTTTTTGAACCAGTACCATTTTTTTGAACCAGTACCATTTTTTTGAACCAGTACCATTTTTTTTATCAGTTCAAATGCTTTTTTTTAGCTCAGCCGCAGCTGTGATTATTCTGTAAAAGTCGGCTCGGTTGACACAGTTTGTTCAGTTTCGGCAAACGATTTCACACGGGCGTAGAGGGAGGTTGAGTTTTTCTTGAGAACCCTAGCTCTAGGTGGGTAAGATCTTGTTTACTGACCGGTTAGGTTTTTTTTATGGTTCAGGGTAGGGTTTTAGTTAGTTTAAAATTTCCAGCATAATTTTCCCACAAGTAGCCCAAGCTGAAATTCGCTGTAACATGGCACAGACATAGTTAAGGAACACAAGAAGACACTGTATAGGTTTTTGTCGAGTTTTATTCAAGATTTACGTTGTACATGGAAAACTAAAAAATACCATACAAATGCTGTTAAATATTATACAGACCGTGTTGTCGTCCATGTAATTTTATTTCCAAGTCCGATTTTGTTAGCAGTGCGCATGTGTGAATAAAATTAAGAGACTGGAAACAAATTAGCATAAGTAGAGGGACTGTGTTCGACGATTAGTCACCTATAGAATAAACGGTGGTGTAAAAATCAACAAGCGCTTCTGTGGCGCAGTGCGTTAGTCGACTGGACTACCATCTACCAGGCGTTCCTCGTAATACTGTCTCAAGTTAAGCCCGACCGGGCGAGGTTAGTAAGTGGATGGGTCAAGGTAAGTGGTATAGTAACGTGTCTCAGGGGGGACACGGGAAAAGGAGGATGGGACTGGGGAAGGGAGGGTAGAAATTAGAGGGAAGAGAGGGTTGACAAAAAATATTTTGTAGGGGAGGGGTGGGTGTATTTTTTTTTTCTTTTTAGAATCTTGAAAAAATGAACCAGTTCAAAAAAATGGTACTGGTTCAAAAAAATTGTACTGGTTCAAATATATTTGTACCAGAGGTAATATTTGAACCACAACATATACAATACGAGGCACCAAAAGTGGTTACCAGGGCAATGAAGGGAACCAGTTGTCAACGTTTATTGCATGAGCTTGCATGGGAGAGTTTAAGTTCTAGGAGAGATCAACATAAGTTAATTTTATTTTACAAAATAATTAACGGTTTAACTCCGTTGTTATCAGATTTACTTCCCCCTTTAGTGAGCATATGTTCTTGGTACCATTTGAGGTCTGGAAACGATTTTTCATTAATGCCTTTTACACATTCATAGATAATTTGGCAATTTGTTTTTGCACAGCTCTATCCTTGTTTGGAGGGTTTATGATTACTACTACTACTACTACTACTACTACTACTACTAATAATTTAATAGCTTGTATTGCTCAGGTTTCATGTGAATATGATCACCTGCGCATTACATTACAGATAAAACATAAAACTAGATCAAAACAAACATATTGTACTCTACATTATTCGCACCAATAGCCTATACTAGAAAACATCCACTTTATAAAAAATACCTCATTAGGCATCATTCTGTTTATTTTGATTTTCATTTAGATTACATGTATATAACGTTATTTATAATAATAATAATAATAATAACAGTTCTTATACGCATTATTTTATGCATGCCTCAATGCGTTTACAAGTTTGAATGTAGTATAACTAATAATATATATACATACATGTATGTCAAATTTACAATGTCAAATATATATATTATATATATATGTAATGTACATACACAAAATTTAACTATTCTATAAGAATTAAAAAGGTGGGTCTTAAGAAGATATATATATATATAACGTACATACACGAAATTAAACTATTCTATAAGAATTAAAAACGATATACCTGCATAGATATAAAAAGTTAAGTCCAATAACTAAATCATTTAATAACTAAAGGTGTTCAAAAAACACCTTTCTTCTTCATAACAAAAATATAAATATATCAATAATTTATTGTCTTTATGTAGAATAATGCAAACTCCTGACATTTTTTGTAAGTTTCCTTTATTGTGCATTTTTTGTTTACAATAATTATTTTAAGTTATCTGTTTCTATCTTAGAGTGATCTGTAATTAATGTTAATGTAAAGGGCACATGAGAGCCTATATAGTTATTTATCAAAAACATTAATAATTCATGAAGCAAAAACAAAGGAAATTAATGAAACATCAGTGTATTGAATTCTATTAGAGATTTTGTCCTGATTTACATAAACTTTTGCTTCGATTTTCTCTGCCAAAATAATTTGTATCGCCAAAATAACTGAAAACATGACTCGATCTCTATACATCTAGACTTTGGTAAGTGCAATAAATAATTTGTGTCCGATCTTTATGTGATTTACAAACTTGCTTTCAGCTTGAGTTTGTAAATCCCATAAAGATTGTCCGCTCTGATTCTTTATCTAGTACATATAACAAACCCTTTGGGTTGTATCCCATGCACCCTCCACATACATTGTATAATTTAGTTTGACCTTTTTCTTTCCGTTTTCATATTTGTAATGTTTGTAATTGTGGAAAAATATATTAAAACCTTTGTACACTGATGGGTGCTATAATTATGTTATGGTTAGCCCATATGGTTATTCCAGGCAACTGGAATAGTATTTGTAAGTAAATTTTGTATAAATCTGGTACAAATGAAAAGTTGTATCATTAACTCACTATTTCATGGAGTTTTTATTTATTATTATTTTCATTTTATTTTTTTATCATCTCAAATGTACTTAGATTTTATATATTTAACTTAATTAATATCTTATGAATTTCCATTCTCATCCAAACACATTTTAACGTATTTTGACATACATTATAGTTTATTTTATTATCTATTTGCTAGGGGTTTAAATGTACCATAATTTTTGAGGTTAATAAAGAACTTGTATTGTATTGTATTATATTGATAAAAAGGTTATTCATTTCAGATCGTTTTGCGTCACAGCGAACATCCTCCAATCATGAAAGACCCTTCATGGACAAGAGCAGCTCTTTCAAAGAGACAGCATATGCACGTACACCTAGTGAATCTATTGCTAATAATTATAGTCCTGCTGCATCCAACCTCAAACTAAGAAGTCTGTCAAAACTTGCACCATCTCCAAGACCACCATCACGCCAAGTGCCCACTGTGCAGTGTAAACTTTGAAGCTTTAATCTGAAGCAAGGACATCTAGCTTAAACTGGATTTCTTTTATCTCATCAGTTTCTTATTTTCTTTAGGTAAAGAGCCTGGATCCCCCAAGAAGAAAAGTAATTCAAGGGAAAAGTAAAAACCGACCCACCCAACTTGCATGCAAAATATGAGTAAGTGATCAGTGTATGAGTAAGTGATCAAGTAAAGGGGACAGGGATAGCAAAACTGAACATCTATTATATTTGTTTTTAGCCGTCCACCAAGCCGGTCAATGACACCAATGGAACAGCTAGAAATCATTAAGGGATGTGAAGATATTGAAACAATCGATGACGACGAGCCAACAGAAAGAGATCTTGAGGTAATAAACCACAACCCACACATAATACTCTGTGTATGTATATGTTGTAGGTTGTTTCTCAATTCAGGTTGTTTTTAAAACAACCTAGGTTATTTTTAAACAACCTAGGTCATTTTAAAACAACCTAGGTCATTTTAAAAAAGAAAAAAAAATCACCCACCCCTCCCCTACAAAATATTTTTTGACAAACTACCCCTCCCCTCTACTTCCTTCCCCTCCCTTCCCACTGCCTCTCAATTTTCTCCTTGTCCCCCCTGACACACCTTACTGTACTGTACCACTTACCTCAACGGTCACCCATCCACTTACTAACCTTGCCCGGTCGGGCTTAACCGAATCACAAGGAACGCCTGGTAGATATTAATCCAGTGGATTATCGCACTGCGCCACGAAAGCGCTTGTTGATTTGAACACATCATTTATTCTCCAAGTGACTTATCGTCGAACCCAGTCCCTCTCGTTATGTGCGCATGCATACTACTAACAAAATCGGACTTTGAAACATCTTTTGAAAACATTGTATGGACGACATTAAACAACACGTTTGTGTTGACTCTGCGTTCTTTTATGAAAGCTGCAGCAAATCAAGGGAAGTAAGGAAGCTAAAATCCAGAAAAAAATACTTTGTTTCTTGACTTTATTACGGCTCCACTCGTACTTCGAAACAAACTGTGTCAACCGAACCGACTTAGAGTAATCACTGACCTAAAGTAAAGACAAAAGAAAGCGCATCACTCTAACATTAACTGTATTATATTGTCTTGTCAGTCTCTAATCAAAGAACTCCGAGAATGTGAAAAGACGTAAAAAATGGATAAATGATTGGG
This sequence comes from Actinernus sp. WN-2022, assembly GCA_030867875.1. Lineage (NCBI taxonomy): Eukaryota > Metazoa > Cnidaria > Anthozoa > Actiniaria > Actinernidae > Actinernus > Actinernus sp. WN-2022. Next base: position 54,632,192 of record JAOWCC010001634.1, read on the forward strand.
CGCTTTCTCAGTGTAAGCATATTAATTATTCATATTGTCGAATTTTCATACAAACCTTCTAAAACCTAACCCCAAATTTGAAAAAACCCTAACCATTTTAAATCCCAAATCATCAATAGAACGAGTCTAAATACATCTGAACTTAATGGAGAATTTAGCGAAGTTTTCAACTGTTTTCAAGTGCACTTTTCTTCAATGGTCCTGTGAACTAATTAATCCAAAACCTAACCCTGTATTTAAAAAAAACCTAACCGTCAACAAGGGCTGTTCACTTACTTTGAAGTCAATGATTTTAGAGCTATAGTCACTAAATTAAGCTTTTAAATAATGCTTCTTCAATGGTCCTGTGAACTAATCCAAACCCTACCCTACATTTAAAAACACCCTAACCGTCAACAATGGGTGCTCACTAATTTAGGGTTTTAGAGCTAAGTCGCAACGTAGAAATGTAATGCTTTAAATTCTTCAATATAGTCATACAAACCCTTAACCCTACATTTAAAAGACCCTAAAATGACCTAGGTCATTTTAAAAATAACCTAGGTGTTTAAAAATGACACTAGGTTATTTCCCGGGGTTATTTATATTTTAAAATAACCTAGGTTATTTAAAAATGACCTAGGTTGTTTAAAAATGACCTGAATTGAGAAACAACCTACAACATATACAAAATGTATGTTGTGGTTAAAAAAATTTTTTGGGTGAAATTTTCAAACTGGTTCATTTTTTTAAAGATTCTGAAAGGGAACTTATGTTTACTGAGGCTAGGTTTATTTAAATGTTGGCTTGGGGTTACAAATGTAGTTCACAGGACCACTGAAGAGGCATTATTGTTCTGTGTGGTTCAGTGATCTACATGTACAATCGTGGTCAAAAGGAGTTTAAAATGGGATACTTGTCAAAAGTTAGCACTTTGGATGCTGTCTCGAACAAACAATACCCGACTCTCTACGTTTACTACTATTGATCAAGACATGAGCCCCCTAATCAATGTTGTGATGATAAATCGTGACTTTGACAAAAACCAACATTGTGTGTTTTTTTTTGGGGGGGGGGGGGGGGGGGGAGGTGGTTGACAAAAACAATTTTTTAATGAAAACATTGTGTAATAAACCATGTCTAAACGTGTCCCAGCCCTTTTGGCCAGGATTGTAGCCCTAGCTAAAAAGCCTAATTTAGTGACTAGCTCTAAAAACCATAAATTAGTGAACACCCGTTGTTGACGGTTAGGGTGTTTTTAAATGTAAGGGTAGGGTTTGGATTAGTTCACATGAGGACCATTGAAAGAAACATTTTTGTTCTGTGTTGTTCAGTGATCTAGCCCTACAAAAGCCTAATAATGTAGTGACTATCAGGGGCATAGCCATGGTCCCGTTTTAGTATACATACATACATACATGGGGTTTATTTGGATCGTGTACAAACGTTGTACATTTAATTGTTTGTTCCAAATAACGTTGTTACCATAATTTATAAAGATAATTTTGCAATAATTTACATTTGACTTTATAACTAGTTTTACAATTTCTATCAGAGATAACTCTATATTAAATTACATTATCGGATGTCTCCTCTTTTTTTTTTAAACAATCGTAAACATATTTAGCTGATGCCTTTTGCAGTATTTTTTGTGGGTTTATCAGTGCGAGAAACAATTGTTTCTCTGTCATTGTCTCGGGTTTTTTTGGGCAAGTCTAAATGTTGAAAATAAATTTTCTCTTAGCTATTATTATAAATTGGGCATTTTATCAAGAAGTGCATTTCGTCTTCGATATCTTTTTGACATTTTAAACAGATTCGTTCTTCTGTTTTTTTGTATGGCCTTGCGTGTCTGCCTTTTTCTATTGCTAGGTTGTTATTACTAATTCTTAGTCTAGTTAGGGCCGTTCTGTGTTTCAGATTTTTAACTTCTGTAAGGTAATTCTCATTATGTATATGTTGTTTTAAATAAGCGTTATGTTCTTAATTTATTTTGCTGTTGGGGTCTTTTCCTATCATCATTATACACTTCGCTTAGCCAGTGTTGGAATTCGTTATCTCTTAGTCTCTGTTTGATGTGCTTTTAGCCATACTTTTTGTTGAGTAATATTGTCTTGATCATACCAAAGATTTCCAAAGCCGCAATGAAATAATATTTCTTTGACTTTCTTACTCCAGTACGCTTTGTTATTTTCGTTTTTTGTTTCATGATAGATACAGTAAGATAATTTTTGGATTTTATCTAGATCAACTAGTTTTATCCATAATTTTATGCATCTATGTATAGGCACGAGCAACCAAGCGAAGCAAGGGAGCCATCTGGGGGGGGGGGGGGGGGGGTCATGAACTTTATTAACTTTGATTTTTTGTGTGTATAGGCACGTGCTCTAAAAACCCTAAATTAGTGAGCACCCGTTGTTGATGGTCAGGGTGTTTTTAAATGTAGGGGTATGGTTTGGACTAATTCACAGCACCATTGAAGAAGAAATTATTTTGTCCATGTTGTTCAATGATCTAGCCCTAAAAAGCCGAAATTAGTGACAAGTCCTGAAAACCCTAAATTACTGAGCATTTGGGTTTACTGAGGTTAGTTGGGTTATGTTGGGTTTATAGGGCTTGGATTCTGTTATAAGTGAGTTTGCTTGGAGTGGAGTGTTAACTAGCCTGATTTTCAGACGGCACGAGGTCGTCCGCTCACTTCCTCCCCCTCCCCGTCTGATGGACTTCATAGACTTTCGTGTTCCTGACGTCATAATGTCAACCAATCACAGCGAACTTTACACTTTTGGCAAAGTCTGGAATTTAAGGAATGTGCTTGCATATTTTTCTGAATGGCGTTGGGGAAAAACTTGAGCAGTGTGTCGACCGAAATTGTAAAGTTTTCAGGATTTCGAAGCTCTATCCAGAGCAGAAGAAAGCATTGGAATCATTCATTCATCGGAACGATGTGTTTGTGAATCTATGTACAGGCTTTGGTAAATCATTAATCTTCCTCCGCTTATAAATCTCATGCATTTAATAGATCTTAAACATTCTCCTAGGTTTTTAGCTTTCATGAAATATTATGATTTTTCTGCAGGAGTGAATATACACATACTGAGTATGTTATGGAAAAAGTTTCATGGCACTTGGGTGAATATTTTTGTTTTCAGAATTATGAACACACTTCTGTAAGTTCACGACGTATGGCAATGGCATCTAAACTGCACAAAAAGTCAGGTTAAAACAATCTCTGATACCAAAAAACCTACACTAGGACAACTTTAGGGTCTTGTGTAACTAATCGACATACATATCAAGTTTGAAAACGTTTTAAACATAAAAGTAAAAGTTCTAATAAGTTATGAGTAACAAACTTTACGGCATGGAATCGAGGCAGATATTTCTTGTATGCATTCTCATACACTTGTCCTGCAAATACTGCACGCAAACGTCCGTTTAAAAAGTTCCTGCTCTCCAAAGAACCACAGCATACCATTCTGAGAAATCGACAGAAGTTTGAAGCTGTAGAATGTTATTTTCAGTGCATGCATGAAAGCTGATAGATCCAACTAGTAAAAGCCGCTACTGCACGACTGTTCTACACTTCACGCTTCAATTCTTACGCGTGTTCGTATTGGCTTATTGTAAAAACAAAGGTTGATGACGTCAGGAACACGAAAGTCTATGAAGTCCATCAGACGGGGAGGGGGAGGAAGTGAGCGGACGACCTCGTACCGTCTGAAAATCAGGCTAGCTCAGCCTCAGCTGTGAGTCGGTTCGGTTGACACATACAGTCTGTTTTGAAGTACGAGTGGAGCTGTAAAGTAGATCTGTTCATCTATAAACAATGTATTTTTCTTGAGCTTTCAAGCTTTCTTACTTTCAAGCTGGAAAGAAATTAGCATAAGTAGAGGGACTGGGTTCGACAATTAGGCACGACAATTAATGATAGTGTTCAAAGCAACGTACAAGAGCTTCTGTGGCGCATTGCGTTAAGCGACTGGATCATAGACGCAATGCAAAAAGGCGTGGCCTAATTAGCATAAATTCTGAATTTAAACAAATACAGAAAAATCGATACAGACTCCTAAAAGAGCAGAAAGAAGTTGTTGACAGAAGTTGTTGACAGGCTGCCTGATATTTCTAGCCCTTATGGTTATTTCCGGCAGCCAGTACCCTAATTACAATGTATGTCAAATATTGTAATTTTTAAATATGTATTTTCTTTTTCATAGGGTACAAATAAAGCTTGTTGTTGTTGTTGTTGTTGTTGTGTAATAGATTTATAACAATTGGTTCCAAAGTTATTAGCATTTAAACCTTTGGGAAAACATTTAAACGAGGCTGGTAAGGCCATAGGCTCGGTTTCAGCCGTTGGGGTGTCGTTTCTCCAAAGCCTCCCCCCACTAATGGCTGGGCGCGCGGTCAACACACTGTGTTCGTGACGTCAGCTGATTAATTGATTCAATATTATTCAATTTGCGTGTTTTCACAAGAAAAGCCGTTTACCCTTTCACGACTGTAGCGTAGGCTATCTATTTTCTTAGATTTTTTAAAATGTTCCATGTAGCTTCGGCTTAAAATGTTAAACCTTTATTTGTCATAGAAAGAGTTACCTCAACAAAATATGTTGGTGTACATCTAGATGAAAATGTGTCTTGGAAAAACCACATTAACAAACTCATGAAGAAAATCTCCTCAGGTTTAGGTGTGCTCAGATGTATAAAGCCTTTCATACCCCTCAAAGTAGTGCTAAGTGTATATGATACTCTCGTACTCCCTCATTTTGATTACTGCAGTGTTGTATGGGAAAACCTAAACAAAAGTTGCAGATCGAGCGGGCAGAATAACAACCGGTTTACCTTTATGTTTAGCACTACTTTGAGGGGTATGAAAGGCTTTATACGTCTGAGCGCACCTAAACCTCCTTAGTACTCTAAATTGGGACAGACTATATATTCGACGAATCAAACAAAAAGCAATAATGATTTATAAGGCTTTAAATAACCTGTCTCCTGAATATTTATCCTCAAAATTTATACCACGTTCTGCCTCTTCAAATTACAATCTGAGGGGCTCATCAACAAAACTAACCCTCGTACGGCCACGAACCAATTTTGGTAAAAAGGCGTTTCGCTTTAGTGGAGCAAAGTTGTGGAATGAACTGCCTGAGGATATAAGGCAATCAACTAATTTAAATAACTTCATTTGTAAACTTACGAAATAGTGTTATTTTAACCTTATGTAATTTTTTTATATATTTTTTTTATGACATTCCTATTTTTCGTATTCGTCCCTGCAATATGGCTTTCGTGTAAAACAGTTTCATATTTTGGTGTTTTTATGTATGTATGTAACATGATTTTCCATGATTTTCCATGTATAAAAATTAAATAAAGATGTACTGTACTCTACAATCAGGATCCGAGTTTACGTCGTGCATTCTATATTGTGTACTTGCAGCGTTACAAGTACTACATAACCAAAGGTGTGCCTTCACATGCTCTGGCGCCTCAAGAACCGAAAGTGATGGAGAGGATCCTGTCGAGAAGAATCCCCGACATGTTAACGTCTGACCTGGAGCTTGAACCACTACTACACAAGCTGAAGGAGGAAGTGGCTGGCGACTACGACTTTAGTGCTCGAAAAGCTATTGGTATGCAGTCACTGTTATCGATTAGCGGTTTTCAAAAGCAAAACAATAGCTTACTTCAGTTGGTTTCTACTAAAATAAGTAGACTACTCGCTCTCAGTTTCTATGGCTGATTTTACGCTCCTCGTCAACTATCAGCCATAGAAACTTCGAGCTCATAGTCTAATTGTTAAATAGAACTCCTTTAAGTTACTGCATGGCATTATAATCTATTGATCAATAGAGGAGTTAAAACAATTTAAAGAAAAGTCACTAATTATATGCATGGGAGTAAAGTGCATTTTCAATTTTTTTTAAAAGGGAGCTGAATAGTCTATATGCCTTCCATTCACTTAATCTGTCGTAATACCAACCGGATACTGTTTGTTATTGTTACTTCGGAATACTCGGACTATGTAGCCTGTGTACAGCCGTTCGTCTCCCCAATCAGAGAGGGACGTTTAAAATACTTTTACACGGTTTCTTGTCCAAATATATGTGTCCAGTAGTAGTATATGTATGGAATTATATGTAGTTATGATATAAAATCATATGTATGGAATTAGCCTGGTAAAAAGTGTGGAAGTACGCAATTAATAATTAATGAGTAATAATGGTGCGCAATTAATAAGTAATAATAGTGCACAATGAATAATTAATGAGTAATAGGGAGGATAATGAATAATGAATAAGTATTAGGAGTATGATCAAAAGGTATTCATTTATATAGCGCAAATTATATATGAATATATTCAAATGCGCTTCACAAGGTTATTTTTGTGATACGGACTGCTATTGTGGCACAATGTGCTGCCACGCAGTTTACAATCATGAATGATTGTTAGTATCTCAGAATACCTGGCTATTGTGGGAGACAATCTCCTACTCTTTCTCAAAATAACAACAGGTTCTTTCACGTCCCCCTCGTATAGATTAGAAGAGGAAGGAGACATCTAAGGCTCTGGGCCCGGGGGGGAGGGGGGTGTTTCTTCCTATATTCGGCTGGTAGGGATGATCGTCATATTTTTATCGGTGATTTAGTATTTTTAGGGGTTGTCCAAGCGAAATCCATTGTTTTTAAATAGCTGGTATTTTTGGGTTATATTAAATACTCGGAACCAAGATATGTATTTGATGCTTGACAATAAATGGCAATGATGTACTTAAAATAGTCAATTATTATTCGGTATTTTTTAGGGTGATTTGTAGACCATGAGTTATATTTTAGGGTGGGTAATTTTTCACGGCTTGGTATTTTTAGGGTATTTTTCGAGGTTTTTCGACGGTCTTCCCTACCCTTTTTACCTTGAAGACCCCCCCCCCCCCCGGTGTTCTGGACATGTCAGAACAAGCAGTCTTGTGTAGTAACCCGGCTCGAATCCCAGCCCCATCCTTTAGCAGGGACGTATAAACCTCTTCAAATGTATACGAGGGGGATGTAAAAGAACCTGTTGTGTTATTTCGAGAAAGAGTAGGGGATTGTCTTCCGACATAGCGTGATTTCAGGCTGTAGATGGTGTTTTTTTTTGCACAGCAAATGGATCATCGAAGCGGCCGCCATAATGGCCGAGCGTGGTTGATACCTGGGATCGAATGACAAATGGAGGGGGGAGGGGTGGGGGAGAAGAAGCAGAAAGGAATTTGTCATTCGATCCCAGGTCTCAATCTGCTCGGCCAATATGGCGGCCGCTTCGATGATCTATTTGCTGTGCGAAAAACTACCATCTACCACCTGAAAGCAGGCTACTCCCGACATAACAGCCTGGTATTCTGCAGTACTAACATTCACTCATGATTGTAAACTGCATGGCAGCACATTGCACCATAATGGCAGTCCGTATCACAAAAAATACTGTGTGAAGCGCATTTCAATGTTTATATAGAGAAAACAGTTCACCCAGAAACAGACTCTGTAGCCACATAGTGAGGAAGAAAGCTAAGCAGATTCTGAGACGCATAGCAAGGAAGAAAGTGAAGCGGAATCTGGCGAGGAGGTTTCGGGTGAAGATGAAGAAAGCGAAGAGGAGCCTGACGGCAATGGTTGTAATTTTTGTGATAATCCAGGCTTGAATGTAAATATTTTTGTCAGATGTCCCAAGGTTCTATGGCATGATGTATTGTACTCTCTCGTTGCATTTGTCAAAAAGAATTTCCACTCAAAACATTCAATGAAACCAATCATAAAGCGGTGTAATCATTACAACACAGCACAACATATCAACCCAAGAACTGAGAAAGAGGAAACTTATGAACTCAGTGAGGAAAAAAGTGAATTGTAAACTAAACATATAATCAAAAAAATAAATATTATTATTAATGCTAGTTTCGTTAGAAATATTATTATTATTTTTAATGCTAGTTTCGTTAGAGAGAATAATCTGCATACAAGGTTTTACCTTCCAAACAATAGAGCTATTGTTTCTGACAAACTGTACTGATAGCTCTTCAGTTATCGCTAATCCCTAAGAACAATAGCAACATTGATCTACGAGTCATAGCGAATTTACTGTAAAGTTTGAAATATTCAGAACTCAGGATTATCTTATGAGTGATCGGGTAGTTAATAATTGTAAGGAAAATAATAGACATTTTAGGGATCCATGTAGGGGTTCAGCTGAAAAGCGACTGCAGCAATAATTATTTGGAATGAAGAACTGATAGATAAGTGATTTCTTTACCAGAGAAATAAATTTAAAGCAGAGGGGTCTGGTTACTAATAGGCTTGTTGCCCAAAACCCTGGATGTCAGCTCATTAAGAACCTAGGCAACCAGTAGTGTATTAATATTTATGATACTCCTTATTACTCATTAATGATTAATTGTGCACTATTATGACTCATTAACTTGTTAATATTGATCATACTCCCTATTACTCGTTAAAATTATTCATTATCCTCCCTGTTACTCATTAATTTTTCATTGCGCACTATTACTGCTCATTAATTATTTATTGCGTACTATTATTACTCATAAATTATTCACTGCGCACTATTATTGCCATTAATTATTCATTGCGTACTATTATTACCATTATGTATTCATTATTTTCCCTGTTACTCATTAATTGTTCATTGTGCACTATTATTGCTCATTAATTATTCATTGCGCACTATCATTACTCATTAATTATTCATTGCGTACTATTATTACTATTAATTATTCATTGCGCACTATTATTACTCATCAAGTATTCATTATCCTCCCTGTTACTCATTAATTATTCATTGCGCACTATTATTATTAATTAATTATTCATTGCGCACTATTATTACTTATTAATTATTCATTGCACACTATTATTACCATTAATTATTCATTGCGCACTATTATTACTCATTAAGTATTCATTATACTCTCTGTTACTCATTAATTGTTCATTGCGCACTATTATTGCTCGTTAATTATTAATTGCGCATTTGCTCACTTTTTACCTGCCTAATTCCATAGATATAATACTACTGTGTCCTGTATTGCTCGATATTCTAGTTTTAAAGTTTCTCTGTATTAGATACAATCTAGTACCAGATCCCATTTGTTTCTTACTGCGCATTCGCAACGAAAAAATAGGGCTCTGGACAAATCCGATTCCGGAAATCCGTGAATCACGGACTTTCGGCGTCTCTGCACATGCTTACCATTGCGTCACCCTGAGAAGTTGTTTCTTCGGGTTCGATTCTCGCTCAGTACCTCAGGTCTAGGTTTTGCTTTGGTTTCGGAAGTTCACCCAGTATCTTGATAGTGATCTTTTGCTTGCTAGTGTCAGGACAAGTCTTAGGGAGGCTCTTTCATCTTCTGCCGTTTTTAGTTTGGATTTTAAGGCTTTATTTTCATGCATCAGGCTCGTGTTTCTTTATCGTGCGGTGGATTCATCAGACATAACAGATTCCAGTACACAAGAGGATTTATAGAGATCGAAAACTCGCTGAAATCGCCTTACCTGAGCCCGATGACCACACAATCAGCAACTGAATACACTGTAGAAGCAAGTTAAGGCATTTTTACATTTTTACTTATTTTAGCTCCTTGAAGGCTGGAGTTCGTTGCATATTCCCCATACAAACGCTTATATTTAAGCGATCAGTGCCTGTTCACAAGTTTACCAGATCGGAAAAATGCCACTTTTGCCTATAGAGCACTTATGAACATTGTTGTTAATATGAAAATGTGCAGTATTGCCTATCTGTTACGGTAAATCCCTCGACTATATCAACTGTTCTGCCGGTTGGGTTCGATTTTCGAAATAATTATTCATGTACTGTGAGCGAATTGTGTTGGTCGGTGAAGTGATTTTAACTTCCGATAGGATGCAAGCAAATATCTAAGAATCCCTGAAGAGATCAGCAACCATTTAGGTAAAATCCAACGGTTTTTAGCGTTTAGATAACCACCAATTTTCAATGCCTTTGTCCAAATAAAAAAACTTTATGTTTACGTTGAAATTGCATTTTTCAGAACAGCCAATCAGAATACACAAAAATCGGATTTGTCCAGAGCCGAATTTTTTTCGTTGAGTTTGCGCAGTAAGAGACAACCCTTGTGAAACAGGATTCAAGCTTTAGTCTGAATGCTAGAATATTCTAGAATATTCTGGGATTATTCTAGAATGTTCAAGAAATGAGCATCAAAGCAATTCAAGCTTTTTCATGTTCTAGACATTCCAGCTTTTTCCAGCTTTGTTTTTCTGGAAAAAGCTTGAATAACCTGGAATGGATATTACATTCTAGAAATTCCAGCTTTTTCCAGCTTTGGTAATCTTGGAAAAGCTTGAATAATCTGGAATCTGACAGGTTCTATTTAACATTCTAGAAATTCCAGCTTTTTCCAGCTTTGGTAATTCATGGAAAAGCTTGAATAACCTGGAATGGATATTACATTCTAGAAATTCCAGCTTTTTCCAGCTTTGGTAATCTTGGAAAAGCTTGAATAATCTGGAATCTGACAGGTTCTATTTAACATTCTAGAAATTCCAGCTTTTCCAGCTTTGGTAATTCATGGAAAAGCTCAAATAACCTGGAATGGATATTACATTTAGAAATTCAAGCTTTTTCCAGCTTTGGTAATTCTTGGAAAAACTTGATTTAACTTTCACAAAAATGAACAGTCGTATCTATTTCCTATCCACATGCTTAAGTTGTCACAAATAATTGCACACATTTACTATAATTATTTTTACTATCTGAGCAGTTTATCGGATAGTTCACAGTTATACTTTCACTACCTTTTGGCTAATTAATAACTACACTGTACATGTATATGTTACAAAGATAGTTAATAGATAGGCTATCTAAAAACTATCAACACAATTAACCTATCCGAAAACTATCTGCATTTAATGTACATGTAGTAGAAAACTAGCCTATCTAAAAACTATCCGAAAATGATAAAAAAATTGGATAGTAAAAAACTAGCCAGGTTTGTGTTCTTGCAGTTAGGTTTCAGATTATCCGAAAACTATCTGCATGTATGATAGTACAATGTAGAAAACTAGGCTATCCAATAACTATCTGAAAATAATAATAAAATATGGATAGTAAAAAAACTAAGGAGCATAAAGGAGGGCTAAGGAGCGTAAAGGATGGCTAAGGAGCGTAAAGGATGGCTAAGGAGCGTAAAGGATGGCTAAGGAGCGTAAAGGAGGGCTAAGGAGAGATGAGGAGGGATAAGGAGCATAAAGGAGGGCTAAGGAGCGCAAAGGAGGGCTAAGGAGCGTAAAGGAGGGCTAAGGAGCGTAAAGGAGGGCTAAGGAGCGTAAAGGAGGGCTAAGGAGCGCAAAGGAGGGACTTCGGCTACTAATGAGATGCTTTCGAGACACTATGTGTCGGGACATTATGTGCAGCTACATGAAGTAGTTCCCATCGTGGGGACGTGTTAGACACCTTGTTTATAAGTTACGAATTAACCTTTGACAATATCCGGGTATTATAATATACTTTCAACCAATCACGTCGCGGAGAATACCAGGTATCGTGTTCGGTAACCAATCCGATTCACGGGACGCACGCGTTCAATTAATTTGGCGCTCAAACTCAAAGTACGTACGTATAATATTACTCGTCAACCGTCTTCTACACGTGAAGTTGGACTGTTTGTTACAAATTCTCTGTCTACTGCTATGGTTTTTAGCATTATCAAACTCTTATTTCTTCAATAACAATCTTCAGGATTCCTCAAGAATCGAAGGTAAGTGCAGCATTGTCAATTTCGCTCAGAAAAGTACGTCGATTACGACGTTAGAACCGATTTCAGTATAACGTGCACCGCGCAAATTTAGCCACTTCTGAAGTCTCTCGAAGTCTGAAGTATTTGGAATACGAAAGAGCACCAAGTTATTTGATTCAGTACCTCAAAACCATGATAAACAAGTGAGAGCATGTATGTATCAAATAAGTGCGTCGAATGTATTAATATAAACATTGAAATCCGTTGTATTATTTGACCGCTTTTTAGGGTCGATCTGCCAGGCAGTTTTAATATTTTCCAGTCGTTGTACACGTATATCGATCGCCCTTTCCCCATGGCTAAAGGCTCTTTGCTTTTAATAGGTTTTCTAATTATTTGGCAGTATGTATGTACATGTATAAAAGTGACTAATCGTGTTGTTTTCTTGTAGGGCAAACCAATATAGAGAAAGGGTTTCAGAGAATGGGCTAGAAAGCTAAAACTGGAGGGATAGGAGAACTAGTGCAGCTGAGTGAAAATTAAACCTTAATTTAGTTGGCCTGATTGCAGAATGACCTCAGTTCACTTGAAAGTGACTAAAGACATTAAAAGTGGTATTGTTTTTTGAAGGCAAGGGGTTCGAGCTAAAAAAACAGATGAGATTTTACAAGGGTTTGTTTGGTCCTGAATACTTCTACAAGAATGTTGGCTGAGTTCCTGGAACAAGATTAAGTTTAACATTATAGGATTGATGCATACATGTAGATCCATTTATATCCAAAGATTACATTACAACTGTAGGATTTATTTAATCTTAGAGGCCATGACCACAAATGGTTCCATTTTGTGTTCAACATAAACCCAATTTTGTAAGTCTAGTGTGATCTAATAATTATTATAACATGCAACCAGAGGAGCCAGGGTGTTGCAGTGGTATTCACCTTTGTGACCCGGATGCAATTCTAGTTCGTGGGCACCACATGTGAGTTGAGTTTGTTGGTATTCACCCTTGCTCCAAGGGTTTTTATTCGGGTTATCCGGTAAATTCCAATTTGATCAGTGGTTTAGCATAGTCCTGGCTTTGATCACCCCCTATGGTAGTTGCAGGTCCCGTTAAAAAAAATCAGGGATTTTTTACCCGAACAGTGGCTGTGAGGTGTATCACCAGATTGATTGGCCTATATAACCAGAGAAGAAGGGGAGGCGATAATTATAATTTTATGGTATAAGGATTCAGGGTTCATTTAATGGGACACTTCGAAAATTAATTAGCTATATATAAGTCTAGTGTCTGAGTATTCTGCAATCTCTGCTACCTATAGCTCCTTGTGTAGTATATTTGTACTGTTAATTGAAAGTTAGCAAATCCCATTGTAAATATTGCTTTTAAATGATCTAATTTGAGTTTCCAATTTTGTTCTTTTTAAAAATAAACAAGATTGAGCTATTATGAAATGTTATATTGTGTTTTCATCTTTTCTCCATGCAATACTATATATTATATACATGTAGCTTATATGCTGTTTCATACGTTCGGCATGTAGTAATTAATTTTATTATTTAAACTCGTAAGCTTAAAATATCTATAGATACAGTGTACATGTATTGTTTATACTTAATATATACTTACATGTATCACACAATGTTATGTTTGTGTGGCAGTTACTGTTTATAGTATATTATTACATATATGTATGCCTCATCAATTTAATGCTACATTGACATGTAATTAATCTGCTTTCTACATGTATATTAATATAGCTAGCAATGTACAACATCAGTTGCATTACCTGTTTGAAAATGCTGTTTTCCTTACCGTCATTATTGAATGCATGTCTAACTTTCTGCATTTTTGAAAATGGCTTGCCATACAGCATCCAAATGGGGTTAGGGTTCAATTCATTCATCAATGAATTAAGTAAGTATTTATAATACAGGTTAATATCATCATGTGGCTTGAATTAGTGTGAAAATGCTGGAATTAATGTTGTCCTAGTGGAACATGTATATATAAAAGCTTGAAAAAGCTGGAATTCAGTATGTGCTAAAAGCTTGAAAAAGCTGGAATGCCATTGACAAAAGCTGGAATTTGCTTGAAAAAGCTGAAATATCACATGCCAAAAGATGGAATTTGCTTGAAAAAGCTGGAATATCACATGCCAAAAGCTGGAATTTGCTTGAAAAAGCTGGAATAGCAAATGCCAAAAGCTGGAATTTGCTTGAAAAAGCTGGAATATCACATGCCAAAAGCAGGAATTTGCTTGAAAAAGCTGGAATATCACATGCCAAAAGCTGGAATTTGCTTGAAAAAGCTGGAATATCAAATGCCAAAAGCAGGAATTTGCTTGAAAAAGCTGGAATATCACATGCCAATACAGGGCTCGAAATTAAGAAAAAAAAGGAGGCATAATTTTACGCCCAGCTTAAAATTTTTAGGCGTAATTCTTCAAAAGTTAGGCGTAAATAATTGTGCATTAGTAGCTGAAATTTGTATGTCATAGGAAAAGGGTAAAATTTGTCAAACTTTGAAATTTTGCGGTTAAAAGTTCAGACTTCACACGCCAAACGTCGCCGCGTAAATTAGTAAACTATGCGTTTCAAACTTGAAACAACAGACAGAAAAGTTTACACTAAACGCTCGCTTGCAAATGGTAGTAATTTTTTCAAAAAATCAGATAGTTTTAGAGATTTGGAAATAAGACTTGTCTTACCTTTGTAAGAGGATCTAGGCGTAATTTTACGCCTAAGTGGAAAACGTTAGGCGTAAAACGAAAAAATCTAGGCGTATTTACGCCCGTATCGGGCGCAATTTCGAGCCCTGCAATAGCTGGAATTTGCTTGAAAAAGCTGGAATATCAAATGCCAAAAAGCCTGAATAAGCTTGAATGATGTTAAACCAAAAGCTAGAATTATCTTGAAAAGCTTGAACATGCTGTTCCAGAAATTCCAGCTTAATCTTGCCTAATTTGCATAAAAACTTTAACAAACTGGAATATTCTAGAATATTCTAGAATTCAATTCTAGAATATTCTAGAAAAAGCTGGAACTTTATTCTAGAATATTTCTAAGCTTTTTCTAGAATATTCTAGAAAATTCAAGTTCTGTTTCACAAGGGAAATGGGGTCTCGGTACGAGATTGTATTAGAGGAAATAGGCTACAATAAGACTGAAACTTCTAAAATTCTCTGTTCATGAGTATCAAAAGCCATCCGTGACCAATGCTTGATATGTTGTGCCCTCGAAAACCTTATTTTGCAACCAATTTAAACCAAATATAAGGTATCAACAAACTCTATCGCTGCTGTTTTGATAAATAATCTGCAAGTAGGATAAGATTTTGCCCTCAAAATAATCCACATTGTTATTGTTACGACGCTACATAAATGAATGGAGGTCACTGAGCGAGTTCGAACATCCGTAATTTGAATTCAAAATAATCCTTTGACGGGAAAACCCTCAATCAGCTCCTAGATGCCTTATCTAAGTACTTGAAAAATCTGGAAAATCGGAGGGCAAAACCCTTATTTGATTTCAAATTCGAAGAACACGGACTATCAACAAGAATAAATCTGGGCAGAGTAGCTACTAAGTTCGCTTGTCTTGATTGTACGTTGTTTCTGAATGCTCTCCTCTCAAGGCAGATGTACGGCGATTTAGTAATCACTGAGCTGGAAAATTTTAAAGCCAACAGTTCCTCTAAAGCTTTAAGTTCTGCACGTCCTGATACAAGATTTTTCGCATGAAGTTTGCTCAAGAACATTATTGAACGGAGAATAGACGAACTCAATCAAAACTATAGCCACATGTCGGGAAAACCCGCCGTTGGCTAGTAAACAGTAATAGTTTAGCCAATCAAAGAACGAGAAGTGCCATACGTAACGGGTTATTGCGTACTAGCCTATCATCGGCCTTTCGCGAATCCTTGTAAAGATCCACGTGATCTGGAACACGATTAACGAATGCCAAGCACGGACGTATCTCCGATTTTTGAGAGGAGACGGACGGCTGTACCACAGGCTAGGAATATGTCCCCTAAACGCTTTAGCAGGAGACCTAGTTAAAGTAGGAGGAGAGGTATACTGCGATTGGAAACAATAGTCAGACGCTAAAGGCTTCACCTTTACCTACCTCAAATACAGAACTATACGAAGTTAACGGGTCCAGTAGATTGCAAAGATGGAATTGTGTCTTTTATAACCCACATGTTGAAATACTACATGTATTGACGGCAACTAACGTAGAAACCATTAATTATCAGCCTACTACTTTATTTTTGCAGTTGACTACATCTTGAAAGACCAATCCGAGAAGCATAGGCTACACATCACAACCACTCCCAAAGAATTTCCACAAAGGTAGCGAATCCGTTGCTGATGTAATAATAATAATAATAATGATAACAACGACAACGACAATGGTTTAATAACAGTGTATCCACAAAGTGGCTCTTCACCTGTTAACTATCTACAAAAACATAACTAAGGTTTAAACTTATAATAATAATAATGATGATGACGACGATAATTCCTAATGATAATCATAGAAATAATACAATCATTAAATAAATAATGTTCGGTATCTAGCGCCTAGTTGATGGAATAAAAACTTTTTTTTTGCTCTGACGAAGGGCTAGCGCTCGAAACGTCAGCTGCTACTCGCTTTCCACGGCGGTTAGCATACCTCAATCGACTTTAGTTGATTACATACCATGGAATAAAAACCAGCCTATCTTATGTATTTTCGCCCAACTAGATGAAATTTTGGGTGTGATATTCGCGCAAATGAAGTTCAGGGGGGTTAAGCCGTTTTGAAATTTAGTTTTGCCTGTCACCCCCCCCCCCCTGAACTTTAATGTCAACCAAATGAAGAAGACCCCCTGCAGTTTTCCATGGGTAACATTTTGGTGAAAACCCCATGTCTCTTCGATGTTCTTTTCTAACGAAACTGTCAGTTGGGACAGTTTCATTTGCTATTTCCGAGTCCATAACTGGATTAAATAACGTTGCAGCGTTAAAATCATATTTTTGGTAGTAAACACGACGAACACAAAATATTGATTGCAAATTTGGGGTAAGATATGCGAACCTTGCAAAACTGAGGGAGGAGGGGTGGAAAATCCTATGCCTTTCCTGTTAATAATGGAACCCTCCCCCATATAGAAGTGGCTAGAATGAGGTTGCAGCTTAAAATCACAATGGATTAAGTGATGTGACAGAATTAATAGCAAGGTTTCTGTACTCGACGCGACAACTGCCATGCGGCATGAACTTACTGCAGAAGGCTGTCGGTTCGCGAGCTTGTGATGACATTCAATGAACTTGGATGGAAAATAACAATCATTTCAAGAGAAAGTTTAGGCCACTTATTTCCATGAGAAGTGGTCCAAAATTCCAGTTTTATAATTATTATAATTATTATAATTATTATGATTATTATAATTATTATAATTATTATAATTATTATAATTATTATAATCATTATAATCATTACTCGAAAATAAAGTATGCTATTGAACGATATGACAGCCGTTAAAGAAGGGACTGGCATAGTACAAGGAACATTTCAGGACTTACAATACCCATAGTACAAGGAACATTTCAGGACTTACAATACCCACAGTACAAGGAACATTTCAGGAGTTACAGTATCCATAGTACAAGGAACATTTCAGGACTTACAGTAACCATAGTACTAGGAACATTTCAGGACTTACAATACCCATAGTACAAGGAACATTTCAGGAGTTACAGTATCCATAGTACAAGGAACATTTCAGAACTCTGCTTCAGAACGCTGCTTCAAAACGTTTCAACAGTCTACCGTCTCATGCAAAGGAATGTACTAATTTTGTAAAATTTTGTAGGATGACTAAAGTGTACCTAAAGGAGAGAGCCTGCCTAGAGGAGCACCCAAACGAATGAACATGATTTTGCATATATAAATACGGTTTTCCGAGGAAAAATGAATAATTAGGTTTCATCTTTTTACACATTATATATATTAAGTACTATTTCAAACACGAATTGTAGTGTTTCATCAGGGGGGCGAGAGGCGTAGCCTCGAGGGTTTTATTGTTTTTGAAATATTTGGATCCCTGATGAAACACGAACAATAAGTGTTTCAAATTACTTCTCATGCGAATGGTTAAACCGAAAATTTACATACGCTTCTTTCCAAACATCAATAGCAATAGGGGAGCCGGGGTGGTGCAGTGGTTAAGCGCTTCGCCTTTCATCTCTGTGGCCCAGGTTCGATTCCCGGACACCGCGCCATATGTGAGTTGGGTTTGTTGGTATCTCACCCTTGCTCCGAGGGTTTTCCTCCGGGTTCTCCGGTTTTCCTCCCTCCTCAAAAACCAACCTAAATTCTAATTCGAATACTTAAATACAAGCCTCTGGCTTGGGAGACCCGGTAACGGCTTCCTGTATCTTCGACGTAAAATAAACCATTTATTTATTATTATTTTAGCAAGTATTGTTTACCGTTCGGACTGTTGTATATAATTATTCAATAGATGGCTTATTATTCTTTTTACTAGCAATGATTTCAACTATCGTATCAGTAGTGTAGTGGTGAAGGGTTAGCACAAGCAGTTGGAAGGGTCAAGGTTCGAACACAAGTGGAGGCACACTTTCTATGTTGTTTCTTTACTTCTTCACTCCTTACTTGTAGTTTATCAGTATGTAAGTAGTTAGTGGTTCATGAATACGACGATTAAAGTGCAAGTAAAGCCATAAAACAACATTAACTCATTTTACTCCAAATTCTATTTCTAACATACTTCAGTTGTCTAAATTAGTTTTTTTTCGAGAGACTGGAGGAGCAATTCAACTAGAATAACTAGAATAAAAGTTACCCGAATAACAGGATTGATTCATCTTGTGATGTCACAATTGAAAGCTACGGGATTTTATTGTAGTCTTTTAGGAACTGTTTAAGAAATCCAGCAGTTTTTAGAACATTTTAATCCATAATTTGTTATTTACGTCTCAGCAGTTATTTTAACTTTTTAACCATATATTATATGTTGAGTGTTTATCATTTTTTGTTGTTGTTGTTGTTGTCAATTTCAACTTATTTAAATAATTGTCCAGATAAGAACTGTGGTGCTCTACGGCAAGTACTGTTAAAAGGTGTGAATTTTCTATTATTCTTTCTCGTAATTTCATTAGTTGATACTTATAAATTCAATAGAACCCATCGAAATAATGCATTTTCATTCGATATTTTTTTGTGGTTTGAATTTATTTTTGATCAAATTAATATGGTTTAATTTCGAAGAATATCGTGTCTGGGGAAAGTTCTTAAATTTGCGATTGAAAAATCTTTTGTTTTCTCTATATCCGATTGGCTGGATGGTGGCTTCTCTGAGTTTTCACACAAAAAAAGAGCCAATAGCATACTCAACGATATACTCAACGATATCTGTGAAAAGAATAAATTTAATTTAGCACGGAGCCTTGTATTGGAACCTTTGTGCGCGACAAGTAAAGCATATCGCGGACGTGGGCTATTCAGAGACTGCATTTGGTCCAGATGGATTACAGCATAAGTATGACTTTACATGAAGAGAAGTGAAGGAGAAGATATAATTCATGTACAGAGTGTGACTCATCAGGGTTGGGTTAGGCTGCTCCCTTGTCCACTGTCTTGTCCACTACGCTATCAGGCCGTTAGGGTTAGGTTAAGCTGCTCCCGACTACTTGTCCGCTGTCTTGTCCACTACGCTATCAGGCCGTTAGGGTTAGGTTAGGCTGCTCCCGACTACATGTCCGCTGTCTTGTCCACTACGCTATCAGGCCGTTAGGGTTAGGCTAGGCTGCTCCCGACTACTTGTCCGCTGTCTTGTCCACTACACTATCAGGCCGTTAGGGTTAGGTTAGGCTGCTCCCGACTTCTTGTCCGCTGTCTTGTCCACTACACTATCAGGCCGTTAGGGTTAGGTTAGGCTGCTCCCGACTACATGTCTGCTGTCTTGTCCACTACACTATCAGGCCGTTAGGGTTAGGTTAGGCTGCTCCCGACTACATGTCCGCTGTCTTGTCCACTACACTATCAGGCCGTTAGGGTTAGGTTAGGCTGCTCCCGACTACTTGTCCGCTGTCTTGTCCACTACGCTATCAGGCCGTTAGGGTTAGGTTAGGCTGCTCCCGACTACTTGTCCGCTGTCTTGTCCACTACACTATCAGGCCGTTAGGGTTAGGCTAGGCTGCTCCCGACTACTTGTCCGTTGTCTTGTCCACTACGCTATCAGGCCGTTTGTTGAAACGACTGTGACAAAATAACAATCACAACCCTTGTAGTCTATAATGCGTGCAAAAAATACCGTTAAACAATACTTCCTAATGATTGATTAATACAATTATATTCGTGTGAATATATCAAAATCTCGAGCTTCGTTGTTGATCAGGGGATCCAAACACCGAAACAATAAAAGCACTCGGCCGAAGTGGCTTCGTGCTTTCATTGCGTCTCGGAGTTTGGATCCCCTGATCAACAACTCGCTCTCGTTTTTGATATATAACTTCACGTCTGTTAATTGTTAACTAACCTTGATGAGATTATGCTAATAAACTGTATTTGTCGCATTCCCAGCGCAGTTTGTCGATGTACTGGAGTTACAGGTGTCGACCGATCAGACTATACTGAATGTACAACGCTTTTGTTAACATATTGACAGCACGGACTGAATACGGTGAAAACTGGAAGAGATAAATATGTAATTTCACGCGATGAATGGCTATAGTTTTACAGAAATTACCACTGGAAACAATTCGAAGATACTAATACAAATTAGATTTACACTTAAGTCTGGTTGTGGACTTTGAAGCTGGCAAATTTGAGGAAAACAGGGATAAACCCGCTGCACGCTTTGCAAAAGACTGAATTGAACAAGCTTGTCGCACTCCTGAGGCGTTATCTTGGATGACCGGAAGTGAAAGTACAATCAATAGGAAGTTGCTCGGGGCGACAGAAAACATAAACAATGTTAAAGTCTTGTAATGGAATTATTTACTGGGGTAATTTTCGTGCTGTAGGACTGTTCGAGCCCCTGTACCATGGCATGCGCCATATCGTCTGTGCTGGGAAATTAACGCAAAGAACCTGTTCATCACCAACCCCGTGATGATGGAGATACAAAACCTGTGTTATGACAGGTAAGTAATATCACAAGATGCTCTATTTGTGCTGTGACCATATATGTTTTTTAATTGAGAAACTAACAGGAACATCGTAAACTCTGCTGTTTTACTCTTCCATATAACATTTGTCACTAAATTTATGGTCATCATGTAGTTAGTAAATGGTAACACTTTCGAAACACCCATTTTAGGTTTCCAAACGTTCGTTTCGTGGATGGCAATGAGCTTTTTTCGTCAGGACTACCCGTGTTCCCCAGCGAATTTGAATCTCTAGTGAAGAAGCAGTGTGCAAGGACAAGGGAATTCTTGAAAAAGACGTAAGTACGACTGCAAGATAGAAAAATGAACATGACCCATCTTCATATTAGCTTTTCGGGATGATCGGAACGTCTTCCTGAGTGAGTACGTTTGGAATGAATGGCTGAAATATGTCTTCCTGAGTACATTTGATATGATGGCTGAAATATGACTTCCTGAGTACTTTTGGTATGACAGCTAAAATGTGCCTTCCTGGGTACTTTTGGTATGATAGCTAAAATATGTATTCCTGAATATTATTGGTAGATGGCTAAAATGTGTCTTCCTGAATATTCTTGGTGGATGGCTGAAAGATGTCTTCCTGGGTACTTTTGGCATGACAGCTAAAATGTGTCCTCCTGAGTACTTTTGGTATGACAGCTAAAATGTGTCCTCCTGAGTACTTTTGGTATGACAGCTAAAATGTGTCCTCCTGAGTACTTTTGGTATGACAGCTAAAATGTGCCTTCCTGGGTACTTTTGGTATGATAGCTAAAATATGTATTCCTGAATATTATTGGTAGATGGCTAAAATGTGTCTTCCTGAATATTCTTGGTGGATGGCTGAAAGATGTCTTCCTGGGTACTTTTGGCATGACAGCTAAAATGTGTCCTCCTGAGTACTTTTGGTATGACAGCTAAAATGTGTCCTCCTTAGTACTTTTGGTTTGACAGCTAAAATGTGTCTTCCTGAATATTCTTGGTGGATGGCTGAAATATGTCTTCCTGGGTACTTTTGGTATGACAGCTAAAATGTGTCTTCCTGAGTACTTTTGGTATGACAGCTAAAATATGTCTTCCTGAGTACTTTTGGTATGACAGCTAAAATGTGTCTTCCTGAATATTCTTGATGGATGGCTGAAATATGTCTTCCTGGGTACTTTTGGTATGACAGCTAAAATGTGTCCTCCTGGGTACTTTTGGTATGACAGCTAAAATGTGTCTTCCTGAATATTCTTGATGGATGGCTGAAATATGTCTTCCTGGGTACTTTTGGTATGACAGCTAAAATGTGTCTTCCTGAGTACTTTTGGTATGACAGCTAAAATGTGTCCTCCTGAGTAATTTTGGTATGACAGCTAAAATGTGTCTTCCTGAATATTCTTGATGGATGGCTGAAATATGTCTTCCTGGGTACTTTTGGTATGACAGCTAAAATGTGTCTTCCTGAATATTCTTGATGGATGGCTGAAATATGTCTTCCTGGGTACTTTTGGTATGACAGCTAAAATGTGTCCTCCTGAGTAATTTTGGTATGACAGCTAAAATGTGTCTTCCTGAATATTATTGGTAGAAGGCTAAAATGTGTCTTCCTGAATATTCTTGATGGATGGCTGAAATATGTCTTCCTGAGTAGTTTTGGTATGACAGCTAAAATGTGTCCTCCTGTGTACTTTTGGTATGACAGCTAAAATGTGTCTTCCTGAGTTCTTTTTTTTATGACAGCTAAAATATGTCTTTCTGAGTACGTTTGGTATGATATGGCTTGGTATGGCGAATGCAAGTTGGACTTGTTGCTGATATTATAAATCAATATCTTTCTGTTCCGTGTAAAATATAACTATAAATAATGAAAGTAAGGTGCCAAAATAATGCGCTAGGCCTTGAAAAAGAGTTATTTAGTTGTTAATAACTAAAAGCGTTGATATTCAACTTTCAGGTGGATCCCAGCTTGTGCGCAGCTACTTTACACAGGTCGTACCAACTGGTCTCACTTGGTGCCATCAGGTGAAGGCGAGTCCACGATACTCATACAGCAGTTCTTCTCCTGTGTAGCTGCTCTCATGTCAATACAGCTCAGGAGTATGGTGATCAATTCACTTGCTGACTTCGTAGGATTTTTGAACTTATTCAAGGTATCCAAAGATGAGTAATTGTACCAAAACAATGCCACACATGAAATATGTTATTTTCAAATAGACGGGGGTGTTCATGTCCTGTTGTAATCTTGAGAAGTAAAAATTAAGTTGGTTAATAAGATTGATCATTTTTTGGAAAATAGATTAACCCTTTGGAAACTGTATAGCGCCACGTATTTCTAAATACATTAAATGTAGCTCGTGGATTTTATGTACTTGATAGTGAAATGAACTATTTTCAAAAGGTGTTAAACATCTCACAGTATGGGATATTTTTTGCACTACGTTGTGCTCGTACTGGAATATAATTCTTATCATCAAACTCATTAATAATTCTTGAAGGTAAAACAAAGAAAATCAATGTGCGATAAGTAATCTGTATTTTGTCCTGACTTGCTTCGATTTTCTCAGCCGGAATAGGTCGTATCGCCAAAATAACTGAAAAAAAACAGGACTCTGTACATCTAGATATTTGATACACGAATTCTGTATATAAATACATAATACGTGCTCGCTTGCAGCTTGAGTTTGTAAATCCGATAAAGCACGGCCACACATTCTATTACTAATTAGCCGCATTAAATAGTTTGCATGTTAAAAGTACACTCGAGAAAACCTCCGCTGCATGTCGTATTTTTAGACTTGATGAAACACTACTGCTCGTTTCATGATATTTGTCCTTTAACAAATAAAGAAGGCCTCGTACAGTGAAAATCGTATAAAGACCCTCCTAGTCATTCCTCATGAAACTAAGGGCTTAACCGTGAATCTTTATAAAGACCCTCACTCGTACAGTGAAAATCCTTAAAAAGACCTTTTACGGGAAATCTCAGTTCATAAGATGAGACTCAGGGTCGCTCAACCAACGGTCTAAGTGCAATGACTTGAGGAGCTCGAAGACAAAGGCCCCTTGGCTCACAGTTATTCATACGCAACCGGCTTAATATTATGGGACCCGAATTTTCGCTCCATATTCCAACTGCGCATGTCAGTGACGCACAACGTAGCTATAACCAAATAATTATTCGCTTTTCATCTAAATTTCTCAAAATTATTATTTTTTAGAAGCAATGTTTTTTTCGCAGCACGTGTTTTATCAGATCTAAAAACTCTCGGGCTGCGCCCTCGAGTTGTTATATCTGATAAAACACTGCTGCTCGTTTATTAAACTATACATAAAACACGATGGGCATTTGAGAACAGGAGAGAAATGTCAAAGCACAAGCCGAAGGTGTGTACGAGTGAGGGTCTTTATAAAGATTCACGGTTAAGCCCTTGGTTTCATGAGGATTGACTAGGAGGGTCTTTATACGATTTTCACTGTACGAGTGTGGCCCTATATATAACTTCATGGTTGAGGCACAAAGGAAAAAGGCCTCAACCATGAAGTTTTATATAGGGCCGCACTCGTACAGTGAAAAGTTGTATAAAGACCCTTGCGTTTTATCGGGTATGAAGGAGCATGCACGTGAGTGAATAGCTTCATCTGATTGGACAAAAGGTTCATGAATTTTTCATGAGTTTTCGAAGATAGTATAAAACATGGATTCAAGGCTTCTTTATCTGTTTTATAATATAGATTTGCGCACGCGATGAAAGGAAACCGCCAGCTGAAAACAATAAAACACGGCAAACCATGCCATGTTATATAAAACATGGCTTTTTAGCCAATCAGAGCGCGCGTACTATCGTATCTACATGTATATTATAATTAAATATCCTGTTCTTCCGCATTACGTAGTATATATAAAGCACGAATAATATTCTTTTACTGAATAATTACTCTACTTCATTTCAGGATGGTAACGATTTTGGAGATGCATTCTTTGATTTAAGATATGTAATGGGAGAGGTATGTTTTGTTGTTCGAGCGATACAGAAGTTTTGTTTCTATACACAACTGTTCTGGCTCTTTTTACTGTACTGTAGATAGTATTTTATTCATTTTTACCTCGTGGATGTGCGCAAGGGCAGAAACGAGAGTTATCGGGATGGTTTGGGAAATAGTGTCACATGATTTTAAGTACATGCCATATCTCCCTCATTTCTAATGCCAGGCAGCTCAAACTTTGACTGACATGGTATTGGGCCCCACGATTCACTTAGTGGTGATGTCGTAATGCTGACGTCATCGGTCACGTGATTTTAAGTACATGCCATATCTCCCTCATTTCTAATGCCAGGCAGCTCAAACTTTGACTGGCATGGTATTGGGCCCCACGATTCACTTAGTGGTGATGTTGTAATGCTGACATGATCGGTCACGTAATTTTGCAGGCTACACAGGCTAGCACAACAGCAATAATAACTTTTAAAACTTCCACATGTTTACCCTTGAGAACACAAGAAAATACACTTTACATCCACGAGTTCGCCATTGCGGTGCTATGTTAATCCCGTACATGCAGTCAGTTGGTGACCATGAATGTCACTCATTTTCAGATTATGATCGTACAGCTGAGGATTGATGGTGCTAAGTTGATATTTGACCCACCCTTCAGAGAAATAAGGGACATCATCCTTCGATTACTGACTGAAATTGTCAAGAGTGCAGAGGACTTGCCAAGGGTAAGGAAGCACTCAAATCCAGGTGACATGCAGCTAACTATTACAAATGATTAGTCAGACCTTATTAGTTTTGCTCCTGCAGGTTGAGACCGAGTTGTTTCCTGACATGCGAGATAAGAAGCTGCCGCTTCGTTCGGTGGCTGTGGACGAAATGTTGGTTCAGGATTACATGGATCGTGCAGTTGACGTCTTCAAGATCAACACTATTGGCCCACAGAAGTAAGAAACGTTTTCTTATGTAGTGTTTACCTCTATTTATTGCCTGACAATCGAGCGTTATCTAACTCCTAAATGCAATTTAATCTTGCACAGTTTTGTTATAGTGCTATAATAACTGATGATAACTGTAATAACTGAATAATGTGATGGAGATATATTCAAAATCCTTGATACATAGCTGTATTCTCCACATGGCTTATGCGTACCTCTTCA
Organism: Actinernus sp. WN-2022; assembly: GCA_030867875.1. Classification (NCBI taxonomy): domain Eukaryota; kingdom Metazoa; phylum Cnidaria; class Anthozoa; order Actiniaria; family Actinernidae; genus Actinernus; species Actinernus sp. WN-2022. Next base: position 54,658,243 of record JAOWCC010001634.1, read on the forward strand.
TGTTTTAAGATACCTAAATACATACAAGAAATATCAGGACTTGTTGAACAATAAGGCTGAAACGGAAGTGATGACATTTCTGCAAGATGACCCTGACCTGCTCACACTCGGAAAGGTTAGTGTTTTAATAGAATATGTCACACTGTTTTTCCTTTAGAAGCCTCTATAAGCAAATTTGTCAGCATCCACTAGAGTTGGGCAAGGATATTTGTTTTTGCTACACTAACCAATTTTAGGGCCCCTACCTTTATAAAACAAAATAATTTCTCTTATTTCCAATCCATAGTTAAAACAAAAACAAATACGTATACCAATGGAACAAAAACCTACAATCACGGAGAAAATGTGTTGGAAAACTGCTTGACACCTACAATATGGAAATTAATTCACGACCAACATTGAAAGGTGAAGGGGTTTTGGAAGCTACAACTGTTTGAACTTTGCGTCCACTATTTTTTCCTTTCCTATAATATTTATTTTTCTCGATTGTTCCAACATTTTTGTCAATGATTGGCTGAGAGCTTCTTTGAGGAAATCAATTGTAGAATCTCGACATATAATAGAATTATATCCAGACCATTGTTGGAATGTACATCTCGTGTATCATGCTTGACGTCTGTCGCTGTTTTATGACGTTACAATGACGTCATGAACATATTAAATAACATTTGCAGCCTTGAACGAAAATGAAAATCAGTTTTTCCAATGGAAGCTAAATGGTGACCATATTTAGTATACTTACTGTACCTTGTGTCAAAACTCTACTAATCTTAAAAAGAAGAAATGAAAGTAAATTAACTGCAATGAAGGGTTGACTCTAACGCCACAACGTGGCGGCTATTTGAATGGTGGAAATTATTCTTTGACCTGTAAGAGATACATCCAATCATTTTAATCGGATAACTGGTTGTCATGATTCCCTGCAGAAAATCGACTCCTTCCAGAGTTTGTCAAAGGAGATATCATCACTTCACATCACCGTGCCACTCAACATGCTGTGCCTGAATTGTGATGATGTCAACCAGGAGTTATCCGCCAGAGCTTCTAAACTGGCAGAAAACATGATCCACTACGTCGTGGATCAAAACAGAGAAAAGAACAGGGCGTAAGCAAACCAGTACTTTATCTTTAACCCTCACAAAACACAGTGTGCGAGTCAGTAGGCGTTATGTGGCCGTGTTTGTATTCTTGTAGGACGTTTAATTTTAGGGGGGATGTGTTTGTCAAATATGGACCGTTACTACTATCTTGCTTACATTTGATGACTTTTCTATGTTGTTGTTGTGTAGTCTTTGTCGGCAGTATGACGAAATTTCCGACAAAGTTCAGGAAATGCCAGACAATACGAAGGACCTGGTGTCTCTGACACAGTTTTTGGAGAATGCCAGTAACGTGCTGGTGGTGAATCTACAAAGCCAAGTGGATGACGCTGCTGAGAGGCTGCTCTTCCTTCTCGACTATGCAACCTTGCCATGTATGTAGCAAAATCGTGCCTACATATCTACTAATTAACTCTTACTTAGTTTTATGGATACTACTGGAACCCGGTATTTTTGCAGTTCACTAGAAATATCTATCACTCTCGGTGTGACTTTGGTCATGTGTGACGTGCTTTTTCCAACGACAGTTTCTGTGTTTCCATAGCATTACGTAAACATGAAAGAGTTGTGGGAACACGAGCCTCTTGGCGAGTGTTTACATAAACGTTATGTGAACACAGAAACTCAGAAAAAACGGGTAAAAACGGGTAACAGCTAACCAGAGAGCGTGTACTATCTATGTTATATAGGTTGTTGTAGGTTGATAAAGGGGTGTGATCTTAGACACGAACTTAACCTACGATGAACACATTACTAAGACCGTTTCTTCATGCTTTTCTCGACTAGCACAAATAAACCGTGTTAAATACGCGTTTAATAAGAACACTTTAATCACTGTTATTAATACATTAGTATTTAGTAAGTTGCTTTACTGCTCGAATGTATGGGCAAATGCATCTAATAGAAACATACGTAAGCTACAATCATGTCAAAACTATGCCTGTCGTATTGTTAGCGGGGCCAAAAAGTATAACCATATTACACCTATACTAAAAGAGCTAAATTGGCTCTCAGTCAGTAGATAAGCTAGTGTATTTTAGAAGTGCCACTCTGGCATTCAAATGCATGACTGATTCCGCACCAGGTTATTTAATATCTAAATTCACGAAGCGCTTCAATATTAGTGGTCGTGAAACTCGAAACTCGCAATTATTACAAATCCCCTTATTCAAATCTGCGAGTGGTCAGATAAGTTTTTATTACAGAACAGTAAAAATATGGAACTCACTAGATAATGAACTGAAATTAAGTAAAGACGTTTTAAGTTTCAAGCGAAAGCTGAAGAGAAAATTATGTCAAACTCAAAATAGGTTAAATTAGTAGATGTAATTCGAATTATCATGTACACTGTAGTTGTATTGTATTTGTATTTTGTCTTTGAAAAGCCTTTTTAAGGAAAGATGAATAAAGTATGAAGTATGAAGTATGTGCACACACATAGTTTTTGCCTTTTTTGACAGATGAGGACATCAAGCTGAACAGTACCGTGTTTCATTGGCCAGAACACATTCAAAAGATTTTTGAACTAAGCAAGAATAGGATTGGCCATCGTAAGGACCTTGCGATGGACGATCTGAAGAAAAGGCTAGTAGACGTTTTGTTACATTTGTGTTTACTATTGATTTCCTTCACTTTTTTCTCTCCTCGTTTAGCCCGGTTGTCTGTATGTATATTAATGTATTAATGTCTTTATGTCTTTGTATTTATGTCTTTATGTATTTATGTGTTTATGTATCGAGGTATCTTGTCTGTCTGTTTGTCTGTCTATAATAACGACGACGACGACACATCATCGCATTAAAGATGAATTACGATGTGTTTAAAAAACTTTCCAATGGCTAAATATTACATTTGATTGTTGGAACTGGGTTACAATATAAGTTATTTTTAAAATATCATTTCTAAATAGACTACAACTATATAATATACTATTAATACTATTAATAACTGTAAATACTAACGATAATAATAATATTATCAATATTAAACTACGATTAAAAATTACTGGAGAATCAAACCTACTTATTCTACGCAATAAAAAGAGTGCTCACTGTTGTGCAGCTCGAGGGAGATCCAATTAGGATGTTATATTGGACATAGACGTCATAGTTGGAAAGAAACTGCACTTAAACTTATTCGATCTACATAGACAGAGTGATAAATGGGTACTGTTGCGTTCATACTCTGGTCTGGGGTATAAGGTGGGAAAGTCGTGGGCCATTTTTCGAGATTTTCTTGAAGATCTTCTCGCACAGCTTGTCTCTTCTTTTGTGTATAAGAGGACATTTCAATTTTGTCATTGCATCACCGTAAGACATTTCGGGGAAGATTGTTTTCAGTGCTCTTTCTTTGGACTTTCTCTACACTGTCTGATACGTATTGCGGAAGGTTATTGTCAAACAGGGCAACAGTATTCAAGGGCAGAACGGAACAAGGAGTAGTAAATAATGATGAGGTCTCTAGAGGGCACACTCCCACGTCGCAAGACGCATAAAATATACAAGCATGTAGACGTTTTCTTCACAATGATATTAATGTGTTCGGACCACTTTAAATCCTTCTGGATTGTCAATCTAAGGACCAACTTCCAGGGGTTGGTTTTCAATCTGTATGGGAGAAATTGTGGGTTTTTGATAGAAGGAGCGACAAGCATTTCTTTATATTTCTTCGAATTCAACTTCATCCAGTTATTAGATGCCCATTTGCAGATGTCGTCAATGTCCAGTTGGAGGGCAGAGTTAGCGTGCCTTGTAAGAGTCTCTGATACTGAAACATCGTCTACATATTTGCAAATATTAGTACGGGAGGTAGAAGTAAGTGCTAAAACAGAATAGGTCCAAGTTGGGTATTTGAAGGACTCCGGCAGTAGCAGAGAACCATTCTGAAGTGGCATTTCCAAGCTTGACGCATTGCCTGCGATCAGTGAGAAAGTTAATGATCCAAGGAATTAGAGAACGTCTAGCGCCAAGATATATAAGCTTATGAATGAGGACGTTATAACCGATACGGTGAAAAGCTAAAAGAAGTCAAGAAAGCAAAGGTGAAGGCAATGACCCTAGGGGTCGATGTTAGATAGCCAGTTATGAATCATATTATACCTATGGTAGTGATCAACTCGAAAGCCTAGCGGCTACTTTGACCACTACGCACATCTAACCTAGCTCATTAAATTTAATAGCTTATATTATTATTCCTTTTTCCTACATATTTGTAAATTCTATTTTAAAAAAAGGAAAAATAGTGCAAAATAAATGAATCTGAATCTAATCTATCAAGTAGTCGAAGTTCCTTTAAGCAGCTAAATTGTCGGAGGCAAATTTTCTCCCCATTGTCATAGATCAACCACTTAACAACACAATCTTCGAATACTTTGGAAAGGCATTGAGTTAAAGGGCTGTGTCACGGTAAGACTTTACATTCGTTTTTCCGGGCCGGAAAGAGCTATTTCCACCGATTTTGATATGAACTAACGAACCTCTCGGCCATGTGGGATGCTTAAAATGAAGGCAAATATGCAAAAATAACTGCAGGTCAATATTTCATATCAGTTGTCTGTAATCTAATTATTTTATTGATAACTTGGAAAACTGTGCACAACCTCATTAACTGGCCCTAATTTTGTTACATTCATTAATAATTAATGAGGTTGCTAACCAATTGAAATGCAGCATTTTAGTCACATGGGTATCTCTGTAAACCCCCAACTTAGACAGACACTAACATTTGTTTGATACCTGAGAACTGATCGATAAAACATATCCGGTACTGATTAATAAAACTTCAACATCTGCATGCATCACTAACACTGAACTTGTATTGCTGATACAGACACTGACGTTTTAATACTAAGTTATGTATCCAACAAACCATATGCTATCCCGGTTGGGTGAAATGTCAAGGTAAAACCCCTGTACTGTCTCACAAGTACGGGACCTTTTTTTTTTGTTGTACACTGTGCATGTTCGTAGTTTACACCATTCGTGTTCGTGTTGTATCGGCCTATACAAATCTCTTGCCTCTAGCTAACCCTAACCCTAACCTAACGCTAACCTATACAAGTGATCTCTTGCCTCTAGCTCGACCCTAACCTAACCCTAACCTATACAAGTGATCTCTTGCCTCTAGCTAACCCTAACCTAACCTAACCTATACAAGTGATCTCTTGCCTCTAGCTCGAGATTGCATAGGCTGATACAACACTCCCGCTCATGTTGCAAACACTCCTTAAACAACTAACTTAGTTATTAGTAAAACGGTTAACATGAATAATTCGTGACATCTAGGACTAAATCGTTCGATTTGTTTATGACAGAACTAAAGTGAAACCGGTATAATTTTGTGTTGACACTGTGATGACCTGATCTTGATTACACTCAATACTGTTCTTGACATCTAGAAGAAATTCTTCAATGGGGTCAGACAAAAGGATTGAATAATAACTCTGTTGAATAAGAAAAAAATATTTTAATTTCATTCCTCCACAGCAATATAAAACACGGTTATTCGCAGACGTAACAGCAAAAGACAGACACATTTTTTTGTGATTAAACCCAAATGGGTTCTCTCTCTATGAATATTATCGTTATTTTAACTTTAGACATGCCTTGCCGAGAATAATGTTTCGAAAAAGGATCCGACTGATATTCTCAGTGTAGAGAATCCCTGATAAACAGTTGCATCAAGAGCACATGAGAACTTGCCTGGATGTTCAAACAATAATTCATGAAATATACCTATTTTTCTAAGGTATGAAAATGAGTGCTACTGCGGTTCCGAAGTGACTGAATAATAATTTTGCTAAGGCATGAACTGAGTACTGAAAACTGTGGTATAATTACTTCCATGAAATGTCAACGCCATCGATTGAGAAAGTATCCCGCAATACATATACACAACATTGTGACGCTATAAACTGTAACTGTGAGTAGTGAGAAAAGCGCCCAAGATTCGCAAAAATCTAGATTTGCTCGAGAAGTGAACGATGCTGGTTCAGTATACTTTCGATAAGTTTTCAGTGAATATCTGTGTTTGTTCCTTGTTTGTTTTTCATGTATTTATAGGTATGTTGGCCGCTCGGCACTGACTGTGAACTGAACACGTTGGTTTCGAGGAACTTTTGCTTTATTTTTAACAAGCTAGTTCGCTTGTGTCCTTAAAATCTGCACTCTACAAAATAGTTACATACAGTTCAAAAATAAAAAAATAAATAGAATAGTAAACGATTTCTACGAATACAGTCCATCGCTGGCTTCTGGTCGTCGTGGGCAGAGATCACGTGACATCAAACTCAACTCGCGTCCTGATTGGCGCTGGCAAATCTATCATACAGCATATATGTCACTCTTTCATTACATTACACTTTTGCAGTCGCTGTGAAATTTTTCCTGCATTTCTACGTTCTACCGCCTCGTCAGTCGAGCATCTTCGCTTGCCTGACTCATTGGCAATTATTGATTTATAGATGGTTTGCACTGACAATCCCGATCCCAGAGATTCAAATGACAAAGGGCATGGCGGCCATGTTGGTGTACAGAACAAAAGAAGCTAACGAAGAATCTATTGTTAACTGTACACCAACATGGCGGCTATGATGTAAAGTGCAAAGGGTCTATTGATTTATTTATTGATTTATCTATTTATTTATTTATTTCTTATTTATTTACTGTACCTGTAGGGTCAAAGCATTCGAAGATAAGTTGCATGCATTCAATAAAGAAGTGGAAGCCTTCAGAAAGAAGGAGGTAACTGATATTATTTTGTGCGAGAAGAATTGTTTATGATCTTTTCCAAAATATTTGGTTTACTTTTTCCATCACAAAGAACGTACTGTTGTTAAGTTGCTTGTGGTATTGCTGTTTGCGTGTGGTATTAATGCTTACTTGTGGTATTGATGATTGCTAGTGGTATTGATGATTGCTTGTAGTATTGATGCTTGTGGTATTGATGCTTGTGGTATTGATGCTTGTGGTATTGATGCTTGCTTGTGGTATTGCTGCTTGCTTGTGGTATTGATGCTTGCTTGTGGTATTGATGCTTGCTTGTGGTATTGATGCTTGCTTGTGGTATTGATGATTGCTTGTGGTATTGATGCTTGCTTGTGGTATTGATGCTTGCTTGTGGTATCGATGCTTGCTTGTGGTATTGATGATTGATTGTGGTATTGATGTTTGTTTATGGTATTGGTGCTTGCTTGTGGTATTGATGCTTGCTTGTGGTATTGATGCTCGCTTGTGGTATTGATGATTGATTGTGGTATTGATGATTGCTTGTGGTATTGATGTTTGCTTGTGGTATTGATGCTTGCTTGTGGTATTGATGCTTGCCTGTGGTGTTAATGCTTACTATTTAAAAAATATCTTTTTACAGATTATGGCTGTAGAAGAAATGAGAAAAAACGTTGAAAAGCTAGACGAACTTGGTGGTGCACTCGACAGTGCCAGGGATGAGCTCATGGTAAGTATGTGCTGTCTAGTATGGTATCTAATATCAGTTTCATAAGGATGCATTCTCTGAGGCTAGAGCCAGTTACAATACTAAAGGTTGTTGAACAAGTCTGTTACCTTGTTTAACCCGAAGGAACTGAACACAGAAGAAGAACTTCTTGAGTGGGAGCCGACCCAGTTTCCCATCCTGCAGTCGATGATTGCATACAAAGAGCCGTACGAGAAGCTGTGGAGAACGGCTCTTACCTTCCACAACAAACATGAAGCATGGCTTAATGGTAAACTAACTTGTGCTGTTTAATATACCTTATTTGTGACAATGAAACGTTCCCACAGGTTCTGTACTTGGGCCACTCCTGTTTCTGAGTTACATCAATAATATCCACAAATCATCAACAGAATTTGATTTCTGTCTCTACTGATGATACTAACAGCCTTTATGCCAATAAGAACCTTCGTAAACTTGAATCAACTGTTAAGAGCGAATGCCTGTAAATATCGAGCAACTGGTGGCCAAACTCGAAAAAAACAAAATTCGCTCATATTAGGTCTACAGATAGGTATTACCAAGTGAATAAACGTGCTGGGGTTTGTTTTTCAGAAAACCGCCCGAATTTTGAGAAAATCGAGAAAATCGATTTTGGCTGTCGGCAGCCTCAAAACAGCCAAATTCCAAGGTGAATTTAGCAGGTCTCAAAACTTCTCTTGTATGCAAAAGTGAAGCAACCTTCCAAAAATCTGTCCCGATATATCGATTTAGGAAGGGTTTGGCATCTCATTTGGGTTGAAATTTTGATCTTGGCAATAATTCGAGAGGCGAGCAATCACAATTTAGGACTCGTATTTTTTCAACCGGCAGAAATATTGATTCCACATCAAAATCGCGATGGAAATTTTATCCATGTGCCTCACCTTCGATTTTTCTAAAAAGCTGGCCATGAAGTGTTTACACATTGAGCTAACACATATGTAAAATCTGGAATGGGTAATTTACTTTGCGCTTCATACGAAACCCTCGAATTTGGAGAAATTTTGAATAAAATTCGAGACAATTGCATAATTAACTCTTTGTTATTGTCCGACTCTTTGCAGAGTCCGTTACAAAGCTAACTTAGGACGTGAATATCGAGCTTAAATTGAAACCTGAGAATTGGAAAACAACTTACCTCAAGGGTATGGCATTTGCAAACTTCTACTTCATTTTTTCTTGATTTTAAAGACGGGTATAATAAAGTTGCTGCGCAAGTGATTGACAATTGACAACACAGAAGGTCAATTAACAGTTCATCCCGAAACTTCACGTATTCTAACTGACAGTGCATATTCTTTGACCGATTTTGACCATTACAATGTCCTGTTGGCCTTTTGAAGGTTATTCAAAAACTTTTGCCTCTAACAGAAACAGTAATTTTAAAGATAAACTGAACAGTAGCAGTCGACACTGCATAGGCACGATGGTCGGCTCAGTGTTGTGTGACTGAGCAAAATCTCGGCTGTAGGGGTGCCCCCGGGTGACCGAGCTATTTTTGTAAATATACCCTTTCTTTTTTCCCCCTTTTTTTAAGGTCATGAAAAGCACTTTCTAAATGATGTTTTGTCTATGCTTCCAATATATAGTTAAACGCTAAAGCAACATATTTACCGTGTTTTAAGCCCCGGTCAAACGTCACCTTTTTATTCTACCAGGAGCTAAAACTGAGCGATTTAAAAAAGGTGCTTCCGTGTTAGTTTTATCATCATTTTTATATTGAATGTAAACTTTTCGAACGGAGACTATTATTATTCCTTAGTGCATGCTAAAGTGGAACGTATTTCATTTCCAAACCATTAGAGGCCATCAAATGTTAACAGGCTTAGTTTTTAGGTACGCGTATGGTACTGGGATGTTGCCCGCGCGCCGCCCTTCAAAAGCGCACGCGTGTGACGTTATGCCGCGGTGTGTGTGTAGTGATGGCGTTTGCAAGTCTTGCTACGGCCCCGATTTTAGAAATTAAAACAGACTTTGAAATATTGGGCAGAAATTGTAGTATATGTTAATCTACATGGAGATGGGGACATGCAAAGCATGTTACCATATAGAGGGAGGGGCGTACATGTATTTTTGTCCAAGCAAAGTACAAAATCCGCTCCTAATAAAACATGAACAGTGCCTTATGACTCTTCTTCACAGCTAAATAATTTCTATCATTCATTATTTCGTTAATAAAAATAACGTTGCTAACATAACCAACTTTTTGTGCACTCTCATGCAATATTTCTATCTGGCCAATATACCTAGTGTACGAAGCTACACCCCACACTGTTAAGTCTGCCATACCGTGTATAAATAGTGACATTAATTGTCGCAGTGTATGGAATACATACTATAGATCATTAATAAAATATCCATATATATTAATGAATATATGAATGTACGGCGGAGAGAGAGAAATCCCGATTACCCCCGGGGGGGGGGGGGGACTCCCTTATGTGAGGGGTACATGGATGCTCGTCGTACCTTTTAGGGGTCAAAATCAGGAGTTTGGTACCACTTAGGGTATCCACCATCAAACACAGACATTTCTATGTAAAGCGGTACCTTTTAGGGGTCGGGTGTCAATTGAACAAAAAAGCTGTTATCAATTTACATTTTTATTATGTTTTAGAGCTAACCGGGAGGGGGTTATATGGAATCCCAAAAGGACATCAAGTGCTTTTAATTTCTTATAAAGAACATTTCTTCGTCATTTGAAAGCACAGGAGGCCCATACTGAGGTGTTTACCATTTGTAAGAACAAACCAGTTGGGGCGAGTGTTGTGTTATTGAAACTAGCAGTCAAACAGGACCGTTCGAAGAGGTGATGTTTACAAATGTTATCATAAAATCCCGCAGAAACCCTTTGCTTGTCCTCAAGAGTTGGTCCAAGATGTTGTCGTTAATAATACCCATGGTTATCCAAGGGTCCACGGGAGCAGGGGTATTTGAATGTTTTTAACAGGAAACTCAGCGTTTTCGGCCAGGGAAATAACTGCCATTTAACAAGGGAAAATGTTAAATGCCCCGCTATATATGTCGCGGGGGTCGGGGAAGGGGAAGGGGGAGGGACGTGGTTTTAATTGACTGCTGCATAACCGAGGATTCCTGTTTAAATATCAAATGGGATGATCATTTCATTTCCGGGAAAACAGAGTCCAAGGACCGACCGGGATTTATTGTACCATTTAAACGTTTCTCCCGATCTATTAATGAATATTATAATTATAAGTTACTGCGTTTTTCGATTCGTATCGTTATTGTAATAATAAAAGCATCCAATCAAAGGCGTTAAAAAGGGTATGTGATATACGGACAGTCAGGAGCCCATTACTCGGAGAGCCCATTTCCCATACTATATCTTTGAGTTGGTGTACATGTAGTTTATTTTACACATTGGGCTATTTATAGAACCAGATTTCATTGTTTTATAGGCAATGTACCTTCTTTTGCTAGAGTGCGAACACTGAACGCATGAACGAACGGTACAGGCTATCATATCTCCGCCGTTATCATGTTATTCTTTCGAACAAAGAAAAGCATTTATTCTTGGGGGAAAAACGTTTATTACAACACAACGATACGAATCGAAAAACGCACTCGGCAGTAAATTTTAATAATACATCATTCACGCTATATCGCTATTAAATTGATGCTATTAATAAATGGTGAGAGAGAGGGGGGGGCCTCCGCTAACTGAAAAATACCTCGTAGACTAATTTAAATTTACCGCTTATGCCAAGAATAATTGGAAGAGCAAAATAAAGAAACGTCACTTTAGACAAAACAGCATTTAGAAACAGTTTTTCATGACCTTAAAATACAAGAAAATTTAGAGGAGAGTCTATTAAAGAAACAGCATATGTTTACAAAAATAGCTCGGGCACGTAGAATATTGTCCCAGTCACGCAACACTGAGCGAGGCATGTCGACTGTTACTGTTCAGTTTATCTTTAACATTACTGTTTCTGTTAGAGGCAAAATGTTTTGAATAACCTTCCAAAGACCAAAATGATTTTGTACGTGCTGATGTTCAATTTGTTTTATCACAGTTAGAATACGTGAAGTTTCGGGATGAACTGTTAATTGACCTTCCGTGTTGTCAATCACTTGCCGAGCAACTTTATTATACCCGTCTTTAAAATCAAGAGAAACTGAAGTAGAAGTTTGCAAATGCCATACCCTTGAGGTAAGTTGTTTTCCAATTCTCAGGTTTCAATTTAAGTTCGATATTCACGTCCTAAGTTAGATTTGTGCTCGAAATCTGTAAACAGGCGGACAATAACAAAGAGTTAATTATGCAATTGTCTCGAATTTTATTCAAAATTTCTCCAAATTCGAGGGTTTCGTATGAAGCGCAAAGTAAATTACCCATTCCAGATTTTACATATGTGTTAGCTCAATGTGTAAACTCTTCATAGCCAGCTTTTTAGAAAAATCGAAGGTGAGGCACATGGATAAAATTTCCATCGCGATTTTGATGTGGAATCAATATTTCTGCCGGTTGAAAAAATACGAGTCCTAAATTGTGATTGCTCGCCTCTCGAATCATTGCCAAGATCAAAATTTCAACCCAAATGAGATGTCAAACCCTTCCTAAATCGATATATCGGGACAGATTTTTAGAAGGTTGCTTCACTTTTGCATACGAGAGAAGTTTTGAGACCTGCTAATTTCCCCTTGGAATTTGGCTGTTTTGAGGCTGCCGACAGCCAAAATCGATTTTCTCGATTTTCTCAAAATTCGGGCGGTATTTTGAAAAACAAACTCCAGCACGTTTATTTACTTGGTAATACCTATCTGTAGACCAAATATGAGCGAATTTGTTTTTTCGAGTTTGGCCACGAAATTTCGATTTTGCTCGATATTTACAGCCATTCGCTCTTAATATAGAGCTATTAAAGTGTTTATGAAACCAACTTTTGCATCTTTATTTTATTGCAGAATAATAAAGTTCATTGCTTTCTGATTATCAAGAGTATATTTATTTTTCAGTTCCGCCTTCGGAAAGGTCTCTTTTTCGCCATTCAAATTGATAACTTTATGCTAAAAACTGTCCCGTTTGCCGCGCGGCCAAATGAGCTGCGTGACGTCACTGTGAGGACTCGCTGTTTATATACTACAAACATGGCAGACTCGGCGAGAAAGTTTCAGAGAAAGCTAAAAATAAGCGAGGAGGTGGAAGATATTGTGTGACTGGTGGCCTTGGTTTTCTTCCCGTATTTAACTTTATCCTACGCCAAAATATAATGGACTTTGAAGTTAAGAAAAGCAATAGTCAATGTCCACATTCTATACTCATTCACAGTTTGTACAAGTACAACACAACTACAAAAAGTACAAGAAATGACTCACCAAGAACTCGACGATAACTTTAATACTCCTGTACTTTTATGCTGAAGTCAGAACAGCGAATGGCAAAGAATACAATATAGGGCTTCTCTGGTTTCTTGTAGAAATTCGTTTAAGAGGATCCTGAATGTTCGTGAATGAAAAACGGACGATACTGAAAACTTGCAAAGAACTATAAAAGATGGTTCTCCTTGTTCTATAACAAAATCATGTACTTTCGAGGTCTTGAAATGGTGCTAAATGCACTCGTGTTCTGCGCGTGCATCCGCAGTTTTTCACGGACCTCAAGCGTGTAAGATTATTTTTATAGAACAAGGAGACCCATCTTTTATTTGTTAAGGATTGTGTTGCGTTCTACTATATTTCATTTTTTTTATTGAATTGTATTGTGCTTTATTGTATTGTATTGTATTGTATTTTTTTGTAGAAATGCGCGTCTTCCTAGATGATCATATGAAGGGATTGTCACTTGCGAGTCCTCACAGTGACGTCATTGTAATGGCAGATTCGGTTCCAGGCCCCGTACAGTTTTTAGCATAAAGTAGTCTATTTGAATGGCGAAAAAGAGACCTTTCCGAAGGCGGAACTGAAAACTAAATATACTCTTGATAATCAGAAAAGAATGAACTTTATTATTCTGCAATAAAATAAAGATGCAAAATTTGGTTTCATAAACGCTTTAAACAGCCTCTGCTAACAATCGTATAATCTGCTACAAACCTTGACATGTACGTTATTATTGTCATGTATTTTGACCAATCTCTTATTTGTCATTTCAATATCGGTTAAATGAAATCCCGGCCTTTTCCATTTCCACCGAGCACCCACCAATCATATCTCACGATGTTATGCAAACTGACCAATCATATCTCACGATATAATGCAACTGACCAATCATATCTCACGATGTTATGCAAACTGACCAATCATATCTCACGATGTTATGCAAACTGACCAATCATATCTCACGATGTAATGCAACTGACCAATCATATCTCACGCAATTACCTAGTCATATAGTAATTAGGGTTATTTGAGTAAATATGTATCTAACGAATATTTAACCGATTCTCTTTCTGGAAGGCCCTTTCACAGACATCAACTCGGAGGAAGTGGAGGAGGAAATCGGCTCGATGTATCGCACAGTATTTAAACTCAGTAAAACATTCGGTGATGCAGCCGCACCACGTAGAGTGGCAGAGAGCGTCAGAAGCAAGATTGACAAGTTTAAAGTTCACTTGCCACTGCTACAAATAATCTGTAATCCAGGAATCCGGAGCAGACACTGGGACCAGGTAAGTACTGGCATGACATGTCTGCCCTTACAAAAATGAACATATCTATTTCCTAGCTACATTGTATTTCCTATCCGCATGCTAGTTGTTGCTATCTATTTCCTAGCTACATTGTATTTCCTATCCGCATGCTAGTTGTTGCTATCTAATTCCTAGCTACATTGTATTTCCTATCCGCATGCTAGTTGTTGCTATCTAATTCCTAGCTACATTGTATTTCCTATCCGCATGCTAGTTGTTGCTATCTATTTCCTAGCTACATTGTATTTCCTATCCGCATGCTAGTTGTTGCTATTTAATTCCTAGCTACATTGTATTTCCTATCCGCATGCTAGTTGTTGCTATCTATTTCCTAGCTACATTGTATTTCCTATCCGCATGCTAGTTGTTGCTATCTAATTCCTAGCTACATTGTATTTCCTATCCGCATGCTAGTTGTTGCTATCTATTTCCTAGCTACATTGTATTTCCTATCCGCATGCTAGTTGTTGCTATCTAATTCCTAGCTACATTGTATTTCCTATCCGCATGCTAGTTGTTGCTATCTATTTCCTAGCTACATTGTATTTCCTATCCGCATGCTAGTTGTTGCTATCTAATTCCTAGCTACATTGTATTTCCTATCCGCATGCTAGTTGTTGCTATCTAATTCCTAGCTACATTGTATTTCCTATCCGCATGCTAGTTGTTGCTATCTATTTCCTAGCTACATTGTATTTCCTATCCGCATGCTAGTTGTTGCTATCTAATTCCTAGCTACATTGTATTTCCTATCCGCATGCTAGTTGTTGCTATCTAATTCCTAGCTACATTGTATTTCCTATCCGCATGCTAGTTGTTGCTATCTACTTCCTAGCTACATTGTATTTCCTATCCGCATGCTAGTTGTTGCTATCTAATTCCTAGTTGATGGCACAAATCTACTATCCCTTTCTATCTGAGCAGTTTATCGGATAGTCCACAGTTATCTTTTCACTATCTTTTGGCTAGTTAATAACTATCTGTTAGAAAGATAGTTAAAAACTAGCCTATTTGAAACCTATATCTGCAAGAACACAAACCTATCCGAAAACTATCTGCATGTAAGATAGTAGAAAACTAGCCTATCCAAAAAGTATCTGAAAATATAAAAAAATACAGATAGTAAAAAACTAGCCTATCTGAAACCTATCTGCAAGAACACAAACCTATCCGAAAACTATCTGCATGTAAGATAGTAGAAAACTAGGCTATCCGAAAACTATCTGGAAATAATAAAAAATGCGGATAGTAAAAAACTGAAACCTATCTGCAAGAACACAAACCTATCCGAAAACTATCTGCATGTAAGATAGTAGAAAACTAGGCTATCCGAAAACTATCTGAAAAAAAAAAATACGGATAGTAAAAAACTAGCCTATCTAAAAACCTATCTTCAAGAAAGCAAACCTATCCGAAACCTATCTGTAAATGATAAAAATACGGATATGAAAAAACTAGCCTACCTGAAACCTACATTGCATTTGCAAGAACACAAACCAATCCAGAAACTACCTGCATTTACATTGTATGATAGTTATATATATATATATATACACCCGATCAAAAAAAAAGATGACACTCCAGAATATATATATCCCCATACGTGTCTTTGTTGTTACCTGGGAAAGCAATACCATAGGGATCGGGACGAGTACAATGCGCAAACAATCGCTTCGTTTAGTGCCTAAATGCCTAACAATCTTTCTAAGCGCCAGTGGGTTTGGAGTTTACAAACATTAGAAATAAAGGAAAGTTAAATATCTCATAGCGCATAATTTTTTCATTGTTTGATCTTCTCTTGGGGCTTAAATTAAACAAATTTAATAAAGTACCAGTTCGCTTAGACGCTTAGTACACCTTTGCCTTAAGAAAGTTGTTTTTAGAAAAGAATTGCGGAACGCTTGAAAAGGAAAATAATTAACCATTTTTTATTAGCTTCAATAGCATAAATTCGACCTAAACAAAACGCGGCTGCCAATCTCGTCAAGTGCAAAAAAGATTAGCAGACTTCGATACAATACTGTTTGATAATCAAAATAAATACAGTAGTTTAATATTCAGTAGAGCACGCGGTTGTGAAGGTTTTTTTTATGAGTTAAAGATTTTGTATCGAAATTTTACCATTTTTTATAGGCCATGTTGAAATGTTTTTCTTCACTTCAGTAACGCTAGCGTTACGTGACGACCCTTTCAACGGCCACGAAGAAGACGGGTGGAATTAGAAAGCCTTGAAATTGTAAATAATTTTGTTTTGTATAACATTTTATCAGTTGTGGTCCCTCGTCAAGTAAAATGCAAATCAAAATTATATAAAAACTTAAATCAATGTTCTTCTTCTTAGTTTGCTGAAAATTTTCCTTTTTAAAGTAACGAAATCGGTTGGGTAGACCGTGATCAAGATATTAATTTTTGAACATCCAAATAATTGTATAATATTTTCTCGCAAAATGTGTTGTTGTGTATGTCTTATATCCGAGAGTTTCCGCCGGCACCACTGTTATAAAAGCAACATTATTTCTTTCTCATCTGAACATAGAGTTGGATTCGCTTTTTAAACGTACTGAATTGTAGAACTAGAGGCTGAAGTCAGCGGTATATGCTGAAATCGATCATATCGTGCGCTCACCGGTCTGAGTAAATTTAAATTTCCGCGCTAGAATTCAAGCAAAATTATGTCATTTTGGGTAAGTGGCTAACTGATAGGATCTAATATTGCTACTTCGGTAGTTTCCAGTGAACAAAATGGATATAGGTGGAAGAGATTTCGCTATAAAACTGACTTTAACTCAAAATAAATGTCTCAGCCGCGTGCTTTACCGAGGAACTGGTATAGACGGCTTCCTTATTTATTGAACTAGTGTCTTTTGGCCGATCATATATACGCTCGGAGTTTTCATTCTTTCGGACACGGTTATTTCTTCACCTGACAAGAATCTCGGCCGCTTTTTGTTTAAGTTAGATCATGCTACTAAAGCAAATAAAAGGTTTTGTTTTTAAAGTTTGAAGTAAGCAACATATTTTGCTTAAGAGATCTGTTTCAGAGAGCAGTTTGTTTTAGTAATTTCTTAATATAACGAATATAAGAGGCAAAATTGTCTGTAATTAATACGGAGTATTGAGAGTTTTCTAGCGTCCGATTAGGTGACTAAACCCTCTAATTGAATATATTAAAGAAACTAAAGTACATTCTACCATTATTGTGATAAAAAAAAAATCTCATGCAGGATTTATTTATCCGATTTTGCTACAAAAAAGGAAACTTCTCAAGAAAGTAAGGTCAATTAGAACAACACTTGCTTGATTTTGAAATATTATTTTGAAAGCCAAAATTATATCTAAACCCCTTAGCTTTTATATCGTATAGATTCGGCGGCAACAAGGCAAATAGCCAGGTACCTAAACTTTTCGTTTTCACGGCAGTTTCGCGCGTGGTTCAACTGTATTATCTGATTTTTGCTTATAGGTGTTTAAACCCCAAGAGAAAACCAAACAATGAAAATAAATGCTGCACTATAAAAACTTAAACTTTCGTTTGTTTCTAACATTTGTTGATTTCAAGTTCCACTAGCGCTATGAAAAATTGTTAGGCATTTAGGCACTAAACAAAGCGATTGTTTGCGCATTGTACTCGTAAAGATCCCTATGGTATTGCTTTCTCTGGAAAAACAAACACACACATGGGGATATATATATATATTCTGGAGTGTCATCTTTTTTTTGATCGGGTGTATATATATATATATATATATATTTACAGTCGATGCCAAAAAGGTTGTCCAGCAGAACATAATATAATACTTTAATATCCATTGTTTTGGCCTATTGTTTTGGCCTAGACAATAGCCCAAAACAATGGATATTATAGTATTATATTATATTGTGCTCGACAACCTTTTTGGCATCGACTGTATATATACAGTCAATGCCAAAAAGGTTGTCCAGCAGAATATAATATAATACTATAATATCCATTGTTTTGGGCTATTGTCTAGGCCAAAACAATAGGCCAAAACAATGGATATTGTAGTATTATATTATGTTCTGCTGGACAACCTTTTTGGCATTGACTGTATATATATATATATATATATATATATATATATACTAAGGATTCGGAGTATTTAAATTCTTGGTTGATTCATATTTCGCTCTACAATACTGTTTCGTGGGGACCAAAGTCCTCACTCGTCAGGAGTTACTTCGTGAATCTATATATACATATTATCCCTGAACACCCTAAGTCTCTTTCAAAGTTGTTTGCACAGCACCTGACAGATCCATACGATGTCCCAGAGGAAACACAGCCAAACACACATCTCCAGTTCGATAGAAAAAACTGGAACTCCAATCAATAATTGTTTTCTCGGTGATGATGCAATGAAGACAGAACTGTTTCTAATAGCATGGGAACAGCCGTAATCACTTCTCTTACAAACAGACAACGGATTATAAAATCATAGTTTCCTTTTTAATGCTGACTTTTCTTAACTCTTGTTATGCCTGTAGATGAGTGAAGTTGTCGGGTTTGATATCAAGCCGGAGTCGACTACATCACTTTGCAACATGCTGGAGTATAACCTACACAAGCACACGGAGAGGTAAAACTACCCTACTGCTACTACTACTACGACGACGACGACTATAATAATAACTACGACTATAATAATAACTACACAAGCACACGTAAACTAATAATTCCTTACGATAATCATAGAAATAATACAATCATTAAATAATTAATGTTTTAACATTTACATTTTTGACATTTACATTTTATTTTGTTCATTCCAAAAATATATACATGATAGACTGGCCCGCAGGTAGCATTAACTAATCTAGGCGGGCCATAGTCTTCAAAATTAACAAATTACAAACAGGTATGATAACTTAACGGAGAGAGATATATAAGGGGAGAGAAAGAAGAATAAATAAGTGAGTAAATAAATAAATAAATAAATGAGTGAATTTGAGAAATAATTAATTATGTACATGAAGCGAATTCTAACAATTATGTGCCTATTTTTTATACTTAAATGATTTGAGTTTTGAAATAATAATGGGTGTGTCAATATAAGCATCTTCTTTCTTAAGAATGTCAAATAGTATTTTGTGAAATTCTCGTTTGAATGCCTTTTTTGATAGTTGTCTAAAATCGCATGGTATCTCATTCCACAGTCTTGCGCCAATTCTTGAGAAAGCTTTTTTTTGTACTTCAAGTCTCGAACCTTTAATGTAGAAATTTTTAGATGTAGAGGATCGTGTATTATAAGAGTGGATACTGGAAGTTTTCAAAAATAAATTTAAGATATTTATTGGTGCTAAATTGTTGGTTAATATCATACATTAAATTAGATACTGACTCACAATATAAAAAATTCAGTGGCAAAATATTTGCATCAATAAATAAGGAAACTGCATGTTCATTTCTGTTGGCAAAATACATAAAGCGGAGTGCTCGCTTTTGGAGGATTAAAATTCTGTTCATGTCTGACTTACATGCCTGACCCCAAACAGTCAATCCATAAGTTAAATAATGGGCAATTAAGGACTGGTAAATATTCAAAAGGGTATGTAAGGGGACAAAGTGTCTTAATTTCGTGATTAACCCAACTGTTTTACTTGGTGTTTCCAGGAAAGATTTTTGTCAATTAAGACTCCAAGGTATTTTACATACTCTTTACATTCGAGGAGAACATTCTTATATTTTTCATTATCAAATATACTAATATTAGGCTGGTGTGTGAGTTTGTTTTGATATGGACTAAAAATGACAAAATTAGATTTTTTTATGTTAAGGGTTAATTTATTTGAGGTTAGCCAATTATATACTTTGTTTAACTCACTATTTACTATCAGTTCTAGAGACTTAATATTTTTGTCAGCGTAAAGTATATTAGTATCATCAGCAAAAAGATAAAAACTGAATTTATCAGAACAATTTTGAATGTCATTGATATATAATAAAAAGAGCAGCGGGCCTAGGACAGACCCTTGGGGTACACCACAAACCGTTTCAGTTTTGTTGGATTTATGCGCACCAATTTGTGTTGTTTGAGTTCGGCCTTGAAGATAGGTAGAAAACCATTTGTTTATAACTCCACGAAAACCGTAATGGTTAAGTTTACCGAGCAAAATACTATGGTCGACTGTGTCAAATGCTTTTTTTAGATCTATAAATACTCCACACGAAAATAAACGTTTATCCATGTTGGTCTGTATAGCGTTAACAATATCAAGAATTGCATGTTGCGTTGAGTGTGCTTTGCGAAAGCCATATTGAGATGAATACAAAATATCCTTTTCCTCAATAAATGATTTCATTCTTTTGTACATCATTTTTTCAATTTTTTTATTAAAATTAGATAATAAAGATATTGGTCTATAATTATTAGCGTCGGTCTCATCCTCCGTTTTAAATATCGGTATGATTTTTGACATTTTAAGTTTAGAAGGATACGCTCCTAATTCAATACATGTGTTGAAGATTTTCGCTAAGATATCACCTATGGTGTTACTTGCAGATTTTAATAGTTGCGTAGGGCAAGAGTAGAGGCCATGAGATTTATTGTTTTGTATAGATAAGATTTCCAATTTTACTTCTGCTGGTGTGATAGGCTCAAAGGGAAATGAAGTATCGGGCGATTTAGATTTACTAAGAAAATTATGGTAATGTTGTTGAGCTGGTGGTAATTTATTTGCTAATTTATGTCCCACTGATGCAAAATGTTCGTTAAAAATATTTGATATCCGTGATGGATCTCTAGTGATTTTGTTATTGTTGTTAAAATCCTTAAGTGCACAGACTGATTTAAATTTCTTTGTTTACGATTTAGTAAATTATTTATTCCTTCCCAAGTTTTTTTCATATTCGTTAAATTAGCTTCAAAATATTCATGAAAATATTGCTTTTTGCTTAGCCGTGTCAATCTGCAGATTTTGTTTCTATAAAATTTGTATTTATTTTTGTCGCCGGATGCATATAACTTATTTTTTATTTTAATTGAAACTCGTATTCCTTTAGTTATCCATGGTTTAGAAAGTTGCTTTAATTTACGATGTGAAATCGCCTTCATAGGTGCATGTTTGTTAACAATTTTGTTGAATCTATCGTAAAAAGAAGAAAACAACTTATCTACGTCATTAGCGCCATTAAAAATAATGTCACTCCAGTCGATTTGAGAAAGGTCGTTATTAAAACAATCGGCGGAAAACCGCGAAAAATCACGTGCTTTAGTTTTTTTGGACCTTAAATTTATCTCTAGCTGATTTCATAATGCAGAACTGGGAAAAGTGATCACTGATATCAGAAATTATATTTCCACTGACCATAACTTGGTCAGGAGTACGGTGGCCCGGTCAGGTTACCACGTTACCACGTTACCACGATAGAGCCTATCGTGGTAACGTGGTTTTGAACGAAATTCAAAACCACGTTACCACGTTACCACGTTAGGAACCTAACGTGGTAACGTGGTTTTGAACGAAATTCAAAACCACGTTACCACGTTACCACGTTAGGAACCTAACGTGGTTTTGAACGAAATTCAAAACCACGTTACCACGTTAGGTAAGTCCGCGTGGAACTGGGCCTCGAAGCACATGGTTAACAAAATGGCGGAGTGTAAGGAAGGCAGTGAATCGAGCGGAGATTTTCTCGGAGATTTTCATCTGTTTGAAGATGAGGTAAATCTCAACAAGCCAACTTTAAATTTTACAAGACTAACCTCATCCTGACTGCATGATATGTGAGCAACAGAGATAATATAAGCGTATATGGGTAGCCTGCAGTGAAATATTCACGTATGACGTCCTGCACTACAATACAAAAAGACCCTCCTATAAATGTAATTGTTTTTATCATATATATAAGCTTACCACTGCCACTGACAACTGATTAAAATTTAAAATGTCTCAATCGTTGAGGGATCTTTGAAATAAACACAGCAGTATATAACATGCTAACCCGTTCAAATGCGTTGATATCGGAAAATCTGGTGGAATCGGGATTCCCTGTTGACTACTGCTCAACGGAAACCATAAAACAAAAAGAAAACTAACGAAAAGACGAGGCTTTGCCATTATATCAGTCATTTTTGTCAACCATGTGCTTCGAGGCCTAGTTCCATGAGGACTTTCCTAACGTGGTAACGTGGTTTTGAATTTCGTTCAAAACCACGTTACCACGTTAGGTTCCTAACGTGGTAACGTGGTAACGTGGTTTTGAATTTCGTTCAAAACCACGTTACCACGTTAGGTTCCTAACGTGGTAACGTGGTTTTGAATTTCGTTCAAAACCACGTTACCACGATAGGCTCTATCGTGGTAACGTGGTAACGTGGTAACCTGACCGAGCCACCGTACAGGAGTGTTAACGAAAATGTTATCGATAAGAGTCGCTGAGGTATTGCGAACACGTGTTGGCTTATCAACTGTAGGAATGAGGTAACAGCTTTGTAGGGACATTCAAGTCCTCATTAATTATTCACGAGGTATTCAGCCAATCCAATGGTCTGATTTTAATCCCTTGAGGACACTGGATACCTGGTCTAGTCCTCCTAGCAGTAACTGGAAAAGTTTCTAGTTACTGGAACAAGTTGTTCCAGTAACTGGAAATTTTTCCAGTTACTACGAATAAATTATTGAAAAACATCATGGCATGCATAATTACTCTTTTATTTGATTGCATTATGAACAAAAGGCAATTGAATAGCACTGATTGTTCAATTAACTTTGCTCTTCATAATAACAGTGATTAAAAGAATTTGTAGCCCTATTTTCTCGATATTTTTTAGTTTTCCTTGCAAAATACTAAACTACCAGCAACTTTTATTTGTCTTTGATTCCTCCCGAATAATTAATGAGGAGTTGAAGTCGTTCAAAGTCCTCCAATTTCGGACTGGACGGGATTTCAAGTCCTTGCAATTAGTTCCAGTCCTCGGCTGCGCCTCGGACTGGAACAAATTGCGCGGACTTGAAATCCCCGTCCAGTCCTCATTGTCGGACTTTAAACATTACATAAGAAATCATGACTATAGCGAGAAGTTTCACTTTTTAAAAGATCTATATTGAAATCACCCATGATGTAAAGAGGCTTTCCGGTAGAGGTTAATTTTTCTATTGTCTCTTCAAAATATGATTGTAATCGCTCTGGAGAATTATGTTGTCTGTAAACGATACCACAAATTATATTTTTCTTTTGAACAAAGGCAATTTCTATCCACATTGCTTGAAATGCTTCATTAGACTCTCTCTCTAAGACCTGATAATTAAGTGATTCATCAATGAACATACCCACACCTCCCGAAGCTAGTGGTGTGGGCACATGTTCAAAATCATAACCAGGTATTTTAGGACAACATGCAAGTACATTTGAATTGGAAATTTTTGTTTCTGTGACTCCAATAATATTAAAGTGAAAATCGAGCTCTTCTAAAAGATGAGTTTGAAGATTTTCCAGATTACGATTTAGACTTAATACGTTATTATGAAAAATCGAAAAAATACCATCAATTTCATTTATTGTAAATTTGTTTTTTAGCTACTCAAAGCTATGTGGGGAAAAATATCGGCTTTGGATGCGTTGGTTCAGAAGATTATTATTGGAATTTAAGTTATCATCTAAGATTGTGTTCAGGCTAAATAAGTCTAAATTATATAAACCGGACAATTTGTCTAAATTTCTTTTAGTTTGCAGATCAGTAGAAAGAGTGTTGTTAAACTGGCCATGATAAAAAGCTAAATCTCCCCTAAAGTTGAAATAAGGTAATTCTTGCAGGAATGATTTCGAAGAGTTTACTCTGTGCTTATTATTCCGCTTTTTCATTTAAGTTTGGACAGGACGAGTTTCAGATACGATAATAAATGATAACGATAATAAGATGTAATGGTAGTTAGTCATAGCATCGTTTACAGATACAGTTTTCTCGACATGTATGTTCAGAAGACGAAACATGATTAAATCAATTAACGATAAAAAGTAGTAAAATAACCCAGTACTTAGCTTTAATAGCTCCTGTATATTCTCATGTTCATTCATCCAATGCGTGGTATGTTCATTCATCCAATGTGTGGTATATAGTGAATAGGAATAAAATCCAGACTATCTTATGTAATTTCGTCCAACTAGATTATTTTTTTGTGTGATATTCACGCAAATAAAGTTGGGGGGGGGGGGGGGGGTGGGGTTAAGTCCCTTTGAAATATTGTATTCGCTCTCATTTCTCCTTCTGAACGTCAATTTGAACCAAACCAAAAGGTGCAGTGTTAAAATCACTTGAGAGCATATCGGGTTGATAGCAAACAAATTCAAATGAGTTTTATCGAGAGGAAAATCGGTGCATAAATGACATCTAGTGTACAATTTACTGGAGACAAACACAGCAACAGACTTAGGCACCTTAACAAACACTTGAGAGCAAACATTGTTTTTCAGCCGAGGTTCCCTTTAACGCTGTTACTACATTGCGTTGCTCCGTGTAATTGATCCAGTTCGCGTCAGTGGAAGCTCGCCGGAATTTTTTGTATAAACGGATTCTTAAGCGAATTTGTCTCTGAATGTATGGATTAATCTACGGCAGCTGATTGTTCTGTAAGCGTATTTGTTGTACTGACGCATGGTTGTCAAGTACTTGTTTATACAAGCTCGCCCAATGAGGCCAGGCATCATCCACATTGTCAAAGGTGTAGGAGCTGTCCCAGGGGGATAGATTTGAGATAAAGGCCTCCTGGTCAAAATTCTTCAATGATCTGTACTCAATGGTTCTCGTCTTGTGGTTCGGGAGTTTCTGTTTCCGAGAGGAAGAATCTGACATTTCCACATCTGATACTATTGTAAGAGAGCAGCTGATTGGCTAGGCTTGAAATCTTCATAGATCGACTTGAATTTTAAGTTATTTACATAAGCAAGCCGATGACTGGATAACATTCAGCTCCTAATATAAGGGATTCACTGATTGGCTACTTCTTGAATCCGAACGAAAAATACTTGAATCCGTGCAAGAATATGTGTGCTGCCTCCGCTTTCGCTCCGGCAACAATAATTAATTAAATAATTAATGTTTGGTATGTAACGAAAAGTTAATGAAATAGAAACCAGCCTATCTTATGTAGTTTCGCCCAACTAGAACAATTTTTTGCGTAAATACTCGCGCAAATGAAGTTCAGGGGGGCGGGGGGGGGGAGGTAATAATAAAAATAATAACAATAACAATAATAATAACCTACAACAAGCACACGGAGAGGTAACCTACCCCACATACGATGGAGCAAATAGATGATAGTTCTCTATGTGCTATTAAAAATATTGTACGCTAGTGATCTTGAAATTAAGCTGTGGATGCACGAGCAGAACGTGAGTGCGACTTTTCAATGCTTCAAATTGCATTAGAAAACATTTTCCGTGCTTTCATAGTGTTATAGAATCACGAGTGGAAGTTTGCGAAAACGAGAAATTTCAAGTTCTTCCAAACTTCACAAGTGTTTCTATAACTGTATAGAAACAAGGAAAATGTGTTTTCTATTTCCTTCATAGAATAAAATTATATTTACTTGAAAAGAAACTAATTGAATTCAAGTGGGGAAGCTTTGAATATGAGGGCGTAAATGTTGAGGTCAAGTAAACAGTACCCTGGGTACCAGAGGTTCTACTGTCTCCATTCGCGAGAGTTAGGCGCCGAGGAGCGAAGCGACTCTACTGTCTCCATTCGCGAGAGTTAGGCGCCGAGGAGCAAAGCGACGAGAACCTCTGGTGGCACGGCTTGCCAATCTCACTTCCATGTTCGAACTAGTATCACATTTCTCGAATAACCGGTTTTGCAGTCATGACGTCTGTTAGCTGTCAAATACATGTTTACACTTTTCCGCACCACTGATTTGCGCTACACGTGCCGACAACTTGTGTGTTCGAAATTCAGATAATGCAAAAGACTCCACTGAAACCTGGACTGAAACCTGCTTTATAGCGAACATGCCTCGACTCTCCAGCTCTCTAATGTGTGATTCCAACAAGTGAATTTAAAGGACACGCAACTATAACAGTGGCTTTCTGAGGACAATGCAGACCACGAATCGAACGCAACGCGGGAATCATTTCAAACACCAAAGACTTTCCCCACAGCAAAAACATCTTCTTCATGAATTTCACAATTGACTCATCTTGTTGAGGTTTGAGACTTTCGATCTCTGAGAAAAGTGACTTGAATGTTACAGAAACTGCTTCAGAGAAATACTTTTGCATGGAGTCTTCTGTCGTCATCTTGATTAAATGTAAATCCAAAACCGGTTTTTCGTTCGCTAAGTTATCTGGCCAATCATATCGACGGATATCATTCCTAATTATAACTAACCAATAATAAGCCTGGTACAAATTCTGTACCAAATTCGAACATGGAAGTGAGATTGGCAAGCCGTGCCACCAGAGGTTCTCGTCGCTTCGCTCCGCGGCGCCTAACTTTCGCGAAGGGAGGCAGTAGAACCTCTGGTACCCAGGGTAAGTAAACAGCAACGACAAGTAAAGACAAGCGATGCAGAAGTTATTGACAAAAATGGTTTGATATCTGTGTTACAGACTCGATGAGATAAGCGGTTCGGCTAGCAAAGAGTTTGGTCTGGAGAAAGCCATGGAGAAAATGAAATCTGAATGGAATGACATGTTCTTCGAGTTTGTGCCCTACAGAGATACGGTATAGTAAATGGTTTGTGAGATTGGTGTTTTATATATCTCGCATGTCAGGATAGCCTTTTGGATTTGTCCATAGGGTGTTTCCATCTTGTCTGCTGTAGATGACATCCAGATGTTGCTGGATGACCACATTGTCAAAGCTCAAACTATGAGTGGATCTCCCTTCATAAAACCGTTTGAATCAGAGATTAAGGTAAAGCCATTAACATTCTGAATGGGGGTATTAGCTTTGTCTTCTACAAAATCTAAGAACTCTTTTTCCACCCACATGCTCGTTGGCTTAAAACAAGCGTGCGCGAGCTGGTAGTGTTGAAATGTTGATAATTACGCTACGCGTATTGTTATTAATATTTTTTTTGTCTGTTTGTGTCTGTCTGACTGATTGTTACATAATTTTTTTTTTTTATACTTTTCTTATGATCCTTTTGAAGCTTAACAACAACAACAAATTGCTTATTTATTTTAGTACCAGGACCTACAATTTTTATTTTCATTAATATAGACCCTTTAGCTTGCCTTTTTGCTGCCCCATTTCAGACCACGTGACAGCTCTCCAGAGGATTCAGTGTTTTGTTTTCCAATTATAGAAATTGGTACATTTCCTCTTGGGATACAGAAAAACAACAATACACTCCTCAAGGGAAAAGTCAGCTGGTCTGAAATAGGGCAACAAAGAGGCGAGCTGGAAGTGTCTATTAACTTCGTCCCCTTTGTGTTCTGTAAATTGTAATAACATTGTGACAATTTCACGTTCATTTTCTACAGACGTGTAAAAAAGGTATCAATATATCAAATTGTGCCAAGTGTTTTATAATGCATTGTTACTTTATAGGAGTGGTGCGAGAAACTGATCTCAATGCAAGACATAATAGATTCTTGGCTGAAGGTAACTCAAAAGTTGATACGCATATTATATTTACGACTTGTGATCGAGCAACTGGCTTTTCATGAATCTCGTTCTAATCTCGGGACCCAACCTGCAGAGTTACAGCATGGCTATGTTAACGCTATCCATTTTGTCTTAAGTGCCAAGCAACGTGGCTGTATCTTGAGCCCATTTTCAGTTCAGAAGATATCATGGCACAAATGCCGGAAGAAGGGAGAAAATTTGGCATCGTGGACAGCTACTGGAAGGACATCATGAGCGAGTCAATAAAGGACACCAAGGTGCTGGTGGCAACAGCACAGCCTAACATGCTGGGACGCCTGAGCGAGTCCAATCAACTGCTGGAGGAAATTCAAAAGGGTCTCAATGCCTACCTGGAGAAAAAGCAACTTTTCTTTCCACGGTACGTGCTATTACCAACCGGGTTCACCATATCTCGCTCTTACACACATTGCTCCATTTAAGAGTTAATATTGCGACACACTGATGTGTTTTACTCCCATGACTTCTAAGGTTCTTTTTCTTATCCAACGATGAATTGCTGGAGATCCTGTCGGAGACCAAGGATCCACTCCGTGTTCAACCTCATCTAAAGAAGTGTTTTGAGGGCATCGCTCGTCTGGAGTTTACTGACGACCAAGAGGTAGTCGGTATGGTCAGTGCTGAGAATGAAACCGTACCTTATCCAACAAAAATTATACCTGCTAAAGCCAAGGTGAGCCAAAGTCGATGCAGTGCGATAGATGAGCCTCGTGCACATGTTTGTTCACAACCGTCAAATGATCTGACCAGTTTGTGAATTCATTGTTTTAATTATGGTTGTACGTTTGATATAGGCCACACCGCGGCAAAACGGTATGCTTCGCTGGCCAAAAGAACGAAGGCTCTGCTATCAAATATAAATTACCGAGGGTTTCAACTTTTTTAGTAAATCATTTTATAACTTAGTAAACTCACAGTGAATTACAAATTAAGAAAACTTCAACCTGTTAAAGTCTTAGGCTTAGCTTTTAAGTAGTTTTCTTATTTTTTGACAAAACAGTTCACAAATGGATGCTTTCAAGCAGAAATTTAAAAATCACGGGTATGTGCCTGTTGTTTCATTTCAGTTTTCGCGGGAAACTGGGGGCGGCCGCGCGCCGACAAGAAATAGCAAATACGCATGCGCGTAACGTTTTGCCGCGGTGTGGATATAGGCTATGTAGTTGATGATTTTATGTATGATACAGGGTATGGTAGAGAAGTGGCTTATTCAAGTAGAGGAAGTGATGATAAGTAGTCTGAGGAAAGTCGCTGACGATGCTGTCACTGCCTATTCCCAGTCTCCACGTGGAAAGTGGGTGCAGGAGTGGCCTGGACAGGTAATGCCGTATCCCCATACTCTTCTCACCACAGGAAACCCATTTTCGCATCTTTTTTCTTTTATGAGAAGAGGAGGATGTGTTGTTTATACGTTTTGATGCCTGAACGACGTGACCTCTCTATTGCGTTACTTTGTTTGTAGTGAATATAAGAACATGTAATTATATCCATTAGATCACGTCTTACTTGGAACTAAGATCAGAATTAATGAAATGCAAACATTTTCGGTAAACACGCACTGTTCCAGAGAAAGAGAAGCGAATATTCAAGGTTATACTACTCTTAATGCGGTTTTCATCACTCTCTTTGGCTCAATCTCACATTCTTGGTAACTCACGCCTCTCCGTAATTCATATAAAGAATTTAAGTTTTTTTTGACGCGAAGTTGAATAATTGGTGGCCGGGCGATAGCGTAAGGCAGCACTCGTAATCTAGCAGAAATCTTAAAAACATTTTGATCGGAGGATTCCACATGCAGCCAATCAGCAACTCGCTCATTTCAATACGCAGCCAATCAGCGAGTATTTGCTCTGATGTCAAAGCACATGCAGCCAATCAGCAACTCGCTCATTTCAATACGCAGCCAATCAGCGAGTATTTGCTCTGATGTCAAAGCACATGCAGCCAATCAGCAACTCGCTCATTTCTATACGCAGCCAATCAGCGAGTATTTGATGTCAAAGCACATGCAGCGGCAATGGAAGTATTGTGCTTTACTTTATTTTATTAGCTTCGCCAACAGCCATTATAGAATGAAATATAAAGGTAAAGCATACACATAAGCAAAAAAATGCATTCGGTTGGCAGGGGAACCGCAGCAGCGGAATGGCCAATTACTACGGGCCCATGACGTTAAGAACCATAAAACCTGAATACAAATATGGTGATAAGATGAAGTATGATGCAGCAATTACATACAGCAAGAAACTGGTTACACTTCGGATAAATGGTTTTAAACGTGCGTGGGTTTTCTTAATCATAACAGGATGCGAGAGATGAAAAGTAATACTTAAGCATAATAGACTTAAATGAAGGAAGGCTGTCCATGTTTAAGTTGAGTTCGTCAGCAAGAATATTCCAAATAAAGAAGGATTTCTGATAGGTTGAGGTTTTATATTTTCGAGTGACAAGCTTAACTATGTTACTGGATGATGATCTAGTAGTTCTAGTATTGCGAATAACAGGAATGACTGAGGAGTTCATACTGCGGACTAGGCCATGAGTGATTTTAAAGAAGAAAACCATAGTTAGATATTCATGCTAATAGCAGATTGGTAAGATATATAATGACTTTAACCTCGTCATGTAATCAGTGTCAGTAGAAAATGGAAGTTGTAGGGTGTACTTAGTCTTTCTAGTTTCATAATCAGTTCAATTGTCTGCGGCGCCCATATCCGAGTGGCGTAACCGTAAGTAAGGACGCACCAGGGCGAGATACAAATGAAGTGCGTCTGACTGTCGTACTTTGTATTGATCTTGTATTCCTTCTTATGTAACCAAGAAGCTTGTTCGCCCGCCCAGACTGTTCGTTTAGTTGTCTTGTCCACGTTATATTGCTCGCCACCTAGACGCCCAGGTCTCGTTATCTTTGAACACTGAATTTTAACGGACCTGAAACCAACCATAGACGCTGATCAAAGTCAGGACCCGGCTAAACCACACATTTGTGGAGGGAGGAAAATCGGAGAGCCCGTAGTAAAACTCTCGGGGCAAGAGCGAGGTACAAACTGAACTCATGTGGCGCTGCGAACGAACCCGGGGCACAGAGGTTAGAGACGTTCAAGCGCTGATTATTATAGCGCAGATAGCAGTAACTCAATCAGTTCGAAGGAGCATTCATCAGGTTCTGAAGCCTTTAATGTGCTCTTCAAAGGCCGGTAGTGTGCACTTATATCGCTGTTGGCTTTGGTAATTAATTGTTAAACCAAACTCAGTACTTACATATTCGATTCGCATGCAATTAGTAATTTCGAAATGCCAGATGACAACGGTACTGCTTTTATTTTAAAGTTTGTTGAATTAGATGAATTGGAAATGATATTGAAGTTTTAGCGTATAACCAGAGTATTTGCATGCAGGTTCGAAATTACACCTGCAGTGTATGTTATAATAGTGCTCTTGTAACTCGTGTTTCTGAACGAGATTGATTATATTATTTAAAGAGGAAATCATCATTCGAAAAACTGTAGGAATACAATGAATAAGAAATTGAAAATATTATCAGAAAGCGCGGCTGATGAAATGTCGGCGAGACTTACCCTGCACACAACGTCAAACGTGAATTAGCTCTAGGAAAGGTAATCAGACTGTCGGCGAGACTTACCCTGCACACAGCGTCAAACGTGAATTAGCTCTAGGAAAGGTAATGAGACTGTCAACGAGACTTAACCTGCACACAACGTCAAACTTGAATTAGCTCTAGGAAAGGTAATGAGACTGTCAGCGAGACTTACCCTGCACACAGCGTCAAACGTGAATTAGCTCTAGGAAAGGTACACAGCGTCAAACGTGAATTAGCTCTAGGAAAGGTAATCAGACTGTCAGCGAGACTTACCCTGCACACAGCGTCAAACGTGAATAGGGTTTGGGTTTAGGTTAGGTTAGGAAAGGTAATGAGACTGTCAGCGAGACTTACCCTACACACAGCGTCAAACGTGAATTAGCTCTAGGAAAGGTACACAGGTCAAACGTGAATTAGCTCTAGGAAAGGTAATCAGACTGTCAGCGAGACTTACCCTGCACACAGCGTCAAACGTGAATTAGCTCTAGGAAAGGTAATGAGACTGTCGGCGAGACTTACCCTACACACAGCGTCAAACGTGAATTAGCTCTAGGAAAGGTAATCAGACTGTCAACGAGACTTACCCTGCACACAGCGTCAAACGTGAATTAGCTCTAGGAAAGGTAATGAGACTGTAAGCGAGACTTACCCTGCACACAGCGTCAAACTTGAATTAGCTCTAGGAAAGGTAATGAGACTGTAAGCGAGACTTTACCCTGCACACAGCGTCAAACGTGAATTAGCTCTAGGAAAGGTAATCAGACTGTCAGCGAGACTTACCCTGCACACAGCGTCAAACATGAATTAGGTCTAGGAAAGGTAATGAGACTGTCAGCGAGACTTACTCTGCACACAGCGTCAAACGTGAATTAGTTCTAGGAAAGATAATGAGACTGTAGGCGAGACTTACCCTGCACACAGCGTCAAACGTGAATTAGCTCTAGGAAAGGTAATGAGACTGTCAGCGAGACTTACCCTACACACAGCGTCAAACGTGAATGAGCTCTAGGAAAGGTAATGAGACTGTAAGCGAGACTTTACCCTGCACACAGCGTCAAACGTGAATTAGCTCTAGGAAAGGTAATGAGACAAGTGCGAGCTGGCGTCAATGACAGTCTATTCAAGAAGCAGCCAGTGGAATGTAGTATGGTAGGCAGCACTTACTTCTCATTGATAACTTTCAGTACAAGTGCTTTAATTTCTAGATCTAGACAAATTCTATATCAACTAGTAGATTTCAGGAGAATTGTGTCACCTGGCATCGCTTTATCGTGTGGTTTACCAACGTTATGTGATCTTGTAGTCGTGAAGACGCTCTGGCCATTTGTGGCATACAACACGAATACGCACCATGATGAACTCCTGCTGAAATTGGCCCTCACATAACATTCATTAGCAGCTACTCTATGGCTTTCAAGCCAATGGAAGGTCGCATTTCCTCTGTGGAGCGTTTATGCTTAACCTTGGCAACGAATCGCCAATTCGGCCGTTCATTGAAGAGTGCTTCGCATGCTGTCGATTGGAACAAAATATTTGCATTTTAAGACTTGGGTCTAGCGGTACGTGACTGCTGAGAAACGGAAGCAAAAAACCTTGGACTCGCCTATACGACAAGAGCAAGTCATGAGTTTTTAAATAATCTGTATGCTTCTGTAAACAACTACACACACTCTTATTTTTGACCCACCCTTTGTGGAACAACTTTCCTGCTATAGAAGTTAATGCTCCTTCAGGTTATCAATTTCAGAATGCCTGTAACATTTTCTGATTGACTGTATTATTGTAATTTTTGTACTGTTCGTATGTATAATTATTTCTCAAACTCATTAATAATTCATTGTATTTTTAGTCAGTCAGAGGACTGGACTACATTTGGTCACGTGCATGAATCTTAATACCCAGTGAAACACCAGAATAACATCACTAGTGATTTGGAAATGTGATTTTCAGCTGTGCTTTTATTAGGTATCAAGATTCATGCATGTGATGCACCTAATTAAGCTACAAGAATTACAGCATAAGTACGACTTTACATGAAGAGACGTGAAGGTGAAGATGGAAATATAACTCGGTGTCCAGAGTGTGACTCGAACCATTGTCCTCATGACTGCACTACTAGTCCTCTGTCTTGTCCACTACACTATCAGGCTGTTTGTTGAAACGATCTTGACAAACTAGGGACTTTAAGCAACCACGACGGCAACGTCTAGGACGTCGGCATAAAACAATTGTGAAAAACAATTCAAGGCGAACAAGGGAAATAGTAGACACCAAATTTCGGGAGAAAACACTTTTCTACGTCCCGTCGTCATTGTCGTCGCCGTCCTGGTTGCTCAAAGGGTCTAATAACAATCACAACCCGTGTAGTCTATAATGAATGCAACAAAATACCGACAAACAGTAATTCCTTATGAATGCAGGTATTGTATTCGTGTGAGAAGTCATATCAAAAACTCGAGCTTCGTTGTTGATCAAGGATTTCAAACACCGGAGTTTGGATCCCCTGATCACCAACTCGCTCTCGTTTTTGGTATATAACATAACACCGCTAATTCCCATCATTGCCTACATTAGCTTGCTATTTTACAATTGTATACGATGAAGTATGCTTTTAGTAAATAATACTACAGTAGTTATCATTAGTTATTTACAGCTTTCTTATGTGAAAATAATTGTATTTAGTAACTCTAAAGATCGCTCTGTGAACTTTATTTCTTTATTAAAGTTTCTATCTTTAATGATCTGTTTCGTTCCCTGTAGATTGTTTTGGCCGTCAGTGGCATTTATTGGACCATGGAAATGTCCAAAGCAATCCCCAACAAGGGAGGGCTTAAGGTAAGTGGTATTGTAAACACCTGAAGGGATGGCTAAGGGTAAGTGGCATTGTAAACAAGGGAGGGCTTAGGGTAAGTGGTATTGTAAACAAGGGAGGGCTTAAGGTGTAAGTGGTATTGTAAACAAGGGAGGGCTTAAGGTGTAAGTGGTATTGTAAACAAGGGAGGGCTTAAGGTAAGTGGTATTGTAAACACCTGAAGGGATGGCTAAGGGTAAGTGGCATTGTAAACAAGGGAGGGCTTAGGGTAAGTGGTATTGTAAACAAGGGAGGGCTTAAGGTGTAAGTGGTATTGTAAACAAGGGAGGGCTTAAGGTGTAAGTGGTATTGTAAACAAGGGAGGGCTTAAGGTGTAAGTGGTGTCATAAGCAAGGGAGGGCTTAAGGTGTAAGTGGTATTGTAAACAAGGGAGGGCTTAAGGTGTAAGTGGTATTGTAAACAAGGGAGGGCTTAAGGTGTAAGTGGTGTCATAAGCAAGGGAGGGCTTAGGGTAAGTGGTATCAAACAAGGGAGGGCTTCAGGTATAAGTTGTATTGTAAACAAGGAAGGGCTTAAGGTCTGGATAAAGGTTCAAAATGGAAACGTTTCGAAAATATCTTTTTTCGCAAATTCTAAATCTAAAAGCCTTAATCTAACATAAAAAACTGAAACTAATATATATTTTTAAAGCCTTGAAAATGCGACTTTTTGATTTCCCGCTAAAAAAGGCGCGAAAAATATACAACAGCTGCTGTCATACATACATACATATACTTTATTTTGATACGCTAGCCACTACAACTACAACACTGAATGTTGACCCGCGAGCTGATTTCCAAGTAGGGCGTACAAAGATTGGTGTATATATATACAAGATTCGTGAATGGTATGAATTAACGATATCTCATGTTAAGCTTACATTTTTTTTTAAAGACTGATGAATAAAAATGAAAATAATCAGCATAACTCAGTGTCAGGCATGGAGGCAATATTACGTTTAAACTGAGCTAATGTGTTTGCCTTCTTAGCCTTATCCGGTAGGCTGTTCCAAAGCATAGCACCGCTGTATTTGAAGCTGCGCTTTAGATAGTTGGTTTTTGGCTTTGGAAGTGCTAGGTCCGTGTCAAGGTTTCTTAGATTATATTGAATTTTACTTTCAGAAAGTCTTATAAATGATTCTCTTAAATATGGTGCAGATTGATTATTCAGGGTTTTATACATTAATGTCGATTTAATTTTAATTTGTCTTTCTTGGAGAGTTTTCCAGTCTAAGCAATCAAGTATATCTCCTGAGCGAGTTTCAAAGCCTGCACCAGTAATTACTCTTGCCGCACGAGATTGCAATTTCTGTATTCTATCTTTAAGGCCTTTGCCGCAGGTATCCCACAAAGGGGAGCAGTAATCAAAATATGGTTGTACTAGGGCTTTGTATATGCATTCAAGTGAAGTGATTGGCACGAAGGGCTTAATTCGCCTCAAGGCACCAATCCCTGCACTCGCCTTCTTACAAATGCTATCAATGTGATTTTGAAAGGTTAGTCTCTCATCAATTTCTACTCCAAGACATTTGTGTGAGCCCACCCGAGCGACTCCAGCATTGTCTATAAATACATTGTTTGATATTTCCTCGATTTTGTTATTAAGATTACATGTTATTTCATTCTCTCTATCCTCTTATTTTCTGCACTACTTTTAGTTCGTAAAGATTTCTACGTTAATGCAATCCCCACAAAAGTAAAAGTAGATCGTTCCTGGTATTCAAAAAAGAAGAAGAAAAGAGAAAAGCAGCACAATTTGGTTTGTGATAATTTGGTATATACTTCATGGTAGTGTTTCGTTCCCTATAGTCTCCCTGCATAATACTGTAAAACAGAGAAAATTATTATGCAGGGAGACTATTATGGAACGAAACACTACCATGAAGTATATACCGATAATTTAGTTTGTGAGCAAATTTGGCAGCGGCTGTAAAGTTCTTAGGACAAACAATGGCTGGAGGTATTATACTCAAGTTCCACTGAAGTTGGAATCATCGAAGACCAAAATTTCTCAACGAATCAAGCAGTAAAGCTGTGTTATTGTCAGTCGACCAAAATTCAATGCAGGAAGCTAAGGTGTGCCGGGTTTGCTTCAGCGCGATAAAATTAGAATGTGACGTAAACAGTCTACCGTGTACATGATGTGGATCGAGCAGCGCTTCAGTGGTTTTTCCTGCTCTGATATTAATTGTTCGCTTACTGTGGTGCCATTTTTCTGTGCTCTTGAAGAGTGTTTCTTCTTTGAAATTAAACTGGAATCGACACTATAGTTTCTGTTGAAGTATCGGGCATCAGTAAACTGTATATAGCTTTCTCTCTTCTCATTTGAGCCAGCTCGTCTGAACTTTGTAATCGGCCGAGACATGAACACAACACGAATCGCTCTGATTGGCTAAAGTTAATGAGATTATCCTTGGAGGCGGGACATCCTAATCATCCGTCAAATGAATCGAAAAACTTAATCGGGCTGTTTCTCGACTCTTCTTTTCGGCCAAAAAGAGAACTTTATTGAAGTCCAGCGTTTTCGTGTTTTGTCCAATTTTTCTCTAATTTTCACTTCGGGGAATTTTGAAATTATTTTTCGTTCAGGTTTTATGACGTGGTTTGTATCGAAATAGGATGAAAAACTACTTTTTCAACTTTAAAAAGGGATAAAATCAGTAATATACAACATATCAAAAATCCCCAACACAGTAATTTAGATAATTTAGTTGGGATTGGAAAGGGTAATTAAGAAACTTTTTTTTAAAGCCTGGCATGAAGGGCTGAACACCTGGCGGACGGAGTAATTTCGCATTGAAAAATATGCAACATCCACGCTTTTGTTCAAAACGGATTAAATACATACTTTCTTCAATTCAAGACCTTTAAAACGGTATATAGTACGTCTATGTGGTTTTAATTGCGACGCTGCAAAAGCGTTTTTCCGAAATGACACATCGTACCTTTATCCAGACCTTAAGGTAAGTGGTATTCATATCGTGTTATGCTAGGTTTGTTGTGCTCCTATCATATCGTGTTATGCTATATACTCATTGTGTTCCTGTCATATCGTGTTATGCTAGGCTTATTGCATTCCTATTATATCGTGTATCGTGTTTACTAGGCTTATTGAATTCCTATTATATCGTGTTATGCTAGGCTTATTTTGTTCCCATCATATCGTGTTGTGCTAGGCTCATTGTGTCCCTGTGATATCGTGTTATGCTAGGCTCATTGTGTTCCTGTCATATCGTGTTATGCTAGGCCTACCTTCAGAAGTCTAACGGTCAGATTGACGAGATCGTGGCATTAGTTCGAGGTAAACTCGATGCTGGTGTGAGAGTGACACTGGGTGCTCTCACAGTCATTGATGTTCACGGTACGGTACAAGTTTGACTTTTTCTTTTCGCTTTCGTGCTCAAATTTGTTTTCCACCAGTGCCGCCCATGGCTACAGGGCTCAGTTTTGTAAAATACTGTATTCAGTTGTTCGTTTCTTTTTTCTTGGAAACTGTCCCAAATAGTGCAACTCTTATGGTTGACTGCTAAATGCAATGTTTATTGCGTTTGTAGCACGGGACGTAACAGCGAAGATGTGCGAGGATGACGTCAATAACCTTGAAGACTTTCAATGGTTAGCACAACTGCGCTATTACTTCGAGAATAAAGACGTGATTGTACGCATGATAACAACCTCCATCAACTATGGCTATGAGTATCTAGGCAACAGTGGAAGGCTGGTCATTACACCATTAACAGACAGATGTTACAGGTTAGCAGTTTGTTATCCTAACTGTGTTTATGGTGTCTCTAAAACTCATTTAAATAAACTCTTAATACTCCAAAAACGAGCTTTACGACTAATCTACTTTGCAAAGTCAAGAGATCGTGCATTTCCTCTTTTTATTAATGCAAATATACTCCTAGCTTCCTCCGCAGGCAACTCTTCCGGTTTCACATCTTTTTTCGATTTATTCGATTATAATTAGGAGTTGCCTGCGGAGGAGACTAATGTGCTCCCTATCTCCTTTATATACCTTGAGCGTGTCTCTAATAATTCTGCTATTGAAAACCTTATTCATGCTTTTATTAAAACAGCTTATATCCACAACTATAAAACGCGTTCTTCTACACAGCGGTCGGTGAAGGAAGATGGTGGTTGATTTCAGAGCCCCGCCTTTGCAAATATATATAGATTTCATATAGATTTTCTTTTTCTACACTCTTATTTGCTTTTCTTTTTACATTAACTACTGCCTAAGATAATTATGAGATAAGCCAGTGACTAGGAAATATTTAGAAGAGATTCTGGATGCGAAACTTCAAGCTTTAATACTTCCACTCAAAGAAAAGATCGATGATCTGAACAACAATATAGATGAATTCTCCTTCATGAAATTTGCGAATCAGAGGTACGAAGATGCGACTGCAAAGATGGATAAGCTTCAATCTGACTTCGATGGAATCCCCCGGGGAGGGGGGGGGGGGGGGGGGGGGGTACTTACATGAAAAATGGGTATGTATGTGAGGCCAAGAGGCTCAAACCCTGACCCTGTTTGACCGAATCCGAGCTCCAAAACCCTGATTGCCCCCTTTTTGGGAAAAAAAAAAACCTGAATGCCCCTTCTTTAAATTGTTTTCAAAACAAGGTCGGATATATATCCCGGCCGGTATACCGCGTACCGGGATTGCATGCAAAATACGGAACATTTCAAGTCGGGACGTGTCATTGGGTAAACAAATCAGCAGATGAAGTACATAGATAAGTACTGAAGTACGGGAACCTCAGTGCTTGCATGTGGGCAGGCGATCAAAATGCGGCAACAGAATGTCTTTTTTTGACATAGTAGCTAAAAAAAAACCTAACCGCCTAAAAAATACTGAACCCCGACCCTGACTGCACCCAAATTATACTCAAATCCTGACCCTGATCTGCCCAAATCAGGCCAAAACCCTGACCCTACCTGCCCAAACGGAGCTCAAAACCCTGACCCACCCGGGCGGCACATACATAATACGTCACAAACAGGAGTACCCCCCCCCCCGGGATGGAATCATCCTCGAGAATGCTCAAGTGAAGACTTTCCAACGGACTTAAAACGCACGGTAATATGCTGAATGACATGGAGCAATAGAGCAGACGCGAATGTGTAGAAATACGTGGGATTCCCAAGGACCCGTATTGCGAAGAAAACTGCAATCAAATTTTAATGGACGTAGCCGCTCTGATGGACGTGCAGATGAGTCCTTACGACATTTCAGTAAGTCACCGCCTACCACAACCAAGAAATCTTGATCACCCGCCGGCAATCATCCTCAAATTCACTAGCTAGAAGATCTACTCGCGATGCTTTCTATAATGCTCTTAGCACCTTGAAAGACAAGACTACAGAACACCTTCATGCCACTACAATCGTCCACAATAACATCTATGTAGCAGAGAACGTAACCAGAAGAAACAGAGAGTTATTCAAGGAATGCTTAGCCATTAAGAAAGAACTTAAGTTCAACTTCATTTGGACGTACTCTGGTAGGATCTACCTAAAAAAGGATAGCACTGCTCAGACAAAAGTTATCACTTCCCTCGAGGACTTTGCATCTTTGAAGAGCCGTTTGCATTAAATCTGAATCGGTTTAAACTGTCTATTATTTTTATCCCCAAGCTAACTGGCTTTGCCTTGCCTTGGAATTTGAAAGTCATGCCTTCCGCAGTTCTATCACATCGCACACGATCTACACGTACACGATCTACACGTACACTTATGGCTACGTGACAAGTGGGAACAGAGACTTCGATCAGATCGATGCATGCAGGTTATTGATTGTAGTTAATATTATATTATATTATATGCTCTATGTATTTTAAGCTTATATATAGTCACGTACACTTTAGCTATATACTTCTAGTCGATTACATGTAATTGCCCAATCTGCAACAAATTTGTAAAAAAATATTGTCAAGTCATAGAATGCGAAAATTGTCTCCTTTGGATACATCGTAAATGCAGTGGTCTAACAACCAGAGCCTATAACTATTATACACAAACAGATGACCTTTGGTTTTGTTTGACCTGTAGGTCTCACATTTACCCATTTAATTATATTGATAACTCTCAACTCATTGAATTGGCCTTTAACCCAAATTCAAATTGTGTTTTCTCCAAAAAAATATCAGAGTTAATTTTAAATCATGCTAATATTGATTTATTATCTTCTATTGGTCTTTTCCCTCAATTAAATGACTTTGATGTTGATATGCACGTACCCCAAAGAACAAATTTTGCCTATTACAGTGTACATGATTTTCATAATAATCTAGAAATTTCTAACCTGAAGAATAGCTTCTCCGTTATCCACTTAAACATCCGTAGCAAAGTATGATATTTCTATAATATTGTACAGATTTATACTATAATTTCTCTGTAATTGGTCTCTCTGAAATTAAATTTTAAAAAGGGAAGGATATATCAGTGAACTTGTCTATACCAGGATATTCATTTATCTCCCAATCAAGTAATTCATCAGCTGGGGGTGTTGGTATGTACATCAATAATCAGTTGAACTTCTCTGTTAGAGAAGATTTGGGAGTCTGAAAAAACGAGTTTGAGTCAATCTGGATTGAAGTAGATAATCCTAAAGGTAAAAATATTTTATGTTCTATATTTTATAGACATCCAAGTACTCCAATTGATTTTTTTTTATCTGGCTTAAATTTTTTTTAGTAATGTTAGTAATGAACAGATATACTGCTTAATTATAGGTGACTTTAATATAAACCTTATAAATCATGAAACCCACCCCTAACTGGGGAATATCTTAACACACTAAATTCTTATTTATTTATACCATTAATAACTCATCCTACAATAATTACGCATCACTCTGCTACACTCATTGATAATATATATTTTAATTCCTTTGAACACTATACTATAAGTGGTACTGAATATAATGATCGACCTTACAGATCATTTACCAAATTTTGTAA
Organism: Actinernus sp. WN-2022; assembly: GCA_030867875.1. Taxonomy (NCBI): domain Eukaryota; kingdom Metazoa; phylum Cnidaria; class Anthozoa; order Actiniaria; family Actinernidae; genus Actinernus; species Actinernus sp. WN-2022. Next base: position 54,699,494 of record JAOWCC010001634.1, read on the forward strand.
TCAGGGATATTCCTTGACTTCAGCAAAGCATTTGACACTGTTAACCACCAAATTCTCATGCAAAAACTCAATCAGTATGGCATAAGAGGGTTAGCTAATAAGTGGTTTTGCTCTTACTTATCTAACAGAAAGCAATGTGTGTCTATTGGCAATATTACTTCAGCATATAAACAGGTAACTTGTGGAGTCCCACAGTTTCATTCCTTGGGCCATTACTATTTCTCTTGTACATAAATGATTTGCTGATGATTCTAATTTGTTTCTAGCTGACAAGAATATTTCTACTATAGAGCGCATTGCTAACCATGAGCTAATAAAAGTTAAAGATTGGCTTTAATGCAAATAAACTTCCTGAATATCGATAAATAACATTACGTCATTTTTCATCCTCCTCAAAAAAAGGTCCCATCATCTATTAAATTATCTATAAATAATAATGAGCTGTCTCATAAACCCAGTATTAAGTATCTTGGTGTTCTGATCGATGCTAACTTGAATTGGAAATGTCATACTAACGAAGTCTCTGGAAAAGTTGCTAGGAATATATGATTTTTTATCGAAGTTAAGACATTTTGTTCCTCTCAATGTCTTAATTATGTTATATTACACATTAATATATCCATTTCTTACTTACGGTATTGTGGCTTGGGGTAATACTTATCATACCACCCTTAAGAAAGTAATAGTGATACAAAAAAATAATTGTATATATCATGACTTTATCTAATTTTGATGCCCATACAAATCCTCTATTTAAGAAATTAAACATATTAAGATTTCCTGATTTAATCTATTTGCATACTGCCTTATTGATGTATAAGTTTAATAACAATAGTCTTCCAACTGCCTTCACTAATTTCTTAGTACCTATCAAGAAAGTTCATAACTATAACACTAGATTGGCCTCCAAGTCCTCATATTATATTCCAAATATCCACACTAATTATGGCAAATTTAGTCTGCGCTAATGTGGAATTCTGCGCTAATTTATGGAATTCTCTTCCTGAAAAGATCAAAATGAATACCTCTATTAAATGCTTTAAATATTCTCTTAGTCGCAAACTTTTAGAAAATTACTAGTCTCCCTACCTTGATTATCTTTATTATTATTACTTTTACTTTATAATAATTAGTTTTTTTTCTTCCGGATACCTTCTTATGGCAGCACTTTAATAGTGCTTCTATATGATTATCTATATTTATTTATATTTACATATATTACATCATAGAATACCAATTTGTGTGTGTTTTGCCTTCTTCCGCTTTTCTTTTTCTTTTTCGACCATAATAAAAATGTTTTTAATCACGTGTCTTAGGGTATCTGGCTCGTTTAGGTTTTCTAAAGCTATTTCAGGTACCCTAGCACTCTCTCTTCTCGATAATCTTTATTTATGTTTTATATTGTAAAAATGAGTGTAAATAAATATATTTGTTGTTGTCGTTGTTCTTTATTGAATATATCAGACTTGAAAAGATGAGGAAAACGTTCTTGAGACTTGGGCCTCAAATATGGAATTCTTTGACTCCATCTATACGTTATCTTATCAAACTTACTTTTAAGACAGAATCATGAAACACAGATTCTAAAATTTTATTAAAAGCTTTAGCCTATTTGCGGAAGGAAGTCTCTTTGTAATTGATATTAGCTTCTTGTAATTGAAATACATTATTGTCTATTTTACAACAACCGCCAAATTTCTCGCAATCTGATTGGCTTATTTTCATATATTTGGACAGACAACAAAAGCTGACGTCATTTGTCAAGGAGTGTGCGTGGGGCTTTCGTTTGAAGCTAAAAGTGTTTTGTTGTAAAATTGACTATTTAGTTTGTTGTTGTAAAAAACAAGACGTCTCGTGGATCCACAGCTATTTTGACCATGTTATGACGAAAATCATTGTCAATATTAGGACAGACACATAAAAAACTAACTTCAATTTGTTAATTGGTGTCCTTGCTCACGGTTAGCTCAGAGGTTAAGCTCCAGTCCCTCCCGGTTAGCTCAGAGGTTAATAAATCTGATATGCTGGAGGTTCAAACTCCTTGCCAGACCAACACCCAGGCTCTTAAAATAACTGAGTAAAAGGTGCTGCCTTTGTGAAACAATCTCGTTCTGGAACTGCAGATGGTTAGACTCTTCGCGTCTTCTCGAATAAGGACGTAAAGTCGTAGGTCCTACGTCGACCTCAAGCTTATCAGTCTCACCAGACTCAGTGTCACGAGTTACCGACGTTAAATAAGGTTGCTTTATTATATGACTGTTTATTGAGTGGGAAAGATGACTTTGAATGCTGCAATTTCATTGGTTGCACAGCCGGAAAGATTTGTTCATCTTGCCCGCTCAGGATGTTACGAAAGCCTCGTCTTGTTCCATAAATACGCAAGAAAAAAACTTGGCCAAATATCCCCTCATCTTGGCCTCACGCTTAGTCAATAACCTTTATCTTACCTTTAGCCAGCGGATTTGGTAGAGTGACGTTTGGTACCGCAATACGTCAAAGTTACGGCTACCACATTCCATAGAGTATATATTTCGAAAGGGCGGGAAAGAAATACCGCAAGACAGTACATGTAGCTGCACCATAAACGTACCGTAACTTTGTTGAACCAAAACTATGCATTGTGATTGGATAAGATGGACAAACACAATGGAGAATACATTTCAATGTCAATGTAACCGTGCCATAGGTCTGTAACTTCCCACTCATACGAAATCCGCTCTGACATTGAAATGGCTTCTCATTGGCTCCTCTGTTTTGGTTAAGTCAAGTTGCCCAGTTAATGGTACGGTAATATTGTACGGTCCGGTTACGGTATGTCTTGCCATAGTGATACTTCTTTCAGTCTAGCGCCTCGCAATTCTTTACGTGTCATGTGTGCTCTGATTGTTAGGACATTAATGGGAGCTATTAAACTGAACCTTGGTGGTGCCCCTGAAGGTCCGGCAGGAACAGGCAAAACAGAGACCTGCAAGGACCTGGCCAAGGCTGTCGCCAAACAGGTATGCTGTATTGTGAGAACGTTTCAGTTTGTTTTATTTTGTTTGACTAGGGTATTTATACAATTTCTTGCCTCAATTTAGTGTGTCGTGTTTAACTGCTCAGATGGTCTCGATTTCAAAGCTATGGGCAAGTTCTTCAAGGGCCTTGCACAAGCAGGTTGTTGGGCGTGTTTCGACGAGTTCAACAGGATAGAGTTAGAGGTGAGTTTAGTCGGTGAACGGGAACTCGCGATCGTCACTGACGAACATGATGCGGTCATGACCTTTGATTGTGAACATGTTTTGTGCAGGTGTTGTCTGTAGTAGCACAGCAAATCCACACAATCCAGAAAGCAATCGCCGAGCACAAGAAAAGGTTCATCTTTGAAGGCACAGAGCTAGTGCTCAACCCGACTTGCACAATGTTTATCACCATGAACCCAGGCTATGCCGGTAGACAGGAACTCCCCGATAACCTCAAGGTGAGAATAATTCAATGCTTTTACTCACGATGTGGTGCTTTTAGTGTTGGTTTCGTTGATTTGTTTGTCATTTCTACTGCTGCAGGTGTTGTTTCGTACTGTCGCCATGATGGTGCCAGACTACGCGTTGATTAGCGAAATCTCTCTTTACTCCATGGGCTTTATCAATGCAAGAAGGTATTAACTGTGTTATGATTGTTGTATGGCATTACTAGTTATCTGGGTTTTCCACGATCTTAATGTTAAAGGATTTTCGTACGTCACCTCAAACAACTGAGTTGTACATTATCCTTTAGAAAAAACTCTCTGAAAACTGAACTGATGAATCAGCGCCAGTGAACCATACTGGCTGCTCTTGAATAAAAGATAATAATTGTGTGTTTTTATAGTCTGGCACAGAAAATCGTGGCCACATACCAGTTATGTTCGGAGCAGCTCTCCTCCCAGTCTCACTATGACTATGGCATGAGGGCCGTCAAGTCTGTTTTGACCGCTGCAGGTAACCTTAAACTTCGATACCCTGATGACGACGAGGCGGAGCTCATGCTAAGAGCTGTTATGGAAGTTAACCTTGCTAAGTTCTTGTCGCACGTAAGTGTTTAACGAAACTTGCATGAATGCAATGTTGTGATCCATTTTTAATTAAAGTGCCAATGAAGTGAAAAAACCGACCCCATTTTTATTTTAGTGTTTTCAATTTTAGTCTACTCTTAGTCATTCTGTGCAATTCATATCAATCAAGAGAGCGCGAACATTGTATAGTGAGGCATAATCACGTGATAATCACGTGCGTGACGTCAATGGGGTTATTATAATAATAATGTCTTTAATATAGTGGTAAATATACATACCAATATTTTAGTGTATTCAATTTTAGTCTACTCTTAGTCATTCTGTGCAATTCATATCAATCAAGAGAGCGCGAACATTGTATAGTGAGGCATAATCACGTGATAATCACCTGCGTGACGTCTGTGCAATTCATATCAATGAAGAGAGCGCGAACATTATATAGTGAGGCATAATCACGTGATAATCACGTGCGTGACGTCTGTGCAATTCATATCAATGAAGAGAGCGCGAACATTGTATAGTGAGGCATAATCACGTGATAATCACGTGCGTGACGTCTGTGCAATTCATATCAATCAAGAGAGCGCGAACATTGTATAGTGAGGCATAATCACGTGATAATCACGTGCGTGACGTCTGTGCAATTCATATCAATGAAGAGAGCGCGAACATTGTATAGTGAGGCATAATCACGTGATAATCACGTGCGTGACGTCTGTGCAATTCATATCAATCAAGAGAGCGCGAACATTGTATAGTGAGGCATAATCACGAGATAATCACGTGCGTGACGTCTGTGCAATTCATATCAATCAAGAGCGCGCGAACATTGTATAGTGAGGCATAATCACGTGATAATCACGTGCGTGACGTCTGTGCAATTCATATCAATGAAGAGAGCGCGAACATTGTATAGTGAGGCATAATCACGTGATAATCACGTGCGTGACGTCAATGGGGTTAGTATAATAATAATGGCTTTAACCCTTTCGCACCCGGACGTGTTTGGGCTCAATGGGTGAAATGCAGAGTGCTAACTCAACCCTCCCCCCTCAGTTCCAGTTTGGCTAGCCCGGGCTAGTTAAATACTGCTGACTTTTTAAACCAAGGGCTCAAACTTTCCCCATGATGCCATTCGGCAGAATTCTACAGACTCGGCGACGGTGAGTATGGTTTCTTCTGTAGGTTTTCCAATGACATGTGCTCTAATTTTGGACAAATAAGCCACTGTAAGAGAGCTAGAGGACATCATTAAGTCTGATAACGGCTGAAAAGTACTTGGTTTGCTTTTAGTAGGCCTTGTGAGGGGTTTCATAGGGTTTTTCTTTTGTGTTTCTGCTTTGAGACACATGAAATTATTCTTCACTGAAACCCTTGAAATTCTGCAGTTGGTTGTCTTTTTCCCCTGCTCAACCTATTAGGGTGTGTTTTTGTCACTTTGAAGCAACGGCTCGAGTCGAAATCACCGCTCTTGGTTGTAGGGGTAAAAGACTTATAAAAAAAACCTACAGGAGTCCCAGAGGGGGGGTCCCCTTGTGATTTTTTGTTGATTACCCAGCATGCAATTGGAGGTGGGAGCAGGAAAAACATGGTGGAGAGAAGTGCAGCATTAAGAATAGCACGCTTCACAGTCGCAATGTGTGTTTTGTGCAAACAAACCTGGTGGTTCGAAAGATTAAAGAAGGTACTGTAACGACTGAGTGCTGATTTTGTGTTTGCTTTTGATTTCAAGGGCGAATGGGAAGGATTTTGGAGGGCAATTTTCAGCTGCTCAAAATTGGTGAAAATCGGAGAAACGAAAAACGATCTCCAAAACAAATGAGTTTTTCTCCAAAGTGGGAGAGTCAAGCGATCCCAGTTATAGCTGTGGCTTTGAAGTCATTCATCCCTTGAAATAATATCGCAACATCGTATTTCCAGCGTGTCTAGGTTTGATGCAATAATTTTCTCCAGGTACATGCTTGATATTGGCCGGTTACGGCCGGTTCGGGTGCGAAAGGGTTAACAAAAGAAGTGAAAATTATAACTTTCTGTTCTTTTCATTCAGACTCGGCGTTAATTGGATACTCACCAAGTAATCAATTATTTGGCCAAATTTTGTGATGTATTTGTTTTCTAGACAGGAGCTATGAGCAAAAATGTACTTCCCTAGTCTTCTCTTATTGGACACTAATTCAGAAGCAACAGTAAGGTCAGAGGGGGTGGTTCAAAGTTCAAGTTAATTGAAAAGATTTGTATTAAGCACAACATATGCATCTTCTGGTTGCTGTGACTTCATTTTTGGGAGACATGTTGCTAATGCCTCCAATCATGTGATCTGCCACACCCTTTCTTGTCCATAATTGGGATATTGCTTTCCAACCATAGATAACCTGTAAAACATTCTCCTGTCCAAAATATCAGGTCATTTCACATGCAATTGACATTATTCAAGTGCAATGGATGTTAACATCCTGCAAAATAAGTTTGAATGCAAACAGAAGAGGTCACATGACATGGGTAGGGTGGTGATTAACCCTTTCGCACCCGGACGTGTTTGGGCTCAATGGGTGAAATGCAGAGTGCTAACTCAACCCTCCCCCCTCAGTTCCAGTTTGGCTAGCCCGGGCTAGTTAAATACTGCTGACTTTTTAAACCAAGGGCGCAAACTTTCCCCATGATGCCATTCGGCAGAATTCTACAGACTCGGCGACGGTGAGTATGGTTTCTTCTGTAGGTTTTCCAATGACATGTGCTCTAATTTTGGACAAATAAGCCACTGTAAGAGAGCTAGAGGACATCATTAAGTCTGATGACGGCTGAAAAGTACTTGGTTTGCTTTTAGTAGGCCTTGTGAGGGGTTTCATAGGGTTTTTCTTTTGTGTTTCTGCTTTGAGACACATGAAATTATTCTTCACTGAAACCCTTGAAATTCTGCAGTTGGTTGTCTTTTTCCCCTGCTCAACCTATTAGGGTGTGTTTTTGTCACTTTGAAGCAACGGCTCGAGTCGAAATCACCGCTCTTGGTTGTAGGGGTAAAAGACTTATAAAAAAAACCTACAGGAGTCCCAGAGGGGGGGTCCCCTTGTGATTTTTTGTTGATTACCCAGCATGCAATTGGAGGTGGGAGCAGGAAAAACATGGTGGAGAGAAGTGCAGCATTAAGAATAGCACGCTTCACAGTCGCAATGTGTGTTTTGTGCAAACAAACCTGGTGGTTCGAAAGATTAAAGAAGGTACTGTAACGACTGAGTGCTGATTTTGTGTTTGCTTTTGATTTCAAGGGCGAATGGGAAGGATTTTGGAGGGCAATTTTCAGCTGCTCAAAATTGGTGAAAATCGGAGAAACGAAAAACGATCTCCAAAACAAATGAGTTTTTCTCCAAAGTGGGAGAGTCAAGCGATCCCAGTTATAGCTGTGGCTTTGAAGTCATTCATCCCTTGAAATAATATCGCAACATCGTATTTCCAGCGTGTCTAGGTTTGATGCAATAATTTTCTCCAGGTACATGCTTGATATTGGCCGGTTACGGCCGGTTCGGGTGCGAAAGGGTTAATATAGTGGTAAATATACATACCAATATTTACAAGAATAATAATTACGTTTATGCTATACCTATTTACTAATTATATTATAGAAATATACAGATTACTATTTATAGAGCTAAATGATACTTAAAATACAATCGATTAATAAAACTGGCTTTGAAACACTTGGTGTTTAATCTAGGTAACTTGCTGGTGGGTAGGCTTCCTGCTTCCTTTTCTGTAGATGGACCTGTCTGTTCTTCCTAATAAGTAATATATATATATCTTTAAAATTTGGCACCTTTAACTTAGATTTTGTATATATATCGTATGGTATTAGTATGGTATTATGGTATTATGTATTAACAATATTACTATATATGTAAATAGTTGAAACTAGAGGTATCTTAGCTTCCATTCGTGTTATAATGTCATGCCCCAGCTTTATTGTCCTACTATAAATTTTATATTTTGTTACTATTAATTTGTCGAGCGTTTATATCATGAGCCCCTGGCTCGGGAGATTGGGCAACCACTTCCTGCGTTACCGACGGTAAATAAATTATTATTATTATTATTATATATACATGTGCACATTAAGTATACAAAGAGAAGAAACCCATCCCTAATATTAACAATCAGAATAAATGTGAAAGAGAAAAAATATGCCCTGAGCGGGATTCGAACCCACGGCCTCCGTATACTGGTCCAATGTGTTAACCACTACACCATCAGCACGACGACGCTGGCAACGCAGCCGATTTTCTGGTTTTTGTGATACCGTGAGTTTTCCCGGGATGGGTTTCTTCTCTCTGTATACTTAATGTAATTTAAAATAAGCTCGTATCCATTCGGATCCTTCTGGCTAAGCGATTCCTAGGTTGGACGTATGTGCCTGTGAATCAATAATGATCTTTAGTTTGAAAGCTTAATTCGGAAGTTATGGGCTTTCCCGTCCCGAACCCGAAAGAGAAAAGCCCGGGAAAACTCACGGTACCACAAAAACCAGAAAGTCGGCTGCGTTACCAGCGTGGTCGTCCTGATGGTGTAGTGGTTAACACATCGGACTAGTGTACCGAGGCCGTGGGTTCGAATTCCACAATATGAGTGGCGATGTTGTATCGGATATACAATGGTGAGTCATACCCGATACAACATCGCCACTCATATTGTAAAGTACTTATGATGTGCACCACATAACATTTTAAGCTTTGATTTCTCCCACCTTGCTATCGATGTGGGATGAATTAGTTTCTCACAAAAACATGTCCCACATCGAAGAGACAGTGCAGAAAAACAGGTCCCACATGGAAGAGATGGTGTGTACGTAATAAGAGATCAGATGTACTTTGTCATTTCACCCTGTCCGGGATAAGGGAAGTCAGTGATCGGTCGTGAGACCTCCTCATACTAACGCTAGCCTGGCTTATAGTTAGTATTCTGTATCATTGATACAGAATACTAATAGGCTGCCTAGAATTTTGTGTGGGGTTTACAGTGTATCCACGTGACCCGAATGCTGGGTCTGGATTGGCTAGTACCCTTATGCATTTTTAATGAATATTATAAATATATTTATATACACACTGAAACAAAAACACTCTGCAAAAGACATATATCATATATTTCCTTTATATATATATATATATATATCCTTTATATTTCCTTCTCAAACTCATTAATAATTCATGACATAATCAGCCAACCAGGATCTTGTATTAGGTCAAGTGGATGACTTTGGAAACCCAATGAAACACCAGTTGAAAATCACTAGTGTTTGAGAACTGATTTGAAACACATGTGATAAAACTGTTCTTAATCTGCATATTCATAAACCAGTCAAACAAACTCCAACATGAATCAATACTTTTAATCGTAAATTATTTCAACAAATATGGCCATGAGTTACATTTCATTTAGCTATGTCATTGACAAGATTCCATTGTGTTTCGGTAACTTAAACATTTCAGATTAACTATTTCAAATTAAAGTTTACCGTACAATTGTTAAAGTCACCGAAACAAAATGGCATCTTGTCCATGTTACCAGCAACTTGCTGTTCCACCTTCCTTTCATTACTTGGCACTACGCTAGTGGACACAGTGGCTGTTGCAGTTTCGTATTTAGGGCCTAATATTGCTGCTACATTCGACTCGACCTTTTCACTAGCTTTTTCGTATTTCATCAAAACATCTGATCTGTGCCCAGTTCTGTCGCGTATTAACTTAACGTATTAAATTATCTACGCCCGCATTAAACAAACTAAACGCACAAGCTACGCGCAAACAGTAGTATGGGCAGTTCTCGGCTTAATGCCAGCAGCCTTGCACATGTCTGGCAACATACGATTGAGGCTATTAATAACAACTTGCATTTTATCAAAAGCGAACGTTTTCGAGTTAGGCTTAAAATTAACAGCGCTAACTTTTCTACCGTGACTCTGCACCAGGCCTATATATAGGCGGTAATACTCTACTAAACAAGGCTCGTGAATTTCACCTACAGAGTGGCATATATGCCTTAAAGTGCCCCTACGATCAAATTTTGACATATCAATGTTTTTGCATATTCATAAAGTAGAGTTCATATATTATTACCAGTTCAAATTGTTTTTCGATACAACGACAGGAAGTCTTATTTTTTTAGCTCCGAATATTGAATCTACACGTCCGCCATTACTGGAAGCCGTGCCCTTTGTTCAGCTTTAAACAAAGGTTTATTCACCGGAAATGATGTCATACACTTAACGCTCGCCGGCAGAACACAACGCCTGGAGGCATATTTCTACTAAAAACGTCTTCACGTACATAAGAAGAAAGTTATATTTATCTTTGCGAGGTTGGCTACTTTTTTATGCACGCTATTTCGCGCCACGAGGTTGTCGTGTTAAGTGTATGACATCACTTCCGGTGAATAAACCTTTGTTTAAAGCTGAACAAAGGGCACGGCTTCCAGCAATGGCGGACAGGATTTTACCGGTAAACTCTCCTAAAATTTGTGGTTTAAGATGCCCATTTGGGAATACTTTTTACTATTTCGGATATTTCTAATACTGATTGACCTATAGACACTGAAAAAGTGGCAAATCAAAATGGTAAATTTTCGTCGTAGTGGCACTTTAAAACACGCGGTTCATATTTCAAATCAAGGAGCCCTCCATGAAACGATTTCGAAGCATTTTCTTCAATCGGATATAGTTATCACCTATCTCAAAGTTAGTTAGGCAGATTCGCCTATGCTCGCCTCCGCGGAGGCCAAACAATTTGCCATTATAATAATACACTACATTCAACAACGACTTAGCTGAGTCCTGTCCTAGCAGTCCTATCTTCCAGAACTTTCTCTCCTCTTCTTCAGTCACTGGCTGCTTCTCTTCTTGTTTGGATCGCCACTGGCCCTGACTTCATTTCTCCTCGACTTCTGAAGTTCTCAGCACCAGCCATTATATGCCCTCTCACCAAATTAATAAACTCGTGTATCACCACCAAGTCATGGCCCATACAATGGAAAGTGTCTAACATCTCACCAATCTACAAGAAAGACAGTGAAACAATCAAAAGTAACTACCGCCCAATCTCGATTCTCACAGCCCTCTCCAAAGTCTTTGAAAAGGTCCAGTTTGACCAACTATATGAATATTCCCTTGGTTTCCTGAGTGATAACCTATCAGGTTTTCTGAGGGGCCACTCATGCTCTACTGCTCTTCTGAAGATGTCTGAAGACTTTCGAAGTGCTCTTGATTTAAAGGAAAACACGGCGGCCATAACCATAGACCTGTCAAAGGCATTTGACTCTGTCTGTCATAGCCTTTTACTGGCAAAACTTGAGGCTTATGGCCTCTCCGAAGACGCTGTTCAACTGCTTTGCTCCTACCTATCTGAGAGAAGACAACGAGTAAAAATTGGCAACGATTACTCAGAATGGATGAACGTTAAGCATGGAGTACCTAAAGGCTCCATCCTGGGCCCCCTCTTGTTTAACATATTTATTAATGATCTTAACTTTGCAGCTCTCAACACCTCGCTGAGGTTATATGCAGATGACACAACCGAATATGCATCACACGCAAGTCCTGATATATTACAAGCATACCTGCAAACAAATCTTAATATACTTGTCGCGTGGTTTAATCAAAACTTTCTATTAGTGAATAATACAAAGACACAGACCATTATTCTAGGCAAATCTAGTATGCCACTTCAACTTATGATGGACAACAACAAACTTGAAACTGTTAACGAAATTAAGCTACTTGGCTTCATAATTGACAAATCCCTTTCTTTCAAGCAACATGTTAAAGAAATATGTAGAAAAGTTAACGCGAAAGTCTCTATCCTGAGACGTATCCGTAAAATGATCCCTACTGACCTAATGCTAAAAGTTTACAAAGCCTTCATCCTATCCCAGTTCGAATACTGTTCTCAGCTATTAATTGGTATCAGTAATAACCTATCCCAGAAACTAGAATTAACTAACGCCTATGCTCTCAGAACAATACTCAATATGCCCAAAAGTACGTCCTATGACGATCTATTAAAGTTAGCGTTAATTAATACACTAGAGCATCGCCGTTGTGTACAGGCACTTGTGTTAGTCTACAAATGTATTTATAATCTAGCACCTCTGTACATTACTGAGATGTTCTCATTACGTGTACTAGATAACTATAATCTTAGAGGTCACTTGAAGCTTAAACTTCCTACAATAACTTCATCTTACAGGCAGCACTCCTTTACCTATACAGCTTCTAAATTATGGAATAATCTACCAGATAGTGTCAGAAGAATAGAATCTCTACCAGTCTTTAAAAGTAAACTTCAAAGTATGCCCATTTCGTCTTCACTTAACTGCAACTGTCACATATGTAAATAGCATTATCCAATATCACATATACATATATATATATATATATATATTAAGTCTTAATTTAGAGTATTTATTGCTATTATCATTATATTAACTAAAACCTTATCTGTAGTATGATCATTATTAGTATTATAGCATTGTAACTTATTCCACTCATGTATGTCTTTTTATGCTTTTACTGCAACCATCATTTGTATACAGTTTAATCTTGTAATATTGCACGCTCACGTTTAAAAGAGCCTCTGTGCTCAACCTGTGATACGTGGTTAAATAAATTACTACTACTACTACTACTATCGCAATGCGACTCCAGTACGAGTTCCTTCTTTCATTTCAGCATCCAGTATTCTTCTAAAGATTACAAACCCAATAACACGACAAAATGTTAGGATACTTATCATTTAGAATTTCCAAAGAACACTGCGACATTAAATACTGCAGTAGAATGTTTAAACCCGCAAATGTATAAATACAAATACCTTTTATCTGAAGGATCCAGCGGATTATAATCCATGCTTGGGTTCTTTTCAACTAAGTACCGGCGAATGGCACATTAGGAGGGTACGGGTCTTTTGAACTCTTTGCAACCTCCTGCACAAATTTCGACATCCAGTAGTTTAGTGTCAACGCGTCCATGTCCGATAAAGGCTGACTAAGTGGCTGAACTTTATGAAGGTCATACTCCTTAAAAAGTCCGCAAACCTCTACTGAAGCAAACTTCACCCTTCTTGTTCGCTGCCATTCTTCAAAGAGACTAGCCGCCCACTTGTTTTTATATCGAGTAGAGTTCGGTACTGACTTTTCTACACAAAGTTAAGCCTGACTTTCAGCCGTCTCCTCCGGTTTGTTCCTCCCGAGAGAGACGTCTGAAGCCAATAGCCGGTAATTCCGTCCAGTGACGTCACTACCAGAAAACCTGGTAGTGATCTTTGATTGGTTCATATTCTATAATTTCGCATAATTATCATAATTAACTCATCCGAGAAGACGGCAGGATTCACTTTGGACTCGCGATTGTTGATCGTTGAGTTTCAGTGGAGTGATTGTCTTTGGCAAATACCTTGAATTCGTAAGGAAAACATCTGGAAATGGATTGAAAGTGTCCTGCACAATAACCGGCCGACTGTCCTGAAAACATGTACATTTTATCGCGTCGCGTCCGCGGGGTTGTTGATAATCGATTATTTGTTCACACTCGCAGTGGTAAAGAATGCCGCTACTCTCTCCAAGGAACTGTTCTTTCCCGTAAAAGAGTCTTCGTATTTCTTCGAAAATTCTCCATTATCCTTTCATGTTTTTCTACTTTTCTGTTGCATGATTTACATAGGTAATATCTCGTAGCTGTGTCGATTCGAACGGCAGATCGCGAGACAAAGGTCAACAGAAAGACAAAGATCAACTGTACTTTGCCTCCAAATATAATATAACGATTTGTTGCTTCGAAAAGGTTTTCACAACATAAGAGGCACCTGAGAAGCAAATGGATGGAGATATATGTATAGGTAAGGCTTTTATTTTGGCCAGCATGATCTCAAATAATTTCTCAAGGCGAGTGATGGCTTTGTTTTTGTGACCCACGAACTATTACTACCGCCGTGACAGTTTTATTTGCATAAATTAAATTGTTAATCCGCTTTGGATTCAGACGTCTCTCTCGGGAGGAACGAACCAGAGGAGACGGCTGGAAATCAGGCTACACAAAGTTCCTCCCCTCTGCTGTTTTGGGACAGCGAAACTTTCCCTCCGCCATGGCAAACACAAATATGTAAATTCTACTAGCACGCAGTGATTTTTACATAAAAATGTAGGTTTCATTAAAAAAAAACAAATACGTTCTAATATTTATGAATGCAGGTATTTTATTCGTTTGAGAAATTAGAGAAGTTATTTCTCAAACTCGAGCAAAAATAACTTGTGGTATTCCTCAAGATCTATTATTGCCCTCTCCTGTTTATTATTTATATGAACGATTTGCCAAATTGTTTAAAGCACACAACATCTAGAATGTTCGCTGATAACACTAACTTGACAGCTTTTGGTGAAACACTAAATGGAACAGAAGAGAGAATAAACGAGGACCTGATAAATGTTAGAAATTGGCTGTCTGCTAACAAACTCAGCTTAAATATAGCCAAAACCGAGTATGTCTTGATTACCTCAAAACATAAGATAAATAACTTAGATGTCCAACCAAGAGTTACCATTCATAATCAACCTGTTAATAGAGTAAAGAACTGTTGTTAAAATAAATAAATAAATAAAGTACTTGGAGTATAGATCGACGAATCCCTAACATGGAAGAAAGACATTGAGTACATTGCAAGTAAAATTTCGTCTGGAATTGGGGCTATTAGAAAACTTAGAGAATTTGTCGATCGAGACACTCTTGTCTACAATGCTCTAATTCAGCCTCCTTTTGACAATTGTTGCGAGGTTTGGGATTCGTTGGGTAAAGGTCTAAATGAACGTCTCCAGAAACTGGTCGGCCAGAGTCATCATGAATTTCAGAAATAAAGCTGCCCAATCAAGTTTGGCTCTAAACGCGCTTGGGTGAACATCTTTAGACTAGCGTAGGGCACAAATGAAGGTCAGACTCATGTACAAAACGATTCACGAATTAGCACCCCAAAGACTGTAATATTTTTCAAAATTTAAACTCAAAACTGATTACAATCTAAGGGGATCCTCAACTAAGCTTTTTATTCCTAGACCTAGAACAGAATTAAAAAAAAGAGCTTTAGCTATAGCGGAGCTCAAATATGGAATAAGGTACCAGAGGGCATAAGGGGTTCAAACACATATGAATCGTTTTGCAACAAACTTTCCTTCTCAGGCTTTACTTTTAGAAGTTAGTAAACTAGTTCTTGTGCATATAAATATATTATTAATATTTTTATTGTGTATTATATTATTTTTATTTTTTATATTATCATATAGATTACTTTATCAATTATGTATATTAGCATTTAGGAAAAGTATTAGTAATTATAATCAGATATTGATATGTTTATAATTTTAATGGTGTGCCTCTCTTGGAAATCAGCTTTTAAGTTGAATGAGGCCAGCGTGTTTAAATAATATTTGATCATCATCATCACCGAAAAAGAACCATTTTCACAAAATATGTAATAACAAAAACCATCCGCTTAAGTCACTTATGCCTAAAATCAAGTCCTCGTCAAGAAAATTAAGAAGTCAGACCTACCAGTGGCCAAAGATAAATACTGTTCGTTTCAAAAACTCATTTGTAAACAGATTAATCTTTAGGTGTAATTTAGCTAATTAATAGTCCTCAATTCTTTTTATTTTATATACTTAAGCACGTGCGTCTGTGATGTATGATATAGCAGTTAATTAACACACGCTATATATTTTATCGGTGATTTATAAAGACATTATTATTATCATCCACAGAAACAATAGATAGTGAAAACCAACGCATTTCATGACCCAACACAATAGAACTACGGATATGAATGTGGTCGAGAGATCAGCCAAAGTGGAATGACAACATTTAATATATCATGTGTCGGTTTATTCTTCATTTTCAGGACGTGCCACTCTTTCAAGGTATTATTTCGGATCTTTTCCCCGGTACTAACTGGCCCAACCCTGATTACGGGGTCCTCATGGAAGCTCTAAGGGACCACTGTAAATGCCGCAACCTGCAGGCAACTGACTGGTTTATGAAGAAACTTATTCAGGTGAGTACCTCTTCTCTTGTGTCATACTTCACTTTGAAAATATGATGTATACACCCCATTCCAATATGGCGGATACACGGCCGGAGCGGGACACGAAAACGAGGGTAGTTAGGCGGAAGTCGATGTCAAAAAGGTCACGAGGCGGGAATTTCGCGCAAGTTTTGAAGCGAGTTTGTTTTTCCGAGAGGGTTGGAATAAGTAGATTTTATCCCCAGAGAGTTAGAAAATATGGCGGATATTCAGGCTATCATTTTCACTGAGGGATATATTCTTCAGTGAAAACGATAGCCTGAATATCCACCATATTTTCTAACTCTCTGGGGATAAAATCTACTTATTCCAACCCTCTCGGAAAAACAAACTCGCTTCAAAACTTGCGCGAAATTCCCGCCTCATGACCTTTTTGACATCGACTTCCGCCTAACTACCCTCGTTTTCGTGTCCCGCCCCAACGCTCCGGCCGTGTATCCGCCATATTGGAATGGGGTGTATAGCTATTATGAATTATTTTGTTTTACGCTAGCGATATGGAAATCAAGGTCCGTGTTTAGTGTTCAGCTAACCCTTACCCCCTGGTTTTCACGAGCAATGCAAGGTCAAGCACAAGACCAAGAGATATGCGTTAAATGAAAACGAACCGTGAAATAAGTGAAAGATTCACTAGTTATTAGTCTTGTTCCTGCAGCTTTCGTGATCTTGTTTTCGCGCGATAGCGCGTGGTTTACGCAAAAGGAGCATAGCATGTGTGTTTGATTGGCCAAATATAATTAGCTGTCAAAGACTCCCTTGTCTTCCGTTTTCACGAGCATAACGTGAACGCAAGCACAAGGAAAATAAAAAATGTTGATCCTTGTGCTTGCGTCAGTATTTGCGCTTGCGTCGAGCCTGTTTTCACGGTGAAATAAGGACTCTTGTGCTTGCGTCAGTACTTGCGCTTGCGTCGAGCCTGTTTTCACGGTGAAATAAGGACTCTTGTGCTTGCGTCAGTATTTGCGCTTGCGTCGAGCCTGTTTTCACGGTGAAATAAGGACTCTTGTGCTTGCGTCAGTATTTGCGCTTGCGTCGAGCCTGTTTTCACGGTGAAATAAGGACTCTTGTGCTTGCGTCAGTACTTGCGCTTGTCTCGCTCGTGAAAACCAGACTTTAGTAACTGCTTGTGATTGGTTGAATAATGTCCGCTGTTCAGCGATTTGATTGCTCAAACAAACTCAAAAACATTTGATCCACTCTGAATTCAAGTTTATTATCTCTCTTCTGAGGCTTACAAATTCGTTTTAGACTGTAAATAACCTGCTTTTTCTCTTCAATTTAATATAATATGGATGTTTGTGAAGTACTTTCTCGATAAAACATCACAAAAACCAGCAGGAAAGCTGTTCTCACTTGCGAGAAATTACGGCAGAGATTTCAATTTGTTGCTGTCGGGTTCTGTCGGTGCACATTGACATGGCTTACCTGTTAATTCACTTTTTGCGGCACTGACATTGTACCGCGTTTTCTCAGTGGTTCGGATCGGTACAGTGGTTCGATCCATGAGTATTTTACCCTCCAGATCAGAAAGGTTATTTCGAAAGCTCAAGAACTATTTTAAATGGAAAATACTATATTTTCCTCTCTAAATCTTCGGAAGAAAGATAACCAGCTTTTATGACCATCTCAAAATCAGGCTAATCTGCTAGGAGAATGGAAAGATGGACCTCAGATGAATTATTTATTTGAACCGTCGCGGATCAGGGCACTGGGAAGAAATATTGTCAGCGTTTGGGCCGATTGGATCCGGCGATGAAGTTCGATCGATTGGCTCGTCAAGGCTGTGATGGTCCAAAGTAGTTTGAACCGCGTTATTTTTTGTATTGAATTCAGGCACGAAGTGACGGGTTATATTCTGATCTATATAATGTTTTGTTTGCGCCATAAAGCAAGCTATAAAGTTAAAACAAAAGTACTCCAAAATCACTCTCCTCGTAAACAAATAAAATACATTGCTGTTCATAGTAGTCACACAGTCGATTCTGATTGGCTGAGGGGTGCGAATTCACGATAGTGGAGCGCATGCGCGTAGACTACAGACAATCAGAAGTCACTGAACCATCTTATTGCGTAATATGAATAATAATTAAATACCTCGGTCTTGATAATCTTCGCTGTAATGCTCAACTTCACCATTAGTTGCTTACTATTGCTCGTACGCACGCCATGTACTGGACTCCATTGAGAGTATGGTTTAACATGGTCGCAATCACTGTATGTAGTTTGCAGCTCAGTGACTGAATGTAATGTAGATTGGAAAAATAGACGAATCGTTAGGGTTAGGGTTATTTTGAACTTGTGTTGAACGTTTACGTATGACTTATTATTACATGACATGTCTGCGATCACAGAATGAGATTATATTTAATGAAAGAGATACCATGAGGCTTACGATGTTTTGTTGACAGGTGTATGAGATGATGATTGTTCGACATGGCTTTATGATAGTAGGGGATCCCATGGGCGGCAAGACTATGGCATTTAAGGTTCGTACCTCACAAATGGACGTTCTCGTTATTGTGGAATAATAATAATATTAATAACAATAACAAGAACGTATTAGGAGCATCCTACAAAGTCGCGATGCTCTTACATATTATACCTAAAAAAAATATATACATGAATATATAAAATGTATCGAAGCTAATAGCTTTTAAAAAGAAAGGTCCTAAAACTTGATTTAAAACTAGTTAACGAATCAATACTACGAATATAATCTGGAAGAGAGTTCCACAGTTTAGCTGCAGCGAAAGTATTTATGCATTATTACCTTGTGCACGTAGTAACGATTATCTCCTATCTCGTACTTATCGCTAAAAGTTTGACAGAAAAAAGCCATGACTTACACCCTTACCCCTCCCCCATACAGTATCCCTATCAAAGTCATTCTAATTGTCTCTTTCAAGAATACGTCGGGACACCTATATTATTTTGTTGAATCATACATTAGGTATTATCAGAGGCCATGACTGACCTTCACAAAAGAGGATACCCTTTTCAAAAGGTACGTCGGATTGGTAGGTTTTTACTATTAATATCAAAATCCAAACAGTCCCATGAACATGTATATTAGTATGGGTTATGTTGAATTTAATTCATTTATACACATAATGTACAGTTCACTAGAGAATACTGTATGCATAGGTTATCTACAAGATTATAAACCCCAAGTCTGTAACCATGGGTCAGTTGTACGGGTGCTTTGATCCCGTCTCCCATGAGTGGTCTGATGGAGTTCTGGCAAACTCCTTCCGAGAAATGGCGTCATCCACGTCAGAAGATCGCAAGTGGTTATTATTCGACGGCCCTGTTGATGCCGTGTGGATAGAAAATATGAACACCGTGCTTGATGATAATAAAAAGGTACTGTTCTTTTTGCTGACTTACCAGATTAATGTCCGGTTGAATATTGCCACGTTATAACTACAGTTCCTCGTTACATGTGTCATCTCATGCATCAACTGTATTTTATCACGCAAACAGCTGTGTCTAATGAGTGGGGAGATTATTCAAATGAGTAACAAACAGAGTCTGATCTTCGAGCCAGCCGACCTCGAGCAAGCCTCGCCAGCTACCGTCAGTCGATGTGGTATGATTTACATGGAACCTAACCAAGTGAGTTCTCTCTCTTCGATTCTTAAAGTGCCTATCACCCTTTTGCAATTTTGATAGCTTATGAACCTCCGAAAAGTTTTGAGTACTTCTGTGAAGAAAGTTTTGGTTTAAAGTGAATACTTTATGTTCTACGCTTGTTTGAAATCGTGTAAATGTGACCTTTCCTGACCCATGACCGCGTAAGTAAAAGCCTGGGTCGAAACCTGGGTAGACGTCATCTCATTAATGCATTATTCTAGTAGTATAGTAACTAGCGGTTCTGGCGCACATTCCTGAAATTCCTCAAATTCCTAAGACCAAGTAGTAAAATTGTTGCATTTTCGTTGTTTTTTTCATCTAATGGACTATCCTCACTTCGTTCGGGTCCATTAGATGAAAAAAACAACGAAAATGCAACAATTTTACTACTTGGTCTTAGGAATTTTATGAATTTCAGGAATGTGCGCCAAAACACGCTAGTTAGTATTCTACTATAGTTCATTTATTGTATTTATAAATTATATTAAATAATCGGTTTCTACCGCTTTTTTTCCGGATTGGAGCAGTTTTGTTGTACTATTTTTTTGTTGTATTTTTTACATTTTAACACCCTATTAGAGAAGCGTGTTTATAAGGTATTATTTACTACTATAGTTCATTTATTGTATTTATACACCATATTAAAGGATTGTAGTTATAAGGTATTATATCGAAGCTCGAACACTTGGTTTATAGTGAATTCATTACATTTCAACGTCTTATTAGAGGAGTGTTGTTAGTAAGGTATTATATCATGGCTGAGCATACACCAACATTTGTTCGAGTACGTCCTTTAAAGAACTATTTACGTGGATGGAAGATGGATATTCCTGATGATAATCCTATGGGAGCGGATCCAGCCGTTTTCCTTGCCGGCGTACGTAAACAAACTACCGAAAAGTTTAATGAAGAACTACGAAACCACAACACCTTTAAGGCCCAATTAGCTTTAAACATAACTTTCGTACTTGATAAACCTGATGGTTACGTATACGAGACAGCTACATTTTATAGCAAACAATCTGTTTTGATCAATGATGCTGGTATCCGTGAGGTAATAGTAGAAGCACATGCTCAGATATATGACCAAATTGAGAAGTGGATCAGTCGTGGATCAAATTGGGTCGTAGATAGAGTCAATATTCTATGGTTAAACATCGCTAGATACCAACCACTACGTGGAGGTTCATATTTACCACTACCTGAAGAAATAGCGAATAAAAAAGCTGTGATCAATGTAAACAACAAAGACGATCACTGTGCACTTTGGTCGATATGTGCAGCAATGTTTCCAGTTAAAAAAGATCCTCAAAGGACATCGAAGTATCGAATAGATATGGTGAAATCCAATGGGGTGGACTCACCAACACCAATCTCACAAATACCACTTCTAGAGAAGCAAAACAACATTTCTATTAATGTATATGGATGGGATCCAAAGGAAAAGTGCTTAATCATATATCATATCTCAAAGAAGACTTTTTCGAAGTACATCCATCTACTACTTATAGAAGACCCAAAGAGTGGTAAACAACACTATTGCTGGATAAAGGACTTCAACAAACTCCTATTCGATCAGACGAAGTACGAACATAGGAAACACTTCTGCGAACGATGTTTACATGGATATACCACAGAAACTCTACTTGAGAATCACATTCCCGAGTGTAATGGCGCTAATGATAGAGCTATACGCATTGAAATGCCTACCAATAAGAACAACGAAGTTTCATTTCAGAATATACACAAACAGCTTAAAGTACCCTACATTATCTATGCAGACCTTGAGGCTTTGACCACTAAGATCGAAGGACCTGCCCAAGACCCAAAGAAGAGCAACACACTTAAAACAGAAGAACATATTCCCTGTGGATTTTGTTATATAGTTGTACGTTCCGATGGTCATAGCGAACCACCAGTACTATATAGAGGCATGGATACTATAGAACGTTTTCTACAATGCATACAAGAGGAAGAGGTGAAGATCAAAGCCCAAAAGGCTAAACCACTATGCATGTCATGGAAAAACTATAAGGCTTATAATAGCGCAACAATTTGTCATATCTGTCAGAAGCCATTGGTTGGTGATAGAGTACGTGATCATTGCCACATCACAGGCGAGTTTCGAGGTGCCGCACACAATACCTGTAATCTAAAATTACGTGTTTTTCCTACCATCCCAGTCGTATTCCATAATCTTCGTGGATATGATGCTCACCTAATAATGCAATCCATATCCATAACATTAGGTAAGATATCTTGTATTCCAAACAATATGGAGAAATACATTTCATTCTCACTTGGTAACCTAAGATTCATTGATAGCTTTCAATTTCTACCATCATCTCTTAGTACATTGGTATCAAGCTCAGAATCAGACACTTTCCAACAAATTGTAAAATATACATCTAATCAAGAGAAAGCCAATCTATTAACTCGTAAAGGAGTATATCCATATGAGTACATGGATTCGTGGGATAGATTTGCAGAGACTTCTCTACCACCGAAAGATGCGTTCTATAGTAAACTAACTCTAGAGGACATATCCGATGAAGATTACGAACATGCAATAAAAGTTTGGAACGTATTTGATTGTAAGACATTAGGTGATTATCATGATCTTTATCTACAAACTGATGTACTTCTTCTAGCAGATGTGTTCGAGGACTTTCGTACAACATGTATGCAAAACTATGGATTAGATCCCGCACATTATTATACGAGTCCAGGACTTTCATGGGACGCTTTATTAAAGAAAACAGGAGTGGAACTTGAACTATTAACTGACTACGACATGTATTTATTCATTGAGAAAGGTCTACGTGGTGGTATATCCATGGTATCACAACGTTATGCCAAAGCAAACAACCAAAGTATACCCGATTGCGATCCCAATAAGCCAAATAGCCACATACTCTATCTTGACGCCAATAATCTATATGGTTGGGCCATGAGTCATTATCTACCAACAGGAGGATTTGAGTGGTATACACCAACAGAAGAACAAATAACAACTCATGCAATCGATTCAGATAAGGGTTATATCCTTGAAGTTGATCTTGAATATCCTCGAGAACTTCATGATACACACAACGACTATCCACTAGCTCCAGAGAGAATTCAGGTGAATAAAGATTTGTTCTCAGAGTATCAGACCAATCTATTTGAGGAACTATATAAAGGTAATGGATCTTTGAAAGTGGAAAAACTCGTACCTAACCTATATAACAAAAAACGATATGTGCTACACTACCGCAACCTACGACTGTATCTATCTCTTGGTATGCGCTTGAAAAAGATCCACAGGGCATTACGATTCGACCAATCACCATGGATGGAACCATATATACAAATGAATACGGAGTTACGAAAACAAGCGAAGAGCATCTTCAAGCAGGATCTATACAAACTGATGAACAATAGCGTATTTGGAAAAACAATGGAGAATCTACGTAAGCGTGTAGATATCCAATTAGTGCGCGCATCAGAAGGAAACAAGCTACAACGTCTATTGAATAAACCTAGTTATGCTCGATCCACAATTTTCGATGATGATCTTGCCGCGGTACATAACTACAAAAGTAGGCTATTGCTAAACCGCCCCATATATGTTGGAATGTCAATTCTAGATCTATCAAAGCATCTGATGTATGACTTCTACTACAATGAGATCAAGAAGCAATATGGACAACGCTGTAATCTACTTTATACCGATACCGATAGCCTACTACTACACATTAAAACTGAAGATATCTATACAGACATGGCAACTCATAAACATCTATATGATACTAGTAACTACAGCAAAGACCATCCGCTGTATAGTATCGACAACAAGAAAGTACTTGGTAAAATGAAAGACGAATGTGGAGGTATTCCAATAGTCGAATATGTTGGACTACGATCGAAGCTCTATTCTATATTGAAAGTAGATGGTGGCGAGATTCTTAAAGCCAAAGGCACCAAGAAGGCAGTAGTGAAACATCGTATTCGCCATGATCAATATAAAGAGTGCTTGATGGATAAGAAAGTATTCAAACATGGAATGAATATGCTTCGAAGTGAAGGTCATAAGATGTATGGTATGCATATGAACAAAGTATCCCTATCACCATTCGATAGTAAGAGATGTATTTTAGCAAACGGAATAGATACAATAGCCTACGGTCATGGAGACTTTTTTCCAGATAATGAAGAAGTAGCCGATTTTATTAGCAATATAATATCGAACGCAATCGATACACTATCCTACAGCCGTAGTAACATCATTCCAGAGGATGAAGATATAGACGACTTTATTTGTGAGTTGCTTCTATCTTAGAATGCCTTTTGGTGGTAGTTCTGTATCTGGTGGTATCACCTGTATCTCTTCACGAACAAACCCTCGCTTTGGTGCATCTTTTCCTAAATAATATAGAACTGGTTGATTTGATGATACCACACTTCGAGAAATATAATATGTCTGTAAACTCCATACAGGATCAGTTGCTCGTTTTACTCCACCTTCCAATTCTCCCGGTGAGTATAGATATCGAACTAAAACATCGAATGGTAGTCGCTTTTCTTTCAATCCAATAATTCTAGAATATGTAGGAGTCTTTATGTTTACTTGTTGTGCCTCTATAGAATTTGAAGGCTCCTTACCTGTTAGTCGAGTAACTTCATTGTTAATAGCCTTGATAACATCAGGAAGCCTCAATACCCATTCTCTACTACGCGCATCCGACCCTTCAGATGTAAGTACCATCTCTTTTGCATATTGATATCCAAATAATCTTTCGGCTATCGTTCTATTTGCTCGTTCAACAAAACTTTGTGCCCTATGATGACCGGCTTCACCTCGTTGGACTTTAGTACCATGTAGTTCTAACGTTTCAGACATACGTCCCATGAATTCTCTACCAGGATCTACTTGTAATGTTTTTGGCCATTCTAGTGGACTACGTTTGTAGATTCGATCAAATGCTGCAGACACTTCACCACTATCTTTCGATGCTAAAGGTTCAGCCTCTTTATATCTAGAAGCTACATCGATTACAACTAAAGCATACTTATATAGTTTCCTTCCACGTCCAGGTCGATCGTGAGGTAGAAAGATCAAATCAGCTTGATGAACTTCAATAGGTTTCGATACAGTCCAATGTGGTCGTGGAATATAGTGTGGTGGTGATAGATATATTTGCCACACGGCTTGTTTCTCTAACCAACCCTTAGCTACATCTTCCGATACCTTTGCAGCCACCGATAACTTACCAATTGCAGCATAACCTTTCCAATAGCCCATAGGACCATAGAAGATATTCGCAAGTTTAGCATCCATTATATATCTATGTATTCTAACCTTTAACAAGCAGAAAAAAAAAGAATAAGAACTTATCTAACCAACTAGTTCTTATTCTTTTTTTTTCTTAGTATCTCGTCAATCGTAAAAATTCTCGTTTTTAAAAAGCATATCGACTAATAGCATATCCAGCGACTAGCATTCCACCACCAACATAGATCAACTCACCAGTCTTCTGATTGCTTGAGGGTTGATAGTAGTTGGATAAACGAGGTTCTTTCATTGTTTTGAGTCGTTTCAGTGCCTGACGTAACTTATCGGATTGCACAAAAGCTCGGTTGCTATCGAGTTGATTATTATGAGCATCGCGTTCAGCAACTTCCTGTTTGCGTATCCAATCGGACAATGTTTGATGTTTTTCAATGAAAGCCTCCCTCTCAGCAATGAATGTTTCAGTTTCCCTATCATGTCTCTCTCGTTCTATATTAGCAGTTTCATCTTTCCCACCAAACATCTTAGCAAGCACTTGACTACCAGTAAATGCCGTTGCATTCAAAACTGCTCCGAAAATGGCCATTACGATAGCTGAAGCCATTATGGCACGATCTTTTGTTTCTCGAGATATTGTTTTGCATATATGCTACCAGTTATTACTGCAGTCCACTTCACGTAATTTATAATAGAATTAGAAGGATCACTAAGCATAGATTCCTTGGTAACCTTTTTTACGATCCAACCAATACCAGTAGCTATTCCAGTTATCATAGCAGCGTCGGTTACTGTTTTCATCAATTCTTTATCCATCCTAATATATATCGTATATCTCTAGTCTTTAATTGTTACTCCATATCTGGTACCGTAGTCTTTATCTGACTTGCTGGTCGTATCATACTTACGTTCTTAGAAGTGTCATCTCTATATCTTCTGTATTGATAGTATACGCCAACTAATGCAGCACCCGTACCAATAACTGCGATAGTAGTATTGATAGACACATTTTTCATCCAACTTTCATCTACATTGATTTCTTTAGGTAATTCACTTTCACGAGAAATCTCTCTCTTTTGAGCCTCTCTAGCAAGTTTATTACTTAGTGCTAGTGCTTTCCCAGCAGCAACCCTCTTTGGATCTTTTACTTTAGTTGGTGTTGTTTTCGGTGGATTCGCAGTTATCTGATCCGTCTGTTCCTCCATCTTGATTTGATATAGTAGTTACTTGCGAAGGTTCAATAGGTGTACCAGGAATGACTATGTGATCAGCTACATTGAACAAGACGCTAGCTAGAGCTACAAATCGACCGTGTTTAAGTGCTAATCGACCAGCCACCATAGATATCTGATTGCGGGCTAATTGGTTTTCTTGTAGATCCTTAAACAGTGCTTGTTGGTCGTCTAGTGTAGCTACGTATGAGACTGCGCGAGTAGCTAGACGTAGTACACCATCTACTAAGTGTACTGTTATTTGATTTGCTACTACGACCTGGTATCTACTATGTAAACGTTTTACGTCCTTCTCAGATAGTTTAGTTATATCTGTTAGGGATAAATTCTGTCCTAGACATTCTTTCGTTTTACCCAATACAGCTAAGGTCTTAAGTTCTTCCCGCCATTCTTCGATATCCTCCAATTCGGTTGAAAATTCCAATTTGGTTGTAGGACAAGTAATAGCGCACTCATCTTTCAGTTCTTTGGTGTATTCATCCATGATAATATGTTATAGGTGCGGGTATCTCTAACACTACTACAAAAGGATGCCGCAAACAGAAACATATGCGAGCAAACTTATGAGATCGAAGTATCATTCGTAATTCATTACATTCTTGTGAGTCTCCGTAATCTTCAAATATCTTTTTACCATCTATAACTGATGCCGTATGAAATGCTACTACGATAGCTACGTTCTCACGAAAAGGTTTACATATACTCGTTAATTGTTGGGATAGTACCCAAATAGATAGTCCTATATGTCGAGCAGAGAATGCTAAATCTACTAGTTTGTCAGTTCTTCGTTTTACATCTTTTGATGCGGCACAATCATCTAGAATCAATAATGTATTGGTACCTGACCAAAAGGTTGCACAAATATTTAATGTGGTATCGATAGCATCCTGAGATGGTGATATGACATAAAAATGCGGATCTCGATTAGCAAATCCATGATATGTTTTGTTGTGGGCATACGTAGGACAAATTAATACTATATAATCGAACTTACCACGAAATGGTCCACGAAGTTGTTCTATGAGAAATGCAGTCTTTCCACAATTCGTTGGACCTACTATAAGTGTGTTGAATGGAATGTGTTCTACGAGGGAATCCATCAGTATGTTATACTATGTAAAGATCTGTTCAATATCTTGAGCTGAGCATCAGCAAGGACATAGATATGCATGTTTACGTTTCCACTTCCTTTTAAAGTTCTATGTATACGAATATCGATATCTTTTCCACCACCAGTTTGTGCCATTCCATCACCATGAGCAGAGGAATCTTTTGCTGTACGACAATCGACTAGGATGGCAAATCTGTTATTGTAAAATTTGGTAGGAGTCATAGAGGTATTGGATGTACCAAACCATCCTTTTGCGGACTCCCAAAAATCTGGTGTTAACATACCTCCTGGAAAGAATCTATTTGGAACTCCATTTACGTCTATCTCTATCTTTGAAATATCAGGATTTACGAATGCTTCACTATCTCGTGAACCGGCGGTGGGAGGATCTACGAATAGAAAGAGTAATCCAGCGAATGATCGTCGTGGAACATTTATATTCTGAGATATCAAAGTATCTGATGCCTTAGCGATAGGTACTAACTTGAAGTGAACTGCGTGATCGTATAGGAATGCAGTACCTTTTTCGTATACGTGAAATGCTTTCCTAGCTAGTGTTTCATTCTTGATTGCTTCGTATTCTAACTGGATGTTGGTAAGCTTGTACGTACCTATCTTTGTCGAATCTGATCCAACGATTATATCGATAGAGCGGGCTAGAGTTAATTCGAATGAAATAGTGTCTTCTAATGCATGTGGATATAGAACTCCATGTTGTGTAAGAATATCAACGTCTAACGGAATTCTATATTTTGAACCATATGCAGCTAACAATGCATTCTCACCAGTATCTGAAGTACCTGCATCACCGGCCTTAGATCGTAGCTTATTTGTGTTATCTGATTGGATACCTTGTTGTACTCTCGATTCTCTCTCCTGCGTAGATAGATAGATATCGGAATATGTTTGTAATAGATCCGATCGAGCAATGTCTTCTACTATTTCAGCTCCCATCTTACAAACTCGATGTATAACTAAGCAACGTCCAACATTTGCAACGACTCTATTATTAGCATGCCCCCCAGACAATACGATATCACCCAATAATGCTAAACTACCAGGTACTAATACGATATCTTCTCCCATCGTTGGAACTTCCACATAGAGAGTCTCACCTGGATTGGCAGATGATGGAGTGAAAGTTTTTCTATATAAAGTTCGTTGAGCTTTGAGTGCGAGTGGCACTCTTAGTGCTTCTATAGGAATTAACTTCGACGATATCATGTTGAATATACCAAGATATATAGTTATGTTCAATATGGAAGATGGTGATATTGACCCGACTGATACAACTGATGAGACTCCATTAATTCCAGATGGTGGCGATGATGATGATTACTTGAATGAACTATTAGGTCCACCCAATGAGTGGATCCCCATGAAAACGTTAAATATTGATGCAAATGGTGATGAGATTGGTGGTGACACGGAAGAGACATCGTTCATTGAAGGTGAAACAACTTCAGCAAGTGAAGTCGCATTTAAGCTTATCAAAGAGCAGACGAGAGATGCATGGTTTAAGATACTTAGTAAATTTCCAAATGTTAATTATGATAAATTCACGGCTCGTGTAGATGAGTATGACAATGTCTGGGTAAAGCTCAACCAGAAGAATGCTAAAGCTCATCTCCTATTCAAAACGCCAAAGGAGATGGTCCTCAACGATAAACTACCAAAGACCATAAAAACTGCATTAGGACCACCAGCTGAAAAAGTTATAGAAACAAAAGAAGGTAAGATCGAAGTCCTCAAACAGAAACAGAAAGTATCTGAGACTGTCATAAAAGATATCGATTCAACAGATGCTGAAAAGGCTGCAGCTCAGGAACTAATAGACATTGATGAAAAAGAGATTCAAGAAAACGAACAAGAGATCAATGAAATAGAAGAACGTATATCATTGCGAGATAGGGTTAAAGCTATTTTCAAGAAGCATGGCGTAACGGTGCTTAGCACTCTTGCTGCATTAGGTATTACACTTGGTGTTACAGCTGCTATGATTAAAAAGGCACTTTCTAGTACAGCTAATGGTGTTGGAAAAGGATTAAAGAAATTAGGAAAAGGATTAAAAGAAATAGGAAAAAAGTTAGGAAACATTTTACCTGGGATGATTGGATCAATTGCTAGCTTCCTATTTAAAACGGCTGGTGAGGCCATATGATTCCTAGCTAAGAATGTTTGGTTGTTAATCGTAGCCGTAGTTGTGTTCGTAGTGGAGCAATTCAAAAAACGTTAACGAAATATCATCCATGCAATTCCAGCTCCTGCAATAGATACTATCGCTAGATTGATCTCATGTTGTTGAGTAGGATTCGGTAAGATACTATGTGAAACTCGTTGTGGAACTTGTTGTGGTAATTGTTGTGGAACTTGATGTGGTAATTGTTTCTTTTGTTTCTTCCCTTTCATATCTGGTGGGGATTTGGTTTCGAGAACATCTGTATTAATATCGTTTTTCCCTAACACCATATCTTCTGTGGCGTTCGGGATTGGATTTTTATAACCATCCTTCTTGCCGAGGTAGTACTCAAGATTGCTTGGTAGTAATCGTATCCCTATGGCTATTGCTAGGTCTAATCTCTTATGTGTGTGTAGTATAGCTGTAAGATAGTTTTTATAGCTTACCACTAAACCGTTTTCGAGAATAGCGTCTTCGACTAATATCTTAAATTTTTCTTTGACATTGAAACTATCTACGATGGATTGGTTAAGATCATTCTGAGCAGCTAGAACGCAATATCCAAAAGCTTCGACGGATCGATTCAATCTACCTAATCCAGCATTAGTTAAACCCTTTCCGATTGGTGGCGTAAACCAATTGTATTGTTTTCCTTCATGTTCATCGTTCCGAATGAATGCCACAAGATTGCCCTGATCCTCCTTACCTCCTTGGTCTGCAAATAAATTATTGTGATTTGGCCAATTATCTGCTTCTTTGTCGTAACCTCTGATTACGTGGACGTTTTTGAAACCATCACCATACAAAAGGAATACATCTCCTAATCCGTTATTTCTACCTCCGTGCCATCGGAAATCTGGTGTTCGAGATATACCAAATTCGATGCACAATTTCTCCAGAGCTGATTTGCTACAGAGGTTATCCATTTGCTTGAAAGCAGAGTCACCAGGTAGAGGAACTCCATGAGCACCACCAAGTTCATGTAGAATTCTTCGTATTGTGAAATAAACGTGAAATCGTAGTAGTCCTTGAACAATAGGAGGATACGTTTTGAAAATAGGATCAAACAATGACACTCCACATCCAGAAGTCGCACACCACGTTGCGAAATTCAATTGTTGGGGCCAATATTTGAAATCCGGACCATGTAACCAATGGTAGGACTCATTTGCTGTCATATGCTTTACGACAGTCTCTTTGAATATGTTCGGAACACCTGCTTCGAACTTTTTCGTAGGTGTGACATATATCCATAGATTAGTTAAATCGATATCTTGTGCTTTTTCAGTAGGTGGGGCCGCCGTAATAGGATATTTCACACTTCTATCTAGTATTAACGTATGTGGAAAACCACCATGCACATCCCACAATGCGTTATCAACACGTTTTTGAATGGTGGTAGGTAGCTTAGAGACATCGTCGCCATAAACCACATAGCTATGATTCCCATCTCGAAACCAAATACTCGTCGAGTATTTACCGGGGCCATCTATATCCGTTGATACATAGAACTGGTGAAAATCTGCATGTGGGTATCTTTTCTTGAACTTCTCCAATAGATCGGCATTCAACGTTGCGACCTTGGCCTCCGATGCTTCAATCTTCGCGTTTTCCTCGGCTATTCTCTCTCTATCTCTCCTAGCTAGGATCTCAGCTTTTGACTGTAAATTAGCATTCCGTGTTGGGGTCTCATCATCTCTCTCGTCGTCTCCACCCTCATAATGGTAGCTGAAATTACCTCCGTGCCTCCTCATATTAAAGCTATACATATATACAGTTTATAACTTCAATATATAATGGTTATCTTAAATGTCACCACCACATCGTCTGACCATACTGTCTACTTTGACCGACCTATTCTTATCAATAATATTTCGCTACTCAAAGCCACATTTGAGAACAGTTGGTTTAACCTAGCAGAGAAGGGCTCATTCAGGTGGGACCTCGACGATGGGATAATGTTCCCACAGGATGTTTCTGTAGGGCACTACATTTTACATCAAATCATAGCCGCCTTTAGACCAGCAGAGATTGCGGGTCGTGTGAACTTCGAGGTCAATTCCGAATTTAATTATCACACAATACACGTTATGAAACCAATCAAGGTTAATAAAAGTTTATATAGACTATTAGGTATCTTTGGTGGAAAAGAAAATGATGGTGAGTTGCTACTAGACCCTGGTAGTTACATAATTAAGATCGCTAATAACTACACAATATATGTCTATTGTGATGTGGTGGATTCTAACTTTTCACTTATAGATGGAAATCGATCAAACGTCTTAGCTAGCATAGAGAACCGAGGCGCTTGGCTTGCAAAAAACACATACTCTATAAAGAATCCCCAATCCATGCGAGCTCTAGGTGTGGTACGAAACAACCTTCGCCTGACAATTCGCGATGATGAAGGAAATATTATAGACTTCCGTGGTCGAACTATACGATACGTATTGAAGCTTGAGTAAATCATATGTATACATACGATGGACGGCGATTCAATTCAACCCCTTCTTCCATCAGCACCAACTATCTATCCATCGCTTGCTAGTGGCACTGGAAAGAATTTTCGACTGAAAACAATCCGAGATACGCTTTCGGATATCGAAATTCAAGAAAAACACTATGAAGGCGTACGTAAGAAATATGCTCGTTCTCAAGGAATAGTTCATGGCATTGCTGTGGTAACAGGAGGTCTATCTGTGATTTTATCTGGATCTGGATTAGGAGTAGCTTTAACTGGTTTTGGAATAGTGATTGGTTTACCATTAGGTGTTATTGGTGGCTTGTGTGGATTAATTTCAGCATCTACGACCATTGGAGCTAAAAAAATAGGAATAAAAGTATCTAAACATGAGAGAACAACTATGTTGGCAAAAGCGAAAATTAATACGATTCGTGATCTAGTATCGAAGGCTCTACGCGATGAAAATATATCTGACTCTGAATACGGTCTCATCCTCGCTGAAGCAGATAAATACGAGATTATGAGGTCTGAAATTCGTCGCGAGACTCCAGGACAAATAAGCGAAAAAAATGTAGAACAAATTCGCTCCGAAATCAAACAAAAAATGTTAGAAGAAATGAGAGTAAAATTGGGGTAAAAATCAACATCTCATATGAGAAAACATCGCATGGGCGATATTTCCACTTTGATAAGAGCAGCTGTATTTAATTAGTATGTCTGGTTCGTATTCAAATTTCGAGACACCGCGTGGGCAGTTGTCAACTTGGCGTTTAATTAGTATGTCTGGTTCGTATTCAAATTTCGAGACACCGCGTGGGCGGTTGTCAACTTAGCGAAATAAAAGTTTCTAAGTCGTACGCAAAATTCAGTCTAGAATTCGGGTCGCCAAAAAATTTTGCATGCCTTTGCGCCCCGATTCTACTCGTTCGAAGTAAATTGGGGCGCTAAGGCATTTCTGGGTCGCTCAGGAATTTTAGGGGGAACTTAGGAATTTATACATTTAGCCCCCCTTGACCGATGAAACGATAGTACGTGACAAAACAACGGGAATTTGCATATGAAACAGACCTTCGTTTTCGACTAGAATTCTTACTAGACAGTTATCATTCAACTACTATTTAGTTCGTGTTTATCATAAATAGGTTTAAAGCGTGAATGGTAAGCAATCAACTCATTGATAAAACGCACGACCGAACCCTTATGTATACCACACCGTTTAACAACGTCAATAAGAGACATACGAGATCCCGAACGATGTAGTACCTCGTAACTCGCTCCAACGACTTTAGTTCGAAGTATAGAGCTGGTACCTATATTGTTTTCTATTGCCGTATGAACAATCTCATAGACTATTTGTTGGACATTCTTAGGTACTCCTTGGGGGTCGAGTTTAACGAAAGTCGTTGTAATGTGAGGAGCTATTCGATCGGTATTTAAATCTATATCGATCTTATCGTCGTCATGTAGAGAACGTATAAAGACATTTCCACGACATATGCTTTTATTGTTTAGTTGCATAAAACGAGCGACCTCACCTTTAGATCTAACGAACCCACATTGTATACATGCTTGATAAAGTATAGCGGCTAAAATAGTTCGTTTCGCATAGCTACGTTTGATACAAACTTTCTGTACTTGAATGAATGCATCGGCTACGATTACTAATACATTTGTGGGAAACGAGAGGGCGTAATTTTGTTTATAAATAGTGTCGTATGCCTGTAGTTCTAGCATTATCGTTCGTAGTTGCAATTCTTTGTTATCGCTTTGCTTTGGGATTGTGCGGTCTAGATCATGTTGATACCTAAAGCTATCCGGCCCTACTATGTGTAACCGAGTAGTAAGATCGATAGTTGTTTCTTCACATGATTCGACCTCGGAAACAAGACCACAAGTGGGACATATGAATTCCATTCCTTGTATTTCCATCGGACATAAACATTCGGAACATGATTCACCGGTGCTAATATGCGATAATGGTTCGATATACGACAATGGTTTGATATGTAGGCTTGCACAAATTTCTGGACTAAGGAATCTAATAATATCATCCATACTAGTTGTATACCATGTGCCTGTCAATTGTCCAATTGTTTGTTTGTTTAAAAAAAAAAAGAAAAAAATGAAGAGAGGTCGCATAACAATTTCTCTTCATTTTTTTCTTTTTTTTTTTCGTATCGCGATTTTCTACTTATCCTCCGATTCTACCACATTTAGATCTTTCTCACCGATGGAGAGGTCATCCAATGCATTATCGAGAACGTAAATGTCCACCACGTTTGGATCTTTCTCGTGATTCTCTAATTCCTTTAGACGTCTGAGGTTCTCCAACTCACTAGCCTCATTAGCTATTTTCTTATCAAGGTTCTTCTTATTGCGAATGGTACGGCGTTGAGGTGCACCACATTTTGCGCAAAGTTCGTGAATAGTACGACAGCCTCGACCACACGTTAAACATGGAACGAATATGGCACATCCTCTTCCTATCTGGAAGTCGTGTTGAGAGCAATACTCTGACATCTTTGAACACTTCCTTATACATTTCGTGGTCTTTCCTCGCATCAACCAATCACAAGTTCTTGTCTCAATCATCGTGCAATATGCCTATATATGTTATATGTCTAATTGGTATCTTAGTTGTGACGTCTACGTTGAGGTTCTTCAATTATACGCACTTGTCTAATCTGTGTGGTATTAATACGTACTAAGATAACAGCATACGTTAATATCGTGAAGTAGAGAACGTATGTTAGTACCATGGGTGGAGATAACAACGTTAGCTAATATCGTGGAGTAGAGAATGTATACTAATACCATGGGTGGCGATATACGGTATACTAATGATATCTCTAACAGTTGCTCAAGTTTGGATCTTTAGGTGCAAGAATGCCTAGGGACAATTTGGATGTTGCGAGAGATCCTACGTGGCGGTATAAGCATTTATGTAGTAATCTAGTAGAGCGTTTTCGTCCTCTATGGTGAGCTGGGAGTGCTTAACGAGCCACTCAACGAGCCATTTAGCGGTATTAAGATGATCATTGCTACAGGCGCATAGTAGAGCATGATGAACGTATTCATACTCTATGGTTATCTGAAAACGTCGAACGAGCCACTTAACGATATTAAGATAACCATTCATACTGGTATATAGTATAGCAACCCCGACGGCTTTATCCTCTTTGGTGAACTGGAAGTGCTTAGTGAGCCACTTAGCGATATCAAGACGATCGTTCTTACAGGCAGCGCGTAGAACGTAATCGGTGTGTCCATCCATTTTATCGAACCGTAAGTGCTTAATGAGCCACTTAATAACGTTAAGATTACCATATTCACTGGCGTAGACAAGAGGAAAGCTATCATCGATGTAGTTTGCGGAAATACCGAAAGTCCTAGCCAAATTGTCTCGATCGTTGTCATTACGAGTAGACCTAAGACCGAAAGTGAGTACTCGTTTACGGAACTCTTGGTCTACGTTTTTGTAGCGCACGAGAGGTGCGGCACCGTTTAGGTGTTTCGATGTCCTTGCGATGCTTGCGAATGATTCTGGGCCTGCATGCTCTACTATCTTGACTAAGATTTCTATGGGAAGGCACGGTATGCTATCCATAGTGGAAGAGATCGATATACTGCATAGTAATCACTTCTCTAATGGGGTGTTAAAATGTAAAAAATACAACGAAAAAATAGTACAACAAAACTGCTCCAATCCTGAAAAAAGCGGTAGAAACCGATTATTTAATATAATTTATAAATACAATAAATGAACTATAGTAGAATACTAACTAGCGTGTTTTGGCGCACATTCCTGAAATTCATAAAATTCCTAAGACCAAGTAGTAAAATTGTTGCATTTTCGTTGTTTTTTTCATCTAATGGACTATCCTCACTTCGTTCGGGGTCCATTAGATGAAAAAAACAACGAAAATGCAACAATTTTACTACTTGGTCTTAGGAATTTTATGAATTTCAGGAATGTGCGCCAGAACCGCTAGTTACTATACTACTATTCTCCATGGCGCCTTTTTATCACAACAACATCGATGCATAGAAAATATACACAGTTTTTGAGTTGTTAGTAAAGAAAAAAGTCATTTTAGTCAAATGTTAAGTATTTCTTCAAATGATTGCAAAGCCGAATTAATTATATGACGTCAAGATGACGTCTACCCAGGTTTCGACCCAGGCTTTTACTTACGCGGTCATGGGTCAGGAAAGGTCACATTTACACGATTTCAAACAAGCATAGAACATAAAGTATTCACTTTAAACCAAAACTTTCTTCACAGAAGTACTAGAACTTTTCAGAGGTTCATAAGCTATCAAAATTGCAAAAGGGTGATATGCACTTTAAGAGCGTTTTCTTCATTGTAATATTGCTCCTATAATTTCTAAACCATAATCATAGAAATAAAACAATAATTAAATAAATAAAACATGTTTGCTCTATCCAATAGTTAAAGGGATAAAAACCAGCCTATCTTATGTAATTCCGCCCAACTAGAATATTTTAATTTTTTGCGTAGTTGGTTAAGCCGTTTTGAAATTTTGTTTTCGCTCTCATTTCTCATCCTGAACGTGGATTTCAACAACAATACAATGCAATACAATAGTTTATTTGACTCATAATAAATATATACAATATATAACGTTACGAACATACACGAAATAAATAGAAGCTAATTCATTTAAAGATATAAGGATATTTGAGCCTGGAGGCTAAATAAACCTGAGGTTTTCGAGTTAGCCCCCAGCCTATTTTTGGCTTACACTCAATCCCCAGAGATTCAAATGACAAAGGGCATGGCGACCATGTTGGTGCCCCAACAAAAGAAGCTAACGAGGAATCTATTGTTTAAGGGCACCAACATGGCGGCTATGACGCAGATGACGTCACGTGCAAACCAGCAATTAGCTAGAATAGATAACAAATATAGAAGTTATATATAGTTCCTTAGTTACCCTAGGGTAACATTTTGCATGTCTCTACGACATTGCTTTCTACCCGTAAAAAAATCAATGCCCTTTTCCTTTTGGCTGCAAGGCATACTGGGACACAGTTTAACTTCCCAGTTCAGAACTGGAGTAAACGAAGTTTCAGCGGTAAATTACTGTTCTAACACTATATATGCCAAATGCAAGATACCGATTTAGAATTTGGGGGTAATATCTACAAACTTTACAAAAATGAGGTGGGAGGGGTCACATGTATTTCCTGTCAATAACAGCGCCCTCCCCCATTAGAAATGGATTGAATGAAGTTGCAGCGTTAAAATCATAGTTTCGGTACTAAACACGATGAATGCAACATTTAGGGTAAGATCTGCGAACCTTGCTAAAATAAGGGGGGAGGGATGGAAAATGATATATGCATTTGCTATTAATAACGGTACCCTCTCCCATTAGAAATGAGTTGAATGAGGTTACATCGTTGAAATCATAGTTTTGCTACTAAACACGATGAATACAATATTTTGTTACCAAATTCGGGATAAGATCTACGAACCTTGCAAAACTAAGGGGGGAGGGGTGGAAAATCATATGCATTTCCTGTTAATAACAGTACCCTCCCCCATTACAAATGCATTGAATGAAGTTGTAGCATCGGAATCATAGTTTTGGTACTAAACACGACAAATACAACATATTGTTTGCGAAATTTGTGTAAGATCTGCGAGGCTTACAAAAATGAGGGTGAAGGGTGAAAAGTCGCGCACATTTCCTGATAATAACGGTACCCTCTCCAATTACAACTGCATTGAATGAAGTTGCAGCATCGGAATCATAGTTTTGGAACTAAACTCGATGAGCACAACATTGGTTGCAAATTTGGAGTAATATTTGGTGTAATATAAAAATGAAGGGGGAGGGGTGGAATATCATATGTATTTCCTGTAGTAACGGTACCTTCCGCCATTAGACAGGGTTTGATTTAAATTAAAATGATGGGGGAGGGGTGGAATATCATTGACGTTATCTAAATAGTTTTTGATTTAGAGCTCGAATTGTTATCTCATTTTGTTGATAAGTGAAATCCACCGAGGGAGAGGAGGGGGCTGGGGGCTGGGGGCTGGGGGCTGGGACGAGGGTGAGACAGAAATAATAATTATTTTCTATCCCGGGGTAGGGAATATTTGTAATTCATAAATTAGAGGGTTTAATGTTTTGTATGTTGCAAATAGTTAAAGTAATCGAAACCAGCCTATCTTATGTAATTTGGACCAGCTAGATGAAATATTTGCGTTATTACTCGCGCAAAAGAAGTTCAGGGGGATAAGCCGTTTTGAAATTTTGTTTTCGCTATTATGTCTCCCCCTGAACATTAATGGAACCAAAAAAACTTGCAGTTTTTTATGGGTAACATTTTGGTGAAAACCTCATGTCTCTACGACGTTGCTTCCTACCCGTAAAATCCATCGCCCTTTTCGTTTTGGCCGCAAAGCATTCTGGGACAGTTTCATAGTTTTGGTACTTAACACGATGAGTACAACATATTGGTTGCAAATTTGGCGTAAGATCTGCCATCCTTGCAAAACTGAAGGGGGAGGAGTGGCGAGCAACATGCAGTTCCTATTCATAACCATAGCCTCGCCCATTACAAATGGATAGAGGTATTAAATCGGCTAACTCTGTTGTCACCCAATTCAGATCATGTGACGTAAACACACATTACTCTGGAGAATTGACTCTTTGAAAATTATTTTTATTCAGATAGGCATGACTGCATTATGATTAGAATGAAAAAGTAATAATTCTCCAGAGTAGCATCTGTTTACATCACATGATCTGAATTGGGTGGCAACAGCGTTAGCCGATTACCTCTATTAAGTGATGTGGCAGAATTAAGACCATGGTTTCTGTACTCGATGCGACGAATGCAATGCGGCATAAACTGTGGAAGGCCGTCGGTTTCCTTGCGAGGTCGTGATGATATTCAATGCGCTTTGATGGAAAATAATCATTTCAAGGAGAAATGTTTATCACCCAGAATTTAGGGCATTTATTTGGACAAGAAATGGCCCAAAATTCCATTTTAACCTTAGTAGGTGGAGAATAACGATAGACCTGTGATAATAATAATAATAATAATAAAGTCTTTATTTCATGAGGGTAGCACAAAATAGTTAAAAACTAACAAACCTGTGGCCCTCTATAGCTAATAAAATTATATAAATATAGTTATTATAATAAAATATTAATAGTATAAATACATGGATCATAGATAAAAAACGTTAAAAATATATAATTACGATAAGCAAAACAATTGTTTAAAATTCAAATTGAAACCCTAACAACAAAATAGTACATGATAAAAAGTTGATAAAATCGAATAAAAATGGTCACACTTAAACTAAAAAATGATTTAAAAACTGATGTTCCTTAAATAACACGTTCCAATAATGGCTTCTAAATGTAGCATAAGAGTTACTATTTCTAATTACTAAAGATAAACTGTTCCATAATTGGCAAGTTGTTACTGTAAACGTACGACCACCTTCAGTCTTGCGAGTAAACTTAGGACAAACTAAGTTAAGTTTACTGTACCGAGTGTTACGTGTGTGCTGTTCACTGTTAAGCTTTAGCATGTCCTTGATGTAAATAGGCACTAGGTCGTTTAAACGTTTATATGCTAAACAGCATTTAGCTAATTTAGCTTCTTCATAAAATGGTAACCACTTAAGACTATTAAATAGTTGGACGCTAGGAGCCCGACAGTCAGTGTTCATAATGACTCTCGCTGCCCTTTTCTGCAGCTTCAGAATCCTACCTAAACTTTCTTTATCACAGTTTATCCATATAACGTTCACGTAATTCATTATGGGCCTTATCATTGCATTATAATATAGTAACCTCTGCTTCAGTGGTAAACATGATTTTATCTTTTTTAGAATAGCAATGCGCTGTGATAGTTTTTTGCAGAGCTTATCTACATGAGGATAAAAAGATAGTTCGCTGTCAATTTCAAGACCCAGGAGTTTTACGCTGGATACCAATTCAAGTTCTGTTCTGTTAACCCTTATGGTTGGTGATCAATACCATGTTTGATTATCGTTAGCGGTATCTACTAATAACAACAACAACGACCACGACGACGAGCGTTTATTTATACACGATGAAGTTGCAATGCAGCAAAAGCTGATGTGGTCGTGTCGTACTACTAAATAGCAGCTTGAGCTGCTAGAATTCATCATTACATGTAATTCAGAATTGTCTATAAATCATGTTTTATATTATTTCTTGTGTAGATGGGGTGGAAGCCACTGACGGAGTCGTACATGAACACTCTCCCAGAGAGTCTAACAAAAGAACACAGAGAGACGATCAGATCACTGTTCAACTGGCTCATGCAGCCGTGCCTCGGTAAGTTTGTGTCACATGTTACAAATGTTCCAACAAATATTAGAACTCTTTAATGGAGAAATGCGTACAGTACATACCATACTAATGGCAGCAGCCTTTCTTTGGATGTAGTTGAAATTTATTAGTCTTGGATCACTCCATCCTCCGATACCCAGGGGCAGTTAGTGAGCGACGGGCGGGCGGGAGGGGGGGGGGGGGGGGGGGGGGGGGCACTTACTGCAAAGACCAGTGCCAGAGCGAATTTTCAGACTCGCTCCGTTTGACCACAATTTGGAATGTGGGTCCACGTTACGATTCGTAGCCAGTCAGCGATGTCGCACTAAACAATGCGTTTGGTGTCCTGTCGAGTCCTGTCATGTGGCCTGAAACTAAACTTCTTGGACTTCAGGTCGATCTTACGAAGTTATTTTAAGTCAGTGCTTTGTAGATAAGTTTCCAAGCGTTACCCAATTTTAACGAGCTTCTATGCTCTGTCACTGCGCTCCGCCGCGTAGAATATATTTGTATATTCTACATACACATCAATCGAGGGGTGTTGGGAGGATGCCGACCAGTTATCAAGTTTATTGCCGTATAAATATTACATATAATGTTAAACTAATGACGAATCGCCGGATACGCAAAACCAGGTGAAAACCTCACTTTGAGGAAAAATATATATTGGAAACGTGCACTCCAACCCAATGCGAATGGAGGTTAAGGGTCATCAAAAACTTACTTACTTATATATACAAACGCTGTTAAAAGCCGGGATTACAGAGAATGTCTAAAGATTTTGGCCCGGATAACCAAGCGTGTCAACTGGTTGGCATCAAGTGAAACATATGCAAATATCATCTTAAATAACAACT
This sequence comes from Actinernus sp. WN-2022, assembly GCA_030867875.1. Lineage (NCBI taxonomy): Eukaryota > Metazoa > Cnidaria > Anthozoa > Actiniaria > Actinernidae > Actinernus > Actinernus sp. WN-2022. The sequence continues at coordinate 54,740,731 of JAOWCC010001634.1, forward strand.
CCAAGTCCTTAGGGGAAGAGCACGAGGTGCTAATTACGAATGCCCAACAAAAAATACATTTAAACCTAAGCAAATAATTATAATCGAGAACATCGTTGCAAGAAGATATGTTTTTGGCGAGCTTCCATTAAACACTTTGACACTATACATGTAGCTATTTGATGATACAACATATTCTGGTAGTGAGTTCCAGTCTTTAACAGTTCTTGGGAAAAAATTATACTTATAACAATCAATACGAGGTTGTAGAGGAATAAAAGTATGTTCGCGTAGGTTTCTAGATGTTTAACGAGTTCTGATGGCAATTCGATTACAATCTGGTTATTGATAATTTTATAGAATTTTTTAAGCATGCTTATACAGGAACACCCAACGAACTGTTCTGCAAAATAACTGTTCTTCTGGGCCACACTCGGCTGGCAAATTCTGCACTTTGGAATTTCTTGGCTGGCAAATTCTGCAGTCTGATACTAAATAATAATATAACGGAGCGATATTTGTCAGCTGGTAAATTCTGCAGTCCGATATAATTACATAATAATAATATAACAGAGCGATATTTCTCAGCTGGCAAATTCTGCACGTACCTGTTGTTTCACAGGTTTTTAAAAATACCGAATTCTGCAGGTTAGCTCAGGTTTTTATTCTTAAAAAAATATTCTATTTCAGCTGGGAATATATTCAAAAAAATATTTTTGCTGCTGGCAAATTCTGCACTTAAATATTTCAGCTGGGAAATTTAGAAATTCTTCATGAACTTTAGGCTGGCTGGCGCTGCAGAACAGCTGTTCGTCTGCCAGCTGAAAAACAATTCCCTTAAATATGTTTAAATACATCTGATTTGTTATAAAAACATCAGAATGTTTGTTTTTATGAAGTTTTACCGTTGGGTGTTCCTGCTTAATGCGCTACGCGATATGAGACTGTTTCATCCTGGATCCTCAAGGAGGGCTGTGACACTTACATATCTGGCATAAGTTCTTGTGACAAATCGGGCAGCTCTGTATATGTTCTTCTTTGTATATGGGTCCCATGCTGCAGAGGCGTATTCAAGGTGTGGTCTAACCAGCGTATTGTATGCTGTGTCTTTCACTTCTTGTGAGCATTTCTCGAGATTGCGTCTTACGAAAGCGAGAGATGAATTAGCTTTCTTAGTAATTTCTCTACCTCGTCTTCCCTTATTGAGAGCCTGTTACTCAGGTTAGGCCAAACTTAGTTCAGATAAAAGCATGTAAATTAGAAATTTAAAGTAAACAAGAGGCCCTGATTGGCCTTAACTCAGGCCACCTATAAATAGGTTAATACATGGAGTTCTAGTATATTTTTGTGTCATACATGATTTGTGCTAGGGGACCGGATAATTGGATTCACTTCTGATACTTGTGATAATTTATATACAATGGAATGGACCTTTTGCAGGAATGCAATAATGTGGCTGTACTAGATGGCAAACAAATATTTAAAGGCACTTGTACGAGATTGGTAGTGTTATTAGCAAAACCTGTTTGTAAATGCTATTTTCCACCTTCTTACAATTCTCAACCTCCAAAGGTGGTCACGGTCACTTACAGGAGCTTCTAATTACAAAGTTTTACTAAAAATTAAAACCAGGTTGTATAAGGGTGGTCGCTGAAGAGACTGGTCAGAAATTATCAGGGGAAGGAGTTGTGAAAGGGGAGGATCGTATTTTTTTGAATCCCCAAAACTAGAGGGTCATAAATAATGGGCAACTGAAAAAGGATTGGTTATAAGGGAGAAAGGGTCAAAATATTTCATACTAATTTTCCAGGGAGGGTTATACAATTTTAGACTTTTTTTATCTCCACCCCACCCCCTCCCCCTTTGCACCTCCCCTGCTATTTTTTTACCAGTCTCTAATGTTTAATAAAATATTGTGTGCATTGATTTCATGCATGTAGACCACTTGGAAAATAAAATTAACTTTATTTAAAGAGGGTAACACCAACTAGTACACACAGAGAAATGCATAGCCTCCCCCATAGTCGTTTTTAGGGCCTAGGTATGAGCCCCTAAAAACGACTCCGGGGGAGGATAAGAAACATGTGGCCCTCCTTGTAATTAAAAATTCCAAACAAATGTAGAACATGATTTAGATTAATATCAATTAAAATATGTCACTAATTAAGCTAAATATTGTCTGTTCGTATACAAGTGAATGCATATAAATTATATTACATGTATATTACTTCGATTCGTTATCTGAAAACATAAAAACTTCTGAAATACTATAAAAGTAGATTGGACGGATTGGGTTAGGCTTGGAGGATCAGTAATATGCCCCCAAGAGAGAAATGCACAGGAAATCCCATTGTCCCAATTTCAAAACCTAAATTATTCTGTTTTTAGTATTATTCAATTTTCTGATGATGGTCATTCCATTTTTCGAGTCAGCTCTAATTCAATTTTCTTTTTTCTTCTTTCTTCTTTTGACAGTCCTACATTTGTCTTCTTTCTTCAATATTTCAAGTTGACTTTTTCGATATATTTTTCAGGGCGACAGTGTTCGCTTGGTATATAAATCTCCACACCCAATTCTATTTATGATTGTTCTAATCAGTTCCAGTATCTGTGTATAGCTCTACCAATTCCAAACCTGCCCATCCCCCAAGGGTGGGGGGCATAAGAGGGGCATTTGACTGAGTTTTTGTCCCAGGGGTGAGACATGTTGGAGCAAACTAAAGTTGGCAGGGTGAGGAATTCATTTGTAGAAAGAGGAAAATAGAGAATTTGATAAGAGATTTGCACCCATACCAAAGCCCCACCGTGGAGCACTTGACCCCACAGTGGGGCATTTGATGCCCCACAAATATCCAGGGGGGAGGGGCAGGGGCAGGGGCAGGTTTGGAATTGATAGAGCCATAACTTATATAATTGTACTCTCCAGTATGGCTTTACACAACAAATCCTGCTCTTCTTTTGACAGTTTCACATCCAATTCAATTTTAATTCGGTATTCTCGGTTTGTAAGTCATATCCAGTTCTGTTTATGGGTATAATTCGTAGTAAATTCGAATGCCTCTCTGTATCTTCCGAGTTCTGTTATTGTTTTGACGATCGATTTTAACTTTTTCCTTCTTGGTCTCTATAAAGTCACATACAGTTCAACTTACGGACAATTTCATTTCCAGTTCGAATTACAGTCACCATTACACTTAATAAAATATTAAAAGTAGGGAACAAGTAAGATTTGTGTGCGCATATATAAACACATAATTTCAACCTCACCAGTTCTGATTTCCGTTCGCGTTCAAAGCCAAGGGTCAATCACTGTTCACTTCCAGCTTTTGCGACTCTTGAATTGAAGTCTTAGTAAAGTTCGGCGTTGGTTGACTGGTTTAGTCAAGACTTCCCATCACTCCTCCGACCGGCTAGACTAGCTTACTGTGCGATATTTGGATCGCCACATCCCTTTCGTAAATGTAAGAATTTTCCATCGAAAGCCCCTAAAAGTCCTGTCAGCCCTAGAATAACTGAACATCTTGGTATTTCATTCGAAGAAACCTTTAGTTTCAGCAAAATAAAGGTTAAGATTCGCTCCGTTGCTGGCTTGGCACACTATACAGATCAAAACCAGGATCGGGCAGGTGTCGAATCTGATTGGTTGATCCTGTCACGTGTTGGGAATCGAACAATGGGCTCCTGTGTAATCTGATTGGTTGCTGGCGCATTTCAGCGACACAAAAAATAATAAACGGCTTGCATTTTCTGACTCGAGCCGGCCAAAGGCCTGGCCCGAGTAATTATTAGTTCTGAAATAAATAATAGACTAACTGAGCCCAAATTATGTCTCATATTTCAGAAATAAACATGCGATTTCCACTCGGTTTTTGGATCAATTGGAGTAATCTGTATTCACATTAAAATCGTGTTAGATCTGTCCGAATGTTTCAAACTACTCCTGACGTGGAGAAATTGCTGAAGCTGGCCTACTGTAAGATCCAAGAACTGAGAAATCGTGTCAACTTCTACTCTATTTGAAGCCATTTATCGTTTTAAGAGGAAGGAATAAATGACAACACTGCAAACTTGTTTTCTTACAAATGTCGGTTATAATTTGACCCAGACTTTGCGTTTGGGATCGCAATATCTCCTTTCGTAAATGTGTTAATTTTCCATCGAAAGCCCGCAAAACTCATCTCAGTCCTAGAATAACTGAACATTTGGTATTTCAGTCGAAGAAACCTTTGGTTTCAGCAAAATAATGGTTAAGAACGGACCAAATCTTCGCTCCCGTTGCTGGGAATCCATCTGGTATAATTCTACAAATATTTTTGAGATGACCCGCGGGAGTCTCGAGCAGTGTCGAATCTGATTGGTTGACGCTGTCACGTGTTGAGCCAACTCGAAATACAAAAAAAATGTATAATAATAACCACTTGCAAAACTTGACTCGGGCGGCCAAAAGGCTTGGCCCGAGTAATGATCCGTTCATTCTCGGCCGAAGCTTCGGATACCTCAGAGATAGTTTGTTTAGCTGAGAAATCGATGGTTTGCTCTTGGTTGTGTGGGCTATTTCAGTGACCTCGTAATACTTATTAGAAATGAATTTCTGGGATCGTTCGATACCATCGACCTTCTTATTTAGGGCTTTTCAAGTTCTTGTTTAGCTTAATAATTTCGACGAATGCTTGGCAGCAATTCGTCCTTCCATAACATTTTAAATGACTGTACCGTTAGAATTGCGTTTTCATAAGTTTAATAACAAGTTACGTGTTTTTCCCGCATGAACATGTACTCAGCTTAATCACCATCAATCCAAGATGGCGGCTCTAGGCGCTGAACCAACCCAATACACGCCTTTCATAAGTTTTACTTCCGGTTACGAAAACGAGGCTCCAGGTGGTTTTAAATCCAAGATGGCGGACAACTGCACAGCTCAGCTAGAAAGTACTCCCAAAAGTATGTTATTCAGTAAATCATACCTGTGTTTGGTTTTACAATCACTGTATTTATGTCCATGTGTAGTCTGCATTATTTTAGTATATTGTTTAGCGCACAGAAAAGTACTTTTCTACTTGATCAAGTCATCAGTCATTTCCGAACAATGTACACCCGACAGGTTGCAAATCTAAAAAACGTTTGCAGCTTACAGAGGACGATATTAATTATTTCAGGGGCATCTTTCCGTCGAAGATATCTAAGCTAACTTAAAGGAGTCGGAAATATCTTCTGCCTAAAGTAAATTAGTATTGTGGTCTAAAATTGAGACAAAGTGATTTATGAGGTGCAAAGCAAATTTTAGTTTATTTCTGATAGGCTGTTTAATAAGCTCATGTCATGATATCTAATCTCTTTTGCTATTTAATACAGCAAGTGAAGTGCTATCGATGGGAAATGTAATTACTGTTCACCTAACAGAAAACAAACATTGGAAAAAGCTGGAGTCAACTGATAAGATGCAGGCAACGAGTATACCGAAACAGCAGCCATTATACTGGATAACCATCCAGACATAGTTCCAGTTAGAATATGGTTTATCTGTTCATAGTTCCCCAAAGCCGTTTTCACTTAAATTTTGTACAGAACTTTTACATTAATAAAGAATGATAGCACGTTTTCCTTCCCCTATCCCTACCATTATATGGTAAATTCTATTTTTTCATACCCTTTTTTCACATTGAATACAATTCATACCCTACCCTTCAATGTATATTCCCTGACTTTGTATCACTTACATTATTGTGTAACAGCATACGGTATTGATTTTATTATTCATATACCATTAAAATAAGTTTATTTGTAGTTAGAATATATCTAGCAGAGTCTTTTGGACACTGCTTGGGCTTTTTGAAAGGAATTCAAATTTCTAACACTACCGTTTTGTACAGATTATTCTTTTGTGCAATTATTGATAATTTGATAATTATATATAATGAAAAGCTTAGCACAAACCGATTGTAATTAGTAGTGGTTCCTATTCCCCTATCCCTGCATGCTCTGTTTGGTATATTAGCTCACCCTATCTAGGGTTTTAGCCAGTCAAATAAGGGGAGATGGGGCAGGGGTGCCAATGCCCTCCTTTCCCCAAGCAACTTCCCCCACTCCCTTCACTCTCATATCATCAGGCCACCACATTGTTATATCAGTTATTGTTTATTTAGCAGCTCTCACTCGAATATATATGCATTCACTACTCATAATTTTCCTTTTTTTTTAGTGTTTTTCTCATTTCTGATTTTGCTTCACCTTACCCCAAACCTTCTGGGCTAAAACCCTACTATCCATACACACATTATCACTCATCTTATGATTTCCCCAATTTCATGTGGACTAATTTTAATATCACCTTCAACCACCACTTAGTTAACACCTATTTTACCAATTAATAGTTTTAATATGTTTGTTACAATTTATTTAGTACTAAATAATGTTTTCATATTTTTATTGACCTGAATTGCTTGTATATAGTCACTGTTTGTAAGTGGTATTCCCTTCCCATATATTACTGCTAGCCTCAATTACACATTTATTTCAGTAAATGATATTTCTCCCTTCTCTCAAACATTATAAAAATCATACTAGACTTGAAATATTTTAGAAGATGAGAATCCTGTGTAGAAACTAATATTATTTTTTATTTCCTTGAAGAAGAAAAACGAGCAGGTTTTTCAATAGCGGTCGGTTGAATCTGTATTTTCATCGTTTGACTGATGCCCATTGATTGAATATGATCAACAGTCTTTTCTTCATTCTGGTAGCTGTAGCTATCATTGTTTCCAAGAGTCAGAATTATGCTTGAAGATTTCTCTTCTCTTGAGTACATTGACACCAAGGGAACATATTTTTCCGGGAATGCCTGTCAGGCTAATACGACGCCTGATGCCCGCATACTTCAAATATCACTTTTCTGGGTGCTTCTTGGTGAAGCAGATTCATTGTTTGATTCATTGTTTCTGGGGATAGGGTTCTTTGTATTTCAGGGTATTGTTTTGCTTTAGAAGACAATAGTTTTCTTTGTGTTACATATGTGATGATCTGTAACACCAAGAAACCCCCACTTCCCTCAAAGTTATACGTTAACTGAACAACCATAAGTTAGTCATATTTCAAGCAACCGTATCAGCCATACTCTTTCTTAGTTTTGGGTCGGCTTACACTACAAATCACGTCTCAAGAGTTATTCCAGTACATAGTGTACACAGCAATGCAGTATTTCATACGGCGTGTGCTTTTTGTGGTACTGATCTGTGGAGATTTTCAACAAAAGTTAATAGTTTAAAAGTTTCATCCGCGCTCTTTCGGTATTTTTCGCAAAACGTGGACGTTTTTCATGCAAATCATCAGTTAATATACGGTAGACTATACATGAACATAAATACAGTGATTCTGAAGCCAAATTCAGGTACGATCTACTAAATAACACACTTTTCGCGTCCTTTTCGGAGGTACTTTCTAGCTGAGACTGAGCAGTTGTCCGCCATCTTGGATTTCAAACCACCTGGAGCCTCGTCTTCGTGACCGGAAGTAAAACTTATGAAAGGCGTGTATTCAATTCAATTTTATTTTACACTTATCGATAGAGCAAGTTACAATGTGAGAATAGAAGATAATAAATCAAGAGAGAAAAATGAAAAGAATATGAAAAATAGTTACATATATTAAGTGTGCAGAGGCAAAAGTAGCAGAACTTTCGAGTTGGCCGCAATGCTTTTACAAATTATGTGAAATTAAGTTTAAAATATTTAGGGTTTAAATTCCCTCGGAGAATAAAGAAAACCGAGGCGATCATGGTACTATTCTGCTTAGTTGACAGTTTGGTATAATTATTACCCCAGCTAACTAATCCATAATTTATATAAGGGTAGATCAGAGTATAGTACAATTGTTTTAACATATGTAAATCAAGGTAATGAGGTAGTTTATTGATTATACTAATGTTCTTTGCTATCTTGCAACTGACACGTTTTATTTGGGGTTCCCAGTTGTTTAGTTTCTCATCAATAAAGATTCCAATAATTTTTTTATAGGATTTGCGCTCTAAGTCTTTAATGCTGATATTAACTTTTTTAGCGGAAGAAGTTATAATCATATAATTTGTTTTCTTAAAATTTATCGACAATGTATTTATAGCACAATAATTAAAGACATTTTTCATTTCTTCATTCATAATGGTTTCAAGTTGTTTAGGGTCTTTATCAGAATAAAATATATTTGTATCATCAGCAAATATTAGAAATGACAGTTTGCTTGAGGACTTTGGTAAATCGGTTAGCTCAGTAGTTAAGCTCCGGTCTGTCGAGCGAGAGGTCGCGGGTTCAAATGACCCCGGCCGGACCAACACTCGGGGTCTTAAAATAACTCAGTAGAAGGTGCTGCCTTTGTGAAACAACTGCAAATGGTCAGACCTTCACGTCTTCTCGGATAAGGACGTAAAATCGTAGGTCTCCCGGCGGTCTCACCAGACTGTCACGAGTTACCGACGTTAAATAAAGTTGCTTTACTTTACTTTATCATTGATATAAAGTAGGAACAATAGGGGGGCAAGTGTAGACTTATGAGGGACACCACACTTAGTAATCATAGTACCTGATGCTGTGTCGTCTATTTTAACATACTGGGTACGATTTTTAAGATAGCTCGCAAACCAATTGAATGGAGTACCTTTGATACCTTAATGATATAGTTTTTTAAGTAAAATCTCATGGTTAACAGTATCAAAAGCTTTGGCAAAATCAAGGAATATTCCACAAGTAATCTGCTTATCAATTGCCATCTTAAGGGTATCAGTAATCTCAAGTATAGCCTGTTCAGTAGAAGTAGAGTGTTTTTTTTCTAAATCCAAATTGATACTGAAATAAGATATTGTGTTTGTCCAAAAAATTAACAAGCTGGTTATAAATTATTCTTTCTAGTACCTTACTGAAAGGTGAGAGAATTGCAATAGGCCTATAAGTTGGCTGGATCAGTGAGGACACCACTCTTATAGACTGGAGTTACTCGTGAAATTTTAAAAATATCTGGTACAAACCTTGTTGCTATAGATTGGTTATAGATATAGGTAAAGGGCACTGCAAGTTGATTATTGCTAAATTTAATCAGTTTATTTGGGATATCTAGTGTTGAAATATGTGTGCCGTGTCTAGCCATCTTGAACCATGTTGAACCATGTTTAGCCATTCTAAAAAAATTAACGGAATAGAAGGGACTTGCTAGCAATCTATAAACGTAAATGCCGTGAGCAGGGGGAACTTCAGGGGGAGACACACTTCGTAAATGCCGTGAGCAGGGGGAACTTCAGGGGGAGACACACTTCGTAAATGCCGTGAGCAGGGGGAACTTCAGGGGGAGACAAACAGCCGAGTGTTAAGGTGGAGAAATGTCTTTTTGCTGCCCTTAGATCGCGGCTGTTTGCCTCTGCCGCGCATATCATAGGCCCGAAATGGACTAAGGTTCAGCAAATAAAAAAATCAGTTGGTTTCTCTACGGCGGTAGAGACTGAAATGTTCGTGTTAATTCTTTATTGTCCAGTGAAGTTCAGTCCTATATTGTTCAGACCAATCGATTTACTTAAGCTCTTTTTTTTTATTGTTGTCGAATTTTGTCTTTGTTATCTTTTGCCGGTTTTTTGTCTTTTTTCTTAACTTAATTTACGTTGTAAAATGTCCTTAGTTGTGTTCATACAAAAATTATTGTTATAAAATATTACGTAAGCTCCCTTGATGAGTTATCTAGTTCTTGGAGCAAATGTAAAGATCAAATATTGTTTTTAAAAAGGCTATAAATAGTATAGATGTTTAGCAAGTTTGAAATCGATCTCTAGCATGCATACAACTGCTTTTTGTAACTGTTGTATTATATTTGTTTTCTAGATTTCATCCGTCACGAGTGTAGGTTTTTCATTGTTTCATCGGATATGCACCTCGTCAACTCCTTCCAGCGTTTGTACACGTGCCTCATGGATGAGATCCAGGCCCAGGATCATGCTGAGGGTGCGGACCGTATGTCTGGAGCACAGGTTTGTAACCCTTTTTGAGTGACGTACGTATTAACAAAAATAACCCATCAAAGTAGCATTTCAACGTGCTCCGTGACTTTGTGATTCCGCATCTTTCTTGCTTCTCTGTGTGCAGCAAGATTAAGTTATTACTCGGGCTGCCTGTGGCAGCACCGAGTCTTAAAATGCAAGTCGTTATTATTATTATTTTTATTTTTATTTCATGTCAGACGGCTTCTGCGCATGCGTTAAAGGTCAAATTCAAACCAATCAGATCGCACTGTGCGGAGAACAGAATACCCCGGAGAACAGAATAATTTATGATGAGCGAAGCAATATCAACTTAAACAAGAATCCTCTCACGGCCGAGGTTTTGGTTCGAGAAATTAAAGGCTTCCAACAGTTCCCTTTATAGTTCTGTAATATAATGAGCAGATCAGTTTTGGGAATGAGGGTATATAACCAACAGGCATTTCAGTTAATAAATACCTGATATGGACGCGAGCTGCGATAAAGAGCCGCAGGGTAGAATGAACAGTAGAGAAATATATCATGTGATAGCTCCAACATAGGTGGACAGGAATACGACTTATAATATGGGACAAATATAAACATATATTTGAGACACTCATGTAAGCGTGCGGTACATGAATAAGTAGAGGTCAACTTCTTTAATTTGCATACACGAGAAATATATATACTAGGGGAGCAGAGAATGCATGTCACCGCGCTACCGGCCACTCCTAAAGACTGCTAAATTCAGCTAATAATTATTCCCTTCGGTTATTACTAAAAGGATCTCAAATGAAAGTGTATTTCATCTTCAATCTCATGTGGCCCGAGTGAAAGCCCAGATGGGCTCTTGTTAGTTTTATTTTCGGAAGCTAAAGGCCAAATCTTCGTAATAGATTTATTGCCGTTTCGCCGAGACGTCGTACTGATCTTTTGAAATGATAACAACATGGTCTTTTCTTATCCTAGGAGCATTCAAGTATGAATTCACCAATATGCTTCACTTGTCAGGCACAAAGGTTTCAATATGGTTTTCACATGACGTCATCAAAAAAATTAAACTATAAGTCCTACAAAGCTGTTCTTTATATATATTCTAGACATCGATAATAAAAGTATACACACAATTTCACGGTGATAGGGTGTATTGTTCCGGAGTAAATAAATTTTGAATCTTATGACAGAACGACCCAGCGTGTTTTCTAGAAGGCATAAAAATCCATGTAATTGTGTCAAAAAAATTTTTTAACTCGATAAATCTTTAAAAGTTGCATTCAAAGAGTTTTGAAGTGAAACCCAATGATTTTGATGGGAAATTAACCTTTACTTGTATTTTCGTTTTATGGCCTCCATCTTTGTGTTCCTGAGAGGGACACAAAGATGGCGGCCACATACAAAGTACTGTTGGGATTATAGGTGTATTTTTGGTAGTTCTATAAGGATCAGGATGTTTTATTTCATTTCATAAATGCAAAGCAATTTTGTGATCGCGTGTCATGACGATGAAAACCACCAATAGAATGAATTGAATTTGTCTCTGAGCGCTATAAAAATATAGCCTCATATTGAAACAAGTGGCACACGAATCACGAAAGAAGTCTGTTGTGTAGCATGAATTATGATATCATTATTTCAAAACAGCAAAGAAGCAACTACTTGATGAATTCTCAAAAGACAATCACGTGCTAATGTGTTAGGTGCGCTTGGCGTAATAATCAATTTTATCCTAAGATGTGGTATTTATCGACGCTGTTTCAAGAGAAAGTGTTGTGGTATTTGTAGATAACGAACTGGCTTCAGGGACTGTTTATCTTCTCCATGGTCTGGTCTGTCGGTGGAACCCTCAACGGTGAAAGCCGAAAGAAGTTTGATGCGTTTTTCCGATTGCTGATAAGCGGCACTGATAAAGATCATCCTAAACCTAAGGACATCAAAATGAGTAAGGTAAGGAGGACAGTCACTGCTGTCCATTACTAGTACCTGTGTAGCAGAATGTGCGTCCTGGGGCATCACAACTGAGGGAGGGAGGGAGGGATGTGTACTAATATAGATATGAACACCAAGAACATACATTACGACGAAAATTTACCATGTCCATTTGCCACTTTTTCAGTATCAGTAGGTCAATCAGTGTTAAAAAGTAGTATGTAAACTGGGCGTTCTGGGCCACTTTTTTGTTGCACAACAAGAGAATGTCATGGAGGTCTTCGTTCGTTGTTTTCTGCGAAAACAAACGAAGACCTCCACTCCATTCTCTCGTTGCACAACAAAAAAGTTGCCCAGAACGCCCAGTTTACATACTACTATAACATAGGTGTTGCTCAAACTGTCTCTAGGCATCCTTGCACCTAAGGATCCAAGAGTGCAAACACCTATTAGAGGTATCATTAGCATATAGTATGTCGATCTCTTCCACTATGGATAACATATCATGCCTTCCCCTAGAAGTCTTAGTCAAGATCGTAGAGCATGCAGGCCCAGAATCGTTCGCAAGCATCGCAAGGACATCGAAACGCCTAAACGATGCAGCATCCCTAGCACGCTACAAAAACATGGACGAGGAGTTCCGCACGCGAGTCCTCACATTGGGTCTCGAGACCACCCACAATGACGCCGATCGAGATGGCTTGGTCAAAAAGTTCGATATCCCTAAGGAGGGAGACGGTTCCGGGCCGCTAGCTTACGCTAGTGGACGTGGCAACCTCGACGTCGTTAAGTGGCTCGTTAGACACTTTCAGTCTACCATAAACGAAGACTGCGTTTTTGAGGCACTATTCGATGCCTGCAAATACGGTCATCTCGATGTCGCTAAGTGGTTAGCAATTATCTTCCATCCCATCCCAGATTTTGATGACCACTCCGTCGATGCTATGCTAGATGCCTGTAGAAATGGTCGTTTCGATGTCGCTGAATGGATCGTTGAGTATTTTCAGCCCCCTATAGATAATGACTACGTTGTCGCTGCTATAATAGATGTCAGTAGGCATGGTCATATTGATGTCGTGAAATGGCTCATCGAGTACTTTCATCCTATCATAGACGATGAATACATTGTCGACCTTATAGTAAGTGCCAGTAGACGCGGCCGTCTCGATGATGTTCAAAAAGCTCTCTGAGTACTTTCGACCCCTCATAGAGCATGAAGACTTCGATCATATGAAGCTCACCGCCTACAATAGAGAGTATTGCGATATCGCTAAGTGGCTCGCTGAGCACTTCCAGCCCATCCCAGAGCACGGATACTGCGATTGCGAAGCATGCGAAGACGGGGAGGTCGCTACGAGTTATTACCTATTTACCAAAAGGGCTAATTCGTGGCTTACACCTAAGAACCCATCACGCACGGACCTAATCCAAACTTGAGTACCTGTTAAAGAAACGATTAGTATACTGTATATCGACACCGAATGGTATTAGCATATATTCTCTATTCCACGATATTAGCGTTCGTCGTCATCTTAGTACGCATTAATACCATACAGATCGAACAAGCCGAAGGACCTCATACCATACAGATCGAACGAGCCGAAGAACCTCCCCGTAGACATCGCAATGACTGAAATAGTAACTTGTGATTGGTTGATGCGAGGAAAGGACACGAAATGCCTGAGGAAGATTTCGAAGTCGACGAAGTACTGTGCCCAGCACAACTTCCAAATCTTAAAAGGCTGTACCCCATTCGTACCGTGCTCGAAGTGCGGTAAAGGATGTCGCACGAGTTCCGAGCTTTGCTCAGTATGCGGAGCACCTCAACGTCGTCTCATTCTCAATAAGAAGAACCGCGACATAAAACGCGCTAAGGAGCAGGAGAAACTTGCAGAGCCAAACATGGTGGAAGAGCCAAACGTGGTGGAACCGGAGGAAGAGCCGAATGCGGCCGATATGAGACGCGCTAGGGAGTTCGACAAGATGCTAGAGGAAGACCTCAGGAACGAGTTGATTAGGACTGCCAACAAGCCGGGACCCGTCTATGACTCGTATCCAAGAAAGGTGAAACCAGAGGAAGGTTTCGACGAGGCTCTTACGGTAGAATTGACCACGGAACCAAGAGCAATGGAACCAGAGGAAGGTTTGGACGGGGCTCTCGGCCGTGCGTTCGACGAGGTGTTGACTGCCTTGAGGAGCCGTGAGAAGGAAGATTAGGAAGAACCACCACGTAAAACAAAAAGAATGAAGAAAGTCGTTGCGGACCCTCTTCATTCTTTTTTTCTTTTTTTTTTTCTTTCTATTAAACGCATAACATCTATAGTGTATCATGGACGAGCTCATCAGATCGTTTGGTCCTGGAATTTGTAGAACCCTGCATATCAAACCCCAATTGCAAATCAACTCCAGTGAAACATGTCCTGATTGTCTCTGCCCAATGGAAATACGAGAAACGGAATTCATATGTCCCGCATGTGGTCTTGTTTCCGAGGTAGAACCATGTGAAGAAACGAAGGTCGACGTTGCTACTACTCGACTGCGTATGGTAGGTCCGGATAGATTTCGACATCAAAATGATCTAGACCGCGCAAAACCAAAGCAAAGCGATAACGCATACCTGCGACGACGAACGATCCTACTAGAACTACGAGCGTACAACACTATTTATGAACGAAGTTATGGCCTGTCGTTCCCTACGAACACGTTAGGAATCGTAGCCGACGCCTTTGACCAAGTAAGGAAAGTCTGTCTCAAGCGTAGCGAGGCTAAGAGAAGCATTTTAGCTGCTCTACTCTACCAGGCATGCGTGCAATGCGGGTTTGTGCGATCTAGAGGTGAGGTTGCTAGCTTCATGCAACTAAACGACAAAGGCATTTGCAGCGGAGAGGTCTTTATACGTTCTCTGTATGACGACGATAAGATCGATATGGACTTGAATGCCGAGCGCATAGTTCCCCACATTGCAACGACTTTCCTTAAACTCAATCCTCAAGGAGTACCTATGGACGTTCAACGAATAGTCCACGAGGTCGTTACTACGGCAATAGAAAGCAATATAGGCACCAAGTCGGTACTTAAGACGAAAGTCGTTGGAGCGAGTTACGAGGTGCTACGGCGTTTAGGATCGTCTATGTCTCTTAACGAGGTCGTCAAACGATGTGACATATTCGTAAATTCAGTCAAGCGTTTTGTCAAGGAGTTGTCTTCTTACCATTCCCACTTCGAACCGATCTACACTAAGCATGGGCTAACTAGCGATAGGACTTGGCAAAGTGAAAGTGAGATCCACGTTCGTTCCTTTCATAGGAAACGTCGATTCTTACCCCACTAAGCTGCCAAGCTTTTCTCGCATTTCCTTTTGCACTTCTTGCTTGAGTTCGGCTCGAACCCGATCCGGCCTTTCTTCACCTTCGCGACGAATTTCAGACCTCATGATCTCATACTTATTTGCTTCGTCCAGGATGAGATCGTATTCGGAGTCGGATACGTTTTCGTCGCGTAGGGCCTTCGATACTAGATCGCGAATCGTATTGATTTTCGCCTTTGCCAACATAGTCGTCCTTTCATGTTTGGAAACCTTCATTCCTAACTTGTTGGCTCCGATGGTAGTAGATGCTGAAATCAATCCACATAGACCACCAACAACTCCAAGCGGTAGACCAATCACTATTCCAACCCCAGTCAACGCTACGCCCAATCCAGATCCAGATAAGATCACAGATAGACCTCCCGTTGCCACTGCGATACCATGAACTATTCCTTGAGAACGCGCATATTTCTTGCGCACACCTTCGTAGTGTCTTCCTTGAACTTCGAGGTCCGAAAGCGTGTCTCGGATCGTTTGCAGTCTAAAGTTCTTTCCAGTGTCACTAGCAATCGGTGGATAGATACTTGGTGCTGAGGGAAACGGTTGAATCGAATCGCCTTCCATCGTACGTTATACATATAACTTACTCAAGCTTCAACACGTACAGTATAGGTCGACCATGGAAGTCTATCGGATTGCCTTTCTCATCGCGAACTGTCAGACGAAGACTGTTTCGTGTCGTACCTAGAGCTTTGACAGCTAGAGGTTGTAGTGAGGCATACGTCGTTTTCACAAATCTATCGCCTCGGATATGTATTCTACTTAGGACTTTAGATTGCTTTCCATCTCGAATCGAGAATCTGGAATCCACCACGTCGCAGCAGATATACGCTATGTCGATTTCATCTTGAATGGACACTTCGTGCATGCCTACTTTTAGTCGCTTAGCGATCCCATCCTTATCAATACCCATCAGTTTGCAGAGATTTCCACTAAATAGAATCGATTGCTTGACTTCTAGGTTCCAAGACCTCCTATGATGGGGTTTCTCGATTTTTATGATGTCAGCATCAACTGCAGGCGCAAAGAATTGTCGAAGGCTCGCCATAGTGTGGTTTCCCTTAGGAATGTCGTACGGGAACCCTATACCTTCGGTAGTCCACCAGAAGGTAGCATTCTCTGCTAGGTTCCACCAACTATTCTCAATAGTGACCTCAACTAGTGAAATGTTTTGTATGAGAATAGGGTTGTCGAAGTAGACAGTATGGTCGGCCAATGTTGTGGTGATATATAAGAGAACCATCTCGTATGTTGAAGGTATAACCATGTATACGTATAACTTCAACATGGTAGATGTGGTTGCAACGTTGAATGCTAATCTGTTGGTGAAGTTCAAGAAGAAATACCCACATGCAGATCTCCACAAGTTCTATACCTCTACGGAAGTGAACGGTCCAGGCAAATATTCGACGAGTATTTGGTTTCGGGGTGGGGATTCTGGCTATGTGGTCTATGGTGATGATGTCTCCAAGCTACCTGCAGTCACTCAAAAGCGCATCGATGACGCATTGCAGGGAATGGTCGATGGTTTCCCATCTACGTTGACCCTAGATAGGAGTGCGAAATATCCTATTACGGCAGTTCCTTCTACCGAACCGGCACGAGATATCGATCTCACTAATCTATGGATATATGTCACCCCAACGAAGAATTTCAAAGCTGGCGTTCCTAACGTATTCAAGGAGACCGTCATAAAGCATGTGACAGCGAAGGTGTCCCACGCGTGGTTGTCAGGTCCGGATTTCAAGTACTGGCCTCAACAACTTAATTTTGCAACGTGGTGTGCAACTTCTGGATGTGGAGTGTCGTTGTTTGACCCCACTTTCAAAACGTATCCACCAGTCGTCCAAGGGTTCCTACGATTCCATGTTTACTTCACGATACGAAGGGTTCTACATGAACTTGGTTGCCCTCTACCTGGTGATAGTGCTTTCAAACAACTCGATAACCTCTACAGCAAGTCAGCTCTCGAGAGATTGTGCATCGAATTTGGCATATCTCGAACACCAGACTTCCGATGGCACGGAGGTAGGAATCACGGATTAGGAGACGTATTACTTTTGTATGGTGATGGCTACAAAAACGTCCACGTAATCCGAGGCTACGACGAAGAAGCAGATACGTGGCCCAACCACAATAACCGCAGGGTGGACAAGGGCGATCTAGTATCCTTTATTC
Organism: Actinernus sp. WN-2022; assembly: GCA_030867875.1. Classification (NCBI taxonomy): domain Eukaryota; kingdom Metazoa; phylum Cnidaria; class Anthozoa; order Actiniaria; family Actinernidae; genus Actinernus; species Actinernus sp. WN-2022. Next base: position 54,758,169 of record JAOWCC010001634.1, read on the forward strand.
GGAACGACGAACACGAAGGGAAGCAATACAATTGGTTTACGCCACCAAGCGGTAGAGGTTTGACGAATGCTGGGTTAGGTAGATTGAATCGATCTGTTGAGGCTTTTGGATATTGTATTCTAGGTGCTCAAAACGACCTTAACGAATCCATCGTAGATAGTTTCAACGTCAAAGAAAAGTTCAAGAGCTTAGTCGAAGGCGCTATTCTCGAAAACGATTTAGTGGCGAGCTACAAAAACTATCTTACTGCCATAATGACAACGCATAAGAGGCTCGATCTAGCGATAGCTATAGGCGTGCGATTATTGCCAAGCAATCTAGTGTACTATCTTGGTAAGAAAGATGGCTATAGGAATCCAACCCCGAAAGCCACGAAAGATATGATGCTAGGCACTAACGATATCAATGCAGAAGTCAAAGGACGTCCGCCTCCTATGGAAGGCCCACCAGATAAGAAATTGGTGCCGCCTCTCGAGACGCACGAGAAACGAGTTCCTGTACCGAAGGCTATCCCACAACATGAGATTAATCTCGCAGTGACATCTATTGCCGCAGCTGGAATCGCATGGACGTTGTTTCGTTAACGTCGTTTGTATTGCTCCACTACGAAGACCACTGCTGCTACGATTAACAACCAAACGTTGTTTGCTAAGACTCCAACAACGTCGGCAACCATACTGAATACGAAACTCGCAATTGGCCCAATCATCTTAGGTAGAATCTCCTCTAACTTCTTACCCACTGCTTTCAAGGTCTTGGCAGTTGTTTTAGCGACTGCTTTGGCAGCGTCTCCAACTCCCGATACTATCTCGGGAACTGCCTTTGTCAGATTGGAAACTATTACGCCGATCACCGTACTTACCGCAGCTACCACGCTAATTATACTGACTCCATACTTCTTGAAGATGATTCTCATACGATCCCTAAGTGGCATACGTTCTGCCAGGGCTTCTTCTATTTGTTCTAGGACTGCTTGTTCCTCCTGATCGGTTCTTATTTCATTAGTAGCGTTTTCTTTCTGAGTTTCGGTAGACGTAGGGTCTTTGAGTATTTCTCCATTTCGTTGGATCCTCTCACGCAATTGGTCTTCGGCCTCTATGACTTCTACCATTTCTTCCCTCGAAGGTCCTAGGACTCTTTTGAGACCTTTCCCAATCCTCGTATATAACTCGCCCTTCTTGGTGAACAAAGGGATAGGTTTATTCGTACTTCCATACTCGCGGATAGCGACTCTACCATCAGACATGGTTGCCATCTCGAGAATGCCTCGAATTCCTACATCTGGATATCGTTCCCAGACGGTCTCGAACATCTCCTGTTTTGCATTTTCCGATAAACCCTGCTTGAAGATCACATCCCTAGCGCCGAATTTAGGAGGTTTCTCATCTTCCAGATTTTCCAGGACCTTTTCGCGTCTAGAAACTTTCGAGACTTCCGGGCCGGTGAGTTCGTCGAGGTAATCGTCGTCGTCCATAGAAAACGAGGTTTCCTGATTCTTTGGTTTAGCGCCTTCCTTCCCGTAGTCGCGTATGGTTTTCATTGCGACCCTTTCTCCTGGCTTTTCTGAAAATGTCGCATTCCACTCCTCCGCATCGATAGCATCGTCATCATCGTAATCTTTTCCTCTTTCAGCTCCGCCAGGTATTTCCTCTGCAGCATCACCTTCCATGTTAAACATAACTATATATCTATGTATATTCAACATGATATCGTCAAAGTTGATTCCTGCAAAGGCGCAAAGAGAGCCTCTTGCACTCAAAGCTCAACGAACCTTGTATAGGAAAACTTTCACTCCATCATCTGCCAATCCAGGTGAGACTCTATACGTAGAAGTTCCAACGCTAGGTGAAGGCATAGTACTAGTACCTGGTAGCTTAGCGCTATTGGGCGACATCGTATTATCTGGTGGACATGCGAATAACAGAGTCGTTTCGAACGTTGGACGTTGCTTGGTTATACGTCGAGTTTGTAAGATGGGAGCTGAGATAGTAGAAGACACTGCTAGGTCAGATCTCCTACAAACGTATTCCGACGTATATCTATCCACGCAAGATAGAGAATCGAGAATACAACAAGGCATCCAATCAGAGAACGTAAACAAGCTACGATCTAAGGCTGGCGATAAAAGTACTTTGGTCGCTGCCGATAACGCGCTCCTAGCTGCACACGGTTCCAAATATAGGATTCCATTAGATGTCGATATTCTGACACAACATGGAGTTCTGTATCCACATGCCCTAGAAGATACTATTTCATTCGAGTTGACTCTAGCACATGCCATCGATGTCGTAGTTGGATCGGATACGGCAAAGATAGGTACGTACCAACTTACCAACATCCAACTAGAATACGAAGCAATCAAGGACGAAACGCTGGCTAGTAGTGCGCTTCACAAGTACGAAACAGGTACCGCATTCCTATACGACCACGCTGTTCACTTCAAGACGGTATCTATCGCTAAAGCATCCGATGCTTTGATATCTCAAAACGTCAATGTTCCACGACGATCTTTTGCTGGACTACTTCTACTATTCGTAGATCCACACACCGCTGGTACGCGAGATAGCGAAGCATTCTCGAATCCTGATATTTTGAAGATAGAAGTAGATGTCAACGGGATTCCCAACAGATTCTTTCCAAGTGGCATGCTTCCCCCAGATTTCTGGGAGGCTGCGAAAGGATGGTTTGCTACGTCCAATACTTCCATGACTCCAACGAAGTTTTACAACAATAGGTTCGCCATCCTAGTCGATTGTCGCACGGCAAAGGATTCCACAGTTCATGGTGATGGATTGGCACAAACTGGCGGTGGAAAAGATATCGACATTCGCATACATAGAACTGCAGGAGGAAGTGGAAACGTGAACATGCACATCTATGTTCTCGCAGATGCTCAGCTCATGATATTGAACAGATCTTTACGTAGTATAACATACTGATGGATTCTCTCGTAGAGCACGTGCCATTCAATGCACTCATAGTCGGTCCAACGAATTGTGGGAAGACTGCGTTTCTAATAGAACAACTTCGTGGATCGTTTCGTGGTAAGTTCGATTACATAGTACTGATTTGTCCTACATATGCCCACAATAAAACCTATCGTGGATTCGCAAATCGAGATCCTCGTTTCTTCGTCGTATCACCACTGCAGGATGCCATCGATGCTACGTTAAGTAATTGCGCGACCTTTTGGTCAGGTACCAATACTCTATTGATTCTCGATGATTGCGCCGCATCGAAGGACGTCAAGAAACGAACTGACAAGCTAGTAGACTTAGCGTTTTCTGCACGACATATAGGGCTTTCTATTTGGGTGCTGTCCCAACAATTGACGAGCATATGTAAACCCTTCCGCGAGAACGTAGCTATCGTAGTTGCATTTCATACCGCATCGGCCTTAGATGGCAAAAGGATATTTGAGGACTATGGAGGCTCTCAAGAATGCAAAGAGTTACGAACGATACTTGGATCCCATAAGTTCGCTCGCATGTGTTTCTGTCTACGCCATCCTTTCGAGGTCATGTTAGAGCTGCCAGCACCTATAACATATTATGACTGATAAAGAGATACTCGAGATATTCGGTGAGGACGTAACAGGCCCGCCACCAATCGACCTAGACGTTACATCAGACAATCGTGAATCGCTTTCGATCTTAGCCGCAACAGGCGTAACGAAAGAATACCTAGGTAAGAACTTCTCCCTAGGAGACATCTCTAGACTACCTGAAAAAGAAGTAGACAAATTGCATAGGAGGTACCAGGCCGTCCTAGCTCAGCAAGTAACGAAAGGCTTAGTCGACGGCGTGACGCGTCTAGCTACCCGCCTAGTTGCCTACCTAGTACCAATAGATTCTCAAGAAGCACTGATCAAGGATCTACAAGAAGACCCTCTAGTCCGCAACGAGATAAGTGCTGCGACTGGTCTACTATCGCTTAAAGCAGGTCGCTTCGTAGCCCTAGCTAGCGTCTTGTTCCACGTATCTGGTCATATAGGCATTCCTGGTACGCCTGTTGAACCTTCACTACTACTTACTATACCGAATCGAGATGGAAGAAGCGGACCAGATAACTGCGAATCCTCCGACGACTGCACCAACTAAGGTAAAGGACCCAAAGCGCGTTGCAGCTGGAAAGGCACTAGCATTAAGCAACAAACTTGCTAGAGAAGCTCAGAAGAGAGAGTTGACGCGCGAAAGCGAATCATGCAAAGAAGTCGATGTAGAGAAAGGTTGGTTCGAAAACCTGGCTATCCTCACAGTCATCGGTACTGGCGCTACGTTGGTTGGCACGTACTATGCATACAAAAAGTACGTAGATGGCAATAAGTGCGTTGCCGCCATTAGCACGACACGACCTGCAGCTCCGGCAAAGACTGCGGTACCAGACATGGAGTAACACTTAAAGACTAGAGCCTATACTATATATGTTAAGATGGATAAAGAATTGATGAAGACAGCAACCGATGCATCTGTAATTGTAGGACTCGCTGCTGCTATTGGGTGGATCGTAAAAAAGACTACCAAGGAATCTATGCTTAGCGATCCTTCTTCTTCCCTAGTAAATTACGCAAAGTGGACTGCCGTGATAGTTGGTAGCTTGTACGCGAAGCAGTATCTCGAGAAGCAAAAGATCGTACCATAATGGCGGCAGCAATTGCTATGACAGTTTTCGGCGCCGTTTTGAATGCGACGGCATTCACTGGTGGTGGTATACTAGCTAGAATGATTGGAAAGGGTGATATAGATACGGAACGAGAGAGACACGATAGGGCAATCGAAAGACAAGAATCTGAAATGACAGCATATAGAACCGAACGTCAAAGACTATACGACTTTGCACAAAATCAGGAAGGTCTTGAACGCGACGCATACAACGTTCAAAGAGACACCAACGAAGCCTTCGTGCAATCCGATAAGTTACGTAAGGCGCTTAAACGGCTCGAAGGAATGAAAGAACCACGCCTATCCGACTACTATCGACCCTCGAACAGTCAGAAGACTGGCGAGTTGCTCTACGTTGGTGGGGGAATGCTAGGCGCTGGATACGCTATTAGTAGATGGCTATAGATACACTAGATGCGTACCTAGTACGTACTAGGTCGTACTAGGTAACGTACTAGGTCGTACTAGGTCGTACTAGGTCGTACTAGGTAACGTACTAGGTCGTACTAGGTAACGTACTAGGTCACTACTAAAAAATACGAAAGAAAAAAAAAAAAGAAAAAAAGGAAGCGAAAAAAAAAAAAAGAAGGGAATGAGGACCGATCGAACGGGTTCTCATTCCTTTTTTTTTTTTTTCATCTGTTGAAGGTTAGAATGCATAGATACATAATGGATGCTAAACTTGCGAATATCTTCTATGGTCCTATGGGCTATTGGAAAGGTCACGCTGCAATTGCCAAGCTATCGGTAGCAGCGAAAGCGTCGGAAGACGTAGCTAGGAGTTGGTTGGAAAAGCAATCCATATGGCAAGTATATCTACCACCACCAAAACACATTCCACGTCCGCATTGGACTGTATTGAAACCAAATGAAGTCCACCAAGCTGATTTGATATTCCTACCACACGATCGACCTGGTCGGGGACGAAAGCTATACAAGTACGCATTGGTGGTAATCGACGTAGCTTCTCGATACAAAGAAGCCGAACCCCTAGCTTCGAAAGATAGTGGTGAAGTCTCTGCCGCCTTCGAACGAATCTACAAACGTAGTCCACTCGAATGGCCAAAGACGTTGCAAGTAGATCCTGGTAGAGAATTCATGGGACGTATGTCTGAAACACTAGAACTACATGGTACGAAAGTTCAACGAGGCGAGGCTGGTAATCATAGAGCGCAAGGCTTCGTCGAACGAGCGAATAGGACATTAGCTGAGAGATTGTTTGGATATCAATATGCACAAGAGATGGTACTTACTTCGGAAGGCTCGGATGCGCGTAGTAGAGAATGGGTAGTTCGTTTACCAATGGTTATCAAAGCCCTGAACAGTGAGGTGACTCGACTTACAGGGAAGGAGCCTTCGAATTCCGTAGTGACGCAACAAGTAGATCTGAAGACTCCTACGTATTCGCGCACCGTTGGATTGAGAGAAGAGCGCCTACCATTCGACGTTCTAGTTCGATATCTTTACGCACCAGGAGAATTGGAAGGGGGTGAAAAACGTAGAGCTACTGATCCTGTGTGGAGTTTACGGATATACGTTATTTCGCGAAGTGTAGTATCTTCGGGACAGCCTGTGCTGTACTACCTTGCGAAGCGAGAAGGGGAGAAGGACGCACCCAAACCTGGATTCGTTCGTGAAGAGCTACAAGTCGTTCCACCAGATACGGAACTACCACCAAGAGGTATTCTGTTTGTGCCTAGTGTAGCAGCTCGTAAATGAAATCGTCCATGTCTAAGTTTTTGTGTCCATAGGCTAATGTATCGATTCCATTATTATGGATCCAACGCTTGGAGTCGAATGGCGAAAGGGATATCTTATTAATGTGCTGCCCATAGATGTGGTGTCCTTCCGAGCGTAGTACATCCATCCCATGCCGGAAGGTTTTCTTAGCGAATAGCGACTCTTTGTACTGCTCGTGGCGGATATGCTTCTTTACAACTACCTTGCAGATGCCTTTAGCCTTCCTTATGCTTTTCCCACCGGCCTCTAGGATAGAATACATCTTCGGTCGAAGGCCTATGTACTCAGCGATTGGGCGTCCGGCACACTCGTCCTTCATCTTTCCAAGGACTTTCTTGTTCGCTGTGCTATATAGTGGATGTTCCTTAGGGTAGTCGGATGTGTCGTAGAGATCTTCGTGGGTAGACATGTCGGCATACCCATCGTCTGTCTGGATCTCAAGGAGTAAACTGTCTGTGTCTGTATACATCAGTTGACATCGGTCTCCGTACTGTCCAAGCAGTTGGTTGTAGTAGAAGTCGTACATCAGATGCTTTGATAGGTCGAGAATGCTCATCCCCACGTAGACTGGACGGTTCAAAGTCAGTCGACTCTTATGCATATGTAGGGCTGCCAGATCGTCATCGAAGATGTTTGCCCGTGCGAAGGTTGGGCTGGCAATCAGGCGTCTAAGTTTATCCTCTTCGCTAGCACGCACTAGATCGACATTTACGCGCTTGCGTAAGTTCTCCATGGTTTTGCCGAAGACGCTGTTGTTCATCAACTTGTACAGGTCCTTTTCGAAGTCACTAGTCGCATTCTTCCGGAGCTCAGTGTTCTTTCGGATGTATGGCTCCATCCATGGACTTTGGTCAAATCGTAGTGCTCTGTGAATCTTCTTGAAATGCATGCCTAGGGATAGGTAAAGCTGTAGATTGCGGTAGTGGAGTACGTATCGCTCTTTATCGCGGAGATTTGGCACCAACTTTTCGACCTCTATTGACGTACCTTTGAGTTTACATTGGTATTCGGACATCCACTCCTTTGGGATCTTCATGCGCTCTGGCGCTAGCGGATAGGCGTTGTGCGCGTTGTGGAGTTCTTGTGGGTATTCGAGATCCACTTCTAGTATGTAGCCCTTAGGGCTGTCAGATGGACAGTCCACTATTGTATTGGTGAGTTCTTGAAGGTCCTCTACCCACTCAAAGCCTCCTGTTGGTAGTGGCTGACTCATCGCCCATCCATATAGGTTGTTGGCATCGAGGTACTGGATGTACGTTGTGGGTTTGGATTGGTCATAGCACTCAACCAGAGGATTGTTGGCTTTGGCATGTCTCTTGGATACCATAGATATGCCTCCGCGAATACCTTTCTCTACGAAGAGATGCTGGTCATAGTCCACGAGCAGCTCGAGCTCCACACCTGTAGTTTTCAAGAGAGCATCCCAAGAGAGACCGGGGCTGGTGTAGTAGTGTGCAGGATCCAAGCCATACTGATGTAGGCAAGTTTCCCGAAAGGTCTCAAAGACATCTGCCAGAAGAAGCACATCGGTTCGGAGATATAGGTCGTGGTAATCTCCCATGTTCTTACAGTCGAAGGCGCTCCAGACCCTCAGAGCGTGTTCGTAGTCCTCCTCGGAAATGCCTTCAGCTGATAGCTTGCTGTAGAATTCGGCTTGTGGTGGGAGTGGATCTGCGAACCGATTCCAGCTATCCAAATACTCATACGGGTAGATGCCTTTTCGCAAAAGCAGGCGTTGCCGCTCTACACTAGGCTCATACAGAGCAGTAATCTGAAAGGCTTCTGGCTGGTTGGCTGACACCAGCTTGTCTAGGGATGCCAAGAGGAATTGAGCGCTGTCGATGAATCGCAGCTGGCCTAGGGAGAACGATATGTACTTCTCCGTGTTGTTAGGGATGCACGTGATCTGCCCCTTCGTCTTGGAAATAGCCTGCATTATTAGATGCGCGTCGTAACCCCGCAAGTTGTGGAATACGACTGGTATGGTTGTGGTTTTGGGGTTCAACCGCAGCTTGAGGTTACAAGCATTGTGGGCTGCGCCTCTGTACTTGCCTGTGATGTGGCAATGGTCGCGGACCGAGTCTCCGTAGAGTGGCTTCTCACACACATGGCAGATTGTGGCCGTATCGTGGGCAAACTCATTCTCTTGGGTCATCCATATTGCTTTTAGATTTTCCAAAACTACTTTGATTTTCGATTCTTCTCGCTGCATTGCCTCCAGGAACCGTTTTGCGGCATCCCGACCTCTGTAAACGACTGGAGGCTCCGTACGACCATCGCATCGCACCACGACGTATCCAAAGCCACAAGCCACATGATGTTGCGTGTTCTGAGCGTTGCTCTTTGTGGGATCCAACTCTGGTCCTGCGATCTTCGTGGTCAAAGCCGCAAAGTCAGCATAGATAACGTACGGAGCTGGTAGCTGTCTGTGGTGGTTTTGGAAGGAGAGCTTGTTTTCACCCTCTTTAGGCATTTCCACTCTCACGGCGGTTCCCCCTATACCTTGACACTCGGGCTTGTGTTTTTCGAGGAGGTCCTTTCGATAGTACCCATGTAAGCATCGCTCACAAAAGTGTTTCCTACCGTGGTGTTTGCTATGACTGTAAAGGAGGCGGTTCAAGTCCTTAATCCAAGCGTAGTGGTACTTTCCGGACTTCTCTATGAGCAGCATGTTGATGCGGTGGATGTCCCCGCATTGCTCGCTAATCCTATAGACTACCACCACACCTTTCTCCCAGCCGAAGACATTGATTGCGAGGTCGTTTTGCTTCTCAACCTTGCGAATCTGCGATATGGGTGTTGGTGCATCGATTCCTGTAAAGTCTAGGCCGTCGTCTATAGGATACTTAGATGGTCTGTATGCATGTCCTCCGTTAGGAACTGGAAATAACGATGACCGAAGAGCCCATCGTAGGCAGTCATCATCCTTATTTTTTACATTGATAACGGCTTTCTTGTTCGCAACTTCCGGAGGTAGTTCAATGAAGGATCCACCTCTCAGAGGTTGGTAGAGAGCGATGTTTACATATAGGAGGATGATGTGGTCGACAACCCATCCAGAGCCTCTATTCGTCCACGTCTCGAGACGCTCTAGAATCGTTGGGATGGCTCTGTCTGAGGCCTCATGGATCTCGTCGGTCTGCATGACGGCCTCCTGGCTATGGCGCATCGTAGGGTCAGTAAACTCATTTCTACCGTCCGGATGGTCCTTCCTGACCATCACCTTTAGGGCAAGTTGAAACTTTACGCCATGTAGGTCGTTGACTTCTTCCACCAACTTCTGATGAATGTCGTGGCGCGTGCCTTCTAGGAAGGCCCTTGGGTCGACACCTAGTTCGTGGCCTACAGGGACATCCATCTGCCACCCACGTAGATACTTACCGATGGTCCGATGGGTTCGCTCAAACGTGAGGCGTCCCATATTGGGCGAAAGGCGCACGATCGGTATCGATATACTATATGCTAATGGTATCTCTAATAGGTGTTTGCACTCTTGGATTTTTAGGTGCAAGGATGTCTAGGGACAGTTTTGAGCAACATCTATGTTATAGTAGTATGTAAACTGGGCGTTCTGGGCAACTTTTTTGTTGTGCAACGAGAGAATGGAGTGGAGGTCTTCGTTTGTTTTCGCAGAAAACAACGAACGAAGACCTCCATGACATTCTCTTGTTGTGCAACAAAAAAAGTGGCCCAGAACGCCCAGTTTACATACTACTTAAAAATATCCGAAATAGTAAAAAAATATTCCCAAATGGGCAAGTTATACCACTACATTTTAGGAGAGTTTACTTTTAAAATCCTGTCTGCCATTACTGGAAGCCGTTCTCATTATTCTGCGGAAGTGATGTAATACACTCAACACAACAACCACCATGTGCATACAAAAGTAGCCAACCTCAAAGATAAATATAACTTACTTCTTGTGTACGTGAAGACGTTTATTTTAGTAGAAATATGCCTCCAAGGCGTTGTGTTATACAGGCGAGCGTTGAGTGTTTGACATCACATCCGCTGAATACCCCTTTGTATAAAGTTGAACAAAGGAAACGGCCTCCAGTAATGGCGGACGTTTAGATTCAATATTCGGAGTTCAAAAATTAAGACTTCCTGTCGTCGTACGGAAAAACGATTTTAACTGGTAATAATATATCAACTCTACTCTATGAATATGCAAACACATTAATATGTCAAAATTTGATCGTAGTGGCACTTTAAAGGCCACATTATATTTCAGTCAAGCATTGAAGGAGGAGAATTTAACTGTTTGTAGTCAATTAACAGCCACCCTTGGAACATTGACTCCATACATGACTCCACTAATTATTTATTCATCTTTCTATGAATCATAGCAAAACGTGTTTCCTGACCGAGGTACGGTGTACGACTACTACTTTGTCAAGCAGGCTAGCGGTTCATGGAATAACTGGATTGAATTTACTGATAAAGGGAAAAGTGTGATTTCCAAAGACGCTAAGGTTGGTGAGCGTTGATATACTTTAACATGCTTTCTCATTAGCCTTACTATACTCTTACTGAGATTCCCATTAGGGTCTTTTGAACGATTTTCACTGTACGAGTGATCTTTATAAAGATTCACGTTGAAGCCCTGGTTTTATAAGGATTGACTAAGAGGGTCTAACCCTAACCTCCTCCCTCCTCCCTCCTCCTCCCTCCTCCTCCTCCCTCCTCCGCCTCCCTCTCCCTCCTCCCTCCCTCCCTCCCTACCCCATGGCTACCCTTACGCTACCCCAAGGCTACCCTATATTACACTTAGCGAGGGAGGAGGCGTAATGTGTTTCTTCGCAAAATACCAGTGCTTTATAATCCATCAAATATTTTCTCTCCCGTGTGATTGGTGGTGATCGGGTTATGTGACCCGATAATGGTGGTTATGGTGGTGATCGCGTTATGTGACCCGATAATGGTGGTTATGGTGGTGATCGCGTTATGTGACCCGATAATGGTGGTTATGGTGGTGATCGCGTTATGTGACCCGATAATGGTGGTTATGGTGGTTATGGTGGTGATCGCGTTATGTGACCCGATAATGGTGGTTATGGTGGTTATGGTGGTGATCGCGTTATGTGACCCGATAATGGTGGTTATGGTGGTGATCGCGTTATGTGACCCGATAATGGTGGTTATGGTGGTGATCGCGTTATGTGACCCGATAATGGTGGTTATGGTGGTTATGGTGGTGATCGCGTTATGTGACCCGATAATGGTGGTTATGGTGGTGATCGCGTTATGTGACCCGATAATGGTGGTTATGGTGGTTATCAGTGCTATTTAAGAACGTTACCGTACTGTCTTTTTATGATTGTTGTGGTACATTTTGTACCAAAATATCCAAATAACTTTTATTATTACTATATTTATTGATTTTGTTGATCTTTCTTGATACTTACATGTAAGTTAATTTTTTTATATAGTTGTTGGTCGCTTGGTAATTTATTTTAATTACCTTCGGAGATATTAGCATCTTAATTAATGCTACTCTGTAAATCCGAAGTTAAATAAAGTTTATGTATGTATTTTTGTCGTATATTAAGGTTACCGGGTACCTTCAAGGCATTATTTGGAAAGTTTATGGATTGTTCTACAATTTAGAAAAAAACATTATTTCAAAAGATATAAAAACTTGCGAGATATTTAGAAAAAAACGTATTTAGAAGGAAACTAAATAAATCATCGAGGCGTTACAATCCCTTTACGTGCCACGGAGCAGTTATCCGAGTAATTTGCATCTGGTGTTGTAGCATCCCTTCTTCGAAATAACAAACGTGCATTTAGAGTGTTTTATCAATCGTTTGTATGAGGAAATCCAAAAGAGAAAAGCAAAGTCCTTGGGTAAAACATAAAGCGAACCCTGCACCGATAAAGAAAGGAAACGATAAGAGGAAATTCGATAAAACGAGCAGGATTGAGCTCGCGGACAGCGACAAAGGCTCGTGGTTCGAAGAACGTGCGAAAGGCAGCGAAGAACAACCTCCAACTTCAGGGTCAACTCCAAAAGAAAGCAGCGCTAGCAGGCTTAAACTGTCGTTTGGCTTACTAGGAACCAGCAAGTCATTTGAAGAGACTGAGGACGCGAACAGTGATGAGTTCACATCGGAGTCTGTTTCAGATGGCGAGACCAACTCCGAGTTTCACTTCTGGGCCGTTGTCAAACCTCAATTTCTCAATCGTGAGCTTGAGAGGATGATAATAATAATAATAATAATAATAACAACAATAATAATAATAATAATAATAATAATAATAATAATAATAAACAGTTCTTAACCGCATTATACTAATGTCTCAATGCTCTCACAATTATCATAATAACTAGTAAATTAAAATTAACTACTAAATACCCAATAAAAACTACATTACTAGATACCTAAGATCTAATTGGTTAAAAATACCTAAGTTTACCTAATCTAATAATAATAATAATAATATGTCTTTATTATACATTGATATTGTACATATCAGATGTTACAAAATGTAAATGAAGATAAGAAGGTAATATTTAAAGCTATCATGAAATCATACATGGATATATAAAATAGGACAAAACTTGAATTAAGAAACTAGGTTATACTTAAAAATTAATCTATTTACAAAACTACCTTTAAAACGCTCTGTATTAACTTTAGGATATACGGCGGTTTGTTTTCTAAGCCTTCGAGAGGACTGCTTAACCGTAGGCAACAGTGATCGTAATGGATGATTAGAAATAGAGTTAACTTTATTAAAAATGTGTCGGTCACTTTTCTCTAAAAGATAATGAATGTTAATAAGCTCTGAAGAGTACTTTCTCTTATGGCATCTTTTAAGAAAGCGCTGTACTCTGGTAAGGTCGGATTCACTAGAGCCATAGACAGATAAACCGTAAGTTAATTTAGGTAGGATGAGTGATTTAAAGAGATGGTCGAGTTCCTTTTGGCTACACCCTTCCTTTCGAAGAGTTCTAATAATAAATAGGCACTTATTTGCTTCTTTGAGTTTAACAGTGACATGCTTTGAAAATTTACTGTCTGACTGAAAGATTACTCCAAGTATCTTCAATGCATCATATTGTACAATGTTAGGAATATTATTAAAGTGAGATAAGTGTCCTTTCTTATTAAAAATGAGTTCTTTACATTTAGTTGGATTACAAGACATAGCATTTGGAGTTGTCCAGTTCATAAAGTGATTGATCGCGAGAACTGATACATCTGGCGCAGTCTTACTTATGATAATCTGTAAGTTCGAATCATCTGCATATTTATCTAACGCTGTCGTCTTGTTGTCATTACTAATTTCCAGATCATTCATAAACATATTAAAGAGATACGGACCACTGACGTATGGCGTACCATCCCCGCCAAAATTCATGGTTTGAATTCGAAGTTCTTCACATGAATTTTACACTCAAGTAGAATATTTCATATTGTTATTTTGTATTTTATAAGCTTTATCAAGGTTTCAACATACGTGTTTTATATTTGTCGTTCAAGTTTTACATTCGAGATTGTCACTGTTCATTCTAAACTCCACGTCATGCATTCGTCGTTCGAGTTTCACATTACAAAGTCGACGACTTTTATTTTCAACTCGACCTTGGGAACCTCGTACCCAGAACTCCTCGGTAGTCATCCTTGGAGTTGTTAGGTCTGGTAATAAACGCAGGCGCTACGCAGGCGCAGATGTGACAGGAACAACACACGTGCTTGATCTCTGTGTTATACTGACTATGGAACCCGTTTAGAATACGAAAGCTGCCCTTCGCCGTGTTGCAGATAGCCTGCTTTCAGCGGAGAAAGTGGCGAACTGCGAGAGGTTTGTTGTCGAGTTCTCTTTTGCAAGTTCGCAAACCGTAAATATCATGCTCTTTCCATAGCGCCAGAAGATCTTTACTTAGAAGTAGGCTCTGCTATAGCTTCCTCCTGCTCCGTTTTCAAAGTTCGTCTTCGCCTTTACCCTCCTTCGCCTTTACCTTGGTTCCAAAGGTTTTCTAGAGAGAACACAGCTGCTCGCTTCTTTCTCCGCGGCTGAGTAAAGGTACTTTGAAAACGGAGCAGGAGGAAGCTATACAGAGCCTAGGCTTCTAGGTAAAGATGTTCTGGCTGTGCTTTCGACAGGCTTTGGAAAGAGTATGATATTTACGGTAAAGAGAACTCGACAACAAACCGTGATTTAATTCGCCACTGAAAAGTACTATTGTCGACCAAATTGCAGAGATGCAATCCGGCTATTGACTTCACGGCCGTTGAACTTAGTAGGATATGCGATGTACAGTAGAGGAAATAATCAGAAATCCGCCTCAATACATTTATGCAGCGGTCGTCCATTTCTTTCGGCAAACATTCACTAAGCGGATGGACTTCGACTCCTCAGAGAAAGACTGAGCTTCTCGTTTCTACTCTTCTCGTTAGGGTTGACGATCACAACCTTTACCTGTGTACTTTGCACTCGTAGTTTGTTTGTCCACAAGTTCTTCAATATCGAGTTCTGACAAAACATTGTCTCTAAACGAAGCACTATGCTACTATAATCATCCTTCTGTTGGCAGTTATCGAGTCGTTGAATTGTTTCTTGAACTACGGAGAATACAAACTCTGCCGCCATTTTGTGATCGACTGACTGTTGCGCCTGCGTTGTTTATGTCAGCGGTTCCCAAGGTCAACCGGAAAGTTACTGAAGCGTGAAGTTCAATTCAAAACGTCGAGTTGAAAATAAAAGTCGTCGACTTTGTAATGTAAAACTCGAACGACGAATGCATGACGTGAGTTTAGAATGAACAGTGACAATCTCGAATGTAAAACTTGAACGACAAATATAAAACACGTATGTTGAAACCTTGATAAAGCTTATAAAATACAAAATAACAATATGAAATATTCTACTTGAGTGTAAAATTCATGTGAAGAACTTCGAATTCAAACCATGAATTTTGGCGGGGATGGTACGCAATACTGACGCTACCTTGGATTGTGCCTTTGTTGATGTATTTCCATTCACATGTCATTCCTTGATGTATGACTCTTTGTTTGCGTTTTTGTAAAAAACTTATATACCAATTAACAATAAAAGGATTTAAATCGGGCCAATTCTTTAATTTATCACTTAGTATGCTATGTTTGACACTATCGAATGCCTTAGCAAAGTCCATAGTGAATAATCTAACAGCTGAAGTGTCAGTGTTATCAAGGCCTTTTAGCGTGAAATGCTGCATCCTAATAAGGGCATCCGTGCAGTTCCCTCCGGTGCGATATGCAAATTGCGACTTAGACAGCTAGCGCCGGAATGGCAGGAATCCCAAGGGGCCGGTTGCATAAACGTTAAGGCTTGATCTGGCGTTAGGAATGTATGCGGACTGAAAGTATGAAGTTAACTTACACTAGTGTAATCACAGGCAGCCCAAGCTCTGTATTTGCACTGTGTGACTATTATTTCACAAAATTCTCAGATAAAGAAAATAAACTTACCTTAAGAGTTTGTTGTTGTCCTGTTGTTTCTCTAGGGTCTAGAAATGGCGGTTATGGGGCATTTCTCTCACTTTGGGTTTTTCTCTCTTCTCTGTCTTAAATAAAGGAAAGGCTGCACACTCAAATTCAAACCACGAGGCACTTGAGGCCGATTTTTCCCACGAAAACCCATCCGATAGGCGTAATTTCCTCCGTCAGGTGAAAGGTAGATAGTTTTTCTTACCCCAGAAGTTTACAGACTTGAGCAATCATTATCCTAACTCTTCCAAATGAACTCATTTCTTTGAAAAAGCCCTCTCATTCTTCGTCAGAAACTACGTGTTTGCTGCTATTCGGTCGTGACGTAACGTGGCAAACTCGGCTTTGTAGCCTGGTAGAGAGCTTAAGCATCAACGACGGCGACGGCAGCGAGGACGGGACCTAGAAAAATGTTTTCTACCGAAATGTGATGCTTACTATTTCCTTCGTTCGCCTTTAATTACTTTTCACATTCATATCTTCGAAAAATATGACAAGCATAGAGTTCCGTTCACGCCGAAAGAAAAACGGAGTGACTTACTTTATACGTTGGCGTTCTCTTGTAAACGTAAAATGTGGGGTTTTCACGTTCTGTTTTTCCAGACAACGGTTGAAATGTAGGTGACTGCGTGCATTCCCACGTGCAGTTATTGTATTTTGCAATTAAGGCTATTGTTTCATGCCGTCGTCCTAGACGTTGATGAAACAATAGCGTTAATTGCAAAATACAATAACTGCACGTGGGAATGCACGCAGTCACCTACATTTCAACCGTTGTCTGGAAAAACAGAACGTGAAAACCCCACATTTTACGTTTACAAGAGAACGCCAACGTATAAAGTAAGTCACTCCGTTTTTCTTTCGGCGTGAACGGAACTCTATGCTTGTCATATTTTTCGAAGATATGAATGTGAAAAGTAATTAAAGGCGAACGAAGGAAATAGTAAGCATCACATTTCGGTAGAAAACATTTTTCTAGGTCCCGTCCTTGCTGCCGTCGCCGTCGTTGATGCTTAAGCTCTCTACCAGGCTACAAAGCCGAGTTTGCCACGTTACGTCACGACCGAATAGCAGCAAACACGTAGTTTCTGACGAAGAATGAGAGGGCTTTTTCAAAGAAATGAGTTCATTTGGAAGAGTTAGGATAATGATTGCTCAAGTCTGTAAACTTCTGGGGTAAGAAAAACTATCTACCTTTCACCTGACGGAGGAAATTACGCCTATCGGATGGGTTTTCGTGGGAAAAATCGGCCTCAAGTGCCTCGTGGTTTGAATTTGAGTGTGCAGCCTTTCCTTTATTTAAGACAGAGAAGAGAGAAAAACCCAAAGTGAGAGAAATGCCCCATAACCGCCATTTCTAGACCCCAGAGAAACAACAGGACAACAACAAACTCTTAAGGTAAGTTTATTTTCTTTATCTGAGAATTTTGTGAAATAATAGTCACACAGTGCAAATACAGAGCTTGGGCTGCCTGTGGTGTAATCAATAAAGTTGATTGAGGTAATTATGCTAACCACTGTGGGAAGCTAGTAGCAGCAGACGTTTCGACTGGTAGCTCTTCGTCAGCTGCTACACGCGTCCCACGGCGGTTACCATACTTCAATCAACTTTTTACACCAGTGTTAACGTTATTGGGCTAATGTTTGTGCAACCGGCCCAGGTGACCATAGCCTGTGAAAGCAGCCGCATCTCTGTCAGTGCTCCGCATTTCTTTGGGGGAGTCCGTCGGAGCGAGCACAAAAGGTGTCCACGATTTTCCAGCGTTTGGGGCTTGCCGTTTTCATGCTCTACGTGAAGGTGTGTTTGAAAGTGGGAACTCTTCATTTGTCTTACTCATTTTGTATACAAGTGAACAAATAAACATAATTATAATACTAGATTAGCTTCAAAATCCTCCTATCTTTACCTTATTTGAGAACTAATTACGGAATATTTAACACCAGGTTCCAAGGTGCCAAAGTCTGGAATAAAATTGATGAGAAAATAAAATTCTCTAAGAGAAGCACCTTTAAGACGAAACTCAAACAAGATATTCTAAATTCTTATTGAAATATTCATTTTTATGTCTCAGTTGTTTTTTTCTCTGTTTTTTCCCCTTGCAAACTGATCACAGTTAATATTCATCATTGCTATGTCTTATATAAATCTATATATATGATAAGTCATTTATTTAATTATCAATTTTTGCTCTTATCATTATAGTATTAAAATTCATATTATACTTGTAATTTCTAATTACTTTTAAGGTACAAATAAAGCTTGTTGTTGTTGTTATTTAGTAGTTTGGGGAAACTTAAATAAAATCCATTATATATCAGTTATGGATATTATATGTTGCTAAATCTATAGTGTGGTCTAATTCGTTTAACATAAATTAATTAGAATTGGAATTATAACCTGGATGATGTTCTTCAGCGTGCTGAATACTCAAACAGATAGCCATTCCAGCACTCTATATTCCTTTATAAGAAACAGGAGCGACTGCAGAATACCCTGCCACTTCAGGAATTGAATGTACAAGTTTATTAAGAATTCATTTTCCATAATTGCATAAAATTACTGTTCACAAGGCTTCTCATTGTTTTTTGTCTCGGTCCTTTCAACCACCGTAGTAGCTTGAAGTGTAGTGGATAATATAGAGTTCCGGCGTTCATTTTCCATCTTCTCCTTGCAAGTAGTTCTAGGTTGCTAGGAAATATGCTAGGGAATAAGGGAATAAGTCGAGGGAAAATACATTAAAATGCAAGGGGAATATATATTAAATCATTGTAAAAACGCAAGGGATATATATGTTAAAGCATTGATAACATGCAAATGGTTATATATTCCCCTGCAAAGAACAAAGAAACTGAGATGTGATGTGAAAATTGGAGACATGACTCTCCCGAAAGAACAAATAAAACAGAACCATGTGGAAAATAAGATAATGGCTGAATCTGCTTAAAGTAAATATAAAAGTTATAGATATCAAGCTCAAGATTAATGTTATAAGCTTTCCAAGACTATTTTACACAGACCTCAGGCCGTCCTTTTGCGCATTAAAAGAACTTTAAATGACCTAGGTACTACACTAGCAAAAAATATAAAGAACGATAAATTGTAGCTACATTAAAGCTATACTTAATTGTAGTTTTCATGTGATATCGTCGATTGTGTATAACATTACTGTATATCTAACCAGAGGCGGGTTGCAGCGATTACAAATTGTAATATTGCAAGCGACGTGCAATGTTCACTAAACATTGTTATCGAATATTCACAATTTTATAAATAGTAAATTTCGTGGAAATTACCGTTTAAAATGACCTCTATTTCTTAATTGAATACCCCTGTGAGGTTTGCAGATGAAAATATTTCGGATACACACAAACTATAATATGATCTAACGAAACCTAGGCTTCACGACATGTAAGTGAACTCGACCTTCGCATGAGCATTTCAATAGAAGGACGTAGTTGTTACGCAGTTTTTACTGTGTTGTAACTAATATAGTAATCCACAAATTACTGGTTTGTAACAGGGCGGTTTTAGTAAGCCAATAAGTACTGCATTGTAACAGCACTATTTGTAAGCCAGCAATTACGTTTTTTGTAACGCACTCTGTTGTAAGCCGATAAGTACTACATTGTAACAGCACTATTTGTAAGCCAGCAACTACGTTTTTGTAAGGTACTGTAGTTGTAAGCCGATAAGCACTGTATTGTGAGTTATCAACTGTATTGCACTAACGACGTAAAAAAATCTTATGTATAAAGCAGTAATTAGAGGCTCCATTGCATGGCTCGACGTTTAATGCAGGTGGCTTTTTATAACTCATCTGACATGAATCAATTACAACGTTGAAATCGCATATCTTAGTATTGATTATTTAATGACTAAACTGACACTTTAGCTGAACGTGCTTGATTTTCAAATAAATGCACGCTCGATCATTTCTTTTCACGTAAATTAAATTTTATATTGTAAAACAAACAGAAGATGGTTATCCTGTCTCGCGTTAATTCCGCTCTAGACTTGCCACAAGTCTCCTCTTTGTTTTCTTTATTTGAGTGAAGCGAGAAACCACTAACCGAAGCAGGAAAACAAATTAAAGGACTTTGAGAAAGTCTAATTCCGCTCATGCATCCGTAGTTTTTCAAGACATCGAGCGTGCATTATTTTGTTTTATGCTATATATACGATAGTACGCGCGCTCTGATTGGCTAAAAATCCATGTTTTATCAGAGTATATAACATGGTTATCCGTGTTTTATTGTTTTCAACTGGCAGTTTCCTTTCATCGCGCGTGTAAATCTATATTATAGAAGCCTTAATATATCCATGTTTTATACTATCATAAAACACTCCACTCGAGAAATGTTCAGTGAAAGCACGCGCCTTCTGTTTGTGCTTTAACAGTTCTCTCATGTTCTCAAATGCCCATCGTGTTTTATGATAGTATAAAACATGGCTAAGGCTTCTCTATTTGTTAAATAGAAGATAGAGAACGGCCTTATATTTGTTAAATGTGTGTATTTAATGAAATGAACAATCAACAGATAATCGCTTTGACCGTTTTATTGTATATCTTTACAAAAACACATGGGCGCGCGCTTACATGCATTAATGAAAAACAAATCCAGGCAATGTGAACTCAGTCTGTATGGCAGCAAAATCGTTTCGCACATGTCAGTCTCAGTCCTTCAATGACAAACCTTGGCGTGCCAGGTTGAGCACATTTTCTTAAGTTAGCGAAGTTTTGGAAGACACCTTTCAAAAAAGAGCAGTGAATTATGCAGTGGGAAAGCTTTGACCAATTGAGGTATTATACCAGAAGTCAATAACCAGAATTCTCTACACGCAATGAAATGCGGCCCATCAGTTTACGGTATAATCCCTTTTTTGAACGGCGCTTAAACTGATGGGCAAAACAATGGCAGCCATGTTTCTTTTATAAACACAAAATTAGTTCTCTTATTAAAACAAAGGCGTTCATGTTTTGGACCAATCAGAATTGCTGGTGCACTTAGATGCAATACTTAGCGATAATTGTTTTCTAAAAATAGTTTATACCTTAAGCTGATGGGCCAAGACCCAGTATGATATATTGATATTTCTGGACTTCTGGTTATAATTACAGGAAGGAGTCAACACAAGCATATACGCCCAACGTTTAAGTAGGCATGCGTATCAGACTCACTTTTACAAGAATATATTAACATTTTCTTTCTTTCGTAACAATAAAAGCTCATTACAAGTGATTAGTCTACTTTCAATAATGTAGTAGTAATCAGACCTGCATGGGATATATCTTCACAAAAAAACTTCTATTGCAACCCTACAATAATAATTGTTACAATGATGTGTTCTAAGGCAACATGTTTTACTGGCTAAAATTAAGATTTTGAAATATTTTTGCATGGACATATTGTATTTGTGTTGACTTTGACTATAAATGCATTGTCCAGGTGGCGCCGTGACACAGCGGTTATAACGCGGACTTGCAATTAATCTAGGGATCCTGAGTTCGATATCCAGTGCATTCGAACTGTGTTGTATTGGCACTGTTTGTAAGCCACTAATCACTGTGCTGTTATAGCGATGAGTTGTAACCCAGACCATGCCGTTAAAATCTAACTGTGTTGTAATGATACTGCATTAATCAGTTTTAAGTCCGTAATTACTGTGCTGTTAAAGAGATCAGTTGTAAGCCAGTAATTACTATGCTGTTAAAGAGATCAGTTATAAGTCAGTAATTACTGTGCTGTTAAAGAGATCAGTTGTAAGCCAATAATTACTGTGCTGTTAAAGAGATCAGTTGTAACCCAGTGAGTACTGTATTATAATGATGCTGAGTTTAAAAATAAATTACTGCGTTGTAACTGCGCTATTGAGGTATTAAGCCAGGTACATTTATAAAGTGTTGGTATTTTTAGCCAGTCAGTACTAATACAGCCTTTATTATAAGTATAGTTTATATGAAAACGGTTGTCCGCTTGTAGTTGCAGTTGCATAACGTTTGTAAACATACCGCAGCCGATGTAATATTTTAGCGGCGTTTGGCTTTGAAGTGTTTAATTTGGTTGTTTGTTAGGAAGAATTGCAAACGGTCGAACTACCATAAGATAAAATAGAACGTGTTTCACATTTATAGTAAACTTAAGCTTAGGCTTCAGGGTTTGAAATCAATTTAATGAATACTTCAGCCTCGTTTAGGGAAATAGAATAAACCTAGCTAGTGCGATGTGGAGAAAGTAAAGTTAAGAATACAGTGAGTTCCTTGAAGTCATAGCAGCGTTTCGGTCAAACGCATGGAATAAATTAGTACAACCAAAACTGAAAATAACACTTGTTTTCTTCAACTGATGGGCCCATATGATCTAACAATGTTTTACTCGTACATTTTTCATTCCTACCTGATATATTTTTGTTAAAAAAAATTCTGAAAAGTACATTTTTGTATTACCCATGATGCAATCGATATAAGTATATAATTTTCATGGGGAGTCAGAATTTTTGCACGCGGCTGTATGAATATATATATATATATATATATATATTTATTTATTTATTTATTTATTATATCTAATGTTCTTAGAAGATTAGTTGTAGTATGTAATTGATTGCCATTTAATGTAATTATTTATAGTTTTCCACTTTAGTTTCACATTTTGTAACCTTGGTGTAAAGCAAATAAGCATTACCAAGTAAATAAACATACAGAGTTTTCCTCGTGCTTCACTCTTGGAAACTGTTCGTGTCACTCTCGGAAACTGTTCGCTTCTCGGAACAGATAATAACCATGAACAAATGTCAGTACATATTTCAACACCACAAGTACGTTATTGTTTATATTATAATGTGTGCGATGGTTGTCAACAGGCTAGTGAGCTGACCATTGACACAGACGACACTGCGCGCCAGTGCTTCTTCCTGTCGACTTTCCTGCCACATGCTACGCCACTGCTATTTGTTGGGCCTACCGGCACGGGCAAGTCGGCTATTACAAACAGTTATCTTGTCAAGTTACCAAGGGAGAAGTAAGTGCAAATGGTTGCTTATTTTGCCCATTAATAAGCGATCACCATCGCATGTCTTAATATATGGTATAATTCTATTTCAGATTTCTGCCTTTAAACATCAATTTTTCGGCCCGGACGAGTGCTGGACAGACACAGGACATTATCATGGGAAAGCTGGATAGGTATTATGCTATAATCCAGTTCTCAAACCAGTTTACCAATCTAAAATTCTTCATCTTTCATTTATGTTAGTGATATAGGATGTAACTCAACTGTAGAGCTTTCACTGGACCATGAAATGAACTAATGCAACAACAACACAAGCTTTATTTATTTATTGTTGCTTCTCCATTATTGTCCACACGGGTATACTTTAGGCGTCGCAAAGGTGTTTATGGTCCCCCTCCTGGCAAAAAGTGTGTCATGTTTGTTGATGACCTTAACATGCCCGCCAAGGAAAAGTACGGCGCACAGCCGCCTATCGAGCTACTAAGACAGGTGAGAGGGCACTCGAGAAAAGTGTGACAGTATTTTACCTAACCTACCTACCGTTTGTATATCACTGATATACACCCAGCTGATGATAAACCACTAACGTACTCATAAAATGTACGACAGTATTTTACCTAACCTAGAAATTCAGAACTAGTTTAAACCTGGAGACTTAAGAAAACCTTTGGTATACTTAAGATCCACATCAATTCGTTTTGCTGTTGTTGTGTTTTATCGTTAAGTCTCCAGTATTATTATTGCATTCGCTGTATACTGTATACAAGTATTTGCGCGATGTCACAACGAAGCAGACAACCAGACAAAACATGAACCCAAAACACCTCCACTTATGAAAATTTTAACTCTCTTCTTTCGTATGGAATGATTCCTGTAGCGCAAAATGAAATGAAAAGGATGAAAACAGTAATCTAACTGACAGCACAAAACGGCAACTGAACAGCGTTCTGCTAGCATGGTATCTCCTCTTGTTTACCACGTTTCTCATGGTCAACATTTGATATATTCACTCGGTAGCGCCTCGTGAAATCCACAACAATTCTGACCATGTGATGATGTAAAACGTGATAAACAAGAGAACATACGGTAAACTATCGTAATTGTTTTACAACAACGAACTAATATTAAATAGTGAAGCGAGCAGGGCCAAGAAGACAAGGACTATTGCGGGGGAAAAGTTATTCTAGCGCGCGGTATAACATAGTCAATCTTGAGCAAGCAATCACGCAATGTGCAATGTGTATGTCCTTTGATTTCCAGTGCCATCAGCCAAACAGAAAACGAGAAACTGTGCAGTTTAAAAAACGTATGACTCCATCTGAGGAAAATTCGGCTCATTGTTCATGTGGGCGCGCTAATAATCATGGGAAGGGGTGGTTTTATTTTGAAATACTTTGTGTAATTTGCAGTGGGATACTGTGACCATGGTTAGAGATACGAAAATACCGCCCGATAAGTCACACAAAAGAATTTCCAATACGTGACAAGTACAATCTAGTATTTAGTGTTGAACGCGTCTTGCATTCTAAAGGTAAACCGTATTGCCTGTGAACTTGAAAGAAAAAAAACTGGTTGACGTCATTGTTTAAAATAGAAGCACATGCGTTTTTTGCGTAGCTCCCTCAGCGATTGGCTCGTGGGACCTACCAGTACTGAATGCTTTTTTTTCTTTTTTTTTTTTTTTTCTAAGTTGCTTGATCATCATCACTGGTACGATGCAAAGGATACGTCCAAGTTGGAGCTCCTGGATCTGGTGAGAAAGATGTGCTTATCAACTTATGATTAGTAAGATTCAAATTGTAGGTTAGCAATATTAAAAGGACATTTAGAGTAATTCGATGGTGTCTCCTGGATCTGGTGAGAAAGATGTGCTTATAAACGTTAGACTAGCGAGATATCTTTGTGCTCTTATATAAATTGTAGGTTAGCAATATTAAAAGGAAGTTTAGAGTAATGTTTTCTCGTGTTCACAGTTGTTTGTTGCGGCAATGGGCCCTCCTGGAGGAGGGCGTAATGACATCTGTAGTCGGTTTGTCCGACACACCAACATCATCACCATAGACTCGTTCGATGACAATACGATGAATAAAATATTTACCTCAATTGCTGATTGGCACTTCGCGAAAGGGTTTGATGCAACCTTCCAGCGGCTAGGAAAGGTTCGTACCAGCATGCCGCCCTGTTGTATGTGTTACGTAAATATGATTTATTTAAGATCGAATAATTAATTTATCTTAAAACCAGTGTAAGTGTGGTCGGTGGGAAAGTTAGGTTATTGGATTTCATTGCTAACCGCACCTGCAGCTGACGTTTCGAGCGCTAGCCCGTCTTTAGAGCAGAAACGTAAGACCTGCTTTACTCTGACGAAGTGCTCGAAACGTCAGCTGTAGCTCTACGGCGGTATATGGTATATATACGATAGATAACTAGTTCCTATAAAAACTAATGTTGGTCTGCGTCGGCGGGGAAGACAAACACTGGTATGTAATCAACTAAAGTCGATTGAGGTATGCTAACCGCATGGAAAGCGAGTAGCAGCTGACGTTTCGAGCGCTAGCCCTTCGTCAGAGCAAAAGAGGGAATTGTGGGTGGGGAAACGGTTTATATAGTGTCGAGTGCATGATTACCGCTGAGGAAACATGTGCTCGGATCAATTGTGATCAAAGAAAATTGCGCCAACAATAGAAATGCTAATAGTTGTAACAGCAAGTGTTGATGAGTAAACTAAGGAAACATGCATATCTAAGTGTGAGTGAATACGTGAATTCTGAAATTAAATGAAAAAAAGCGTTCATTAATACCGTGAGGTGACAAAGTGCCTAATTTGAAAATAAAGTTGTGTTCTTTGCGTTTTACGAGTGTCGGTAGTACCTTGATGCAGAGAAATGCCGCATACAGTGATGTGATTAATGTAATGACCAGGAAGGTTAAAGTGATGAGCTACAGGTTTGGCGAGATCGTTGCTGTTAGTTCTAACATCTAGCCAGTATTTGCGGAATCGTACTCCTAATCTTCGCCCTGGTATATATATACATGAGTTGATACGTCAGCTGTAGCTCTACGGCGGTATATGGTATCTATACATGAGTTGATACGTTAGCTGTAGCTCTACGGCGGTATATGGTATATAGATGTATACACCAGTTGATGTTTATTTAACAACTATTTAACAGACTTGTGTTGTAAGCGAATATGTGTAGTCAAAGAATCCATTGTACTGCTAGAAAAAAAATCAATAACGCGCGTGATATTTTACGTGTGTAACAACAGATAGTAGTGATGGCCACCATGCAAGTGTACAAGTCTGCAGTGGAGAAGTTCCTGCCCACTCCGAGCAAATCTCACTACGTATTCAACCTGAGAGATTTTGCAAGGGTCATGTTTGGCGTGCTCCTTGTGCCATCGACACACCTTGAAGAGGGCGACAAGCTGATTCGTTTATGGATTCACGAAGTGTATAGAGTGTTCTATGATAGGCTTATCGATGACAGTGATAGACAGATGTTCTTTGACGTCATCAAGGAAACTATTAAACAGCAATTCAAGCTTGACATGGATCGACTGGTTGGACACTTGGTACCTACAGGTCAGAAGCTCAAGGATGACCATATTAGGTTTGTTTGTAGTGCAAAAGCTTTGTTTTCCTTATTTGAAAGAGTTTCGCGTTATGAAATAAAAGCCGACTAAATAATACTAAAGTACACTATATATGGTTTCTGTCAAATTGGAGAGTTGACAAACGAAATGTAAGATGAAGGTTTTCCATAGAACATTCAGCGGTGTCTTTCAATCTGGAATTGATAAAGTACTCCTCTCTTATTCGTCAGTACACTGAAGCTTATTCTTGTATGATCTGTTCATTTGAACTATTGTGTTTGTTTGTTTAATAGGAATCTATTCTTTGGTGACTACATGGTACCGGATAGTACCGAGAGGGTATACGATGAGGTATCTGATTTTAAAGCTCTCACCGGGCAAATGGAGGCGTAAGTGACCACTCTGTAACACGATTGTTGTGTACTTGTATTGTGGCTAGTAGCAGCTAATTAGTCAAGCACCAGTTTAAACTTTGTTGGTGTAGACCGCCTAACATGAACCTGAGGCAATTTGTCAATTGGGATTGAGGTTACCAGAAATGAGTGCGGCAGAATACGTTATTTTGCTGGATGTGACAATTAAGCGATCGGTATCTGTTGATGATAAAGATTAGTTCTTAACAACAACAACACACTTTATTTGTACTCTTACAAAATTACACAAGGAAAGTGAAAGTAAAGAGAAACAAATAAGAAAGTTAGAGTAAGTGCTACTTAGAATAACCTAAAGGCTAATCGAGTAGCGTGACTGCAAAATTACATTTGAAGGTAGAAATTTAAGGTCAGAGAGCAAGAGTAAATGCAAACTGCTATTTAAAAATACGACGGTGAAAGAAAAAATATATATATGCAACATACACTTACATACATTGTACATATAAAGACGGGCTATATAATTTATTGCTTGCTTACAATAATATATATATCTAGCATGTTTTTACAAAAGGGGGTGTTAGGTCCCAAGGCTCCTTTTGTGAAAACATGCTAGATCTTGTGTGCCTTTAAGCTTTAAAAGCCAGTTACTCGTGTTTTTGCCGTTTTCTTGAAAGGGCAAATGGTAGTTGAAGACTTTTCAGGCCTTTCTATCCCATAATTCATCATCATCATCATCATTTATTTTATTGGACTTGAATACTTCTACAAGTATATCAGTTTGGCTCCAACAAGGTTAGGTTTACAGAAGTGAATTAGCAAAATTACGAATTATTATTGAAAATGGCTGCACGTTTTTTGAAGCATAAATTTATATAATTACTTATTTTGTTGGAAAATTGTTTACATGGATTCAACAATTTCTTTAGAGTCATATGATAAACACCGATTACGTTTTGGAGAGCTAATCTTTCCTCCGTGTATAACTTGCATTTGAGTAGAAAATGTTCCTCATCTTCAATATCAGTTTTACAGAAGTAACATTTTCTATCTGAAGGCGGTACATACGGCCTCTTATACCGGTCCTTTTCAATTGCTAAGTCGTGATTACTGATTCTTGATTCTTGATTCTTGATTCTTGATTCCATAATTGATCTCTAGTTATTTTATGTGGGGGGGGGGGGGGGGGGGGGGGGGGGGGGAAGGGGGGTGTGGAGGACTAGTTCAAACATTTTCGCGAATAACTCGAGCTTTTAATGGATTTCGATGTAATACACGTCAAAACAACGGCCTCTTCCAGTACTTTAAGACTAGCGTGACAGTTTTGCCGTATTTGGAGTAGAAAACCCGAAAATGTGTTTTTTGTAAGCTAACCTTAATCTCTCAAAGTTACTTGTGTACCCATTTCTCGAGCTTTTAATGGATTTCGATGCACTATACGGCAATACAACGTTCTCTTGATGTAGATTGCGTTTAATTGATGGAAGTTTGCTGTATTTTGAGTAACAATACCAGAAAATGGCCTTTTTCTAACCTAAGCATAACCTCTAGGTCTCAAATAAAGAAATTATGGGATGGATCTAAGTCAAGTCAATTATGGGATAGAAAGGCCAGAAAAGTCTTCAACTGTCATTTGCCCTTTCAAGAAAACGGCAAAAACACGAGTTACTGGCTTTTAAAGCTTAAAGGCACACAAGATCTAGCATGTTTTCACAAAAGGGGGTGTTAGGTTCCAAGGCTCCTTTTGTGAAAACATGCTAGATATATATATATATATATATATATATATATATAGGAATGAATAAAGTAAACTTGGCTTTCCAACGATGATGTCGCTAGCTAGGAGGATCCAACTGGATACAAGACGCTTGTACACTTGAAGAGTAGATTAAATAGTAAAATGAAGTGACTCGACGAACTCCTCACTGGTCCATAAATTTAATCAGACGTTTCGGCCTTCGGCCTTTTTCAATGCTAAGTACAAATTTAAAAATACTTGGAACTAAACTAAAACTAAAATCCAAGATATTTATAGTGTAAAATACAATACAAACAATGGATACAACAGACTCTGTACATGTGATAAAAATATGGCGAAAGAAACCTAATTAAGAACAAAGATAAAAATATAAAAGTATGCCGTGACTTATGCTAAACAAAATCTTACAATAGTAATCTAATTTAGTCTCCATATGCACAGTGGCATGTATAAGAATAGGCTATCAAAAGCTAGTGGTGTGCAGAAAGTCACGGCATACTTTTATATTTTTATCTTTGTTCTTAATTAGGTTTCTTTCGCCATATTTTTATCACATGTACAGAGTCTGTTGTATCCATTGTTTGTATTGTATTTTACACTATAAATATCTTGGATTTTAGTTTTAGTTTAGTTCCAAGTATTTTTAAATTTGTACTTAGCATTGAAAAAGGCCGAAGGCCGAAACGTCTGATTAAATTTATGGACCAGTGAGGAGTTCGTCGAGTCACTTCATTTTACTATTTTATATATATATATATATATATATATATATACAATCATCCACATCCGTCCAATTCGCTAGGTTGAAATATATAGAGAGAAGAAACCCGTCCCTAATATAAATAATCAGAATAAAGGTGAAAGAGAAAAAATATAAACCCTGAGTGGGATTCGAACCCACGGCCTCGGTACACTAGTCCGATGCGTTAACCACTACACCATCAGCCTGGGAAAACTCTCGGTACCACAAAAACCCAAAGTCGGCTGCGTTTCCAGCGTGGTCGTCCTGATGGTGTAGTGATTAACGCATCGGACTAGTGTACCGAGGCCGTGGGTTCGAATCCCACTCAGGGCTTATGTATTTTCTCTTTCACCTTTATTCTGATTATATATATATATATACAGCCGCTTGCAAAAATTCTGACCCCCCAATGACAATTATATACTTATATACTTATATCGGTTGCATCATGGGTAATCCAAAAATGTGCTTTTCAGACATTTTTCTAACAAAAAATATATCAGGTAGGATTGAAAAATGTACGAGTTAAACATTTTTAGATCATATGGGCCCATCCGTTGAAGACAACAAGTTTTATGTTCAGTTTTAGTTGTACTAATTTATTCCATGCGTCTGCATTGGGTCCGGTGGACCGAAACGCTGGTATGCCTTCAAGGAACTCACTGTATTCTGAACTTTAATTTCTCCACGTCGCACTAGCTAGGTTTACTCTATTAACAACAACAACTGAATGAATGAGGCTGAAGTATTAACTAAATTGATTTCAAACCTTGGAGCCTAGGTTTAAGCGTATTATCAATGTGAAACACGTTCTATATTATGGTAGTTCGATGTGTGCGATTCTGCCAAACATTCAACCAAATTAATTAAACACAGGGTAGCTAAGAATTTTTTTTTATGAAGTTCGCAATGCGGTCGTAAAAATCGCATTTAGTTATTGGAAAGGAAAGAAAGATCAGAACCGAAGTTGTTTTAATCTGTTTAAATTATGGACGAGAATTAAATGGTTTTGTCTTGTGTAAAAATAATTTCTCCTGCGTCTTACATAAATTTTACAATTGGTCGTCAGTTAAACTCACATTGAGACTTATTCATAAGTAAACCTATTATTTACTTTGGCCTCACTAGGTTGTAAATGTATTGGTATTCCCGACAATCATTCAAAGATAATTTTTAGTCATAAAATAAATCAACTGATACACAGTTTGATTAAATCTTAACCATTTTATATAACTTAAAATTTATCTCGCGTAGGTTCTAACGTCGTTAACTGCAAGATATGTCAGAATATAATTAAATATGCATCGCGACATCAAAACGAAAACCGCCCGCATTCAATTCTGAATAAAATAAAATATGTTTGATCAATACTTCACATGCGAAATAATTACGTCGCAAAAAAAAACGCAAAAGAAAACTGGTGTGTTCCCACTTTTGCAGACTCCATAACGGCAACAATATTTTAGCTGCGTTTGGCTTTGAAGTGTTGAATTTGGTTCAGTTTGTTTGGCAAACGACTGGTGGAACTGTAAGATAAAATAGAACGTGTTTCAAATTGATAATAAACTTAAACTTAGGCTCCAAGGTTTGAATGCAATTTAGTGAATACTTCAGCCTCATTTAGGGAAATAGAATAAACCTAGCTTAAGTGCGACGTGGAGAAAGTAAAGTTCAGAATACAGTGAGTTCCTTGAAGTCATAGCAGCGTTTCGGTCGACCGGACCCAGTGGCAAACGCATGGAATAAATTAGTACAACTAAAACTGAAAATAGCACTTGTTTTCTTTAACTGATAGACCGATATGATCTAAAAATGTTTTACTCGTACATTTTTCAATCCTACCTGATATTTTTTTGGTTAGAAAAATGACTGAAAAGCATATTTTTGGATTACCCATGATGCAACCGATATAAGTATATAAGTATATAATTTTCATGGGGGGTCAGAATTTTTGCACGCGGCTGTATATATATATAAAAAATTCTGACCCCCCCATGAAAATTATATACTTATATACTTATATCGGTTGCATCATGGGTAATCCAAAAATATGCTTTTCAGTCATTTTTCTAACCAAAAAAATATCAGGTAGGATTGAAAAATGTACGAGTAAAACATTTTTAGATCATATGGGTCTATCAGTTAAAGAAAACAAGTGCTATATATATATATATATATATATACCCGTTTTCAAAAACATTGCACTACAAAGATATATATACCTTTTGTATTCTTGTCAAATTTGACAGCTAAAACAATGGAGAACAAAAGGTTTATATATATATATATAAATCAAAAGCAATGTTTTTGAAAACGAGTGTATATATATATATATACACTCGTTTTCAAAAACATTGCACAATACACACCCGATCAAAAAAAAGATGACACTCCAGAATATATATATACTAGCAGGGACCCGCGGGAACTCACATGAAAGCAACAAATATGATAGCCGGCTGACTGACTCCTGGCACAATGTTTTCAGCGTGTTGATATTTTCAAGGTTGTATTTTGATTTGGGAATAATATCTTACGGATCTCAGTTAATTTCTTAAACCGATGAGCACAATTATTGTCGAAAAAGTGCCAAAACTGACGGTCACAGGCAGCTCGAGACATGAATTCGTGTGACGAAAACAAATCTGGTCGCCGAAACAGTTGGTTTTATATCTAAGAACACAGGAAACTGGATACAGAAAACAGACATGGACAACATATCTTACTATTAGACACATCATAGAGTTGTAAGATAAAAAAAATAACATCCTTTTCCACGGACAACATTTCTAACTGTGTTTGAATACCTGGTCTTACCTCGTTCGGTCGTTTGACTTCGGCCGCTTCGCTTGGCGATAGGTTTTCCCTAAATTCTAAGTAAAACATTCGCGTAAACTCGATGGCTTGCTCGCCCAGGTTTTCCCTAAAACAGATTCCCGTAAGCTCGATGGCTCGCTCGCCCAACTAAGTGTAGAACTTGAGAAAACTCTTTTTTTTTTAACATTCTTTCCTCAAATGCAACCAAGACCAAGACAGCAAGCAACTTTTCGCATGATTCGTCGTCTTCGTTGGAATACCTGTGGCCGTCACTTTTTGGCGCCATTTTCGGACACGAGCGCGCGCGCGTCCTCCATATTAGGAAACCGATCGAGGGACCCTGGAAAAGAGCGTTACACACACACACACTGACACACACACACACTTAGCGTATTATTATATAAGATAAGATAAGATAAGATAAGATAAGATAAGATAAGATAAGATAAGATAAGATAAGATACGATACGATACGATACGATACGATACGATACGATAAATTGTTAGATAAATTGTTAGATAAATTGTTAGATAAATTGTTAGACATTTAGGTACTAAACAAAGCGATTGTTTGCGCATTGTACTCTACCGATCCCTATGGTATTGCTTTCCCAGGTAACCACAAAAACACATATGGGGATATGGTATTGCTTTCCCAGGTAACCACAAAAACACATATGGGGATATATATATATTCTGGAGTGTCATCTTTTTTTTTATCAGGTGTATATATATATATATATATATATAATCAGAATAAAGGTGAAAGAGAAAATATGTGTCCTGAGTGGGATTTGAACCCACGGCCTCAGCATACTAGTCCGCTGTGTTACCACTACACCATCAGGACCAACCACGCTGGCAACGCAGCCAGTTGATGGTGTCATTGTGGAACGTAACCGTGGGTACTCCCGGCATTTTCTCTTTCTGGGTCGAGATGGGAAAGCCTATAACTTTAAACTAGCTTTCAACCTAAGGTTCATACTGATTCACAGGCGGACAGACAAAGCTGACCTAGGCCAACTTAGGAATCACTAGGTTTAAAGGATCCAGAAGGATTCAGGCTTATTTTAATATACACATATAAACAGTATATATATATATACAGCGAATTGCAAAAATTATGAGGTGTCCAACATATCAACATATCGGGTGCATTGTGGAAACGATTTCCCGTCACTGTCCCGCACAGAGACCGATGCGACAATGGCTACGTATACAGTAGTAGGAAAAAGCTGGTTCTGGCACATTTCCTCCTACTACATCATCCCAAGGCCAAATCCTTGGGAGGACCCCCCCTCCCCCCCCAAAGCCAAATTTTTGAAAAGCTCAAAAGTCAAATTATTGGGAGAATTACCCCCACAAAATCAAATTCTTGGAAAAATTCCCAAAGTCAAATTCTTGGAAAACCCCCAATGTCAAATTCTGAATGTGGATTAAGTCTTTAGGACATATGTTTAAAAAAAACATTATATAAGGTTAAAGAATAGTGACATATATTATATATTAAAAAAATCCCCAATGTCGAATTCTGAATGTGGATTAAGTCTTTACAACATATGTATTACTTAAAGATATATTACTTATATATATTATAGATGGAAGAAAATAATCATCATATTTTAAATAAAGAAATACCAGAGATAAATGTACCAGTTTTAAAACATACCGAAAATAAAATTATCATTAATGGCAAATCATATAAAATTCATCCTATTTATGATTTATATGCAGCTAGTAGAGATGGAAAAGTTATTAATATTGTGAAAAAGAAAAAAATTGATGGAAACATTACTAATTCGAGTTATTTATCATGTAAGGTTAGAAAGCATGCACAAAAAGGACAACAGTCATACTTGATTCATAGATTTATATGGGAATATTTTAATGCTATTATTACAGATAATCAGGTTCTAGATTATAAAAATAATAATAAAGTTGATAATACACTTGATAATCTACAACTAATGACACAACAACAGAATTGTAAAAAATCTGCTAAAGAAAGAGATTATTCATTTACTAAAAATAATCATAAGAATAAAAAATGTGTAAAAGCCTCTAATTGTGATACGAATGAAGTAACATATTTTAATAGTTTGTATGCTATTCAGCAACACTTATATATTAATTGTGGTATAGTAAAAATGGTTTGTGAAGGTTGAATAATTGTAAAATTGGTATATCAAAGAATGATAATTGTAAATATAAATTTGAATATATAACAAAGGAAGAATTACCAGATAATTATATAAAATCTGCTAGCAAACGTCCCAAGAGAGGGAAAAAAATATATGAAATAAACATTATAAGTAGTAATTCTAGATCTTATTACGTCATTGTAAATACAATAATGTAATATTCATTAAAATATATTTTTCTCACTAAATTTAAGTAAAAAAGGTAATATATGACGTCATGACACAGCTGTGTCGGTTAGGTGTTCGCCCTTTGTTATTAGCAAAATAGATACCAACCTACCCCAGCTACGGCTATTGTCAAAGCAGCTAAGTTAATTTCATGAGAGGTTGATGAGGGGTTATTTATTATCGGTTTGTTTATAATAGGTTTAACAGCTGTACTTACTATTGGTTTAATTTCATGTTGATCCTATATTATGTTTTATTCCTACTGGCTTCATTATTTTGTTTAATGAATCATTAACTCCAAAGGTCATATCACTAGTTGCTTTCAGTAATTTATTATTATATCCTATTGCGCTCTCTGTGTTTATAATGAGATTAGATGGCATTAACCAAATTCCCGGGGCAATGGCTAAATCAAGTCTTAATTTTGCCTCTTGAACGGCTAGTTGATATCGTTGTACGCTCTTTGATATACTCCCTTGATTATAGAACTTTCAAAAAGTTTCAGCATTTCCTCTTGAGTTTCAACAGCACTTCCCCCATTTCCAATAATACTCGATCTAACATTAACTTGAGCACCTAATACACAGTAAACAAAAGCCTCAACTGAACGATTTAATCTCCCCATTCCAGCTTTTAGTCAATCCACTATCTTTACTTGGAACAAACCAAGAATATTGTATACCTCCATGATCATCATTACGGATGAATGAAATAAGATTTCCTTTATTAACCATACCACCCTCTTCTTAGAACGATTCTCCATCTGGACTGGGATACGTGTTTGCCTTAGTATCATATCTACGAATTACATGAACATTTTCATAACCCTCACCAGAATAATAAAGAAATATATCACCTAAGCCATGATTGCGTCCTCCTTTCCAGCGAAAATCGGGATTGGTTGGAAGGCTAAATTCACTACGTAATCGTTGGAAAGCAACTTTACTGTACCTATTATTAGTTTGATTAAATATATGATCATCAGGTAATGGAACACCTAACTCATACAAGATTCTTCGTATGGTAAAGTAAACGTGAAACTTTAAAAACCCTTTGACTACAGGTGGAAAATGATCTTTCAAACTTATTCCACAACCGGAAGTTGAGCACCACACAGCAAAGTTTAATTGTTGCGGCCAATATCCATAGTCAGGTCCACTCAACCAATGTCTTTATTGTTTGGCAGATTTAAAAGTCACTGTTGTCTCTTTGAAAATGTTTCGCAACTTTACGTTGGGGAAACGTAGATCTTCATCTCTTTCAACGATGGTGCGATATCTAAAGCTGTTTGTGTAAAGGGAATTGCGGGAATTGGATACTGCTCTTTAGTAGGTAGTAAAGAATCTGGAAACTTTCGCATAGGGCCTAAGGCATGTTTCATAGTCTGATTATCAGCATTTGTTATATAATTAGGATTATCGATATACCGTTTATCACCACACACACTATGATCCATATCAACACCTTTGAAAAATACGTTATAATAAATACTACCATTTTCTTCAGTAGATTCCTTATAGAATTTACTCAGATCCGCGTTAGGGTAATGACGTTTTTTTTTTTTTTTTGTAAATACGTACTGAAACTAATCTTGGGATTAGTTTTCTCAAAGTCTTTTATAGCTAAAGTCAAGTCAGCATCACTTATTTTCACGTTAGGATTAAGCTTGCGGTAAAGTTCTTTATCAGACTCCATTATATTGTATTATATATAATATATTTTTATTTGATTTTGATCAATATTTTTCTTTATCATATCTAAGTTTATAAATGAATCCACCATAAGGTGTTACGTCATAAGAAAAAGTTATTTCTCTCATCTTGTGAGTTGTTTTAGGAATTCTTGTTTTACTTCTTCCCGCATTTTTTGAATGTCTAAATTTTTGTTTGGTTCCTCTTGTGTATCCTCTTTACGTATTAATGGTGTAGTATCATAACTATCCCAAAACGATGTTTCATCTGTAGATTGATGATGAGGAAAAGGATTTGTTGTACTAGTTGTTGTCATATGAATCATTTCATTACCATCATCATCACCATGATCAATATCATGATCAAAAGGATTTCTAGTATCAGTATCTGGGTCAATATCCATTTTATATTATAATTTATAATATAAGATAGCTTTTATGTGATTTAAAAATAACTAGATAAATTTCGTAGCTATATATGTTATAGCTAAAATACCACCACCAACATATATCATTTCATATTGTTTCTGTTTATTACTTGGTTTATACTAATCAGAAAATTGTGGTTCATTCGAATTAAAATATGGATGCGTTTGAGCATATAATCTGAAAGCATCATCAACCTCTTTATCGTTATCATCAGCACGAATTTTATTTTGATATTTTTCTGATAACCAATCTTATTATTCTTGTCTTTTTTTCTGCCATTCACCAATATCGTGTTGATATTTTTCTAAAGCTTTATCGTGTCTGATTCGTTCTTCATCTGAGTCGTTACCAGAGAGATATTTTGCAAGATATAATCCTCCTACGAATGTTGTTGCATTCACAATAGCTCCACCAATCATTAAAGCTATAGTTGCCATTTATATATTATGTATTACATCTTTTATTTTAAAGTGATTTTGGAATTATTTTTTTATCTTCAAGATAATCTTTCAAATACATACTTCCGGCTAACACTAAAACCCCATTTACCATAACTTGTGATGCTTAATGAGGGATCGTTTATAAATGAATCATTCACCTTTTTACCGATATAACCAACGCCAGCTGAAAGTCCAACAAGAATCGATGCATCTGTAACTGTTTTAACTAGTTTGTTTTCTGACATATAATGTTATGTTATATATCATACCTTTAAATCAATATTATTCCATACCTATTATTCTAGGAACTGGAATTTTTGATTTTG
This sequence comes from Actinernus sp. WN-2022, assembly GCA_030867875.1. NCBI lineage: Eukaryota > Metazoa > Cnidaria > Anthozoa > Actiniaria > Actinernidae > Actinernus > Actinernus sp. WN-2022. The sequence goes on from JAOWCC010001634.1 coordinate 54,795,600, forward strand.
TGGGAGATTTACGTTCTAACGATGGAATAATTTCTGTTTGTGATACATTATCTTCAGTGATGTTTTTATTAGTAGAAGTATTATTTTTCTTCCACATAAAATATAAATCTATAGCAGTTAATCCTATTCCAACTAATGATAATGCAGTTGTTATAGATATATCCGGCATCCATGATTTAGTTGTTTCTTCATTAGTTTCTTCATGATTAGTTTCAAGAGCTTTCTTTGCTTTTTTATGATACTCTGCCAACCTTTTTCCTGCTGCAGCCTTTTTAGGGTCTTTTGTTTTGTAATTGTTTCCTTGTTTTCTGGTTCTTTAGTAATTTGTTCAATATCGTCCGACATATTATAATAGAATATATTAATGAATGTTTAGATGAATTCTAATAATAAAGAATATTGTTAGAAGTCTGCTCAAGAGATGCTCAAGAGGTGCTCAAGAGGTGCTCAAGAGTCTGCTCAAGAGTCTGCTCAAGAGATGCTCAACAAAATTCAAGAGTGCTCAAGAGATTGTTCAACAGTTTGTTGAATCTGAGCATGAAAATTATTATTAACAGTTTCTTGAATCTTAACATGTTTTGCTATTTGAATTAAACCACTTGCTAGAGCAACCATTCTTCCACCTTTTATAACAATATATCCGGCTATGTTATTCAGTTCTTGTTTGACCATTTAATTTTTTTGTAGATCTTCGCAAAGCTCTTTTTTATCATCAATAGGGATTACATAAGAAACTATTTCTGTAGCAGTTTCAATAGCTGTATCCACTAAACCATTCGTAACATTATTTACCATAACAATTTGGTATCTATTATGATATTTTTCAACATCTTTGGATGATAATTTGTTAACATCACCTAAACTCATATTTACCCCAATAAACTGATTAATAGTTCCCAATACAGCTATAATTGATAAAGATTATCTTTTCTCTTCAATATCTGTTTTATTATAGTTAGTAGAAACTGATTTTGACTTTACTTTAGTTGGTTTGTTTTCTTCAATACTTTTTTCATTGTTAGAATCTTCAATTTGATTATCATCGTTTAAATATTGATCAACAATTGACGACATTTTTATTATAATTATAAGTATCAACTATTATTTAAATCATTTGCATTTGGTATCTCAAGATAACACTGAAATGGATATCGTAAACAAAAACAAATCCTAGAATATTATATCTCCTCCACATTCATCAAATATAGTTTTTGTTGTTATCTGATTTGGATTATGAAATGAAATTACACATGCTACATTTTCACAAAATGGCTTAGCAATCGAGGTTAATTGTTGAGTTAACACCCAGACTGATATTCCAGTATGACGTCCAGAAAATCCTAGTTTGATGAATTCATTTGATCGTTGTTTCAGATCTTTAGAAAAAGCACAATCGTCTAAGATAATTAATGTATTTGAATCTGAAAACAGTTGTTGACAACATAACAACAAATCATTAATCTTATCTATATTATCTGCATCTGGTAATAATCAACCTTGGATCATCCTTACCAAATCCATGATAAGTCTCATTTTCCACATATGTAGGGCATATCAATACTATATATTCAAACACATAACGAAATGGGCCTCTTAGCTGATCAATTAAATATTTTGTTTTTCCACAATTTGTAGGACCTGTGATAATACAGTGAAAAGGTGTCTTATCATTCAATTCTTCCATTATATATAAATATATACTAATCAAAACTTTAATACATTATTGAGCGTAAATTAGAATTCATAACATCCATCAAAGCATCTGCTATAACATATATAAAACATGTTATATTCCCTGAACCACCAACTTTTCTTTTAATCTCTACTTTAACTCCATCTTTTGTATTGTTCAGCAGTGGCCCATTTCCGTGAATATCATTATCTGCATATATTCTTAAATCAGCTTAAGAATATTTTTGTGAAATAGAATCACTGGAACCTACACGTTTTAAAATAGAATCCCAAAAATCAGTAGGTACCATCCCTTTCGAATAGAGACGGTTTGGCATCCATCAGTATTGATATTAACAGAAATTATATTAGGATTAACGAATTTTTCACTATCTCTTGCCCCTGCAACATACATGTATGTCTCCGTAAATAAACACAATATACCACTCATTGATCTCCTTGGAATATTCACATGCTCATTGATAACACTATCGTTCAGTTTTGATATCGTAAAAGTCTTATGAAGATGAACATTTTCATAATAGAAACCTTTACCAACTTGATAGGTAGATTGGGCTTCACGAGCTAAATATTCGCTTGATATACATTGGTACTCCAGTTCTAGATTACTCATACTGTATACATATGGTTTCGTATTATCAGATGTTACTACGACATCTTTTGATTCTGGAAGTGTTATCTTAAATGTTAATACATGAGGTAAGGCTTTTGGATAGAAAACACCATGATTATCAATAATTGAATCATTGATTGGTATTCTATACTTTGTTCCATGTATTGCTGCAAGTGCTACTTCTTTAGTATCTGTGCTAACTTTATCTCCAGCATTTGTTCTGAAGAGATACCCTGTTTTAATCGATTCTCACGTTCTTCCTTTGATAAGAATAAATCATGATATGTTTTAAATAGATCATATCGTTGAGTATCTTGTAGGGTCTCTCCTCCAAATAAAACTATCTTACGTGTATTTAAATTTTGACCTATATTATTTACAAGAGTATTATTCGCATGTCCTCCTGAAGCCAGACTGATGGTGCTTATTAAACCAATGCTTCCTGGAACAATTACAACATTATCTGATAACTTAGGTGTGTTTATATATAAAGTTTCTCCCGGGCTTGCGGAAGATGGGTTCATAGTTATTCGATTCAAACAATTTTCTGCTTTTAAACCAAATGGTTGTTTGTAGGCTCGATTGACATCTAACTTTTCTGAAATAGATTGTTCTGATATAATATTATAAAGAATTAACTAGTTTTACCTTTATATGAATAAGAAACTTTCGAGGATCTATTATTCAACTAATGGTTATTGGAAAGGTTATTCTGCTGTTTCTAAATTAGCAAATGCTGCTAATGTTAGTGAAGATTTTAGAATTGGCTTGAGAAACAAGCGATTTGGCAGATTTATTTACCTCCACCAAAATATATTCCCAGACCACATTGGAATATTTCCCTACCTAATGAAATTCATCAAGCAGATTTACTATTCTTACCACATGATACTGTGAAAAGAAGAACTTACAAATACGCTTTAGACGTTGTCGATATAGCTTCTAGATATGTTGAACCCTTGACGTCTAAGTATTCAACAGAAATATCAAAAGCTTTTACTAAAGTTTATTATAGAAAATTAAAATGGCCTAAAACATTGATGGTCGATCCCGGAAAAGAATTTATGGGAGAAATGAACAAACATAATATTAAAATTCAAAGAAGTGATGCTGGTAATCATAGAGCACAATCGTTAGTTGAAAGAGCTAATAGAACTATTTCTGAAAAATTATTCAGTCATCAATATGCTAAGGAAATGGTTATGGAAAATGAAAGATCTAGAGAATGGGTTCAAATATTACCTGGTGTTCTGAAAGCCATCAATAGTGAAATTAAAAGAATTACTGGAAAGACACCTACCAATAAGCTCTCAAAAAGTTGAAAATAAAGAAAAAGAGTACAAAAGATTAGATGAAAAAGTATTACCATCACTTGTGAAAGTAAGGTATTTATATGCTCAAGGACAGCTTGAAGGTGGTGAAAAACGTAGAGCTACTGACCCCATATGGAGTTTGGAAATGTATTACATTTTATGCAGTATTATTTCTCCGAATCAACCTGTGTCGTACTATCTGTCTGAAGGAGCTGAGAAGAATTGAGAAGAATTGCAGATTGTGCCTTATGGTATAGAATTACCACCTGATAGTATTTTAAAATAATCTTCTTTTTTTTTGGAAACTATATTTAATATTTATTTTTGGATATTATATTTGAGAAACCATCCCCTAATATATTTTTGGGGATATTATATTTGAAAACTATCCCCTAATATTTTATTTTTGGATACTATATTTGATTTTTTTTTTCGATACTATTTTTGGAAACCATCTACATGTATACTATATTTTTTTTAAATTTTTTTTGTTTTTTATTTTTAAATTTTTAAATTTTGTTTTTATTCCTTATTCCTTATTCCTTATTATATTTTTACATCTATATCTTTATAACCATATGCATTTGTATGAAATCCATCATCTAGAATATTTCGTTTATCGTCTTCTCTAGAAAGTGCTACTTTGTTAATCTCCTCTGTATAAATATCATGTAAATGAATTCTGATTACATTCACCTTTCTCATCTGAGTCTCCCATTAAATAAACATTTTTTATAATCATTGAATTTAATATCATTTTTAACTACTCCTTTTTAAATACCCTACATCTCTTTTCATCCTTCTCGTCAATTCTATACGAATACAACTTTGCTCTTAATCCTACGAATTCAGTGATCTGTTGCCCACCAGTCTCATCTTTAAACATTCCTATAACCTTCTTATTTACACCTGTTTCTATATTTGATGGGTGGTCTTTAGGATAATTATTTGTGTCAAATTTTAATCTAACATCTTCATTTATATCTTCATAAAAATCTTCTGTTTCTATTTCCTACATTAATGAATCCGTACTGTAAATAGCAGTTCGCCTTTTTCATTATATTTTTGTTTGATATAATTATAATGAAAGTCATACATTATCGTTTTACTAAGATCTAAGATAGACATACCTAGATATATAGGTTTATCGAATACTATTTTTATTATTTTCATATGTATAGCTGCTAAGTTTTCAGAGAATATGGTTCGATTTTGATAGTTTGGTTTGGATACCAACTTTTTTGCTCTCTTCTCAGAGGTAACAAGTTGAATATCAACGAGTTTTCCCAAATACCGAGTTATTCATCAGTTTGAAGAAATCTTTTTCAAATTCGTTTTTTGCATTTGTCCGTAGTTTCGAATTTAGATCTATATATGGTTTTATCCAATCACTTTCACTAAAGGTTATACCTCTATGAATTTTTGTAATTGACCTATATCACTATGACGTCATATCAAAACAATCTATTGTTTAAACGCTAAGGATCACGGTCGTGGGAGGGGAACAAAACAGGGACAAAACAGCAACAACACAAAGGAAATCGCTATCAAATGCATTTTGAAGAACGTAGAATAGCGGTAACAGCCACCAAATACGGTAAATATTGTGGGATAAGCATTGATACAGCTGATATCTGGAAACCAGACAATTCGAAGTTAAATTTTCCTCAGCAGAGCAGATTTAGTTCAAAATTCTATTGTTCAAGTCGATTCTGTTCCCCTCATAAACAAGCCGTGACGTCATAATGATATAGGGTAATTTTCAACACTAAATTCTCATCAACAACAACAAACTTTATTCACACCAAATTGCAACATTACAATGAATAATAACATAAGTGCAGTACAAGTGTCAGGTAGCCCGAAATGATAAAATATCAATCTAGTCAGGGCTACCTTTAAAAAAAGAAAATTAAATAGTTACGGTGGTTAAGCTAGATACACACACAACACATACATGTATACACACACACATAAATATAAAAGGGAAAGACTCTTAGTATATATAATTGATCAAATTCCATAAAAAAAAAGGAAAAAAAGAATTAGTATTTTGATAGAAACTCCTGCTTTAGATTTTTGCTGAAACATTTATGTGTTGATAGTTGCTTTAAATCACCTTTAATTTGGTTCCAAATCTGTACACTAGTATATCTTATTCTAAATTTCCCATAATTTGTTCTAATTGTAGGTGCATAGTATGCTGCTTTGGAAGCCAAACGAGTATTATAATGGTGAACATTAGTGACGTGTATAAAGAAATTATCAAAAGATGAGGGGAGATCATTATAAGATAAGATAGATAAGATATTTATTTCAACTCGGGGGGTTGAGGCTTGTTAAACCTCTAGCAAGTACATGCTAATTAGCCGAGACTATCTACTTACAGCTAGTACATAAATTGAAATCTTATATACAATTACATATGAGTACATTATATTAACCATAACTAGTATTAATTACAAGTGGACTATATAAATATATATATATATGTATCGGTAAAAGTTAAACCAATATGGAATTTTAAATCAGAGAATTTCAGTATGCCAAGATCTTTAAACAAGAGATTAGTATGAGCATTAAAAGAGGAAAAGGTCATTATACGTAGTGCTTTTTTTTGTAAAATAACAAGGGGTTTAAGAGAGGTCTGATAAGTACTACCCCAAGCCAATAGACCATACGTAAAAAAGGGATACACAAGTGAATAATAAATTTTAACTAAGGTGTCAAGGGGTACAAAATGCCTAAGCTTAGATAGAATTCCATTTCCTTCAGATACTTTTTTTGATACATTTTGGATTTGATATTTCCAATTAAGATTAGCATCTATTAAGATACCAAGGTATTTAATATAAGGCTTGCAACATAAAGTCTTCCTATTTATGACAATATTTATAGGGTATACTTTCTTTTGTGATGGATGAAAAATAACATAATTAGATTTATCAATATTTAAAGATAACTTATTGGTAGCTAACCAGTCCTTAATTTTCTCCAATTCAACATTTGTGGTAGATTCAAGTTGATCTAAGTTCTTATTTGCTAAAAATAAATTTGAATCATCTGCAAATAAATGAAAGTTAAATACACTGGAAAGTAAGGAAAATCATTAATATAAATTTAAAAAAGTAAAGGTCCCAGTACTGATCCTTGAGGGACACCACATGGGACAGGCTTTAGGTCAGAAGATACATTACCAATGGATACAAACTGTTTTCTATTAGATAAATATGAATAAAACCAAGAATTTGGAATACGTCTTACACCATAAAAATTAAGTTTTTGGATCAGAATATTATGATTGACGGTATCAAAAGCTTTACTAAAGTCTAAGAAAATATCACAGGCAAATTCCCCATCTTCAATAGCACATTGGATTTTATCAATTATCAGTAAGATAGCATGTATTGTGGAGTGTTTTGGGCGAAAACCAAATTGTGAATTAGATAAAACTTGATGTTTTTCAAGAAAATCCCAAAGGCGATTATACATAAGCATTTCAAGAAGTTTATTAAAAATTGAAAGAAGTGATATGGGTCTAAAATTATTCATGATAGTTCTTTCACCATTTTTAAACACTGGAATTACCCTTGCTATTTTAAAAGAGTCTGGTACAGTGCCTGTGGAAAAAGATAAATTAAATATTATCTCAAGGGGTTTTGATATTAGATCCCTTAGGAGCTTCATAATTGAAACTGGAATACTAGAGGGCCCAGCTGCTTTGTTAGTAGAAAGCTTATCAATTTCTAATGCAATTTCCTCTGATGTTCAGGGAAAAAGAAAAAACTTTCCTTAACTGGAGTTTTCATGTAACTAAGTGGAGAAATATTGGAGGATTTAATGGAATTAGCTAAATTCTTACCTATATTGGAGAAAAAGGCATTAAATGAATTAGCAATAGCTAATGGATCAGTTATTGCATTGTTCTTCACAAATATTTTAGAGGGAATAAATGTTGAGGTATTCTTAGTTGATATAATTTGTTTGATATTTTTGGTACAACTTTTTCTCTTTACGAGATAACTTTCTCAAAGGAGCATGTTTATCAAGAATTTCACTAGTTTTTGCATGGAATATTGTAAAAAGATCATCAGGCGAACACGATTCAGTCGGAAATAGATTTGTAAAGTCAACCTTAGTATAATCCTCAATCAAGTTTGATGAATCCAATTTAGAATAATCTCTTTTGTAGATAACACTCTTATTAATACAAGGATAAACCTTATCAATAACTGATGACAAAGTTTGGAAGGTGATCAGAAAGATCAGAAATAATATTTCCACTAACAGTAAAATGATCTAAAGAGTTAAAGAAAATATTATCTATCAATGTGGCTGAATGATGGGTTATTCTTGTAGGTTTGATGATTAGGGGTTGAAAAGAATAAGAGCTGAGCGTGTTAATATAATCTTGTGTTAAGGGATGAGAATCACAATTAATCAAATTAATGTTAAAGTCACCCATTATAATACAATATTTGTTTTGTTTGGAGACATCATCAAGAGTTTTATGAAAATCATTGAGGAAAATGTCTAAAGATGAATTAGGATGCCTATAAAATACTGAAATAAGAATATTCTTTCCTTTTTTGTTTTCAATTTCAATCCAGATTGATTCGTATTCATTTGTGCAAGTACTTAAATCATCTCTTAGATTATACTTGATATTATTCCTGACATACATTCCAACACCACCAGAGCATGAATTACTAGGCTGTGAAATAAAGGAATAACCATTTAAATTTGTATTAGAGCTATAATGTTTTCCTTTTTGGAATTTTGTTTCTGACAAACCTATGATGGAAAAGGTAAACTTTAACTCTGCTAACATATTTACAAGACTATCGAAATTAGCTTGAAGACTTCGAATATTGCAATGTATGGCAGAAAAACTATTTATTGAGCAATTCTGAATATCTGAATTGGCATGAAATTGATGTGGAGAATAATATTTAAAGTTAGCTATTGTAGGAAACTGAGAATCCATATCAAAATCAGCTAGATAAGGTATAGATTCAATAGAAGATAATAGATCATGACATGGCAGTGAACTAAGTAATGCTTCTGAAATAGAATCAGAACAAAGACAAGTTGTATTCAAGTTATAGGATAATTCAAGCAATTCGCTTATGCTTAAAGAATTAAGAGCGGCATTCTGTAAATATCGCCGGAGGTTTGCAAAATGAAAAAAATCAAAATCCTCAAATTTTGTCAGAATATAGGTCTAGGGGAACTATTTATAAAATAAATAATTTTACTTCGATCCGATTATTATTTTAGGCGAACGGCGACCATTACGGTTTGACGCCTCTCAGACGATTTCCACGGGCTCGACACCACACATCACTATACGCAGCTCGGCTAACCATGAACATCAGAATGTACAATACTAAATAGCTCAATGGAAAGTACAAATAATGCTTTATGTTTTGGTGTGTTAGTTCTTTAATTTGATTACAAATTAAATATTTTAGCGATTTTTATTATTTTGCTTATTTTATCCATTTTTGGATAACAAAATATTGACCAAATTGAGAGGATAAAATCGTACATTGGTACATGGCTTGGCTATATAAGAGTTAAACCCACCGAAAGAGCATTCTTTCTTCTTCAAGAAACTACAATAAAATTTTGGGGCTATTTAAAACTACGAATTTTAAGAGCGCCAAACGCATGCGACACTGAGGTCAAAAATCGCTTTCTTCTTACGGCGTTCGGATGTCTAGAATTCATGATGCGCAAAGAAAAAAATATTGTATCAACTTCTCCGCAGTAATATTGGCTATTGGTGAAGTCTGACCACTGCCAAGTATGTTATATCTTGGTTTCTAGCGATTGTGTGTGGATCTAGTAACTTTTAGCGGGATTTTTTCTGACTGACAGATCGAGCTACATCATTAATTACTCGCTCCATTCGGATAATTTTTTGAAAATTCTAAGTCATTTTGAAAGTCTACGATTGAGCTATTTAATGACAAACATGAACAAAATAATTATTACCATCTAAATATGTACCTTTTAAGTGCATGTTTCGTTTAAAAACAGTAGAGGTATAAACTCTGCATTGCAACGATTGCATTACACACAGGAATCCCGCATATAATTCAACAGAGCGAGATAGATAGGGTGTATTGTTTTGAGTTTTTTTTTTTTATCGCTGTTGACCCCGTCACTTTTATTCGTTGTCGTGTTTAAGGCGGTTTCGCATAGATCTATATGCCGGGATTATATAGGCTAAAGGCAAGAATTAAACCGCATAGTCACAATTTTGGAGATTTCAGTCGCATTTCGGGGCTTTTGAATACACTGCGACCTAAAAGTATATAATTACGAATAGCACCCCCACGATTAAAATACTAAATTAATAGTTATAAAACCACCCCACCCCTCCTTATATTTATAATAAAAATGTACCTAATAGGTAGTGAATGTTGCCGTTCAGTTAAGGATGTGTATTAGAAAAAAATGAACTACCTCTTTGGCAGGAAAAATATATTACTGGGTGAGAAAAATGCCAAGGTGTTAGATGAATATATTTAATTCTGTAGTTTTGGGTCTGTCGTGCGACTGAAGCCTGACATGCTCGAGTTTTGAGCTGTGGTGTGTTTTCTCAAAACAATTCCCGATTTCTTTCATTTTGTCCCGACATATCAACGGTTTTCCGGTAAATTCAAGCCTACCAATTTCCGACATTTCTTAGGATTCCCAGCACAAAAAAACTGCTGTTCTGCCCGGTGAAGTTTAAACAAAGGAAATCCGATTGTAATTGAGAATGTAATTGTAAATGATAATTGTGTTTTGAACCGGCTGCTTGACTTTATCGAAGGCCAATAGAAGAAAATGATTTGCTGCTCACGATCATGATAGAAGGAGAGAAAACTACACGACTACACGCCGATCGCCTACACGACTCTAGTGACTTCACCCGCATTCTAGGGCTTTTCATGACAGGTATAGGTGTGCCACATCCATGCTGTAGTCGGTGATGCCGTGTTGTCTTGACTCTATATTCCGTAATACCAGGGATGTATTGCTTAATAATGGGGTGTGGCACCAGATCTGCCATTATCGATAGGACTTGCCTACGAGTGTCCCAACTGACTGCATTTTGATAAGTTTCTGCCAGTGCCTCCAGGTCAGTACTTTGTATCATGTGGAAGTTGCTGAGTTGTACCTAGTAAAGTCTTCTCAGCCGACAGGGAATATTTCAGAGCTTCCCACAGACAACCTGCGTCTCCTTGAGTGATGACTAACCTATTATAAACTAACTAACTATTAGAAACTCGTTCAACTTTAAACGGCGTAGGCCAAGGTTGGCGCTAGCTCCATTAATTTTTTCACTTGACGATTCGCTACTGCTAGTATGCTCACTGAGGAGAGTAGTGACTTATGTCCTTCTCGAGTGTTTGGTTTTCCATTGCTTGGCACAAACCATTGTTGCTGCTGTCGACTTCCTAAGGTATGTACAATAGATAGAAATATAAGAACACGTTAACTAACATCAACCAAAAAGCGTTGCAAAATATTCATATCGATTTAAGGCTCTGTATAATAACAATATAAACAACACTACACACATACACAAAGGTAAACTACAGAACAAAAGACAACTATTCGATAATGCATGACACGAACTGACACGAACATTTCTTTCTGACTTCAACATTTCTTAGAGTGAAAAGTGTAACAGTTGTCTGGTTTTCAATGCGTTTTTTTTCCATACCACTTCACTTTCAGATGATTCAGCGGGAGATAGAGTGATATATTTTTCTTTTTTGACTTTCTCTTCTGGAAGAACATCCTCTGATGTGGGTGAGGCACCGGATTGTGTGGAGAGCAGCTCCTTTCCCAGAAGCAGGCGGCATTGTTTACATATTGCTGAAAGAAACATATAGGTTCCCGATATATAAATACGTGCATTATAGTTTAAAAAAGTCACATTAGTTCAGATCGTGCGCAGACTGTTAGCAGATTACATTGATATCATAATTTATTTCACTTACGCGAGGCAACTGGAACAAGTGTAGAAGACACATTATAGAGCTCTCTAGATTGCAGGAGAGTCATTCCACGATCTCCCCTCATTTGCTTGTCCTTGTGAGGAGCCCAGTTCGGCGGAGACGCACACGACTTTTTACTACAGCGCCATCGGATTCCTAATGCATCTCGGTGACATGGACATATCGACATTTTCAGATGACTTTCCTTGATTTAAAAAACACCTGGCAATTATAATTATTTTATTTTATTAGGCATCACAGGGGCGTAGCTTCCTGTACGCATATACGCACGTGCGTACACCTTGAGACGAAAATTCCCTGTTTGGCCTTGTATTTGTTTTACGAGAGGGGGCCCTTAAAACCGGTAGCTACTGCACTTGTGCGTACAACTTAAAAATGCCTAGCTACGCCTCTGCATCATCAAAGTCCACTCTAAGCCTTGCTGTTATTCAAGTAGCCACAATGTTTATTTAGATCATTTTCGTGGTAATATACCGGCTATACTATTTTCAGTGAAGTGTGACCCTGGAAGTTTCAAGTCCCCCTGTAGATAATCACACCTCACCCCATGTGTATAATCTACCTATTTCTACTCCTTGTCCATTATCCCCACCTATAACCCCCCTTCATTGATAGCCCCCTCAAAAAAAATTGTAACAAATTAATTGGCCTGTTATTTACATGGGTGCGGTAGTTTTGTGTTACTGTTTACTTTGTTAAACTAAAATATTACAATGATGACTTTGTACTATATAGCAAAAAGAATCATGCTAGTGTTGGCTGATTTTCCTCTCTTTTTATACTGATTACCTTCCAGAATACCTGAGAACTTTCCTTTCTAAAGGGCCTTTAGGGGGAACTAAACATTGGATTCCATTCTACGGTAATCTCGTAGACTTGATGACATTTTGATTGACGGTCGCGCGTCGGCTAACTGCAATTTTCCAAATTCGACTTGTAGTGTTTGCAGTTGTCTGGTCTCAGTCGAGCCGGTCTGGAAATTTACAACCCTTGTGTTTCTAAAATTACACAATGCACGTCAAATATTTCTCTGTTCTTGGTGTCTACATTTATTAAATTAAACAGAATTGACATTACTTGTGGTAAATCACCACAAGTATAAGTACCTATTGACTGTACCTGCTCTGGCAAGAAGCAATTTACTCTCTGTATTAAGAGAAGAATCTCTGCAGTCGAATATTGATATTCTATCGATACGCACTGGACATTTGCAGGACTGGAAGGACTACATCCACAAGGGCCACCAACTAATGCAGAATAGCTACACGAAGCCATATCCGATCCCCTGCCGAGTAAGTGACTCCCGAGACAAACGAACGCTGACTCGGTACAAAGTGTCACGTACTTGACAAAGATGATTTTATACTGACGTCAAAGAGAATCATTATATATTCAAGGCTAATCTGCTTTGTTTTTATTTAGGGAGCCAAGAAATTTTATCGAAAGTCCACGGTCTATAAACTTCAACATTTTAACTTTCCCACTCACACCTTTTTTTTCAGAAAAAGTAATAATGTGCCTACATTTATTTAATATGTTCTGTCTTTTGTGCTTTTTAGCGAAATTTTGACTTTATTTTAGATCAAAAAGAAAATTATACACATGTTGAATAAATATACGCGGGCTTCCTGTGTGTAACGCAATCGTTACAATGCAGGGATGCAATGATATTGAAGTTATCATTGAATTATTTACTGTTTTTCTACGAAACATGTACTTAAAGGTACATATTTAGATGGCAATAATAATTTTGTTCATGTTTGACATTAAATAGCTCAATCGTAGACTTTCAAAATGACTTAGAAGTCTAAAGAAATTATCCGAATGGAGCGAGTAATTAATGATGTAGCTCGATCTGTCAGTCAGAAAAAATCCCGCTAAAAGTTACTAGATCACACAATCGCTAGAAACCAAGATATAACATACTTGGCAGTGGTCAGACTTCACCAATAGCCAATATTACTGCGGAGAAGTTGATACAATATTTTTTTCTTTGCGCATCATGAATTCTAGACATCCGAACGCCGTAAGAAGAAAGCGATTTTTGACCTCAGTGTCGCATGCGTTTGGCGCTCTTAAAATTCGTCGTTTGAGTAGCCCCAAAATTTTATTGCAGTTTCTTGAAGAAGAATGAATGCTCTTTCGGTAGGCTTAACTCTTATATAGCCAAGCCATGTACCAATGTACGATTTTATCCTCTCAATTTGATCAATATTTTGTTATCCAAAAATGGATAAAATAAGCAAAATAATAAAAAATCACTAAAATATTTAATTTGTAATCAAATTAAACAACTAACACACCAAAACATAAAGCATTATTTGTACTTTCTATTGAGCTATTTAGTATTGTACATTCTGATGTTCATGGTTAGCCGGGCTGTGTATAGTGATGTGTGGTGTCGAGCCCGTGGAAACCGGTCTGAGAGGCGTCAAACCGTAATGGTCGCCGTTCGCCTAAAATAATAATCGGATCGAACTAAAATTATTATTTTTATCAATAGTTCCCCTAGCCCTATATTCTGACAAAATTTGAGGAATTTGATATTTTTCATTTTGCACACCTCCGGCGATATTTACAGAATGCCGCTCTTAAATGGAACAATATCATACCTACAATTTATACAAAGCCAAAAGTCATTTGTTCTGCAATAGAATCTAAACTCCGCCATAGTTAGTCCACTGCATTTACGGTGAAGCCATTTATTACAATGGTCGCATTCAATTGCATTACTGTTTTTGCAAAAGGACTTACTACAAACTGGGCAAACGAATTCCTATCTAGGCTCCATTACGTGTTCATCCAGGAGAGGAACTTGAGTTAGCTTCAGATCGGCCTCTCAGCTCTTCAAGGTCTCGAGGAGAGCTGATCAGTTGGGTGGCAAAGTCCTTGGCCTTGCGAAGATATATTTTGCCCGAGTGTGACCAGATATACTTAAAGTTCAAATCCTTCTTCAACTTCAAGGCTTTGCTGAATAACTCCTTGTTCCTCTCGGTGAGATTCTCATTAATATAAATGTTATTATGGTTCACTTGTGTAAAGGCCAGGATCACCAGTAGTCTTCGTTCTCAACTCGCCACGAGCACGATAGAATCTTTCTCGTACTTGTCTCCTCGTAAATTTAACGATTATGCCTCTCGGTTGTTGAGAATCGCTATCTTGCTTGGGAAGTCGATGACTGAACGATATCTTCTCTTCAGTTAGCTCCAAGCCCATCAGGCTACCAATCTGCATCGTCAAAAGAGTAGTATCTTCCTCCGAATGCGGATTCTCCGGGATACCACGGATCTCAACACAATCTCTCCTCAAGTATTGATCGAGGTTGTTCATATTGTCGGCTTGGCGCTTAACTACATCAGATAAGCGAAAAACCTCAGACTTCAGAAATGAATTTTCCTGCTTAAATTCCTTGGTTAACGTTTCATAATGGCCCAATCTCACTTTGAAGTTGTCAAACTCATCATTGATAAATCGTAGTGATTCACGAAGCTCATCTAGCGCCTTCGACACATCCTCCAATTTTTCATTGAATGGCTGTAGTTTCTGGTCAAACATTACCTCTAGAACTTGCTCAAGTATTTCTTTAGTAAGAACTGAGTCTCCCATAGTTATACAACACACAAATACACACAAAAAGTCTACAAAACTGAGCTTTCTCATGGAGCAGATAAATCTGCTGCCATCTTGCTCCGCCATCGCTTGGTGGTGAACCACATATTTTGTTTTATTACCAAGGTTAGGAATTAAATTTTCTACTTTATTAACTTCTAATCTTTGTGGAGCTAGAGGATAATCATTATGAAGATTATGGAGTTCTATTGGATACGCTAAATCCACCTCTAGAATACATGGATGATTTCTCCAAGTTTTTATTTCCTTTTTGTTCATCCATTTGAATCCATGTGTTGGAAGTTTTCGTATCATACTCCTTCCATATAAATTATTAGCATCAAGGTATTGTATATATTTCGACGGTTTTGATGAATTCTTCATATACTTATTATTTGCTTCTCCATAACGTGTTGAAATCATAGAAATACCACCCTAATACCTTTTTCGATCATGGTTATCATATCAATATCGTTTAACAATTCTAATTTAACCTTAGTCATTTTCAAACAAGCATCCCATCCTAATCCTGGAGACGTATAATACCATGCTGGATCTAATATTTATAATTATTCATACATACATCCCTAAAATTCTCAAAAACATCAGCTAATAGAATGACATCAGATTTCATATATGTGTCATGATATTCTTTCATAGATTTCATGTTAAACTCTTTCCAAATATTTTTTCATGTTAATAATCTTCTTTTGAAATGTTTGTGTTATTTAGTTTTGAATAAAATTCTTCAATTGGTGGTAAACCTTTTTCATTTAATTTTATAATACTATCTATATAATCATATGGATAAACTCCTTTCCTTAACAAAATATCAAGCTGTTTTCCTTTATAAAACCTTTTCATATTATTACAGTTTGGTTTGTCAAGATTACTTACAAAAGTTTCAAGACTTGATTGCATAAACTGAAACTATCAATAAATCTAATATCTCGTATAATATTTTTATTCTTACCGTCTTTAATAAAACTATCCACAAATATTTTTTTCGTAAATGAAATATATTTCTCTTCATTGTTTGGTATACAATCTATTTCACCTTCTAATACACCTAGGTTCTTGATAAAAAGATGTGCATCATATCCAGATAAATTATGAAATATGACTGGAAAAAAACTTTGGTTCGATATAATTAATATTACATGAATTATGTGCAGCTCCACGATATTTTCCTGTTAAGTGACAGTGATCACCTGCTAGCTCTTTTTCACAAATATGACAATTTACAGCTTTATTATAAATTATTTTATCTTCTTTAGTCATTATAATGTACATTCTTAGGGAATTTGAATCGTTTATAGATTTCTTTTATATAATTTTCTAGAGAATTTACAAATGTCTGTGCAACATCATCATTTGGTGTTTTAGCTGTGTATGTGACTAATTTTGGTTTTAACAGATTATCATCAAAACATTTGATTAAGTAACAGAATTCTGAAGGTGTATGTTTCTGATATTGCTTCGTATAGCTTTCATCATCCTTAGGACTACAAGTTGATATATTCTCTGTAAAGCATTCGAAATCAGCATAAATTATAAATTTAACTTTCATATATTTATTATAATTTTTAAACGTGAGCATAGTACCTTTTTCTGGTAGATCTATTTTAACAGCATCATGATCTGAACAGTATTCTATATGTTTGTTTAGTGACTCTTTTGATTTAAAGTGCACCTAACCCCTTTTGCAATTTTTATACATATTCTCTATATATCGATGTTGTTGTGATAGAAAGGCGCCATGGAGAATAATGCATTAATGAAGTGACGTAAGATCAAGAATCGATCCAGGCTTTTGCTTACGCGGTCATGGGTCAGGAAAGGTCAAATTTTCACCATTTCAAACAAGCCTAGAACATAGAGTATTCTATGTAAGCAAAATATTTAGTCGCAGAAGTACTCAAAACCTTTCAAAGATTCATATGTATAAAAATTGCAAAAGGGGTTAGGTGCACTTTAAATGAATTCATACATCTATTACAAAAATATATTTTATGAGTATTCTTATTAATTTGTGACGATAATAGTCTACTCAAATTCTTAATCCAAAAATAATGATTAGTTTCATCATTTGATATCATTAATAAGGTTATAGTTTGATCTCTATCACATTTACTAATTCTTAGTGGATATACTTCTTCATTTTCATATCCAAAAACATTGATCGAATATGTCGTGTTATTTTTCTCAAAACGACTGATTTGACTTAGTGAAACTGGAAATTCAATACCACTCCAATCAAAGTTTTCTGAGTTTTTTCTGATTTCCTTAGTAATGCGTTCTCTACTTTTTGGATATACAGCCTCAGTTATACTCCATTTGAAACATTTATTATCCTTGTTCTTTACATTTATGATTGCTTTCAGTTGATTTAAAGTTCAATAATTCATCTAGAATACAACACTTTTACTCGGGACAGACAGGAAAGCTTAAAATAACCTGAGTATTTAAATGCACTCTACTTATTTACTGTTAGGTCGAATATTTGCAGAACATAACATATCCCTGGTCGGCGGAAAGAGAACGGGAAATGATCATGCCGAAGTTTAGGTTCGAAGCGTAAATTCAGTGCTATTTTTGAAGCTTTTAGGAGATCTTCTGATGACCAACAAAAAGCGAGATGACCCATGTAGAGGAGACATGATTACACCTGATTTGTGAGTTCAGGGCCAAATGAATATCAATTCGTTTGAAACTTTGATTTTCTAAAATTTTTCAGTGATTTTTGTCAGCGATTCTAAACCACAACCAGAGCGATGAAAAAAGTCAGCTCGATATCAGCGTAGTTTTTCCGTTCTGTATTCTACCTCTGTGAAGTCTGAACTGATCAGTGTTATTAGACTGATATAACGTTACAAAGAGCAGAAAGAAAGGATTCACATGTACAAAGCTGACTTCACAGACTGCACAAGAGCCTGGCTTATAGTTAACAACGTGTCAACAAAGCAAAATAATAAACACTTTATAGTGTAACGTTAGAAAACCTCTTACAGTTTGACCATCGATTCGTTTCCTTTAAAGTGCCCCTACGATCAAATTTTGACATATCAATGTTTTTGCATATTCATAAAGTAGAGTTCATATATTATTACCAGTTCAAATTGTTTTTCGATACAACGACAGGAAGTCTTATTTTTTTAGCTCCGAATATTGAATCTACACGTCCGCCATTACTGGAAGCCGTGCCCTTTGTTCAGCTTTAAACAAAGGTTTATTCACCGGAAATGATGTCATACACTTAACGCTCGCCTGCAGAACACAACGCCTGGAGGCATATTTCTACTAAAAACGTCTTCACGTACATAAGAAGAAAGTTATATTTATATTTGCGAGGTTGGCTACTTTTTTATGCACGCTATTTCGCGTCACGAGGTTGTCGTGTTAAGTGTATGACATCACTTCCGGTGAATAAACCTTTGTTTAAAGCTGAACAAAGGGCACGGCTTCCAGCAATGGCGGACAGGATTTTACCGGTAAACTCTCCTAAAATTTGTGGTTTAAGATGCCCATTTGGGAATATTTTTTACTATTTCGGATATTTCTAATACTGATTGACCTATAGACACTGAAAAAGTGGCAAATCGAAATGGTAAATTTTCGTCGTAGTGGCACTTTAAGGTTACCGGATACCTTCGCGGGTCTCTCTCGTTAATAATTTTGTACGCGCGTTGTTTTAAAGAAAACTATAGAAACCTATATACCTCTGTAAAGCTTATGAAGTGTAGAATACGCTGAATGGATTTGTTTAAAAATATATTGTATTGTAAAACAATGCTAAGCCAACAAACGCAAAACTGACAAGGTTTATAAAAGTGAATTAGCAGCCTTCGGGTTAACGCATAAGAACAATTCAACTGCATAATGTTAATCAGCACATGACAGCCTAAAAAAGGGTGTGAGCATTTGTAAATATTTTACTTCATTCAAATGCAATTCATTCCTAAAGTTTTAGTCTTCAATAATGTCCGAGTCACATCACGCGGGATACTCTACGAGGAAAAATACTTTGAATATTGCTAAACGCTCACACCCTTTTCTTTGTCAGTAACTTATCTGTCTTTTGGCCGAGTCTGCATACTCTATTAATTCGTTCAAAGAGAGGGGATACGAAGAAAAACCTAGTCGGAGATTTGGCGTGTAAAGTTTTGTGAACATTTCACACCTCATCAAGGCAAATGTCAACACTTCGAACCAACTAGCCAATGACTACGCAAGGACCCCTGGAGCTTCAAAGCAGTAGTGAAATTCGCGGGAAATTATAGACTCCGATGTGAATTCATCGCTGCTCGCGTCCTCAGTCTCTTCAAATGACTTGCTGGTTCCTGGTAAGCCAAACGACAGTTTAAGCCTGCTGGCGCTGCTTATATTTGGAGTTGACACTGAAGTTGAAGGTTGTTATTCGCTGCCTTTCGCACGTTCTTCGAAGCACGAGCCTTTGTCGCTGACAGTCCGCGAGCTCAATCCGGCTCGTTTTACCGAATTCCTCGGCCTCCTTATCGCCGGTTTCCTTTCTTTTTCGGTCCACGGTTCGCTTTGTTTTACTCAAGGACTCTGCTTTTCTCTTTTGGATTTCCCCATACAAGGAATGCACGTTTGTTATTTCGAAGGGAAGCGACAACAACAGTATGCAAATTACTCGGATAACAGCTCCCGCTAAAAGTCCACGGGGTGCCCGTGGAACGTAAAGGGATTACAACGCCTCGGTGATTTATTTAGTTTCCTTCTAAATACGTTTTTTATCTAAATATCTCGCAAGCTTTTATATCTTTTGA
The DNA here is from genome assembly GCA_030867875.1 of Actinernus sp. WN-2022. NCBI lineage: Eukaryota > Metazoa > Cnidaria > Anthozoa > Actiniaria > Actinernidae > Actinernus > Actinernus sp. WN-2022. The sequence goes on from JAOWCC010001634.1 coordinate 54,815,638, forward strand.
AATAATGTTTTTTTCTAAATTGTAGAACAATCCATAAACTTTCCAAATAATCAATAATATTTTTTTACAAAAAAACATGCCTTGAAGGTATCCGGTAACCTTAACTGCTGTGTGTATATAATGTTTATTTTTAGCTGACCCGATGAAACGAAATTCACAAACTGCTGTTGTTTGAAGCTGCAAATAATAAACAGTTTCGTCAGAATTATGAGATTTAAATAGCATAGAAAATTAATTTTAATAATGAAAGAAATGTAAACTGTGCAACAATAATAAGAACATTCAGCGATGCGAAACCAAGAATTATCGAACATACCTTTCATAAAAGCATTCACACAAAAAATAATACCATAAAAACAGGATCCTGGCGAGCCTTGAATAAAACTGGATAAGAGAATTTCAAGAGAAATAACTAAGAGTTTATTAGAAATTTTTAGAATCGTTTAGAACCATGGCAATGATATGGGGTACGTTTATTTCTATCATTTCTTAATCAAAATATTTACGATTTGTTGTCAATAAATTTGTAAATTGTGTAAACCTTTAAGCCATTTTCATTTCTTCAATTTTCCGCGAAACAGTTTCAAAAATAGCGTTGAATTCTTGTTTCGCAGATGAAATACGGCATGATAATTCCGTCCGGGTTACGTTCTGCTAACGTAAACATTAATTCATAAAATCAGGGGAAATATTTGACCAAACAGTAAATAGAGAGTGCATTTACTTTACTTTAAGCTTTCCTGCCTGTTCCAAGTAAAAGTGTTGTATTCTAGATAAATTATAGAACTTTTAATCAACTACACACGTCTTCGCTACATGATGATTTGGAAACGCGCGCGGATATCCGCTGTTGCTGCATTTTAATGAACTTACTCCTACCCATAATGCACCCGATATTGTTATATAGTTGAGGTGCGGGGGGTCAAAGTTTTTGCACTTTGCTGTATATATATATACATACAAGTTGTATAACTTATTAGCGAAAACATTCAAAACTTTACACCCACAATAGTCAGTCTGTTAATATCAACAGTGTAGTCCAAAGGGTTTATATGTTTGTTTTACCACAGGTAGCCAAAAACATTATGTTGAACGCACTTTAATAATCTATGATTACTTCTAGTAGTAAAAATAAAATAAAAGTGTTGCTATGTATCTTATTAAAAAGTTATGTGTTTATTTATACTGGACGCTTATAACCACAAGTACATGCGTAGCAGCACCAAAACGGCGCCTCTAACTGTAGCACCTAGAAGCCGGAAAGACATATTTATTGAAAAGTGAATGGTAGATAATTAATATTCCCAATTTTAGCTAACACCAAATATTCTCGTCAAATATTCCTAAAATAGGAACTTTCTATTAGCTGCGAAAACGACTTTTTTCATGGGATTTCCCAAGGCGAAAGCATTTGGTGTGGAGAGTGGATTTCGTTGGCATGTTTGAACACATTTGTACCAATAAGGGGAGACCGTTCCCACGCTGTTTTATATGCATTTCAAAGAAAGACGAAAATGTTTCATAGTTTAGCTTCTGCTTCTGTTAAAAATATCTACAGAAGAGAGCTACCATGAAAGAGGAAGCATATGTATTACCCATTTTTCCACAGATTTTACTTGTCATCAAGGATATGATTTAGACAAATTCAACAATAGAAGTGAAGAACTTTATATGAAGACGTTTTCATAAAATCTACATGATGCAGACTTAACTCTTTGAGCCTTTCCTGAAGGGCGCTGTTAAACTTCTCACCTTTGAAAGTCCACTGTAGTTATCTGTCAATCGTCCGCGATCGTAAACGCCGAATCCTCTTACGTTAATAGTGTAATGCGTTTTTGATTTCATTCGTTTTTTTTTTTTATTGGGCTAACCGTGGAATTAACGAACAATGCAACAGCCAAACTATACACCTTATTCCAAAATGGCAAATCCTGTTTGAGTAGTATAGAGAGCAGTAAATAATAGTTGAATGCAACACGTTAGGGAAGCGTCACATATTGATTTTTCCACGAGAAACGTCCAGCGAAGTTTCTTTTTCAATCCCCCCCCTCCCACCCCCCCTAAGAAACGTCATACACTACCTCTTTCCATTCATGTCCGCCTTCTTATTCCAACTTAAACAACTTGTCACAACCTATGAGTCCTATTTGGTGGGAATGGAATGTTGAATTCATCATGAAACCATCAAAAACATAGGAAATTAGATGCGATAGCTGTGGGACAACCGCAATCTGCCATTTCTCTTCAGTAGTCTTTACAGATCGTCGCAGAGATATGTGATGTGATGTTTCTGAAAACTATCGATTTTTCCACGGAGAAACGTCACAGGTCAAAACCCCCCCACCCCCAAACTTCGCTGGACGTTTCTCGTGAAAAAATCGATATGTGACGCTTCCCTTAAAGAGTATGCCAAGATTAGCAATACTCTGAATGTTAGGGGTGATAGCATAAAATGGTACTAAGTTATCGAGATTTCAATATATAGAGTTTTGTATGGGTTTGAGCCAATTATACCTACTAGCCTCGTTTTCGTGATTTACACTGTATTTAAATGTCAATAACTTTGTAACAATGAAAGACCAAACTCTCAAACTGCTCAGTATTACTTACTTTTGCATGCTTGAATAAAGACGGCATTCACTTCGCCTAATATCCTAATTGTTTTTGGCATTATGCAAGTAAGAGCAGCCATATTGGAATAAGGTGTATAACTGTTTCGGTTCAAGGGTACATGAGGTATTGAGGTACACGAGGTCCTGATGTACACGAGGTCCTGATGTACATGAGGTGCATGAGGTTCTGAGGTACCGAAACAAAAAGCATCTCAAAGCTTTTTTCTTCTTCAGCCTCAGGCACGTTTTTCATCAGGACTATATTCATAGCCACAAACTGATTTGGCCTAAGTGCCGTCCGACCGTAAATGCATATACTGCTTGCTCCTGTTAAACTTATCATTTATGGAGTATTAGTTTATTTGTTTTTGTTTTGTATTCGATATCTAACTCTGGGTGAAGGGTTGGCTTATTGTTAATCTTATAGTCTTGTGGGTTGGGTGGTACATGGTGTTAGAGCCTTGTAGGGTACTTTGTGTCCTTTGGCTTGTACACCCTGCTTAAAAATGCAAAATCAATCAATCAATCGATTGAACAATCGATCAATCAATCAATCGATCGATCGTACGACTGAGCTAGGTGGCAATCGTTAAATTTTGTTTATTAAGGTACTTGGACGAGTTCAACCCTATGAGCAAGACACCTATGTCACTTGTTATATTGAACACATCTCTCGAGTGTGCAGGATACCAATCGTTAAACTTGTGTTTATTAAGGTACTTGGACGAGTTCAACCAGATGAGCAAGACACCTATGTCACTTGTTATGTTCAAGTTTGCTATTGAACACATCTCTCGAGTGTGCAGGGTGCTCAAACAGGATAATGGACACGCCCTGCTTGTAGGTGAGTAGTTCAATTAACCAACGATACGTGGCAACAAGTGTTTAGAACACTATAATTCGGCAATCGAAATATTTATAAACTGTAACGTGGCCCGGTGGTGTAGTAGGGCACGGACAGAGTTGATGAAATGCAGAATGATGTAGACACGCACCAGTAAGAGAAGCGAATATTCAAGAAGAAGAATCTCCGTTTACAAATTCGCGGGCTACAAGTCGTTCTAAAGAAAAAGAAATGCAATCTTTGAAATCATGGATCCGCAGCAAGTAATACTAGCCAGTAATTGTAATTAGATGATTATATGTACATTTATTTGTGCACGCTAGGGCATGAAAAGTGTGGGAAGCTTATGCTTAAATGGTACAGCTAGCGTGATGAAGGTCAAGGCGGTCATCAATTCAAATAAAAGCCGGTAAGACTCAGTATCGCTGGTCTCTACACGGCTCGGTGTAACACACAGAGCGCTCATGATCTCTGGAACTACTACTGTCACATTTTCTTCTAGGCTCCGTCAGAACTGAAGACACAACAATGGATGGGTCCTATGATGATATGAATTTGTTTTCAAAGGTTGTGTGGGTCTTTTTAGACATACGCCACAATCCAAATGATGAGTCTATACGAATACAGCTAATCTGTTCTCCAAGGAGGCTAACGTTTCCCTTCGTTCATTCAGTTATTGTATGTAACACAATGTTTGCTTCTTCCAGGTATCGGTGGAAGTGGGCGACAGAGTGCAACACGTTTTGCCACATTCATGGCTGATTTCGACCTGTTCCAGATTGAAATAACGAAGAACTACACCAAGTCAGAATGGAGGGAGGACCTGAAAAGGGTAACGACATGTGTTGACCTCTCCGTTATTGCTTATTGTAAATTTATCGGTTTTAGTTTCCTTTCTCTTTAATATATTTATTTGATAAAGGAAAGAAGCATATTATCTTAGTTGTAAGAAGCCAAATGTTACATTACGTTGAGATAAAGGGAGCCGGGTCTCCCTACCAAGGACTGAGGTTTAAGTACATCGACAATGAAACGCAACTTTTTCCGAGCCACTGTCGAGTCAGTCTTGGTCTACTGTTCTACCACCTCGATGCTGACGGCAAAACTGCAGTCCTCACTCGACGGTGCTTTTACGCGCTTGCTGAGAGCAGCATTGAATGTCACCTGGAGAGATCACCTCACAAACAGGGTGCTCTACGGAAATATTCCTCCGTTATCTACCACCATTCGGGATAGGAGGTTGCAATTCGCTGGCCACTGTTGCCGAAGCAAAGAAGAGTTGGCCAGCGACCTCCTCCTTTGGCAGCCCAAGAACGGTTACACCTCAGTGGGTCGTCCCGCACGTACCTTCCTAGACCAACTGCGGGACGATACAGGCTGTCATCCTGAAGAGCTTCCAGCTGCGATGACAGATAGGGATGGATGGAGGGCAAGAGTCAAAGGGGTCCGTGCAAGCTCGACCGGATGATGACATCGACAATTCCTGGGTCGAATTCGAATTGATAGTCAATCTTTTTTTTAAGATTATTAAGATCACGATTTCCTGCCACTTCTATTTCCTCAAGAGTTTTGTCAGCTGTTGTTATATTTGTGTCACCGGCAAAGAGTCGAGCATTTTTGGAATCTGAGCTGTCTGGTAAATCGTTCACTTACAAAAGAAATCAAGGTGGACCAAGGCTCGATTTGTGAGGAATTCCACAGGTGATTTTCTCTTGCCCTGGGGGCGGCCTTCACCTCCTCGGAACCTGGAATAGTACTGGCTATCCAAACAATGCCTAACCCTGAAAGAATACAAACCCTAACCCTAAAACAATGGAATTCTTTGTCAGTGCAGTCCAAATGGGGTCCAATAAAATGCAAGGTTTTGAGAGGTGAAGGCCTACTGTTGCCCTGAGGATACATTGTTCAATTGGCATTTCTGAGTACGGTCTGAAAGATAAGAGCACATGAGATTCTTAGCGGCTCCCCTTATTCCATACAACTCGAGAGATGGTGGTGGTGATTAGGGCTATGCGTATTTTATGTAACACGAGTCGGTTTGTCAATTAATTGATTGATAATGACTTTGCAGGCTGATCTAGAGAATCAGGTCATAAATCACCTAAGTTATTCAACTCCTTATTATTTTTCATTGTCAACCGACTCGATGAAGCCTTGAATTTTGGAAAAGACCTCAGCAGGCGCACTGGGCGGCGTGTATATTGTGGCAACTATTAAAGGTCGACTATTTGGTTTCTTAATTTCGATATAGACAGCTTCGAGCCGTTCCGGAATTAATTCAGATCTTTCAGAATAGAAAAGAGACTGTCTTACATCGATATAGACACCTCCTCCCATACGAAAGCGATCGCGACGGATGATATCGAATTGTTAGCCGTCAATTGTTAGCTCCCCGTCCGAAATAGTTAAATCCAAACGTTTCATTTCATGCTAAAATATCAAAGTGATTAATTATACTTCAGTAAAAGGCATATTTCATCTAGACTTACTACATTTAGCATAGCTATCCTAAAACCTTTTATATTCGGAACAGCACCCCTTTACTAGCCGTTACCCTTCAGTTAAGCTTGTCATTAACAAATAACAAACTTGTATAAGGACATTCGGATTTAGAGTCTCTTAAGTGCGATACATTCAAATTGTCATTGCTTAAAAACGGCAGGCTGTTGCAATTACAGTGAGATCGAAGGATTCTATTAGTTTGATTTACTTTGTCTATCAAGCCTCCGCCTCCATCATTTGTTATGAACAATTTCTGTGCCTGGGGAATCTTGTTTAATTTGTGTGACGAGGTTAAGACTATTCTACTATTGTGTTTGTTTCTCACAAAAGGGTATTAATCTTGCAAGTTTTGTAACATTTAATCCCTGATTTTGGTTACTTTTCATGGATCATGTGACGTCATAAGATCAATTAACTCCCTCCCTAGAGAAAACTACTACAATAAAATCCCGTAGGTTTTCATTGTGACATCAAAAGATGAATCAATCCCGCAATTCGGGTAGCGGTTATTCTAGTTTAATTTCTGCTCCTGCCTCTCAAAGAAAACTAAGTTAGACAACTGAAATATTTGAGGCAAAAAGAATTCATGTTGTTTTATGGCGCTACTTGCATTTTAAGGAGAAGACGTTTGTTCATACGTGAATCGCTAGCGAGTGATGGGCTTCATGAAGTCCTCCTTGTCTCCCTTCCTGGGAATGGCTTCACTATGTGGTGATGGTCAGGATCGGAATTGGCCAACAATGTTCTTTATAATCGAGTCACCTGCAATAACGACAGATTTCTTTTCCCTTCTATAATACCTTTCTTTTCCCTTCGATAATACTTTTATTTACTCAGGGAAGGCATTACAGTTAAACCCCGATATCACAAGGAGCCCTGAATTTGGGTTTTGAGGTTAGAGGAAAACCGGGGAAGACTCGTAGCAAGGGCAGAATACCAATAAACTCAACTCGCATGTATTTGAATCCTGTCCACAGCAATAAATGGCAAAGTGGTTAGCTTTTCCAAGAACATTAGGTGAACTATGAGATAGGTTAATGCTGAATGCCTCTGTTTCAGATGTTAATCAAGGCGGGTGTAGATGGCAAGCCCACAGTATTTTTGTTCAGCGATAATCAGATCAAAGAGGAATCATTTGTGGAGGATATCAACATGATTCTCAACACTGGAGACGTGCCTAATATATTTGCAGCCGACGAGAAGGCAGACGTCATAGAAAAAATGCAAACAGTTGCGAGAGTCGAGGTACCAATGCTTCTTGCACTCTTGGGTATTGACAGAACACCAATTGTACCCTGGGCCCAGTTCCCGAAAGCCCGATTAAGCTAATTCAAGATTAAGGGTAATCTGTAGTTTGATTTGGGATTCAAAACGTATTGTTTAACGATTAATGACCTTTCTACTTGTAACCTTGACCTTTTACCACTACAATCCTCGGTTACACATTAATCCAGGATGAACGCTAATCTGGTTCGAGGGCCTGGGTACTAGAGGTTATCATCTCCACTCGTGCTCGAGCCGATAGAAGACTGGAGCGAGACTAATCTTCCGAACGCAGTGTGTACTAATTGGTACTCATTATTTAAAACTGTCATCCGTGGGAAAGAGAACGCACCTGATGATAAAGCGACAATTAGGTGTAGGGCTAGTGATTTTCATATTTTTATTTGAGCCAATGTTTTCATACATATAACATTAGCCATTAAGGTAAACTTATAAAGCCGACAGTACACTGCTGTTGAAGAATCATTAGACTGCATTGTGCTCATAAGTTGTCTTTTTAAAACTTTTGTCTGTGCTGGTTCATATTCTGTTATTTATATTCCTTTGTAGGGCAAGAAGATCGATGCTACACCTCTGGCAATGTATAATTTTTTCATTGATCGTGTTCGGAGCAACCTTCACATTGTATTAGCTATGAGTCCTATTGGAGATACTTTTAGAAACCGACTGCGCATGTTTCCCTCACTCATCAACTGCTGTACTATAGACTGGTTCCAAGTAAGTTAAAATTATGTAGTTATAGCATTATGACATTTATTTTTTAGCACTAGTGTCATGGTAGTCTTCGGTCTTGCCTTTAGAAATTAATTACATATGTTGCTTTACTTATTGCATTGGCTGTTACATGTATATCTAGAGATTCCAGTCAGTTAAACATTTGTGTCGGACGTTAAAAGATGTTGCTCCAATCTTCTGGATAAGTTGATTTCATGAACATGAGCTTGTTAGAGCAGGGGTGATAAGGATGTTAGCTCCATTTTTTTGTCGTATTTACCACCGTCCGATGCAAATTAACAAATTGAAGTTAGTTTGTTATGTCTGTCCTAATATTGACAACTATTTTCGTCATAACCTGGTCAGAATAGCTGTGGATCCACGAGAAAGCACAATTTGTGACAAATGGCACCACACAAGAAAGTAGTTCGACTCACCGATTAATTTTTCCCTGTGATGAAATGCTTGTAAAATCCGCATTTTCTTGACATTTGGATCAGGGTTCAGTTGTTCAAAGGGTGGATAACTTTATTCACCGTATAAATCATTATCCAGTGGATAAAATAACCTAGGTTAATACTTATCCACTGGATAGCGTTCTACACCCTTTGAACAACCGGACCCAGACGTTTACACAACGTGAATTCACAAATCTCTGCAAAGCCCGCTTCGAAAACCGGCTGCGGGTCTGTTAAAATATTGCAGATGAAAACTAACCAATCAGATTGCGAAATAATTGGTGGTTGTTGTAAAACGTTTTTTTGAATCATAATCTGAAGTTATCTATTGCGTTTATAAGGCCTGGCCCGAAGATGCGCTCGAAATGGTGGCTGATAAGTTCTTGGAGGACATTGACATGGGCCTGGAAGTAAAAAAGAAATGTGTGTTCATGTGTAAATACTTCCACGAGAGTGTGATGATGTTGTCTGAAAGGTGAGAAGTAATATTTATAGCATTATTTATGCCATTAATACTACAGATACTACCAAACACTCCAGCGCCGTAACTATGTTACCCCTACTTCATACCTTAAGCTTATCATGCCATTAATACTACAGATACTACCAAACACTCCGGCGCCGTAACTATGTTACCCCTACTTCATACCTAGATTTTATCATGCCATTAATACTACAGATACTACCAAACACTCCGGCGCCGTAACTGTGTTACCCCTACTTCATACCTAGATCTTATCATGCCATTAATACTACAGATACTACCAAACACTCCGGCGCCGTAACTATGTTACCCCTACTTCATACCTAGATCTTATCATGCCATTAATACTACAGATACTACCAAACACTCCGGCGCCGTAACTGTGTTACCCCTACTTCATACCTAGATCTTATCATGCCATTAATACTACAGATACTACCAAACACTCCGGCGCCGTAACTATGTTACCCCTACTTCATACCTAGATCTTATCATGCCATTAATACTACAGATACTACCAAACACTCCAGCACCATAACTATGTTACCCCTACTTCATACCTTGAGCTTATCATGCCATTAATGCTACAGGTACTAACCAAACATTCCAGCGCCATAACTATGTTACCCCTACTTCATACCTTGAGCTTATCATGCCATTAATACTACAGATACTACCAAACACTCCAGCGCCGTAACTATGTTACCCCTACTTCATACCTTGAGCTTATCATGCCATTAATACTACAGATACTACCAAACACTCCAGCGCCGTAACTATGTTACTCCTACTTCATACATTGAGCTTATCGTGCCAATAATACTACAGGTACTACGAAATACTCCGGCGCCATAACTATGTTACCCCTACTTCATACCTTGAGCTTATGATGACGTTCAAGACACTGCTTGACACCAAGCGCAACGACATCATGGCGCTAAAGCAACGTTACCTGACGGGCTTAGAAAAATTAGAGTTTGCAGCGTCTCAGGTGTCGGTGATGCAGATAGAGCTAAGTGACCTTCAACCAGAGCTAATCAAGACTTCTGCTGAAACCGAGAAACTAATGATCAAGATTGAGCAAGATACTGTAGAAGTTGAGGCCAAGAAAGAGGTTTGCTGAGCACACTTTGTTCCTACTTACTCCCTCAGAGCAGCAGGGAATTCTGTCTACGCATGCGCTAGAACGTATCCGCGCGGGTTTCCTGTGTGGTTGTGCCGGGAAATAAAACAAATATGGCGGCGTGCTTCGTGCGATTTTGTTTCCTTTTTCCCCAACCTGCATTTTATTCAATTTGTTCAACACGAATTTTTCCTGAGAGTACTTGTAGAGTTTGTTTTCGGAGGTGTGAAAAATACGTTGAATATACTCAAAATTGAGGTTCAATTGAAATTTCTATCCGAGCTGGTTCGATCGGTATCGAGGAGAGCCCTCATTTGTTGCAAAAAAAATGTAACAAGAACATCCTGGAAAGTCCTCAGGATACCGACTTTTTGTTACATCAACGGTTTTTCCTCATGTCCCTTTTAATAACAGATTGTAAGTGGTGAACAGAAAAAAGTTGAAAGACCACCAAAAAGGAGTCAAAGGTTTATATAATAGCCATGCACAGGCAGAAAGAGTAAACCTCAAAAAGAGAAAGCAGGAGAAACACTTTTTGGCACCATTTAAGAGTTATTCCTAATTGTACCAATCAATACCCTGTCTGAAAGTGAAATTGTTGTTACTAAAACATGAATTGTATAGCTTAAGTGAGGGCTCTTTACTATTATAAAAAGAAATATATTATGTAGACACAGACGGACGAAAGAACAGACTATTAAACAAGACATGTAGTTTAATAATTGAGTTTAATATAATTTAATATCAGGCAATCTTTATTTATAATTTCTACATGATTGTACATAGAGTAATAATTCTACAGGCCTCTTCCTGTTTGCAACCTACATGTACCTCAGTGATATACTTGAACATTATCCTCTACTAACACAACTTCTGTTTTGTCTAAGCTAGGTGTGAGGATAAAGGGCATTAAGTGGGAAATAATTCCCCAATTTATGACTGACCAGTTCAAGGCATTTTGTAACTCTGCAGGGGTTGTCAAGATTTTTGACCACATTCTAATTGCTACTGATATATGACTAGTGAATGACTCCAGTTATATATGACCGTATCAACTTGAACAAGAAAGGGATCAGTGTCCATTATTTATAAATTGTGTTATTCAGTGCCACAGTCAACTCTGCAAAATAAAGTAAAAGAATTAGGGGAAGTAGTAAGGAATGTAATTCTCCATTGAAGAAATCATGCAAATATTGACAATGAACAAGATAATGGGGGGGTAATGGTACACCCACAGCCTGACTCATTAAACTCTGCACTTCTGAAGGGTCAAAATTAGTAATTTGTACTCTGATATCATGATATTTTGTGACCAAAAATGACACAAAATTAGCCGTTTGAAAGACTTTTATATATGAATGGTACTTTATCATATCTCGGTAGTTTAAATTGAGGACAAGTCATGTTATGTCACGGTACACGACACCTTCCAGTACAAGCAGTCATATATTTGCAAATTATGGCAGAATATTAATGCATTCACAAATTTAACAAGTTAACGATGAATATAAGAGTAATATTCTTCTAAGAAAAGGCAGTACTAATATATAAACTTCGGGTTCCTTGCCAACGCGACTTCAATCGAAGCGCTTATCAATTTATTTCATTTCGTTCGAATCTATTAGATCAGATTAGTTTCGAGCTCGCGTGGTCGCACGTTTTCAGTAAACTAAAAACACTATTTAAGCAATTTTTAAAGACAAACCTTGTAACTAAAATTGATTTTGAAGCATATGGATTGAATTCAGATAGTTTTCATTCTGGTGGGTTCGGCTAGATTTCAAGATAAATGCTCTACCGTTTTCTATCCCGTTTCTCGAACTAGCATGTCAAAAAAGAAATGTTCAATTAGAAGTACACTCCAGGAAAATAATTCGATTTCACAGATTCATAAAGGACTTGAATGACTGATTCTATGGAACTGAAATTATAAAACAATAGGCAGCCGTGTGGTGTTTTCAAGTTGTGTTTATCCTCGATGAAGTAAACCAGGTCGCAAGTTTAATTTTGTGTGGCAATGAAATATAATACAACTTTACCATACGTGCGGCAATTTTGAGAGAGTTGAATTTCTCTGAAATGTGAAGAAGAAAGATGAAATGAAAAGAAAATGTCAATAATATTTTGGAGGGTCCGGCTAGATTTTTAGCTACATGAAGACGAACGTTTTTGGTTAGAGGAGACTTCACATTCGGATGTATAAAATTAACCTTTACGAACTCTTCACATATTTCACGATAAACTTATGTTGAAAAAAATCAGTAGCCACATTTTACATCTCCTGCATATAAACTCCAAACGTTTACTTACCGTTTATCTCGACGTTCACCACACAGCTCGGAAACAGCCATCCTGTCAGGCAGACAACTTCCAGTTCGCGCCAAATTCGATTACTCGTGATAGGACGTCGAATTGAATGCAGTTTACTATTAAAATTCAAAAGAATCACTCCAAAATCAATATTTAAGAAAAGGAAAATATCAAGAGGTAACAAGTTGATCAAGAAATTTCTCGTGCTTAATTGTTTGATTCCTGGCTGATTTTTAGTTGTAAACAAAAGCGTTTTCTTTTCAAGATCCCACGGCTGACACGAGGGAAAATCCTGATTTTCTCGACGCTTCGGTAAATTGTCCTTCAAAGAGAGTCCTTGCTGACTTTCCAAGTATCTGAAACCATGGATCATAAAAAGACTGGATTGGGCACGCGCTGACGTGATGGCCGCAACCAAGTGGAAAATCGTGACGTCACATGTAAACAAACATTTTCGTAATTTCTCGGCGCGCGCGATTTCGCGATTAGCTTGGAAAATAAACATCGAAGAGAAAAAGATTAAGCCCTGAAGGATGGAGATCGGAGAAAACTTCGAGGGGTGCTCAAACGGCTTGTTTTCGGAGGAGAAAACGCAGCTAAAGGAGAATGAATTTAATACGAAGTTGCCGATAGCTGTCGTTCTAGCAATTCCGAAAGTGAGAGTGAAATATTAGTGTTTAGAGTGCAGAAAGGTCTATCATGCTAAATGCGGGTAAATGTTGGTTCATGATAAGACACGTAGGAAGCTATATGGAGCTATTAATATATATCAAACTGTGAAAAAAGCAAAAATTGTCAGAACATCGAAAACTACAACTCGGTTTGCCATTGATAAGTGAAAACACGAGTATTCTCTCTATTCATTCTATCGCGTGACTGTGTACGGTCCTTGTTGATGAAGTTGATAAAAGCCGAAGGGGAATAACAACGACATTCGTTATAACCATAACCCCCACAAACAACCGTAGGGTCTAATCATGCAAGGTCGGGACCTGGCTAAATCACCAAGAATTGGAATTTAGCGTGTCGCTTTTGTGGATGGAGGAAAACCGGAGAACGCAAAGAAAAATCATCGGAGCAAGGACAATCGATACCAACAAATTAACAATAATAATAAAGACTTTATTTATGGAGGGTAACACGTAATAGTGCAGAACACTAATAAACTTGTGGCCCTAAAAAAACTAACCCAGTACAACCACGTGATTCAATGGCATTCCTCCAATGGCATTCCTCCACAGTCACACCCCTTCCCCATACTATTTTCCCAGCACATTCAGTGATTTTTAGATTGTGTCCAAAATCTAAGATTTTTTTGCAAAAAAAACGTCTATTGTTGAGGCCTTTCATTTTGTTCTGTAACCCAAATGGGTATATTTAATAAGTATCCCAAAGGAGAAATCTTGATAACATGTTTTTGCTGGGTTTATTGATTTGTGAAGGCAATAATATGTTATACTGGTAGTACACTTTGTATTATGACCTCTGGGTACAGTATATTAAATAAGATGATAATACTTGGGGTTTGTACAAATCATAACTTATATTCCATTCTAGCTAGCTGCATGGATGATATATGCTATTTAAATCTGTATATCTGAAGTTAACTATTATATACACTACATGAACAGTGAAAACAATAAAACAATTTTTATTGAACTCTCAGACTTACTGTACATAAAATTATAGTTCATGTACTGTACAACATAGTAAACTTGACAATAAATCTATCAAAATTATCTTATAGTCAGATGTAATATAAATGAAAATAAATTATTAGAAATGAAGATTTGGGACTCACTCTAGCTCAGTCGACTATTAAACATGCCTAATTTACATAGCAGAAACCTTGCTTATCGACTGTTCTGACACGGTGCAGGACTCGATTGACAGTAATGCTTGCCCACTTGCCCAGGACAACTAAAAAGTTGAACCGGGCTGGTAATTTTTGTACCTGGACAACTAAAACAAAGACATAAAGGCAAACCAGATCTTAAGGCAACCAACCTAAAATCTAATGTTGAGCACTGTGCTGGCCATGTTGATTAATTGACTCCCAGGAGGATAAAAAAATATTTGTTTTTGCTAGTCTAAAGTTGTTGTGAAACTGCACAATACTTCAGGGCATTAACCTAGGGTCAATTCCATGAAGTGAAATCATCATAAGGCTAATTAGACAATGGATACAAGTTAACATACATTATGGGATTCAAAGTTCCAAGCATTAGAACTCTATCTAACTGTGAAGGACTCTAACTTCCATAAAGCAGGAGTGTTCATTGTCTAACTACCTTAGAAAATTGTCATGCACTGACCAACAAAGATATTTTTAAATAATTGTGCAGTATTTTTTCCAAAAATAAAACCTTGTTCACGTGCTAACTTAGTTCTCTGTGAGACTGCTTACACTATTGGTTATGAAGTATGTATACAGTGTTGCTGTAAATACAACTCTTGTATTATAGCTTAATTTGGGAGGATTTTTTCTATGAGGAGTAAATCTCGAAATTTTAATGCCATCTCTATGGGGGATTATGAAATGTGTTGATAACTTTTATAATTTCTCATTTCGCCCCTCTTCCTCCATATGTAGAACTTTTATAATTTAATTCTCATCTCGCCCCTCTTCCTCCATAAATAATGAATGGTCCATATAAAGTTTTGAATCATGGAGTCATGATATGAAAAAAAAACATTCAAGTACCCTGTAAAATCTGCATGTTCTGATGTAGACTACTTCTTTTACACATGCATGTACATGTAATATGGAACATAAGGAAGAGTTCTGATTGTTTGGCAATTAAGTTCCAGTGGTTATTATAAGTAAACCATCATTTGATATAGAACTGTGAATACAACAATAGTTTGTAGATAGAAGGCTAATTTCAGTTGAAGGAACATTGTGAATAGTAAACTGAATTTCATTGGTAGACCACAAGGAGGTAATCTCGATCTGCAGTAGATTCACTGGGGCATCCCTGGTGCCTTAACTTTCTCTCAACCATCTTGACATATGTCTAAGTGGATAAAATTAAGTAACATTTACATTTTGTTCCGCATAACAACCTTGACATAAGCTACACAACTATCCTCAAAAGTCACCAAGTTGGTACATAATTTGCAGTTTCAAATTACAACCCTAACTCGTAAAACTATGTCTAAGCCACAATTTGATGCAAATACAATCAAGTAAAGGAGAATTTGAACAACGACAACGTGAAAAACTAACAAATATTTGTGTCACAAAATACACAACATTCTTCCAAATTTGGCTCTAAAAAGGCCCGTTTTTGGGATGCGATTTTCTCCAAAACAGAATAAAATGAAAGTAAACAACAACAAGATGGGCTTACCTTGAAGTTTCTCGTGTGGCTTAGGCGGGTTGGAATTGTCGTAAAACAACGGAAAAAGAAAATATTGTTACTTAAAAGTGAGAAGAGCACTAAAACACGACCAAAAGAACAGAAGTAAAGGCAAAGAAACAGCGAAAAACCTTTACCTACGCCACCCTTCACGTCACGATTTTCCACTATGATTGAGCCACGTTGAAGTAGAGTATCAGCCAATCAGCAAACCGGAAACACCCCACGTGACCTGTAGTTTCCAATCCAGTCTTTTTATGATCCATGCTGAAACATACTAGAAAATAGGTACTAAAACTTGAAAAGGCATTTTTGAGCGGACAGAGTCTTGTAAAAGCTAAATTTTAATTCAGCTCTGTCAGAACACTCCTTTTTCGTTCACTCCCGCGATTATTTTGGTCAGCACCAGCACAATTCTCTGCTGCTCTCCCTGAGGACGTTCTGCAATGCTATTGTCTAGCATTTAGATTTCATAATAATAGTTATTCCTTTACAATCTTACTGTGCAGATCGTAGCAGCAGACGAGGCTGTAGCAAACGAAGCAGCAGGTGTTGCAAAGGCCATCAAGGACGAATGTGAAGGGGACTTAGCCGAGGCTTTACCAGCTCTCGAGGCAGCACTCAGAGCCTTAGACACACTCAAACCTAGTGACATTTCCATGGTTAAAGCTATGAAGGTAATGATAGTAACTATTACGCTATAGATGATTTGTTTAGTCAAAAATACAATACAGTTAATGTTGTTAGGTGTGAGCAATCTTTTTAAACATTTGACAAAAGTCTAAAACCTCTGCACTTCTTTATGAATCGTAGAATGTTTTCGGTTTTTTCACCAAACAACCCCCCCCCCCCCCGCCCCCCGCCCCCCGTCCCCACGGTTTTTGTCGTCAAGACACTGTCTGTGACCCACACTTCGAGGCGGCATGATGTAGCCTTCTCGTTATTTATACGTACAAAATCTCGCCGTAACAGAATCCTCCGGGGGCCGTGAAGCTCGTAATGGAAGCCGTCTGTATCATGAAGAACCTTAAGCCGGAACGTAAACCGGACCCATCTGGTTCCGGTCGAATGGTGGAGGACTTTTGGGGTCCGTCACAGAAAATGCTCGGTGACATGAAATTCCTGGAATCTCTTAAGGTGTATGACAAAGACAGCATCCCTGTAGCCGTCATGAAAAAGATCAGGGAAAAGTGAGTTTGTACTATATATTTTCAGTTTGTCTGTTGGTTGGTTTGTTAATCGTTACCAAATACCATTTTTTTGCTTAATGATGCGATAACAATGCTTGCTTGCTTGCTTCAGGTACGTAACCAATCCAGACTTCAATCCAGAGAATATCAGAACAGTATCGTCTGCATGCGAAGGCTTGTGTAAGTGGGTTCGTGCTATGGAGGTCTACGATCGAGTGGCAAAGGCAAGTAAATTAATAGTTACTATTTGGGGGTTTTGGGGTTCATTTTTAGGCGACCATTGAATCAGGTGAGGAAAGCCGTAGAATAAAGATATTTGTCTATTTAATTATTATTTCATTAATATATTCGACAACAGAACATTAGTTTTATTGCAAGTAAAAGGTTTTGGTGTGTTAAATTGGCTCTTTGTTGTTTCTCGAATAAAAAAGAGAGAGAGAGTTGGACAAACTCGAGAAGCATGTTGTGATAAAGAAATTAAACTGAGAGATCAAATTGGGCAAGTCCAATAGTGGTTGTACCAAAGGCTGATATGTCTTGGAGAATATATTTCAATATCTTACTAAAAAGGCTAGAAATCTTTGAAAACCAGTCATATTTTCAAAAGTGATATCTTCACGTGTGAATATATTACTTCTTAGAAAGAAATATACACTGGTATTTCATCGATAATAAGTTTCTGTTTAGTTACAGCTGATACTAACCTAAAATCCCGATTACGCTACACTGAATAAACGGTACTGCAATCGAGCTTCCCCGACTCGGGATTTGTGTGGATACCTGTGGTCTTCGCCGCTATAAAGTACTCGATTTGTTTATCGAAGAGCTCGTATCTTCGCCCTGTATGAATGGCCTTTCTCGATGCCTACCTGCAAAAAGTATATTCAGAAATAAAAGACAGTTTATTAGGCATCGACTTTTAGGGATGTTGGCGAGCTTCGCCATACTAATGCATGATGATGAACCCGGATATGATTGGGTCATCACAAGCAGGGAAGTACCCGGCTTGAGTTAAATTGCATTTCCCTGATTCGATTCATTTCTTCGATAGGCTTTTAAACGATTACCTTGCTCGCATAAACAGGGATTACGGGTAACTATCTACAAAGTAATCGGGACCATCAGGTGTGAAGAATCCATTAAACCAGCATGGGGCACTCGTAACTAATAGAAGGATTTTATTTGATCTGTTGACAACATGAGACTGTACTTTGATTACTTCAACCGGAGAGAATTATCCGATTAATCAGGTTTCTTTAGTTATGCTTAAGTTTACATTAATCGAGGTTCTCCATTCAGATAATTGCCAAATACAACTTCTAAAACCCGATCAGGACATTCCATGTTTGTCATGTGGAGAAACTAGTCACATAATCCCGCATGACCCCAAGAGGACATTCCATGTTTGTCATGTGGAGAAACTAGTCACATAATCCCGCATGACCCCAAGAGGACATTCCATGTTTGTCATGTGGAGAAACTAGTCACATAATCCCGCATGACCCCAAGAGGACATTCCATGTTTGTCATGTGGAGAAACTAGTCACATAATCCCGCATGACCCCAAGCTGAACTCATTAAGTAGCAGTAGAGATAATGTTCTTTCTGTTTCTCATGGTTACATGGTTCACGTAGTTGCAGTAGTAATAATTTGTAGGAATTTATTATTTTTATCTTGTAATATATAGCTAGATTTCAACGGAAAAAGAGCCACTTGTGGAATAGGCTCGGTTTCCAGCCGTGGGGGTTTCGGTGAGCCCGCGATCCTCTCCCCACTCACGGCTGGGCGCGCGAGCTGAGACATTGTTGGTTTTTAGCCAATCAAAACCTTGCCACTCAAATCCTGTCGCTGAATTGATTTGCATAATTTACATTGTAAACTTTTGAAAGCCGGACGAAAGGCTTTCGATTGCTGTTCCAAAATGCGTTTAAATTTGCTCTGGAAAAGTTTGGTTTCGAAGAATTCAAGGATTCACACAAAGAAGCAGTAAGAGAGTTAGTTTTCGGGTGAAGACACTTTGTCAGTAAACGCACTGGCTCTGGAAGCCACTTGGGAAACCGTCAGCTCAAAGGTCTCGAAGCTCGTAATGTTCAGTCATTTCTCATTTAACTTTACCGATGCAAGACCAAGGTAGCCCGGCTATTCTTACTTCAAAGAAAATTACTACTGCCTTTATCGGAGAAGAAAAGACGGACGAGTCCATATTAAAAGAGTTTATAGAAGAGAGGAAATCACGTCTGACGCAGGCCATGTTTATGCGTTTAACTCTGCAATCACAATTCACTTGAAAATCGCTGCATCAAATGAGTTTTACAATTCTTCAATCCTTTGTACTAAGTTTGTACAATTTATGTCTCCAAGACATACTCTACAGTACTAAGCGGGAATTCTCGACTCTAGCTCAGAGTTCCGAGATGGCATCTGAACTTAATTTTTATCCCCGTATAAAATTTCGGCTATTAATTCCTGTCATCTAGTGTCAACAAATAGCCTGGTTTCAATAGCCGGGCTTTCTTTGAAAACTTGGACTGTGAACATGAGAGCTAATAATAAGAGGTATTAAATAAAACCTTTACCTACGTCGAATTAATTTCACACTTGGAAGTTTTAGTTTAAAGAATTCCAATGTGTTTTGAAAGTTTACGCGGAATCGAACCAACGCTACACGCAAATAAATGAATAATATTGAAGTTAATCAGATGACGTCACGGACACGGTGTGTTGACCGCGCGCCCAGCCGTTAGTGGGGGGAGGCTTTGGAGAAACGACACCCCAACGGCTGAAACCGAGCCTACTTGTGGAAACGCCGTCGAATAAACCATTATTATTATTATTATGGTTAACGTGCTTGCGTTTTTACGTTCTGGTTTATGTTAACACCCTTAATGGCAATGCAAGTGTCCACTTCGAATAAGACGCATATCAATCACTGCCAGAAACATATCCTGTCGCTAATTGAGTATCATTTTATAAACAATAGAGACATTCTTCAAATGCGCCGCCTGTGATTAAAGGATGTAATTACAGTTCTAAAAAAAAATTTTTGGGAACTTTGTAGTATTTTGCTTTCATATTTAGAGAATTGTTCGCTAGCCTGGTCGCAGAGGTGTTCTGACTTGAAGCCATGAGACGAAGCGGTTTCGGCGACTTGCAAAGAAGCGAGTTTCTTCGCGGCTTACAACTCACAAATGTTGTCCACTCCTCTGGTAAAATAATTGAGAGAACACGGAGGTTCAGTAGCTGAAAAAAGGTTTTGTGAACCTATTCGAAAATCTTGCTTTCATTTGCGTTCGTATTTTGAGGGTTTGAAACCCGGGGTTGAAGCCACTAACAGTTATTAACAGCGATAAAGCAAAAAAAAACCTATACGAAGCACCGAAAAACTCTATTACGCTTCTGCGACTTCACGCATGCCGGTGACAAACATGTCTCAATTAATGCTTTCCAATCTTCTTTACTTACAAACAAAAAGTTTAAATTATTGAAGCACGCGTCTGTAGTTATTTTCACTTTTTCAAAAGCTATTCAAGGTCGGCCATGTGTTTAACGTTAACCTCGAGGGAATAACTTATTAAGTTTTCGATCTTCTTTACTTATAAACTAACAGTACGCAATAAAAAGTTGAAGTTCCACGAAATACGCGTATGTGGTTATTTTCTGCTTTTCTAAAGCTATTCAAAATGTTTTGTATTTATGAGGTGTTAGATTTCACAGCGTCGCCGGGAAACTCGGGAGGAGGCCGACTCTCAATGGAGTGCGGAGGATTGAAAAGAATACACGTGTTTATCGTCCCCGCGCACATTCTTAACGTCCACTTCATATACAGTTCGTATAAAAAAAAATTCTTAACGTTTGATCTCTGAAGCAGCGAAAAAGGAAAGAACTCGTATACTTTCACTCTGTTTCTTTCACTGTTTCGCAGCTCGCTATTAAAGCGGCGCTTCTTAAAACTTTAATAATTAGACAACCTCAGGAACCAGGGTAATCGTGCGCGATCGTGGACTGGTGGTTTTAGTGATCACAGAAAAGACAACAAACACGGCAGTATCATGAATGTATTTGAAAAACTGCATTATTTAATAGTTCAATGAATTCACAGTGGTTTGTCGCCGAACTGTTTGTGTACATGAGAAATGCCGTTCTGGGTTGAAGTAAATTATAATACAATACAATACTTTTATTAATTTCAAGCTAATTAGAGACAAAAATATACAGTATATTAACTTAGACATTTCTTTTGCTAGAGTTGGTAAACCTGAAAAAACCATGGGGTTATCTAGTCAGGTTTACCACAGCGGATTAGTTAGATAGTAATAAAAAAATTATTAATATATTCATTAAGTGATTTTAGTGTTGATAGTAATTTTAAGTAAAGTTTATTAAAGGACAGAAATGAGAAAACAAAAACAAGAAAATATGCAGAACGAGGGCTGAGAAGGAAATAAAGTATATAGTAGAATAAATAATAATTATAATATAAATAATAACAGTAACAGGACTATAAGTATTCATAATTGCTGATAAGATCAGAAGTGATTTCTTTTTTGAAGATATGCCTTTTTTTAGTTTTGACATTTACTGGTGTTTGATCCCAGACTATAATTCCATTTGTATTAATAAATCTTTTTTGGAAATCAGTTCTGGAATATTTAATAAAGAAGTGTTGGGATTTAGATTTTCTTGTATCATGTTGGTGAATATTACTAAGGGTGTGAACATACTTAGGAAAGTTTTCATGGTAAATGTCGTACATAAAAAGGCTGGTATTAATTTTAAAAATATCATCCAAGGTTAAGATTTTTAATCTGTGAAAAAGTGCTGGAGTGTGTTTATTCCAAGATTCATTAGATATGGCACGAATAGCCTTTTTTGTAGAATTCTTAATGGATTTAACAGGGTAGAATAAGCATTTCCCCAGAGTAAAATTGCATAATGTTAATATGGATAGAAGAAGGAATAGTAGATCTGCTTCAAAACTGAAGGTGGTGCATAATATTTGGCCTTATAAATAATCCCTAGTGTTTTTGCTAATTTAGTTTTAATTGTGGCTATCTGTTGATTCCATGTCAATGATTATACATAAATATTTGGTATGGTCTTTTTCTGTGATTGTTTCATTGGCAATCTTTATATTTAGAGAATAGGGAGTTTTGAATTTAGGGGAGTGAAAAATAATAAAATTTAACTTTGTTATATTAAGGGAGAGCTTATTACTTAAAAGCCACTCTTGGATTTGTTAGCCTGCGTGCAGACGTTCTCTTCGGGAAAGAGACGTCTGCGAAACGCCGTTGATAATCGTGTTCTGGTCATAAATTATCATAATTAAAATTCGTAATTATTTTTCCTAGGCGATTTTAGCGAACACAACATTCTCGGTCTACTGCTTTGAGAAAGAGTTGCTGGACATTTTCTCTCAAAACTGTATTCTTCCATACAATCTGGCTATAAGTTCCACGAAACAACTGTTACATCTTACCCAAAATTTCAAGGCATTCGTGTTATAACATTTGTTTTGCTCGGCCATTCGACCGGCTTGACTTGGACGACTGTCTTCTGTGTTTTGTTTGGTTTAATATTTTCACCTACGACAACTGAATCATCCAGAATTGGTAACACGGACGAGCAAATGTGAGAAAGTGGAATATCATGGAGGTACGTACATTTATTTGATTTTCTCGCTGCAGGAATTTATATTCTTGTGGTCGGCAACCTTCTACGAGGGAAGTACGTCGGCTCGATCGCATTTCCATCTAGAGCAGTTCGTTTCGGGGCAGAGCTGGAGTCAGTCTGACTCAAACAATTCTCTAGCACATGTACTGTCCCTTTTCTTTACGACCAGACCTGCGTTTGTGGCTTTCGAATGATAACTCTCGTAAAGATCTGCCTTCGAAGATTATATTTCACATCTCGCCTTTTCTTCAACTTCAAGACCCAGTGTTTACAAATATATGGCGAATTTAAGTGAACTTCGAAGCTAAGAGTAGAAAGCTCTAATTTTATACTAGATTCTTGCCATTATGTTTCACAATATCAGCAAAACTAGGAGAACACTACAAAAAAATGGACTCCTGGCAAAACATAAAACACAACTAGACGTTTATGTAAATAATAACCACTTTCGAAAAGTAAACATGGGGTCATCTCGGAAGTTATTAGCCAATCATATATGACTTTATGACAATCCTCCGTCAACAGCCAATCAGCGCGCGGTCCTCAAATACTGGTGAAGAAACACGTGACCAGAACACGATTATCAACGGCGTTTCGCAGACGTCTCTTTCCCGAAGAGAACGTCTGCACGCAGGCTAGGATTTGTATAAGCTCTCTATTAATGACATATTCTAAGTCATTTATATACTTATTTGAGTAATGGAGGCTTGTATCATCAGCAAATAGAAAAAAGTCATGTTTTTGGGAAGAATTTGAGATATCATTTATATATAGAAGAAATAAAATTGAACCTACAACTGATTTCTGAGGGACACCATTAATTATTGTGAGTTCATTCGATAGGATACCATTGATGGAACTACTCGTTTTCTACTGACTAAATAAGATTTGAACCAGTTCAAAGCAGTACCCCTCACACCATAGAGTTCTAGTTTATCAAGTAGTATGTCGTGATTAACAGTGTCGAAAGCTTTTGCAAATTCCAAGAAAATTACTGCAGAATAGCATTTATTTTCAAAGGCATCAACAACCTTATTTAAGAGGTCAAGCACGGCCAGTACCGTTGATTTTTTTTTTTGGAATTTCCCCCGTTTCTCGATTCTGTCGTTAAAACGCAAACGCTGAAATGTTTTAAAGGAGATAGTATACATTGCAAGCTTTCATATGGTATAAGTTTGACTTTATTTGGTGATCTACAAGTGATCAGTAATTTGCGAAGTGAAACTTTTTCAAGTCGGTATACCGACTTTGTCATTAACAAATGAACGACGCCGTTCTGAGTTCAGTGAAGTAAATTTTCCCCCTGTTTTCGATTCTCTCGTTAAAACGCATCGCTAAAATGTTTTAAAGGAGATAGTATACATTGCAAGCTTTCATATGGTATAAGTTTGACTTTATTTGGTGATCTACAAGTGATCAGTAATTTGCGAAGTGAAACTTTTTCAAGTCGGTATACCGACTTTGTCATTAACAAATGAACGACGCCGTTCTGAGTTCAGTGAAGTAAATGTTCCCCCTGTTCTCGATTCTCTCGTTAAAACGCATCGCTAAAATGTTTTAAAGGAGATAGTATACATTGCAAGCTTTCATATGGTATAAGTTTGACTTTATTTGGTGATCTACAAGTGATCAGTAATTTGCGAAGTGAAACTTTTTCAAGTCGGTATACCGACTTTGTCATTAACAAATGAACGACGCCGTTCAGAGTTCAGTAAAGTAAATGTTCCCCCTGTTCTCGATTCTCTCGTTAAAACGCATCGCTAAAATGTTTTAAAGGAGATAGTATACATTGCAAGCTTTCATATGGTATAAGTTTGACTTTATTTGGTGATCTACAAGTGATCAGTAATTTGCGAAGTGAAACTTTTTCAAGTCGGTATACCGACTTTGTCATTAACAAATGAACGACGCCGTTCTGAGTTCAGTGAAGTAAATTTTCCCCCTGTTCTCGATTCTCTCGTTAAAACGCATCGCTAAAATGTTTTAAAGGAGATAGTATACATTGCAAGCTTTCATATGGTATAAGTTTGACTTTATTTGGTGATCTACAAGTGATCTGTAATTTGCGAAGTGAAACTTTTTCAAGTCGGTATACCGACTTTGTCATTAACAAATGAACGACGCCGTTCTGAGTTCAGTGAAGTAAATGTTCCCCCTGTTCTCGATTCTCTCGTTAAAACGCATCGCTAAAATGTTTTAAAGGAGATAGTATACATTGCAAGCTTTCATATGGTATAAGTTTGACTTTATTTGGTGATCTACAAGTGATCAGTAATTTGCGAAGTGAAACTTTTTCAAGTCGGTATACCGACTTTGTCATTAACAAATGAACGACGCCGTTCTGAGTTCAGTGAAGTAAATGTTCCCCCTGTTCTCGATTCTCTCGTTAAAACGCATCGCTAAAATGTTTTAAAGGAGATAGTATACATTGCAAGCTTTCATATGGTATAAGTTTGACTTTATTTGGTGATCTACAAGTGATCAGTAATTTGCGAAGTGAAACTTTTTCAAGTCGGTATACCGACTTTGTCATTAACAAATGAACGACGCCGTTCTGAGTTCAGTGAAGTAAATTTTCCCCCTGTTCTCGATTCTCTCGTTAAAACGCATCGCTAAAATGTTTTAAAAGGCATAGTATATATTAGTATAATTTTGTGGAAGAGTTAAGTTTGACTCTTTAAACTAGTTATACTATTTGAAATGGATTAGTTAAAGAGTACGGACTCTTCAACTGTTGAACTAATCCAATGTCAATGTCAATTTCAATTTCAATTTTATTTACAAATACTATAAGGGAGAACGTACAGAAGAAAGGCCAAAGCCAGAGGCTTAAATGGCTTATGGTCAGTAGAGATAGTACAATATTACAAGTATTTTTTTTTTACAAGATGGAAAGAAAATCAAAGTGGTGAATTAACTAACGAACATACACACACAAAATAACTATAGTTTACAAATTTAAAATAATTAAATAAATAAATAAATAAATAAACTGCTTATTGATATATACCTTATTGCCTGTATTTATAATTGACATTGTTGCCTGTATTTTTTGATTTTTTTTTTTGCAAAGAAAAACTAAATAATTATTAAATGATAACAGTGTGTATTAAAAAGTATAGATAAAATTAAGCTTTAATAAAACGAATTTTTTAAAGTACTAGCGATCATGTAGGAAAAATGTTTTAAGTTTCTTTCTGAAATTGCCAACATTTAAAGAGTTGCGAAGAGAGAGGGGGACACTATTCCAAATAGTAGGGGCCTGTGAACGAATAGAAAATTGGTGTTTAAGAAATTGTTTATGGAGATTAAACCTTGAACGAGTAAAGTAATCATGACATTCATAGTTAAAAAGAAAAAGAGAAGAAAGAGGAGCAGGTAGTAAATTATTGATATGAGAAAAAACAAAGGATGATATTTGGAATTTGTAAATAGAAGAAATAGGTAGAATGTTCAGACTGAGAAAGAGAGGTTTGGTGTGACTATGCAGAGGAGAGTGTGTAATAATACGCAGAACCTTTTTTTGAAGTAAGACGAGGGGTTCGATGTGAGAAGAATAGATAGATGCCCAAATAAGGTTGCAGTAGTTGAGATATGGTAAAAATAGAGCATTATATAAAGTCTTTAAAGTTTCAGAGGCCAGATATTGCCTGGATTTAGAAATAACACCAATTACTTTAGAAATTTTATCACAGATTGTGTCAATATGAGGTTTCCATGAAAGATTTTCATGAATAATAATTCCTAAAAATTTGGCATTTTGTACTCTATCAACCAAAGTGCCATTAATAATGATGTGTATACCACTGAGGTTAACTTTTTTTCGCCTAGGATGAAAAAAAATGAATTTAGTTTTGTCAGGATGAAGAGTAAGCTTATTAGCATTAAACCAAGAATGATTGAAGAATGAGTGAAGAAGGATCTTGGTGACTAAAGAAAATATTAGTATCATCGGCAAATAGGATAAATGATAGGAGCTTTGAAGAATTAAAAAGGTCATTGATATATAAAAGAAAAAGAAGTGGTCCAAGCACTGAGCCTTGTGGAACTCCACATTTGATGGTATTATATGAAGAAATATGGCTGTCGATTTGTACAAATTGTTGTCTATTATAGAGATAACTAGTGATCCAGGCTAAAGGAGTACCACGAATGTCATAAAATTTAAGTTTTTCGATAAGAATTGTATGATCAACAGTGTCGAATGCTTTCTTTAAATCAACAAAGATACCAACCGTAAATTCATTTTTTTCAAAGCCTTGAAATATGTGGTCGACAAGTTCGAGAACAGCCATGTAAGTGGAATAATTTTGTCTAAAACCATATTGATGATGATTAAGAATACCGTACTTCACAAAGAATTCAGTGAAGCGAGAATAGACGAGTTTTTCAATGACTTTAGAAAAGCAAGGCAAGATAGAGATGGGTCTATAATTGGAGAAATTGGTTTCATCGTCGCACTTGAAGACAGGAAGAATCTTAGCAATTTTAAGTTTATCAGGGAATTCACCAGCAGAGAATGATAAGTTACAAATATAAGATAGAAGAGGAGCTAGTAAGTCAATAGAATGTTTAATTGGTGAAATACGGATACCGTCATAACCTTCACTCATAGTATTCTTAAGTGAGGAGACAATCGAAGACACTTCTTCAGGAGAAGTTGGAGTGAGAATGAAACTATTAGGATAGGAGCCAGTTAAGAATTCTTTGTAACAGGTTTGAGAACTAGGTATGTTTCTCGCCAAAGATGGACCAATATTAGTAAAGAAGTTGTTAAATTTAGTGGCAATTTGCATGGGATCAGTATAGATGCCAGAAGAGTCTTTCATATTATGAAAGAGATGTGGTGTTTGTTTCTTAGAAATAATTTGTTTAATTATTGACCATGTGTTTTTTAAGTTAGAGTTAACAGCTAAGAGTTAACATGAAAGTATTTTTTTCTGGCAATTTTGATCAAATAATTGTATTTATTTCGGTACTTGTGATATCTTGATGTATTGAGAAGAGTAGGATTAATAATATATTGTTTATATAAAGAATTTTTCCTCTTGCAAGAGTTAGAGAGGCCAGGAGAGAACCATGGCTTAGATAGTTTAGAGATATTGGAAGA
Organism: Actinernus sp. WN-2022; assembly: GCA_030867875.1. Lineage (NCBI taxonomy): Eukaryota > Metazoa > Cnidaria > Anthozoa > Actiniaria > Actinernidae > Actinernus > Actinernus sp. WN-2022. The sequence continues at coordinate 54,843,302 of JAOWCC010001634.1, forward strand.
AACAGTTTTGAGAGGAAAAGCTTGATTATAGATAGGTATTAAGTGATTGGAAAAAGCATCATAACATTCATTTGGTGAATTAATGTCATAAAGAAACGACCAGTCAGTGTTGGTTAGTTTAGCACGAAATTTAAACATATTAGAAGAGTTAACAAGGCGAATGACTTTCTTACGGGGTGACGGATCGGATATCAATTTTAGCTGAGTAATTTGAAAAATGGGAAGATGGTCAGATAAATCAGTATAAAGTAGACCACTGACCATGTTATATTCAAGATTATTTGTAAAAATGTTGTCAATAAGCGTGGCAGAACATGAGGTAATTCTTGTCGGTTTAGAGATGAGAGGGTAGAGGCTATTTGATGTCATGAGGTTGACAAAATCATTGGTAGGGTTGTGTGAATCAGTGTTGAGAATATTAATATTGAAGTCACCCATAATATATGACAATTTATTTTCAAAACTGATAATGGATAAAACATTATTAATACACTTATTAAAATCATTAACATTTATTAAAATCATTACCATCGGAACTAGGGCAGGATTTTGCCTTAACCTTAACTAGGAATTGGTATCGAAGTGACTTGGAGTTGGTATCGAAATGACTTGGATTTGTTTTTTATATTAAAAAGAAGCGCTTTATTGGCACGGGAATCCTTCGGCGTACCTTTGAATTATAGTATTTATTTAACAGAAGTTTCCCGTAGGATTAAACCCAAAGCGTGTGTAAAAACTTACACCTCTTTACCCTATTGTGTTGTGCCGACAAGCTTTAGTCGTTTTTAAAATTAAGCACTTAAATCGGGTATATGGTGGACAGGGTTTTGAAGGCGGAGAAGCAGGCGGAGCTTTCTGGTCTCCCGGGAACTTTGAAACGTCATTACCCTAGTAAATATTCAAGGTTTTCAAGGTTCCCTTTTAAAATCTTCATTTGCTACCAGACTTCTACCAGACTTTACATGAAGAGAACTTAAGAAAAAGATGGAAATGAAATCATGGTTGCTCCCGACTGCTAATCGTCTGTCTTGTCCACTACACTATCACATGAGGCCGTTTGTTGAAACGACCGTGAAAAAATTGCAATCAAAACATTGTATGCAACCGTAGTTAATAGAGTTTCTAGACTACGATGCAACAGGCAAACAATACTTCTTAATGATTTATAAACACAGGCATTGTTTTTGCATGAGAAGAAATTAAAAACACTCAGAGGCTACGCCTGATAAAAGACTAATTCTTGTTTGAAATAGTTCATCAACAGTTTGTCCAAATGGAAAAGAAATTGTTTGACCGCGTAACAACACATTTATTTACTCTGGTTTATTTTGTAATAAAACCAAACAGGGCAAAGTTGTGAATATTTTTGTATTTCCTTTGTACAGGTCGTTGCTCCTAAGAAGTTAAAGCTTGCAGCAGCTGAGACAGAACTGGCTATACAGATGGAAAAACTCAACACGAAAAGAGCGCAACTTAAAGAGGTCTGTTACTGCTATTACGCTCTAAATGACTGACTTATGATGGTAAATACGTATTAAATTGTGCACGCCTTAACCGAGCTTAAGCCTGCACAAGACTAGATAGATCGGTGTCTATCCTAGATTACGTAAGGGTTGCCATTAATTTATGGCCCTTTTTTCGGCGCATACTCGCCGGAAACTAAACAAAAGAGATCATTTCAAATTAAATTTGGTCGTCAACATTATCAGTAGCATCAAAAGCGGAACAAAGAACTTGATGTGCGCATTCCGTGTATGTTTGTAAACAGAAAATCACTAAATCACTGATATGACGAGTGACAGATGTAAAATCTTCTCTCGGAGTTTTCAAAACATTAATCTTTTTTCTTTGAAAGATTCACCACTATTTTTGACCCTAACAATATTCGTACGTACCAGCTACAGTAGTATGTCCTAAATTTCGTCGAATTAATGCTATTTATTTATTTATTTATTTGTTCGTTCGTTCGTTCGTTCGTTCGTTCGTTCGTTCGTTCGTTCGTTCGTTCGTTCGTTCGTTCGTTCGTTCGTTCGTTCGTTCGTTCGTTCGTTCGTTCGTTCGTTCGTTCGTTCGTTCGTTCGTTCGTTCGTTCGTTCGTTCGTTCGTTCGTTCGTTCGTTCGTTCGTTCGTTCGTTCGTTCGTTCGTTCGTTCGTTCGTTCGTTCGTTCGTTCGTTCGTTCGTTCGTTCGTTCGTTCGTTCGTTCGTTCGTTCGTTCGTTCGTTCGTTCGTTCGTTCGTTTATTTTATATATTTATTATCTTTACACATTTACCTACATACAGTTGAATATGTCTAAGTATGTTTTTCTTTACTGCTATATAGCAATTATTTTCATTAATTTATGTACACACATATACATATATTTTTAATTGGGTAGCTTTAGAGTGGGGCTAGAGAAATAATGTTCTTATAGAGGTTTCCGGTGTTCTGTATCTAGTAGCGGACCTCGTGTCCTTTTATACAACACCTACCCTTTGGCCGAATCTTGTAATAAAATAAATAGATACATGTTGTTTTTGTTGTAAACACAGGTCGTTGACAAGCTCCAAGCTCTCAATGACGAGTTCGAGGTGATGACCAACAAGAAAAAAGAACTGGAACATAACATTGACCTATGCGAGAAGAAACTGGATAGAGCTGAGAAACTGATTGGTGGATTAGGTGGTGAGAAGGAGCGCTGGACAGAGACTGCAAGAGAACTTGAGGACAGGTGAATGATACTGTGGTTATTTGTCGACACAGGAGGTTTGTCAACTTAAAGGTCCTCTCAACCAGTGTGCATTGCGCGCCAAAATCCCAGGGGCCACCATTTTGTACGGCCCCGAAATTCAGATCGTGCTAAAATCTCGTGAAAAACAGAAGGAATGAGACGCATTAGTCTTTATTTATTACTGCTTAATATATGTGGGTGACTTTTGAAACTCAAACGAATGGCACGATGCTTAGGAGGGCAGACATTTTAAAGTTTCCGGATAATAACAATAAAGGTCGGTAGACACGAAGGGACAAGTCCCAGGGACAATTAATAACTTTGCATATTTCTGTGTTTATGTTTCACTATAATTATAATAATAGCCTGCGTTGCGGCTCTGGAGTATCGGAACGAAGTGAGCGGGGATTGGGGCGAGAGAAAAAAGAGAGGGGGAAGGGGTGGGGAGAAGAGGAAGAGAGAGCCACCCACTATAGTTTCATTCGACCGATTCATCCAATTATCATGCGACGGGAAGTGAAAATCATGTTTATCTGTCAAACTCACGTGGAATCTCAAGGAATCTCAACTCGAGCGTAAAATTCAAAACAAGAATTATAACAACAACAACAACATTTATTTCACTCTAGATGTAGGAGTTACATGTGATAGAATGATACTATAAATTTAACAATGAAAAAAGAGATTGAGCTGGACCTGGAAAAACACGAGAAGCTATCTAGTCAGGAACACTCTAATTGGTGGAACACAGGAACACAACTTTCAATTTTACAACAGAAAACATAAGATACCGGTAAGATGTAAAATCTGCATTTGATTAATTTATGAAATATGGACATAAGGAACATCATAACATTATTGAAACTGATAATTTTCCAAGAAATGAGCTATTAGTTTTTTTTAAAGGATTTTTTATTGAGATCTTTTAAGTCTTGGGGGATTTCTTTCCAAATTTTAATACCTTCACTTGTAATGAAGCGCAAACTGTAATTTGTTCTAGAACGATTTACAAAGTATGTTTGTTTTGAAACTTGTCTTGTTTGGTATTGGTGTACATGAGATAGAGGGACAAATAGATCAGTGAAAGTAGAACCAACTGTTTTATAATAGACATCGTACATAAACAAGCTCGCATGCAATTTATATAAATCATTAATAGTCAGTAATTCTAGTTTGAAGAATAAAGGAGGTGTGTATGCCATTCCACTTTTCATTTGAAATTACTCTAAATGCTCTTTTTTGAAGAGTGCACAAAGGCTTCCTCAAAGTGGGATAAGAATTTCCCCAGAGTAAAATACCATAATTCATCTGTGGGTAAAATAAGGAATAGTATATTTGTTTTAAAACTATTGGGGGTGCATGATGTTTGGCTTTGTATAAAATACCTAATGATTTTGCAAGTTTCAGCTTAATAGAGGCTATTTGTTCTTTCCAGGTTAAGTGTTTGTCGAATATAATTCCTAAGCATTTAGTGTGATTTCTTTCCTCAATTAATTCATTATTATTTTTTATGAGTGGAGAGTTAGGATTTTTGTTTTGTTTAGGATGAAAAGTAACGAAATTGGATATATATATATTCAAGGATAATTTGTTACATAGAAGCCATTCATCAATTGAGCTTAGATCACTATTTACTAATGTTTGATGTCATTTATATTGTCACTATCGTAAAATATACTAGTATCATCAGCAAAGAGAAAACATTTAAGAGATCTGATAGAGTTAGGGATATCATTTATGTAAAGAAGAAACAGTAAAGGGCCAAGGACTGATCTATGTGGTACACCACATTCAACATTTAGTTTTTTTGAAAGGGTGCCATTAATAGATACAAGTTGCTTTCTGTTATTTAGATATGATTTGAACCAATTTAGAGGAGTACCTCTGATGCCGTAGTATTCTAATTTATTGGTTAGTATGTCTAAATTTATGGTATCAAAGGCTTTTGCAAAGTCTAAGAATACTATTATGGATATTGTTTTGCTTTCAAATGAATTTATAATATTATTTATTAAGTCTAGTACTGCAAGTATTGTAGATTTCTTTTTTTGGAAGCCATACTGGTCTTCCAAAAAAAATGTTCTTTGTTCAAAATGTGTTTTAGCCTAGTGAGTTGTTCAATAATTTTGGAGAATATTGGTAATAGAGAAATTGGCCTATAATTTGTTATGTTTAATTTAGAGGCTCCTTTATGGAGTGGAATTATTTTTTGAACCTTTAATTTTTCAGGGAAACATCCATTTAAAAAAGAGTCGTTGATAATGAGTTCTAAGGGTGAAGCCAACAAATTGGATGAGAGTTTAATTAGACTTATTGGAAAATTATAAATACCAGGGCTTTTATTTGGATTTATATTACAAATGAGGTCTATGGTGGCCGAGGACTGCCACTGGGTTTTCAGGGCAGCTCTTTATTTTCTAAGCAAATAAATGTAAAACAAAATGCAAATCAAATCAAAATCAAACTATAAATGCAATTAAATGTGAAACAAAATGCAAATCAAATCAAAATCAAACTATAAATGCAATTAAATGTAAAACAAAAAGCGAAGTGCGAATCAAAGTCAAACACGATTCAGATTAAAATTGAATGCATTTTGAAAAGAGATTGCAAAACAAAGTTAGTGGCAGCGCTCGGCCATGCGAAAATTTATTTTAAGTATACCTAAATGTGAAAGTAAATTTTCGCATGGCCGAGCGCTGCCACTACAGTCGCACACCGCGGCAAAACGTTACGCGCATGCGTATTTGCTATTTCTTGTCTGCGCGCGGCCGCCCCAGGTTTCCCGCGAAAACTGAAATGAAACAACAGGCACATACCCGTGATTTTAACATTTCTGCTTAAAAGCATCCATTTGTGAACTGTTTTGTCAAAAAAATAAGAAAACTACTTAAAAGCTAAGCCTAAGACTTTAACAGGTTGAAGTTTTCTTAATTTGTAATTCACTGTGAGTTTACTAAGTTATAAAATTATTTACTAAAAAAGTTGAAACCCTCGGTAATTTGTATTTGATAGCAGCGCCTTCGTTCTTTTGGCCAGCGGAGCATACCGTTTTGCCGCGGTGTGCTACAGTCGTACCTTGCGGAAAACCAGCGCCCAGGCCTCCCAACCAATTACTCCCATAACCCCATGCGCGCGTTTGTTTGGGTCCGCCATTTTGTTCGGCTAGCCGAGAATCATGGCAGACTTTAGAGAAGCTACCTGGAAAGAAGATGATAAACTAAAAGAAACCATGGCCAAGCTTGTTCAGCAAGGACTCCAAAGGATGGAGGCGCTGGACTTTCTTAAACGTGATTTCCCAGAGTATCCTTGGAGCACGAGAACTATTGATAGGCGGCTTCGTCACTTCGACATTTTCTATAACGACCAGAGCGTTGAAGTCGAAGACGTAAAGACGGCAGTGGAAAATGAACTGAAAGGCCCTGGTAAGCTTTTAGGTTACCGGGCTATGCACAAAAAATCCGCCAAGATTATGGCCTAAATGTAACTAGAGACCAAGTGTACAATGTCATGACTGACTTGGACTCGGAGGGTCTTGAAGCACGCGGCGGCGTTGGGGGGAAGAAAAAAAGAAAGAAGGGAAATTTTACAACAAGGGGATCCAACTGGGTTCACTCCTTAGATGGCCATGATAAACTCATGGGGTACCAAAACTCAACATTCCCGTGTTTATGGGCCGTCAACAACAGTGTCACTCGGGTCCATGTCACCATAATGTCTTCGTAAGAAGGCATGCATGGTAGCCATGACCCCAGTTTCTGACCCCCTGTCTACTCTCAGCATTGCAGGTATCACCCTTGTCTCGTAAAGATAATCGAGATACATGTACCACCGTCCAACCACTTTGGGGTCACAGTTCGATGTCCAGACTCGTAACCAAAGCAGTTTCCTGCTTGCTGTATCAAGACAGCCATAAATAGCCAACGGGAATGTTGAGTTTTGGTACCCCATGAGTTTATCATGGCCATCTAAGGAGTGAACCCAGTTGGATCCCCTTGTTGTAAAATTTCCCTTCTTTCTTTTTTTCTTCCCCCCAACGCCGCCGCGTGCTTCAAGACCCTCCGAGTCCAAGTCAGTCATGACATTGTACACTTGGTCTCTAGTTACATTTAGGCCATACTCTTGGCGGATTTTTTTGTGCATAGCCCGGTAACCTAAAAGCTTACCAGGGCCTTTCAGTTCATTTTCCACTGCCGTCTTTACGTCTTCGACTTCAACGCTCTGGTCGTTATAGAAAATGTCGAAGTGACGAAGCCGCCTATCAATAGTTCTCGTGCTCCAAGGATACTCTGGGAAATCACGCTTAAGAAAGTCCAGCGCCTCCATCCTTTGGAGTCCTTGCTGAACAAGCTTGGCCATGGTTTCTTTTAGTTTATCATCTTCTTTCCAGGTAGCTTCTCTAAAGTCTGCCATGATTCTCGGCTAGCCGAACAAAATGGCGGACCCAAACAAACGCGCGCATGGGGTTGTGGGAGTAATTGGTTGGGAGGCCTGGGCGCTGGTTTTCCGCAAGGTACGACGGTAGTGGCAGCGCTCGGCCATGCGAAAATTTACTTTCACATTTAGGTATACTTAAAATAAATTTTCGCATGGCCGAGCGCTGCCACTAACTTTGTTTTGCAATCTCTTTTCAAAATGCATTCAATTTTAATCTGAATCGTGTTTGACTTTGATTCGCACTTCGCTCATCGGGCAGAATCCTATTGTTCTTCGCGACATGTACTTACTGTTGAAGAATTAATCCAAAGCGGAATAATTATAATCTAACGCATGAGCAGTTCGCTTTAACGATACCTGATTGGTTGTTCATTAATCGTTATGGGAATACAAATGTCCCAAGGCTGATAAGGCACCCGTCAATCAATGCCAGAAATAACGTGATGGCGCTAATTATTAACAATAGATGTCCTCTTCAATTGAACCGACTGTTCATTACGCCTGATCTTGAGTTTTCTGTCACTGAACGGTTTTCGAAAAGATTTGGCGCGTAGTCAATTGTTTTACTGCTTACGAGAGTCCTAACTCGGCATTAATTTGACAGAACAATCCTTTTGCCCAGTTTCATCGTTTCAGAAATATTTTGTTTTAGAGTACCAGTGCTCTTTATGTTTTTGTTTTTTTAAGTTCCACTTTCACTTTCCAATAGGATTTGCTTTGAATTCAACAGGCGACGGCTTCACACGGCTGCTTAGATCTGAGTAAAGACGACAAGGCAATTCGTTTCGTCCTTTGCTAGTTTGACTTCTACAGCAAACGGAAACATGAGAAACATCTCATTTTAAAGCTGAAGATATTCAAAATCCGTTTTGACATCAGTTTATGACGCGCCAGAGCTTTCTACGCTGTTCTGTTAGTTTTCATTTTCACTTTTCAAACGCCGGTTCTGAGTCAGTGAAGACAACAACTAGATTATTTATTTTGGTTGTTGACTTCTAGTGCACGCAGAAACACGAAAAAGGTCTCATTTTAAAGCTGAAGGTTTACAAAATCCGCTTGAACATTTGTTTATGATGCGCTATAGACTTTTATACTGTTCTGTTAGTTTTTCAGGTCAGTCGGTGTTCAAATGTTTCGGTTGGAAATCAAAGCAGCTTACAGTGCCGCTCTCTGAGTCGGAAGACCACAGCTAGATTCTTTATTTTGGCTGTTGAATTCTAGTGCACACAGAAACACGAAAAAGGTCTCATTTTAAAGCTGAAGGTTTACAAAATCTGGTTGAACATTTGTTTATGATGCGATATCGAGTTTTACGATGTTCTGTTAGTTTTGCGGCGCAGTCATTTTTCCAGCGCAAAAAGACACTTAGCCACTAAAATTACAATTACAAAGGCTCGTGTGACTGCTTCATTAGCCGGCGTGCGCTCTATTGTCTATATGGGAGGAGCTTAGAAGTCAAGAGATGCCTCGCGGGAATTCTGAAAATCCAAATTTGGCAAGCGAATTTGAGTTTCCAATATGTGTTCTAGGAAGTTTGATTTCGATAATACTAATATCCGTCAGAATAAGACGAAAAAGAGGCAACGAGTTACTAAGATATAGAACTAACTTTTGCCGTGGGTACCTAAGAAATTAAGTAATTAATCGAAGAGAAAATCGACCTCAAATTCAACCATTCGTCATTTTCCAGTCAAGCAGCTTCGAAAAATCCCAAATTTGAAGGCAAAACCGATAATGCTTATATTCACGAAAATAATTTAATCTTGGGTGCAAATACTGAATTGATATCTCTTCTACAAAAGCCCATGGGTACCTAACTCTTATTAAGGTTATTTTCTGCGTGAGTGAGTGAAATCGTAACATCACTGAAGCGTTTTGGCCCATTTTCTCTGTTATTTGCTTCACGTATCATTGCGTAGCTTTTGAATTTAGCGCTGTTGTTCTTAGAAATGTCCCGGATGTGTCGCGGCATTCTGGGCGATGTTTTTGTTTTACATTTAATTGCATTTATAGTTTGATTTTGATTTGATTTGCATTTTGTTTTACATTTAATTGCATTTATAGTTTGATTTTGATTTGATTTGCATTTTGTTTCACATTTAATTGCATTTATAGTTTGATTTTGATTTGATTTGCATTTTGTTTTACATTTATTTGCTTAAAAAATAATAAAACTGCCCTGAAAACCCAGTGGCAGTCCTCGGCCACCATAGAGGTCATTGATTTCAAATGAAGTTACAGGGTTTACAAAAAAAAAGTTCTCAGAAAATCTTTATGGGACTTTTTGGCTGGTTTCATTTTAGATACCAAATTTGATGCTAGTTTATTAAAATATAGGTTAAATTTATTTGCAATTTGGCTAGGATCTTTAATTAGGTTATTTCCCTCTTTGGTATCTGTGGCTCGGCCCTCTCCTGGTTTAGATCGTATCTCAGTAATAGATTTCAGTATGTTAATATTAGAGGGGAGAAGTCTTCACACCGGCCACTGGTTTGCGGGGTGCCTCAAGGTTCTGTCCTGGGCCCTATTTTATATCTGCTATATACTTCGCCACTTGGAGATATCGTGAGGAGGTATAACATGGGTTTTCACTTTTATGCGGATGATACCCAGTTATACCTGTCCTTTGATTTCCGAAGTGGCGAAGGGCAAGCATCAGCCGTTGGTCTAATAGAGGCCTGTGCGACTGAAATAGATGACTGGATGAGGGCAAACAAACTAAAGCTTAATAGTGACAAGTCCGAACTTCTTATTATAAGTTCGAAGTACCGCCCTCGTCCTTTACTTAATTCTATCTCGATCAATGATAACGTAGTTCAGCCCTCAACGTCAGCTAGGAATCTAGGTTTTATAATGGACAATAGTCTAACTCTCGAAAAACATGTTAACTCTATTACCAAATCAGCTTTCTTTCACATCAGGAGGATTGCTAAAATTAGGGATTATCTCTCCGAGGACTCTACTGAAGCTCTTGTACATGCATTTATAACTTGTAGATTAGATAATGGTAACGCACTTCTGTATGGTCTGCCAAAATATCTTACGCAGAGACTGCAATCCGTTCAAAATTGTGCCGCCCGGCTTGTATCGCGCAAGTCGAGGTATGCTCGTGCTATGCCGCTACTGATGGAGCTCCACTGGCTGCCAGTAGAAAAACGGATTGTTTTTAAGTTATTATTATTAGTTTTTAAATCTCTTAACAATTTAGCACCTTTTTACATTAGTAGTTTATTGAATTTATATCATCCCTGTCGTAGCCTTAGATCAGCTGGCAAACGCCTTCTGGTCGCCCCGAGGTCTAACCAAAAGACCTATGGTGACAGGGCATTCTCGGTGGCTGCGCCGAGGCTGTGGAACGCTCTGCCCATTCAAATAAGGACAAGCAATACCCTTACCATTTTTAAATCTAGTCTTAAGACTTATCTTTTTAAACAAACATTTTTATAATTATTATTTTATATTTTTAACTGTAGTATTGTAAAGCGCCATAGTGCAGTTAGTGGATATGGCGCTATATAAATTTCTTATTATTATTATTATTATTGAAGAAGAAAATTTTTAGATATGGCTGTGGAAATATTTACAAGTTTTTTTTATACCTTGCCATGTTTTCTTCATATTATTTTTAAATTTGTCAAAGTAATTAAGATAATATCTCTTTTTTGAGGTCTTATTAGGTGATTTATTTTGTCTCTATAATTTATAGTGAAAATATAATTAATTTTCTTTAGTTTTCATATATTTACCATATAACCGGTTATTAATATTAATTGATTTTTTAATTGCTTTGGTAATCCAAGGTTTAGCAGATTGTTTTAATTGTCCTTTTGATAGTTTCTTTAATGGAGCATGTTTGTTTATAATATTGAGAAGGTTATCATGGAAAAAATTGTATTTTAAGTCATTCGTGGGTAAAAACGAAATGTTTGCCTGCAAATTAAGATGTTGTATGTCTAATAAGAAGAGCTCCTTGTTGAAGTTTGTATAGTCCCTTTTGGAGCAATTTTCTGAGGAGGCAAAATTCACATTTGTATCAGTTAATATAATAAAGTTTGGTAAATGATCAGTGATGTGTGGTATAAGATTGCCAGATACTAGATGTGATATAAGTGAGTTTATCCAGATGTGGTCAATAAGTGAAGGAGTTGAGTATAAGGCAAATCTAGTAGGTTGAGGTATTTTTGGGAACATAAAATATGATAATAATAATAAATGTAAGTAGTCACTAATGTCATCTTTGATGTCTGTTTTTAGTAAGTCAAGATTAAGCTCTCCACATAAAATTATTGTTTTGTTTTCCTTAGATAAGGTATGTAGTGTTTTTTCGAGATAGTCTAGAAATAATTTGAGATATTTTGGATTTGGATGGAGGTATATAACACCTGTTATAAAGGTGGATTTATTATTATTTAATATTTCCAGCCATAAAGCCTGGAATTCACATTCACTTGAAAAAGATGACTGTGATAAATCATCTCGTTTAGTGTAGTGTAAATCATTAGAAATATAAAAACCGGGTTCAAAATCATGATAATTTAGTATTTTTGGTATTCGATGTGATTTTTTCTGTTTCTCCTTGGAAAGCCATAGTTCTGATAGTGCTATGGCATTAAAGTAAAGACTATTTAATAAATTTTCTAAGGAGTCAAAATTTTGATTTAGACTGCGAATATTGGTGTGAAGTAAGGAAAAGTTACTATTATATTTTCCTGTGTTTTGAAGACTAAGTTTATGGAAGTCATGAAGGTTGTAATAATTAAAGTTGGGCTCGACAGGAACGTCTGCATCTGGATCGCATTCTAGCTCTTGGTTTGTGGAATTATAATTAATTGAGGTTAGATTTAATTTAGGAAGATGGATGGGATTAGTATTTTCAAAGTTATGGAATTTTAAACATGAGCATTTTAGATTACTATTAAATATCAAGTCTGAAAAATCATATTTTTTTTAAATGACAATGAGGACATTATACATTGATGACAATTCCAATAAGAAATATAATTTTTGAATTTTTGAATTTCAGCTGTTGATAAGAGTGAGCATTTTAAATGGATTTCAGTGTGACAGACATCACATATGAGATTATTTTGGTTTGGTTTAACTTTCTTTCTACAAGAGGCACATTTTGTTTTAAGATATGATTTAGGGAATTTATTATTAAGTTGAAGTAACTGACTATTGTCTTGTGGTATTACTTTCAAGGTTTGCTTGGACTGATTTATATTTGTTTTTTTGTTCGAGTACAAGGATATCAATTGTGATTTATTTAGTGAAGAAAATGGAACTATGTTTTTTAAACATTTAAGGCAAAACCATGGATCTGAGCACAGGGAAAGGTAACTAAGTTGTTTTTTGGACATTTTTAGGCATTTACTATGTAACCATGTATTGAAAATATCACAAAAAATGGAATCTTGATTATCATGTACGATCCTATTACAAATATGGCAGATTAAAATTTCACTGTGGGGTAGAGATAGGCTTGTCATAATAATCAGGATGTATTATTGTAAATAATAATTGAAAAAATATATTATAGTAGGGAGAAAGTTTCAGAGAGAAATTTAGGATTATGCATGTCTTTCCTAGGATAATATATCTAAGTGTATATCAAAGTTATTGTAATCTTAGCTTTGCTAGGTCCTCCAGGTTTTGAACACTCAATCTTGGGGAAGCATAGAATAAGTATACTACAGGTGTACAGAAAATGGGGACATACAGGAAATGGTCACTATAATTATCAGAGGTTTCAAAATAACCTGGCTACAGCCAGTGCTCCAGCACTAGCATGCATCTACATTGCACTTATATTATCCTGAAATAGCTGTATATACATGTATAGCCAGCTAGCTACACATACTATATTTGTATTTTAACATACATTTATTACTGAAAGCATATTCACAGAGCTCTACTTTCAAAGTCCAAGCCAGCTACACTGAAAATTAATGAACCTCTGCATTAATTATGCTAATAATGTAGTTTCTGTGTAACTCCAAAAAAAGGCTCATGAAAGAGGGAGCTATACCAAGTTTTTCAAAGAAGTTAACAATGAATTGTATTATATGTAATTGCTTATGGATTCCTGTACAAATATAATTATGTTATTAGTAACCATTAGGCAAATGAAAAAAGAGAGATATACAGACACACAGTTTCAACTGTGTTAAGGCTTAACTTTTGTGGAAAGTTATTGCATCCTGTGTTATGTCACCAGTTGGTTGGATATAAACTCAGCAAGGTAGTAGAGAATTCTGCTGAATGTTAAAAACATTAAACCAAAAACATTTTAAAAATCTTTGTACATGTAGTGCTCCTTCCTTTGTTGTACCATGTTACAATTATAAACAGGTTGTAACAATTAACAGTCAAATAAAGTGTACATGAAAAATGTAGATTTGTTCTCATACATGCATGTGCATGTAGTTTGCTATGGAGGCTATTTATATCTCTTTCAATTATCCTACACATGTATTTGTCTCACTTTGCTTGTGCTTGGGGAGAATACAGTGAAGATCAAGAGAAGTGATGGTGCTTGAAGAGTCTCCATTTCTCAAGTAGTCTAACACAAGCAAACATGCTCCTTTGCTGTTTAGTCTAGATATTCAAAAACATCAAGTAAACACTGAGGGAGCTGGGAAGGGAAAGGTATACAATTGCAAGCTTCCTTTTTCCTGAGAAAACAAGAAGAAGTACTGTTTCGTGTAAAGCAAACACAAAGCTTGGGTGAGAAAGTCCACATGGAGGCTCTTGATTTCATACACCAACCTGCATGCACCTCCTTTTATACAGAACTGCACCTCCTTTTATACAGAACCGCCTCACTGGTTAGCTCAGTTGGTAGAGCACGGTCTAGAGTGCGGGAGGTCGGGGGTTCGAATCCCGGCCGCGTCCTTGGGCAGGGACGTTTATAAGCCGTTGGCCTTGTCTCCTTCTACTTCTAATCAGTATTTGAAGGGGACGTGAAAGAACCTGTTGTACTACTCGAAAAAGAGCAGGGGATTGTCACCCGGTACAGCAGCCTGGCCATTGCACTAACCATTAGCGCCGTGAAGCAGTCCGAAATAATTCACTGACGGGATATGTCAGTCATATGTAAAGCGCCATGAAACTGTGGTTGATATGGCGCTATATAAATGTGGCCATTATTATTATTATTATTAACTGCACAAAAGTCCCACACAACATAATTAGTGTCAACCCACTTCTAACATGAACAAAACTAAATGAACACAAAACTATTTTGCCAAAGGCATTCGATTACAACTATGTTTTATTGTTGCCTTTCTGAAAACAGAACAATTATAACATATTAAGTTTTTTTACATGTATATACTATTATACAACACTTCATTTTAAAACAAAATTAAAATTCGTTTTCTTCACATTGGAAAATCAGTCAACTAATTCGTCAAAATGCCGATGTAATACCATAATAACCAAATCAAGTGAAATATTGTATAATTTCCTGATAATAGCTCTGTAAGTTTACTTACAGTCCTTGGTAATGATCGTCGTTCCAGGATTTCTACTGCTGTAGACAGTCTAGTCACTACTGTAATTTCAAATGCTTCGTTTGAAAAATGGTATGAAAATCTCGAATATGGTATTTTATATGTTGAAACACATTACCTCCTTAGTTCTCTACCGAAGTATAAAGCTTATATATTCACAAGTTTTCTTATTTTTGGCGTTTTTCCAGTCGCATATGAACATTTCGAAATGGTTCGTTTTTCTTGAACACAGAGTTGAACGAGCAATTGTAGCGTTCTTTCTGTGGTCTGGATTATGTGTTATTTGGGCTCAGAGAAGCCACTGAAGAATATCAGTCCATGGTGTGAAGTAATAAAGTAATCGTGGTTTTTCTTGAGCTGTGAGAGGTCCCTGAAAAAGAGATACAATTCACTCCCGCTCGCCGGCCATCTTGATTCACTTTTAATTAAGTGGCTAGTGCGCATGCGCTCCGTTTTTCCGCTCTGTCACTAATAGCTGCTATTACGGCTGAGCCAAATGGTCAGCAGTTTAACCCATCAGCCCTCATGAAAACGAGGCTTTCGGGTCAACCATTTCAAAATGGTACAGAGATGGAGTCACGTTGAATGGAAATCACCAAGAAGATGATGCCCCAAACGATTATTTTCTAAGAAAAGCAATAATAAATGTTAAGCGGTGTCTGTCCTTGGCCACTGGAGTGATTTGAGGAATTTTTTTACAAGCCTTGTCTTCAAAAGCTTCTTGGGTCCGTAAAGTCAACAAACTCACACGATAACTCCTCTTCGCATTCAGCCTTATCAAATCGGTTAGTCCATCCTTAGGCCACTCAGCATCTTACAATCGCTACTAGTGCATCAAATGAAGCGACAAGAATGATAAAGCAGAGTAAAACGAGAAAATTTCAAATAAAATTTCACTTAAACAAGCTCAAAGCTGAAACAGCCTCAAACGAGTCGATGACCCGATAAGATGGGTGAAACCGCTGACCGTTTCATGGTATTTGGCTCAGCCGTAATAACAGCTATTGACCAACTTTACTAAGTGACCACCTCTACTATTAAATTCACCACCTCTACTAATTCACCACCTCTATTTAGTGACCACCTCTATTTAGTGACCACCTCTATTTAGTGACCACCTTTACTAATTGACCACCTCTATTAGTGACCACCTTTACTAAGTGACCACCTTTATTGAGTGACCACCTCTATTGAGTGACCACCTCTACTGAGTGACCACCTCTGAGTGACCACCTCTACTGAGTGACCACCTCTACTGAGTGACCACCTTTACTGAGTGACCACCTTTACTGAGTGACCACCTTTACTGAGTAAAGAATGTGATATAAAGTGGTAAGCTGTAGTGCTAAGCGTGCACGCCCTACGAGGGAAAGAGAAAAAATCTCTGACCCAAGTGGGACTCGAACCCAACGACCTCCAGGTTGCATGTCTGGCTCTCTACCAACTGAGCTAACGAGTCAGATGAGAGCAATCGTGGGTATTGGTGCGTTTTATGGGGTCACGGCGATTAATTATGTATATGTAGTTATGTAGTTAGTAAGTGTAAAGAATGTGACTTACTAGTGCTACGCGGCAAACATGATTTCATATCATAACTACATATACATAATTAATCGCCGTGACCCCATAAAACGCACCAATACCCACGATTGCTCTCATCTGACTCGATAGCTCAGTTGGTAGAGCGCCAGACATGCAACCTGGAGGTCGTTGGGTTCGAGTCCCACTTGGGTCAGAGATGTTTTCTCTTTCCCTCGTAGGGCGTGCACGCTTAGCACTACAGCTTACCACTTTATATCACATTCTTTACACTTACTAGTGCTACGCGGCAAACATGATTTCATATCATAACTACATATACCTTTACTGAGTGACGACCTTTACTGAGTGACTACCGAGTGACGACCTTTACCGAGTGACGACCTTTACCGAGTGACGACCTTTACCGAGTGACGACCTTTACCGAGTGACGACCTTTACCGAGTGACGACCTTTACCGAGTGACGACCTTTACCGAGTGACGACCTTTACCGAGTGACGACCTTTACCGAGTGACGACCTTTACCGAGTGACGACCTTTACCGAGTGACGACCTTTACCGAGTGACGACCTTTACCGAGTGACGACCTTTACCGAGTGACGACCTTTACCGAGTGACGACCTTTACCGAGTGACGACCTTTACCGAGTGACGACCTTTACCGAGTGACGACCTTTACCGAGTGACGACCTTTACCGAGTGACGACCTCTTGTGAGTGACGACCTCTTGTGAGTGACGACCTCTTCTCATTGACCACCTCTTCTCATTGACCACCTCTTCTCATTGACCACCTCTTCTCATTGACCACCTCTTCTCATTGACCACCTCTTCTCATTGACCACCTCTTCTCATTGACCACCTCTTCTCATTGACCACCTCTTCTCATTGACCACCTCTATTGAGTGACCACCTCTTCTAATTGACCACCTCTTCTAATTGACCACCTCTTCTAATTGACCACCTCTTCTAATTGACCACCTCTACTATCTTCTGAAACTACAAGATGCAATGCAATCTTGCTGGGAGTAAAGTTAACCTTGTCGTGCTTTACAGGCCTATTTACTTGGGAAATGATAGACTTAAGGAAATAATCTAGTTCATTTCCAGACGGGGGTATTAGATATTAAAATCTCCAAAAACAAATTTCGAATTGATTTATTAGCAACTACTGTCCTGACACCACATAAAAGTTTGTGATCACATCGTGACAGAAGTCGGTGTAATGTGTCGCGCGCGCCACTGGCTAGCTAAATGTGGGAAATATTTGCTTACCAAAATGTCTAGATCTTCATTAAACGCTGACCACTTATCGTCGAAAGAAAGCATTCAAAATGGAACCAGTTCCAAAGAAACAATTTACATCTTTATCAAGCGCGCGAGAGAGCAATCGGTAGCTTAATAAGGATGCAAGAAAGACACAAAACGATGCTACAAATGCCGTAACGACACTGGCAGCGTTTTGTGTTGAAAAGCAGCTTACCGAAGAGAAGACGACAAACCTCGCTCGTATCAGGTAGTAAAACTTATGTCTATATAACAAATAACTGAATGACTGTCCCCTCGGAAATCAGTGAGTATTGTTTCCTCTCTATCCTCGATGTTCCACTTGACTATCGAGGATCTCGGGGAAACAAAACTCACTGTTTCCCTCGGGGCCAGTCATTAAATGTTTATTGTCATTTCATGCTCAGGTACACCAAGATCACTGGTGACGTGCTGTTGTCATCAGGTGTAGTTGCCTATCTTGGCCCATTCACTGTGGATTTTAGAACTGTAAGTATCGACGGATCGATGTTAATAGTGTGTAAAAAGCGCTACATTGATTGGTAACGTTATTCAAGCACGAAATAGTTTTTTTAATGTAAACACAGAAACTTTCAAGAAATAACATTGAGTGAAACTACTGTTACACGGTATATATATTTTTGTGCACTTTCCTCGCGCAAATAATGTTGCAAGTTCCACGACCCGTGTTACACTTTATGTTTGCAAATTTGAACAACAGTTGCGCGAGAGAATGTTACTAATATGTTCGTGTGACTCTGTGTTTGACAAATTGCAAGCCTAATTGCTCAGTGTAGTACCGTCTTGTTTCAGGTCCCGGTAGAATTTCAGAATGACAGCATGACCAAATTTTGAGAGATTGATGTTATTTTAATTTCTCTAATTTTCGAGTATAATTTAACAGTTGTCGCAGTTGTATGTGTTATATACTTTTATATAATAGATACTTACCAACGCGCTGGCTGATTGGTCAAAAACCATGTTTTAGTGAGAGTACAGATGCATAGATAGTATGAACAAACCAATCAGAGTGCGCGTTACTTGGAAATACGGATAAAATGACGTCATGTCCCATGTTATCTTTAACAAATTGAAGTTAATTTTTTTATGTGTCTGTTCAAATATTGACAATGATTTTCGTCATAACATGGTCAAAATAGCTGTAGATCCACGAGGCGTCTTCGCTTCCAGTGAAATGAGGTTTTGAGTCCAAAGTAAGAGAGAAAAGCTCGCTTTTGACATTTGTTTTGGTTTCTGTTTTTGTGTGTGTGAAAAATCACCATTTGGCATCACACGAAACCCAAGCCGTGTTTGTGTTTAAAGTATAAGGGTTCGTATGAGATTTTTAACAAGTATTGGTTATATCCGTTAGTCCAGAAATAATGAAATGAAATCAATGACAACTTACCTGAAGTTTTTATCTGTTCTTCATTGGGCTCTGTATGGAATTTCAGCGAATTCTGTTGAAATTTTGAAGAACAGATGTGTTGGCATTTGATTGCAAAATTCGGATATAATTTTTCATGAAATGAGAAAGCTAAAACTGGATTGAATGCTAACAACTGGCTTGATTATTTCATGATTTCGTTTTTCGGAACACAAAACGGTCGGTCTTGCGCGGACTGTTTGTGCATTTCTTTCGTATAAATAAAGCAAGTAGAACAGGTTTGTTGTGCTCTGTTTGTTAGAGTACAGAGCGGCACAATAAACGCTTTTATATTTGGTAAGTATTGTCATGTCACTCGCCAACCTGACAAAAACACAAAGAAATTACTGTACTTCACATGTTTACGCTTACAAGTAGCTTCAATTACCTATGTTTGTATGAAGAAAAGAATGACGAAGTGTTTAGAGAGATGCGTTGAGTATGTACATATCTCTTTAATATAACCTCATAGTGGCGAACTACCAAAGATAAAATGCATGCTACGCACATTTGTAATTACAGCAACGATGACGAGAAACATATTTAAAAAAAATATTCTTGTTAATCATAGTTGTGCATTATCGGATTGATGGTTTTTCATTTTCGTGTGGATCTTGTTTTCTTATGATTCAAACTTGTTTTCACTAGGACTGTAGCTACCGCTACTGAAGTAATGTAGGACGGATATGGCTTTCATTTAGATTCGTGTATTTAACTATTCATTGTACAAATATAAACTGACAAATAAGCTTTTCATTAGGACTGTATCAATAGTCAAACTTGTTTTCACTACGACTGTATTAATAGACAAACTTGTTTTCACTAGGACTGTATTAATTGTCAAACTTGTTTTCACTAGGACTGTATTAATAGCTGGGTTGTGCAGTGTAATAATAAGAAGATCCCGTGCTCTGAGTCGTTTTCCTTGAATGGGACCCTTGGAAATCCAGTCAAGATTCGTGCATGGAATATTGCTGGTTTGCCTGTGGATTCGTTCTCAGTCGATAATGGCATCATTGTCGACAATGCACGGCGATGGCCGCTGATGATCGACCCTCAGGGTAAGATATTCAAGCATCAACGAAGGGTTCATGTAAGAAGGACGTCCAGTCGTCCGTTTGGTCTCAGGCTCTGATGGAGAAAACATGTTGTGCCGTTAACGTTATTCTATTGTAGTCGTAAAACGTCTGACGGGTGTGCTCTTGTTTGAAACGACACTAAAATACCTTTTTGACTCACGGATCAAACGAAGGCGATTTGGGAATCTTTGATGTCTAACATTCGTCAGTCACTTAGTCACTCTTTGGCTGGCTTCTTAAGTAATGCTTCAACTTTAAGTTATGCAAGGTGGAAACTAAAGCGTGTAATGACGTGGTGCTACTATTCATCAGGGCAAGCCAACAAATGGATCAAGAACATGGAGAAGGAGAGCAAGCTGTCAGTGATCAAGCTATCGGACACCAACTATGTGCGCACTCTAGAAAATAGCATCACGGTACGAAATGTTAACTCTTTGTTGATCCTCATCACGTACACATAATGCTCATAACACTGAGTTGCTAGCACACTATAAATCTGTGTCACGTAATGCTCGTAACACTGAGTTGCATGGAAACACTATAAATCTACGTCACATAATGCTCGTAACACTGAGTTTTTTTATTATTTAAACATATTTTCTGGCTACGTTTACCCCAAGAGCAGCACTATTGTGCGCTCATCAAGGGGGTTTACATAGGAATTTGAGAATGGCCTACAATATAGAAAATAAAGAGCATACATAACAAAAAAACTGAGTTGCATGAGTTGCTTGCACACTATAAATCGTCATAATGCTCGTAACAGTGAATTGCTAGCACACTACAAGTCTGCATCACATAATGCTCGTAACAGTGAATTGCTAGCACACTATAAATCTGCATCACATAATGCTCGTATTACTGAGTTGCTTGCACACTATAAATCGTCAATGCTCGTAACAGTGAATTGCTAGCACACTATACGTCTGCATCACATAATGCTCGTATCACTGAGTTGCTTGCACACTATAAATCGTCATAATGCTCGTAACAGTGAATTGCTAGCACACTATAAGTCTGCATCACATAATGCTCGTATCACTGAGTTGCATGGACACTCTATTTGTAGCTGTGGCGAAGTTAGCTCAAACGAACTTGGAAAAGCATATATAAGAAGAAACTCTTGCCGAACATCGATTTAGCTTGGCAAATCAACGTGTCTATTTTTGATGAAATTTATTGCTGTTTCAGTTTGGCACTCCTGTACTATTGGAGAACGTAGGAGAGGAACTGGACCCCATTATGGAGCCTTTGTTACTAAAGCAGACGTTTAAGCAGGGTGGCGTAGAGGTAATACTTCTAACACCTCGTATTAAATTTGTCTCGTTTGTTAAAATATCAGTTTCTTTTACGTGGAAAGGACGTTCCGTTAAATTCACGATAATTATTTTATGACTCATTTATTTAAGGATCTTTGAGTACATCTTTGTTGTTTGCAATGGATCCCTTACATACTGCCTGCCTCACACAATCACGAATTTACACACGCAATTAGCAACACCACCCATTTACACACGCACCTACTTACGCAGTCACTCACTCACATAGAGAATTTATACAGTCTGTGAGTTGTTTGTAAAGAAAACAGTTATTTTAGACAAAATGCTAAAAATGTATTCAACTTATTGCAAAGTCGAATGAATTAGATGACGTAAGATCCAGAATCGACCCAGGCTTTTTCTTGCGCGATCATGGGTCAGGAAAGGTAAAATTTTCACCATTTCAAACAAGCCTAGAACATAAAGTATTCTTTGTAAGCCAAAAATTTCTTCGCAGAATTACTCAAAACCTTTGAAAGATTCATAGGTATAAAAATCGCAAAAGGGGTTAGGTGCACTTTAAGGGCCTAGTAGAATAATATAACTTTAGCGATGGACACATGTCTTTCTTTTTATAGCCAAACGGTTTTAATCACTGGGTTGTTTTGAAACATTTCCCCCCCTTTTTTTCATATTTTATTGTACACTAATTTTGATTAATTTTAACTACAACAGTTTGCTACGTTCGCGCCCAACTGATGTATTTTACTTTAGCTGGGCAACCAGAAGTTAGATACTGCCGTCATAATAATTCCTAACGATAATCTAGAAATAATACAATCATTAAATAAATAAATTAATTATTAATTAATTAAGTAATTAATGTTTGGTATGTAGCGAATAGTTAATGTAATAAAAACCAGCCTATCTTATATAGTTTAGCCCAAATTTGTGATGTATTACTCGCGCAAATGAAGTTTGGGGGGGGGGGGGGGGGGGGGGTTAAGGCATTTTTTCTCGCTTTTTCCTTGGCCTAGCGTGGCCTGGGCAACTGTTTAACGTTAATTATGTCGTTCGGTGTTGAACTTGAAAATTTAGAAACCGCTCAGTTTTGTCATGAATAACATTCCCGAGACATTTTGCAAAAAGAAATGGGTATGCCATTTCCAGGGGGGTGGGGTAGGGAATATTTGTAATTCATGGTTTAATGTTTGGTATATTGCGCATAGCTAGGGGAAATACTAACCAGCCTATCAGATGTACTTTCATCTTGTGAGATAATTGTTTTTATGTAAAACTCGCGCAAATGAAGTTCAGAGGGGTTAAGCCGTTTTGAAATTTTTATTTGCCTGGCATTCCCACCCCCCCCCCCCCCCCCTGAACTTCAATGTCTACCAAATTAAGAAGACCCCCTGTAGTTTAGTATGGTTTACATTTTGGTCAAAACCCCAGTCAATCCATCGCCCTTTTCGTTTTTATTTCCCTGTCCAGAACTGGATTAAATAAAGTTGCAGCGCTAAAATTATAGTTTTGGTACTCAATACCACGAAAAAAACATAGTGTTTGCAAATTTGAGGTAAGATATGCGAAGTAACGGCAACGTACGGCGCCGCCAACACCGTGAAATCAGTCAGGAAATCGTCGATGAATGGGACATCAAATGTATTCGACTCTCAGATGTAGGTGAGCCCTTCCCGCTGTTAATAGATTTATATAATATCTAGTAAATAGTATCTATAGTTGTCAAAGATACAGAAGCTGAAATGGCTACTTACAGCGAGAACATGGGTTCTAAAAACACGAAGAAAAGCACGGCTCCCGACCTTATGATCAGCACAGGCTTACCATCCTCAAAATTGGTTTTGGGCTTCCTGTGGCCGGATTCGTCAGTTGTCAAACGGATTTCCCCCCGGATTTTGCCTTGTTTACCTCAAATTTGCAGGATAAATATAGCGTTAATTCTAAAGTTGAAATCTTTAAACTTGTATAAAAATAAACTTTACATATTATATTTACCAGTTCTGTGTGTCTTCTTGTCGTCCGATGCATTTTAGAGATGCTACAGGTCATAGTCGAGTACGTCCTTCATGTAGATGAATATTGACAAGGCATGCAACTAGACGCCGCCAAACCACGAACCACCACTCGATTACCCGCCAAAATTCCCCTTAAATCTGATCGCTTGCTCGTCTACTTTGGGAATATGAAATTACGATTATTCATGGGCATCCTGCCCAAGTTTGAGGTCAATTGATGCGAGAGAAGGGCATAAAAAACACTCTCGAAGTCAGAATTTTAGCTTTCGGAAGGGGTCCTGCAGACATTGCTGTCCCTTTCAAAAATTAACGGTCACCACCGGGTAGAATTCCCTTCTCCCCTCCCCACTCGCTAATATTTTTGCAGCCAAATGCAAACTCACTAGGGTCAACACAGTAGAATTTTTCACTAAATCTTGTTTACGTTTTCCGGCGTTTTGAACTAGCTACGGACGAGATTTTAGTGGAAAAAAGTTGCCGAACAGCCAAAGAGATGCCTTTGAAGAGAGAAGGGTGTATTCTCCTTTTCATGTTCACTTTAGTTCATACCAGTTTTAATACAGCGCGCAAGATATTATGTTTTTTATAGATCCGTTTGAACCTACATGAAGAAAGCGAAACCAAAACTACATTGATACGAAAGGGTGATACGAAACATATTACCGGTAAGTGCATTTAAAGTATAAACGGGAGCAATGGGCTCCTGAGTATAAACTAACGTATTACCTCAGCTGTCATGGCTGTTCATCCATCTTCCGCTTCTTCTGAGAAACTGAAGAACTTAAGTAAAAACAGAACGACCGTCAGAGAGCTCGAGAATATCGTAGGAAATTTGGCTGACTACTGGAAAGCAAATATTTGACTGATTCTGTTTCGTATACATCTGCTGTCACGATTAACTGGAAAACTACTTTTTGCCGCTAAAATCTCGTCCGTAGCTAGTTCAAAACGCCGGGTAACGCAAACAAGATTTAGTGAAAAATTCTAGTGTTGACCCTGGTGAGTTTGCATTTGGCTGCAAAAATGTTAGCGAGTGGGGAGGGGAGGAGAAGGGAATTCTAGTCGGCGGCGACCGTTTATTTTTTAAAGGGACAGCAATGTCTGCAGGACCCCTTCCGAAAGCTAAAATTCTGACTTCGAGAGTATTTTATATGCCCTTCTCTCGCATTAATTGACCTCAAACTTGGGCAGGATGTCCATGAATAATCGTTCTTTCATATTCCCAAACTAGACGAGCAAGCGATCAGATTTAAGGGGAATTTTGGCGGGTAATCGAGTGGTGGTTCGCGGTTTGGCGGCGTCTAGTTGCATGCCTTGTCAATATTCATCTACATGAAGGACGTACTCGACTATGACCTGTAGCATCTCTAAAATGTATCGGACGACAGGAAGACACAGAGAACTGGTAAATATAATAAGTAAAGTTTATTTTTATACAAGTTTAAATATTTCAACTTTAGAATTAACGCTATATTCATCCTGCAAATTTGAGGTAAACAAGGCAAAATCCTGGGGAAAATCCGTTTGACAACTGCCCAAAACCAATTTTGAGGATGGTAAGCCTGTGTGATCAGTAAGCTACTAAAATCGTGGTACAAAGAAAATTGTAAACGGAAACGAGACAAAACTAAACAGTCATAGTTTCATCAAAGCAAGCCGCTCTTTTATTGTATGAGCTTATAAAAATAAGAATAACAATAGGCCCTGAGTGGCCTAAACTCGGGCCAGCTAGGAATAGGTGAATACATGTAGTTCATGGAGTTCTAGCATATTTTTGTCAACATGGTTTGTCATGCTTGTAATAATTTATATATAATAGAATGGACCTTTTGCAGGAATGCAATCACGTGTTGATCACATCTTAGCCATCTATCACGCGAACACTTGCTAGATGTTAGAACTAACAGCAAGGATCTCGCCAAACCCGTAGGTCGTCACTTTAACCTTCCTGATCATTGCATTAATCACATCACTGTATGCGGCATTTCTCTGCATCAAGGTACTACCGACACTCATAAACGCAAAGAACAGAACTTTATTTTCAAATTAGGCACTTTGTCACCTCACGGTATTAATGAACGCTTTTCGTTCATTTAATTTCAGAATTCACGTATTCACTCACACTTAGATCAGCATGTTTCCTTAGTTTACTCATCAACACTTGCTGTTAAAACTATTAGCATTTCTATTGTTGGCGCACTTTTCTTTGATCACAATTGATCCGAGCACATGTTTCCTCAGCGGTAATCATGCATTAGCGCAATTTTTTTTAATCCCAATTGATCCGAGTACATGTTTCCTCAGCGGTAATCATGCACTCGACACTATATAAACCGTTTCCCACCCACAATTCCCTCTTTTGCTCTGACGAAGGGCTAGCGCTCGAAATGTCAGCTGCTACTCGCTTTCCACGGCGGTTAGCATACCTCAATAGACTTTAGTTGATTACATACCAGTGTTTATCTTCCCCGACGACGCAGACCAACACTAGATTTACAGGAACTAGTTACCTATCGTATCACGGTATCAGACTGTCACGAGTGGATCTGGAGCATGTCGCATAAATATGTGATAAATTCCTGTGTTGTCCATTGTTCACGTGACCAGCACAGTGCAATCTGATTGGTACGGTGGCGAAAAGAACTCCTGGCCCGAGTAATTACAGTAATTGCTACAGAAAATAGGAAATTTAATTTGCTAGTAATTAATAACTTAATAAACTAGATGGCAAACAAATCTTAATTCATATATTTAAAGGCTCTTGTACGAGATCAGTAGTGTTATTAGCAAAACCTGTTTGTACATGCTATTTTCCACCTCCAATCGATTGTTGATCTATCTCAAATAGCGTTTTTTAAAGATAGCTTGCCATCCAGCATCCATGGCAACGTCTTTTCCATGGAGATCACAAGCTCAATTCATTTGTTAACAAAGTATTATACCAGCACATGACTGTTTCCTGAGGCCCTGTTAGGGTTTTAGGGATTATTTGGGTTGAATTTTACTATTACGGATTATTATCACGTCAATGACTTACGGATATTTACGTTTACAATATAAGGATACGGATTATTTCCAAAATTTACCCAGGATTACGGATTATTCAGACCCCCCTAACAGGGCCTCTTTCCTGCAAAAGGCCTATTACAACTGCTTCCAGTAATCATAATAAATCAATTTCATATAACACTGTCTCTGAACTTTATACCCATACTTTTCAACATTTTTAGAAATAAATGCTTTTCAGTAGTATTCATGGACTGATAATATTATTTCTAACTTCACTGGCCAAGCACATGGTGCTATTGGAGCATACATTTATGAAGCTTTGCCTTTAGCTAATAGCTATATCCCTTGTGAGTACTTAGTGATATGTAGTTCTAAATGTGAAATAAAGTCATCTATCTAGATCTGGATGCCGTTTTATTTTCGAGAAGATCGAGTGGTTAGTTTCCAAAATAATAGAAATTTATAACGAAACATGAGATTTCCACTCGTTTTCTTTGGCCTGGACAACTGAGAAATCGGGCCTTTTCCTGCTATATTTGATGTCATTAATTTTAACAGAAACGAATATTAAACAACAACAATGCAATCACTGAATCAGGTAAGTTTTGTGTCTTACTTACAAAAATATTTCACACGTCAGGCCACGTGCGTTTAGGAGAGCCAGCTAAATCCCTGATCCTTTCGTACAATGTGAGAAATTTCCATCCAAATTCCTCCTAGAAAAACTCAACATCTTGCCATTTCCATCGAAGAAACCCAAAACTTCCCTCGCGTTTTAGCCAAGATTCGTGTGGTGTTCGTCATGTCGAATACATTTCTAGTCTGGGTAAACTGAAAACGTCCTTCGGCTCCGACAAGGGCGCCAGTTGGAAGGCTTTCCCACGAATGAAGTTAAATAAAACATTAAGCTGTTCCAGGTGATCTCGCGAATTCCCGTTAGCCAATGAAATTGCGAATCGCGTTTTCAAGAAAAGAATCAATCCTATACAACCCTGCGTGCTTAGTTTCTTGTTTGTTTGTTAAAAAAAACATGGCGGCCTTACCATGTGCGTGTGTCAACTCTAATAGCTGATTAATTTTATGTACTTTGGAAGACATTACCAGTCAAACAGAAATGAAATTTATCTATCATGGATTCTACCTTGTTACAGAAGTTTATTCTTCGTGACAGTATCGGCGGAAGAAGCATGGCCCAAACGTGTACGAAGCTTGCTACGAAAAGCTCTCTCGATCCCTTGAAACATTTTGACCACAAACGGAATATCTTTTCGACTTCGAGGATCTTGAGCAACTTCAAGAATGGCCAGCTGGGCAGCACGAACCAATGTTGGGTCCTTTAGGATCGGCAACCTTTCGTGAGGATCTTCCCGAACAAAAGGAACAAAATGTGAATAGTTGTCCAACAAAGAGGTTTCCAGAGCACATGCCAGTACTTTGACATTGGACAGCTTTTCCAGTAGTTTCAACTTCTCTGGCTCCTCATGCAAAGTGATCACAATTCTGTTGTTTGGGGTTGAACCTGATTGTGAAAGCCAACTGGTCTTGGAATCCCACTTGTTCGGAAACACTAAACTTTCTCGGTTGCCTTCTGTTCTTACCTTGACTTTTCGTTCAAACTGTGGGAGATTACAAACATCAGCAGAGAGGGATTTATTGGAAATGCTCATCCCCATCACATGGTTGAAAAAGAAACGGATTCGGCGACGTTCTGATGAGTTAATGGCTTGATATTCTATTACAAACTCGAACCTGCTGGGATTGAGGTAGGCCTTGCACTGGAGGATTTCTTTAGAAACACGGCTGTCTGATCTTTGGAAAATTACTTCATGATTAATACAACAGCTATCGACATGGAATGAAATTACTCCTGTTTTGCCTTCCATTGACTGGTGGTACTCATCAGCACTCGCTTTACTGATGTACGAGGTTTCTTCACTGTTAAATGAATCTCTGCTGGGTGTTATTAGCTGTTGCATAAGTTCGTTGCAAGTTTCATCAAAATTCACTGGAACTGACACTTTCTGACTGGAAATGGCCCTGATGTCATCAGAACTAAGGTAGCTGTTGTGTTCATATCCCTGCAAGATAATAATAATAATAATATGTAGATTTATATAGCGCTATATTCCTATAGTTCAAAGCGCTTCACATTCAATATAAAATAGAAATAATAAAATAAAATAAAAATAACATTAAATAAATAATAAAAATAACTAAAGTTCATACAAACGCTTGCTTAAAAAGAAATGTTTTTACATTAGACTTAAAATGTGAAAGTGAGCATGACCGCTTTTCCCCCATAGGAAGCGAGTTCCAAAGAGTAGGAGCTGTAATTTGAAACGCGCGGCTTCCATACGTCTTTAGGCGGTAGCATGGTACTTTAAGAAGATGCTTATTCGAGGAGCGAAGAGTTCTTACAGGTACATATTTATCGAGGAGGTCAGAAATATAATGAGGTGCCATGCCGTTAAGAGCCTTGTAGGTCAGCAGAAGTATTTTATAGGAGATTCGTTCTTTAACTGGTAGCGAGTGAAGTTGCTTCAAAATTGGCGTTATCCTATCAAACTTTCGGGTGCGTGTGACCAGGCGCGCTGCAGCATTTTGCACTCTCTGTAGTTTATCTATCAGATAAGTAGGAAGTCCTGTAAGCAATGAATTACAGTTGTCCAGTTTAGAAGATATAAAAGCATGCACTAGTGTCTCGGTATCCTTCTGGGAAAGGCAGTTCCTAATCTTAGCTATATTGCGGATATGATAAAAAGCTATTTTACACACATTTTGAACTTGTTGCTCTAAATTCATGGATTGGTCGAATATTACTCCTATATTCCTGGCTGAAGTTGATGGAGATATGATTGCATCAGCGACATTAACAACTTGTATTTGCGGGCGCGGGCGATGTTGAACACTTAGCACAAGGAGTTCCGTTTTTCCTCTATTCAGCTTTAATTTGTTACATAGCATCCAAGCATCAATGTCTCGAGCACAGGCCTCGATTTTGGAGACTGCAGCTGCGGTTTCTTCTGGTGTGGGCTTGAATGACACATATACCTGGCAATCATCGGCGTAGAGATGGAACAATAGACCGTGACTTCGGATAATGTCACCAAGTGGGGAAGTGTACAGTAAATAGAGATATATAGGGTATCGACAGAGCACAAGGTTTGGATAGGAGGATATTGGTAGAGTTGTTTTTTACACCTGTGGATATGTAAGCTGGATTAGGCAAAAAAGAAACAACTGACTAATTTTGGGTTTCTGAAAAAACAAAATAGCAAATAGTGACTAGTGACTAGTAAATATAAGTTAAAGACTAACATAATGCAAGGCCTTCAATGAGTATAAAATCTGACGAGAGAATCATACTGTCAACATCCACCAGTAGTTGTTGACAATATAGGTTTTGAAAGGAAAAAGGAAACGTTACTTGATCTAAAGTTGGATCAAACTTTATCAAACTCATTAATAATTCATGAAGCAAAAACAAAGGAAATCACCAAGCGATAAGCAATCTTTAAATCTGTTAGAGATTTCGTCCTGATTTACATAAACTTTTGCTTCGATTTGCTCGGCCAAAATAAGTTGTATCGGCAAAATAACTGAAACACAAGTATCACTAATAATATTATTAACATTCATATTTCAATGTTAATCAGATATGTTTATTTCTTTCAATGAAATATTTTACTTGGAATAATATAAACTAATTGAGATTTTGAGACGCGATACCGAATTATATTGCCGGCCAGTTGGGAGAAAATATATTCCGTATTGGGCGGAGTCGCGCAGCGACGAAGCCCAATACGAAGAATATATTTTCTTCCAACGCCGGCAATATAATTCGGTATTGCGTCTCAAAATCTCAATTAGTTTTGTATCGCGATTCAACAGTTAAGTCGGGAATTGTTAAAAGAAAGAAGAGAATGAAGCACCAAACTTATTCTGATCGTAATTTCAATTCTCAAAAGGCGCCTAGTATATCTATGGCAACGGTTTCACGGCTTGAGTGGCGAAAACTTTCGCGACGTGTTTTGAAATCTCTTCAAAAATTATGAAAATTGTACTTTTAGCGAATAAGAGTGTTAGATTTCTGACGGAAACTACAATGCCAACCTTACCTTTAGGATTGAATGATGCTTATCTTGTAATTTACAGTGTTTTGATGGTGAAATTGTAGAAATCTTGCTGTTGAACAAACGACTTTTGACCTTGACCTGGAACCCATGTAACTGCAAGGGCTCGCGCAAGAGCCAATCAGAGGCTGGTATTCTGAGACGCAATACCATGTTATATTGGCGTCTCAAAAGTAAACAAAGTGATCAGTGAATCGTGATACTATGTTGTGTTGATGGTTACCTTCTCATTTCTGTTCTTTGTTTCAGTATCAGTTGGTTCCATCTTAGAAACACACAGTCATCAAATGGAATTTTCTGAAATTCAAATTTTGTTTTTATTTATTTTTTATTCATTTATTTTTTTGGTGCCATTTTTGTAGGATTTCAATGAAGGAATATAGCATACCTGGTCAACCACTGATCACTTACACAACAGTTATCACAATTATGTTTCGTGCTTTAAAAGGTAGCATATAAGGCTTTTGTTGTATTTTGTACTTGCTTGTCAGCAGTTTCACTAGTAGGTGTGGAACAATGCACGATTAACTCATTTCACCTGGTGGCCATCTTGGATTCAAAGTGAGGCAATCCTTTGTTTTTGCAAGGCTAAACTCATTCTGATATCCTTCAGTGTGAGACTAACCTAGCAAAAAAACAAATAATTATTGCCTTGGTTTTAATCCAAGATGGCCACCAGGTGAAAAGAATGAATTAGAAGGTTCACTGATATTTCCAAAGGTCATCTGAAATGTGCCCCGGAAGGAATTAAGTAAGCAGAACACTTAATTAAAAAGAATGATTATGTGTTCTTTTTAGACTAGAATGGAAATTCGGAAAATATTCATTTTTCAGATACACGTAAACATAAGTTCAGGATTTAACGAATAATGAGTCAGTTCATTTGAAAACACCTACCGATTTTTTCTTCAGTCGCTTAGCATAATTCTCATCATCATCTTGGTCATTCAGAGGGTGCTGTCGTTTCTGGGATACCTTTGCATCATCATGCTATCTTCTCTGTCAGCTATTTGACACAACTCATTATGAAAAAGCTGGGAGAGAATTAACTTCTGATATTCTATGGAGCTTGTAGTACCCTGCCTACCCCCACTGAATAAAAAGGTACCCCTTGTGGGCTGTTTCCATAACTGCATCTTTCCCGGCCTTGTCGATGTAGTATGAGGTGTAGACAACAATCTGCTTAATCGATGGGGTGACACAGCTTGTACCAAACATTACAACAAATTGAAAGCCAAGAAGTAGTCGAGCAGTGCATTCAAATTGGCAGCCAGTAAGCAAGGAAGGTGTGTCGAGTAAAGTATGATAGATAGAACTAATGCCACTAGTGAGCTTCTTAAAATGTCAAGAACAATTCCGGTGAACCCAGCTTCAGCAAGAAAAACAGGTATCTTCTCTCCAAAAGCCAAAACTCAAATTTCATCAAATTTGATGGAAAAGTCTTCTTTGTTAACAGTTCTAGCAAGTGTCGACAGTGCATTGTAGAATGGTTTAGAGGAGTCCAGAAGCCCTTAGAGAAAAGTATAGAAGCTTTATCATTTTACAACTAACCTATTCCTTCCTTAAATCTAGGATAAACATTAAACAGATCCATGGGTAGATTTTTTTCAACCCGAGTCCAGTTGTTTCAGGAAAGGTTAACTTTAGAAGTTACCCTCTCATAACAATGATCGTGAGCTAGCAGATAAATTTATTGATTTTTTCAGTGAAAAGGTACAGCTCATACGGGACAGTTTTCAAACTATGACTGGACTAGTCTGTTCAGACGCCCGGGATTTGCATGATGGTACAGGTACAGGTGGTACAGGTCTTTGTGAACTTTCAGAGTTTTCCCCAACATCAGTGAATGAACTTTCCACTTTGGTGAAATCCATGGCCTTGAAATCATGCATTCTAGACCCAATTCCTGGATCCCTTATGAAGGACTGCTATGAAGTATTAATGCCTGTTATTGCTGACATCATCAACATGTCCTTTGTGAGTGCCACTGTACCCTCATCCTTCAAAGAAGCTGTGCTGGATCCTATTATTAAGAAGGATAGTTTGGACCATGAGGTCTACAAGAACTTTAGACCAATTTCCAACTTGAAGTTTGTTTCCAAGGCAACAGAAAAAGTGGTTGATGTAAGACTAAATCGCCATCTTGAAAACGAGGACATGCAGGAGACCTTTCAATCTGCTTATAAGACAGGCCATAGTACTGAAACTGCTCTGACTCGCATTCATAATGATATCCTCCGAGCTATCGACGGTGGTGGGTGTGTCATTCTTGTGTTACTCGACCTCTCTGCGGCCTTCGACACGGTGGACCATCAACTATTACTTACTAGACTTGAACACCGCTTCAGGATAAATGGTAAGGCTCTATCATGGCTGAGATCGTATCTATCGAACAGATCTCAGTTCGTCAAGATTGCAAATGAGCACTCAATGATCCGGAATCTTCCATGTGGTGTACCTCACGGTCAGTGCTTGGACCTATTTTATATTCCATGTACACTACACCGCTTGCAGATGTTATCAGAAAGCATGGCATGAATTTTCACTTTTATGCTGATGATAGTCAGATCTACATGACATTCAACCCATTGAAAAGGGAGGAGCTGGTCTCTTCCAAGTCCGCTGTTGAGTCATGTATCCACGACATCAACAAATGGATGACTACTAATAGGTTATTGCTAAATGGAGATAAGACCAAATTTCTTGTATTAAATGCTCGCCATCGATCACCACCTCCTGATCTTGATTCTATCATTGTTGGATCTGACGTTGTATCTGTGTCCAAATCAGCGAGGAATATTGGCGTGTGGTTTGACGATGTTATGTCTATGAACAAGCAAGTAAATAGTGTGTGTAAATCGGCCTTTTACCATCTACATAATATTTCTAAGATTAGAAAATATATTTCCTTTCAACACTGTGAAATCTTGTTATATGCATTTGTAACAGCGAGACTAGATTACTGTAATGTACTTCTTTCAGGACTTAAACAAGAACAGATTCGCAAACTTCAATATGTTCAAAACTCAGCGGCACGCCTACTTACTGGTACACAAAGAACGGATCACATAACACCTATATTAAGGGAGCTGCATTAGCTACCCATATCTGCTAGAATTAGTTTTAAAATTTTATTATTACCTTTTAAGTCACTTAATGACTTAGCGCCATCATACTTAAAGGAGTTGTTAGTACCATATATCCCTAGAAGGACTTTGCGCTCCGCAAATAAGGGACTACTAGTACAGCCTCGATGTAACCTTAAATCGTATGGATATAAGGCTTTTTCGTATATAGCACTACAACTCTGGAATTCTCTTCCTACTAATGTTAGACACTGCAGCTGTCTTAGCACTTTTAAATCTATGGTTAAGACGTATCTTTTTGAGATTGCTTATAATCTTAATTAGAAAACCGTTACTTAGCTTTATAACTAGGATTAGTATTAATATAATATTTATCTTAAATATTGTAAAAATAGATTTTTAATTTACTATTTATATTGTAAATTAGCATGCAATTGGTTAATATCAATGTTTTAAATTCTTATTATTGTAAAGCGCCACTGGATTCTTAGTAGAAGTGCCGCTATAGAAATTCATTATTATTATTATTATTATTATTTCTAGGACAACATTAAATACATGTATGTAATAATTATTTAGCTGTACATTTTAACCTTGGGTTAGCAATTTATCTCTGGGGTAATGCTCACCCTTGCTTCAAACAACTGGGCTCAGGGTTTTATAGGGCACTCCTGGCACAAACAATTTTTGGAAGTTTTAATGAAAGGTCTACTCTTTAAGCTATTCTCCATGTAACCAAATATTCTCACCTCGAGAGCATAATTTTGCATAATTTTATCCTGTAGCCAATTCAATGAAACATTTACAGTCTGTTGTACATGTAGTTTTAATAACGATTGTGGCTAGTATTGTTTTCTGGCATGAAAAAAATGGCCAGACTTGTAAAATACAACTGTAAATGTTTATTGAATTTACCCCTGGATTTAATTATTGGTAAAACTTGTTACCTTACTGTATTCGTAATATTAAAACTGACTTACCTGTTGAACATTGACCAATGCGTCCAGTAATTGATTCTGCTGACCGAAAAGGAAGATGCGCTGATCCAGGAAAGTAGTCGACCAGATTAGCACCAACCAAATTTTCATGACCATGATTGCCAAGGTGGGACTTCACGCCTGTTCTGAACAGTCAACCCTCCCACTTAACCAAGCCCCATATTTATCAGCCAGTTCTTTAGCATCTTGAACTGTCCAAGAGGGCCAGTACTGACAAGAGTCATGTCCCCTACGGTTACTGTGCTCTAGGGCATCACAGATTGGATATGTAGACTTTGCAGAACTGTTACCAGTGTCAAGCCTTCTTTGCTTTCCATCTGCAGTGCATCTCATATAGATCTTGATGGGCTCTATCTGATTTGGGGGTTTGACTGCATCAAGGTTTTCAATCTGTTCGTACACACCCTTGAAACACGTACTTTGTGTATCATAGTCATCCTGTCCCAGATAAGCCCCACATGTTACAACAAGACTTTGCAAGTTGAATGGTTCCACAACTTTTAGTCTGGATGTTGTGATGCCAGTGGAAAAACGAGACCATTTCAACCATGGGGCAAAGTCAGTGAACTGGTATACTATCAATTCTCCCTTGGGAAAAGTAATGGCATTCTGCATTCCTGGCCTGGAAAGCAAGTATTCTAAGTATTTGGCCACATTAACTGTAGCTACAACAATCCCATTACTTTTTTCCTCGAATGTAAGGGCTACCTGTGTACTCAATTCTTCCTTCTTTGCATTTAGACATTTCACAATGACATCTTTTTGGGGGAAGATATTAATCCCCAACACTTCAGAAATCTTTCCCCCCCCCCCCCCATGTATTTCGTAAAATGTCTTGTGTATCCCTTTGGCTGATACGCAGTGACCCCACAAGCCCACAGGCAAAATCTAAAAATCTTTCTTTGTGTTTTTCATACACCATTGGCATGAGAATGTCCTTAAAAAGTAACTATTCATTCTCTCCTTTTAAGATAGATTCACACACGAGATGCTTGTTTTTCTGCACAAAAGCTATCACTTGCTTGTTATCACCACTATGACAGTTGCATGAAGATGGCTTACTGGTTGGGCTTTCGTTAAAAAAGGGACTGCTAGTTCGGGATACTTATGCAATAATGCATCCCTTGTTTTCTCAAAACAAGAAGCAATGTGGCGAACCTGTAGCCCTCTTGAAGTGTTAGCACTTTCAAGCAAAAACTCCCATGGTTTGACTAATTTACTCAAACGAGGCAAACAATGTTTCTTAAGTTCTTCAGCAGATAACTCGGCAATAAATGCTTTAGGCCTGGATGAACGGCTACTAGGGGCAAGTTTTTCACGAAAACATGCAGAAATCACCTCAGAAGCACTATCTCTCGGTCTTCCCCGGGGTCTTATTTTCACATTTTCGGACTTATGTGAAGGAATTTCACGATAATGACGAAGAAGATTACTGTAGCAGTTTGAAGAATGGCAACAAGTAGAGTATTCACACGGCAAATGCTGCACGCGCCCAGTTATATTATCGGCCATATCAACTGAACTACATCAAATTGCCGGCTCCATGATTTTTAAATACCCGGCCCTAGGCAAAGCTTAGCCAGATGTAAACATTGACAGGCCGGGTCAACATAACAAAGTTCCCGCCAAAACATAAAAATCGACACAAGTATTAAAATAAGCTGATTTATTACCATAAACATCAAGACATATAAAGTTGATTATTGTTCAAACCTCAATGAAGAATGTGTCCGGTTATTTGGTCCAAAACAACTCCGATTCGGTTGCAAAATGCCATGCTGTTGAATGTTGTTCCATCTCCGAGCCTGAGCCAAATCACAACACTCGGGAGAATTCGTCGATTTTGCCAAGTCACAGTGTATATATACCAAACGCTAGAATTATACAGAATATATCTTTACACGTGTCTTTCCTTTTAAAGCAATGCACTTTCTACTTCAAGAAATAGCTCTAAAATGGCATCTAAAGTCGAACCCCTTCCATAATGGCCGCCAGATTTTCATGCTTGTAAGCGCGCAGTCATGTTAGGGATTGATTCTTTTTTCGGTCACGGAAATCATGCATTGCGCGCTTTCCGAGATCACCTGGTTTACATTTGAGACCGCGACGGACTCTCCGGGTCTGACCACCATCTTGTTTTCACTGTGGTCCGCAGTTTTCCGGTTGACCCTCCCTCGGGAAATATTGTCCATCGAACAAAGAGTGC
This sequence comes from Actinernus sp. WN-2022, assembly GCA_030867875.1. Taxonomy (NCBI): domain Eukaryota; kingdom Metazoa; phylum Cnidaria; class Anthozoa; order Actiniaria; family Actinernidae; genus Actinernus; species Actinernus sp. WN-2022. The sequence goes on from JAOWCC010001634.1 coordinate 54,880,019, forward strand.
AATCTGATTGGTTGGAGGCGAAAAAGCTCGACTTGAAAAAAAAAAAACATTTACGATTTAAGGCTCGTGCCGGCCGAAGGCCTGGCCCGAGTAATTATTACTTACAAGTTTGTTCGTATCCTTCTACATCTCTTTTTGTCAAGTCACTCAAGAAGTCAAGTGATTTTCAACCGGCACGTTTTCAACTCAAATCTTCCACAAACATGCCCAATTTTGTCTCCTTTCGGGTTTCTTGTAAAGTTGGGTTTCTCGGGTTTCTCGGGTTTCTTGTAAAGTTGTGATTGAACCGCAGTGCATCTAATTAAAATATAGGTCAGTTTTCATCCATAAAAAAAGTATTTTTGATGTCGAAAAACAAACTGTTGTAAACGCCACGAGATTCAACTAATGAAAGTTGTCGAATCTCGGTGCAGACAGTCAAGCTAGCTTATTGCAGACTGGAGTATTCAGCCAAGCCCCCAAACTGGTCATTGTCGGAGGGAATAGGAGAAACTGTACATCCAATTCGACCGATTATTGTAGACTTTACTCCAACAACAGTTGCGACTATTTCACGTCCACAAAACAGGCACTTTTGCGCATGCGTTAATTTCTTCACTTCCGGTTTCAACAAATCCTAACCATTTTGCGCGCTTTCACTAAACACCAAACTTTTTCTCGTTAAAATGTTGTTGACCACGTTCTCCACAAAACCTAGCATGGATTTTGGAAATCGACAATAAATGCCAAAGTTATGGCTTTTCATTCACCAAAAAAGCTTAAATTGGACTGAAAAGTGTTGTAAAATCTTCAATTTGTAATGGCAAACGCATACTCGGTTTTATGCACCTTAAAGGGGCCGTCTCACCCACAGTGCTTAGCGTTCTTTTGTTATTGTTTATATCCGGGACTTTGACCTCTTGTTCACGGCGGAAACCTCACGAACTGAGCGTATTCTTTATGTTGTTGACATGATAAGTTTGATTTGAACATGGATGACCTTGATGAAACTAAGAGTACCTTACAAGTGGAATGTGAAGTCAACAAAGTGTTATACAGCAGTACTTGGCTGTACTATAACATTTACCGCTCACCCGTTGCTGCTATAAACAGAGAACAGTCTCTCCGGGTAATACTAATAATTATGAAATCGTGAGGTTTCTCTGGGGTTCCTCTCTGTTCTATTTTTACTTGTAGACAGACAGAGAGAGAGAGAGTTTAGAAATTTTCTGATTTTGATGACGTCATCATTACGTCACATTACGTGACTCTTCCAACTTAAATTAGAATCTAAGTAAATACCAAGGTATTTAATACTACGTTCTTTCCTAATAGTTTTTCCATTAATGGTCAAGTTTATAGCAAAAGGTACTCTTTTTTGACGCGTATGAAATATAACATAATTTGTTTTACTTACATTAAGGGATAACTTATTACAAGCTAACCATAAATTCATGAATGCTAAATTGATGTTTATGAGATGTTCTTGAACTGGCAAGTCTTTATTAGAGTAAAACAGATTTGTGTCATCAGCAAACAAGTAACTGAAATTCAAACAGCTCAGAACAGAATCGTATGTCATTGATATAAATTAGAAATAACAGAGGGCCAAGTAATTAATTTCTATTAATTAATTATCTAATTTCTCCGAAGTTGAACTGCCAATTGATACAAATTATCTTCTATTCTGTAAATAAGGGGCAAACCATTCAAGTGCTATACCTCTGTTGCCATAATGTTCAAGCTTCTTTAAAAGTATTTTGTGATTCACAGTATCAAAAGCTTTACTGGGGTCAAGGAAGATTCCACAAGAAAATCTCCCCTCCTCAATAGAGTTTTGGATTTTGTCAGCAATAAGGGATAACGCATAAATGGTTGAATGATTTTTACGAAAACCAAACTGTTTATCACTTATAATTTTAAATTTATCAAGATAATCTATCAACCTATTATGCATTAGTCTTTCTAATAATCTATTGAAAATTGACAGCAAAGAAATCGGACGATAGTTATTAGCAGAAGCCCTGTTCTACGACAGCCGTATCCTATAGGATATGGTTACGGGTTGCCCGGATTTGCAGTTTTTGCAGTTAACTGCTGACTTAAGCCATCCTAGACTGAGCCGCAGTAAACAAAATGCGGCTCAATCGGGGCTTTTTATATTTTGACTGCAGTATCTCTGCATATGAAAGATGTTGCGCGCTTAATTGCGCCAATGCCAGACGAGATTTGTTTATATTTCGTCGACATGCTTCCGCCAGGACAATGTATAATCTATATATAACCCCCAGAGATTTGGTGTGGTTCACATTTTTTTCTTTACCCTCTGTATGAACGTTGATGGTACAGTCACTTTGAGTTTGTAGTTTTTGGCGAGACCCAATAACCATAAACTCAGTTTTAGCGATATTAAGATATTAAGCTTGTTTCCTTTGAGCCAGATATTTGCATTTTTTGGTTCCGCATTGATTTTTGTTTCAAGATCTCTCTGGCTTGAGGCGGCAAAGCTGATATTAGTATCATCGGCGTACATTCTTGTTAATCCCTCGTTTAGGCAGTTTGACAGGTCATTAATATAAATCAATAAGAATAATGGTCCAATTATCGACCTGTGAGGGACTCATGTGGTTATTCACATGGCATTTGTGACTTCTATTTGATAGATAGTAGTCAAACCATGCCAGGGCATTTCGGTCAATTCCATATTTCGCTAGTTTTTGCTTTATAATTTTGTGATTAATAATGTCAAAGACCTTTCTTAAACACGAAGATGCGCTATAAAAGGGATCGCTCCGCCCCCATTTGTTTTGCATATTAATTAGTTTCCAATATGGCGGTCAACCGTTCAAAATGGAACAAAGTCCGTTAAAAACATATCCACCATTTCAGCGTCTTTAGAGCCCCCAAAAAGATTGTTTTCTACGATATTTACTTATACGAGAGAATAAATGAGACTATATGGCTGGAAGGTCTTTCTTTTTCCTTTACATTGCAATTTTCGACTCGCTGCGCGGAAACCCTCTCGCTCATCAGTCCCGCTCCTTTTGTATCTTTGAGCCCTCATTTCTTCTAAAGTCATTGGTGAGCAGTTTCATTCACAAATGTATGCTCAGACATCTATATATAAGGATCGTTTCGAGTCCAGCTTTGTTGCACATCTTCTGGTCGATCGACATAATTGTTAGAGGTGTTGAGAAGTTGTTTTGATTATGCTTTCCTTGTACATTTATGGCAAAAATAATTGATCATAATCGTAGAGGAAAAAAACTGTTTCGCAATGGAAAGGGTTCATTTGGAAATTTCAATCTGTATCCTAGCCAGTTTACACTTACTGCGAGATGCAGTAGAGTCAATGGCTGAAGGAGTTCCGGCGTTCATTTCGGAATATTTACCTTTAACAACATGGCCAAATCCTTTCGAAAGCATCAAAGCGTCTTTTCCGATGCCTCGAAAACTTGGACGCGTGCCATCAACGCCGTCAATATATCTTCGGAAAATCAAACGTCATTCGGAAAGCCAACGGCGAGTCGTCGAGTCACAGAAAAAAACGATGAATAAATTATCTCGCATCCACCTACACCCAATAACTCGTTCTGCACATGCGTGCATCCACGAGTTAAAACGGGTGATACCCTAGCCAGTTTCCATTCAGTAGGAAAGATTCGAGATAATATTGATTCAATAAAATATAGTTTGTAGATAAGTAAGAGGGTCAACGTCCATTCCAGGGAACTCGCGTACTAAGTCATCGCCAATGTTTCTGAAATGACGGTTAAATGTCTCAGCAATGTCAACAGAAGAACCGAGAGATTGATCTCTTAATTCAGTTCATTTCAGAGACATTGGTTGATGTGCTTTGTCGACTTTGCAGGTCATTAATTAATTTCCAAGGTTTTCTTGGGTCATTTTTATTGTAATCCACGGGATTTTTTGTTTCGAGTTCTTTTTGTCTTAAGTGTTTCTGTCTTTCATGTAGTTATTGACTGACTGCTTTTAGAATAACTGTAATCTAGAACTAATTTGGATATTTGATGTATTTGGAAACGTTTTCAAAATATGCAAATTAGCTATTGTTTTAACGAATTTGCATATTTGCTGTATTTTGAAATCTTTTCCAAATACAGCTAATATGCAAATTAGTGGTGCTATCCCTGGTTTCCATGTATTACCACGTGATCTGAAGCCTGCGCCTGGCAGCCTAGCCTTTCTTTTTAGCAAACAATACACATCCACCTAAATTCAATTTTATATATTGATTATATTCTTACGTGGCAGGCACGAGTCTAAATCTGCAGGCCGTTTTTTTTTTTGTTCGGTGCAACAAAATTTCTGCGCATGCGTTAAATTATGCATTAATTGTTGGCGCTAATAGATTTCTCTCCAGTCCAGTCGCCAGATTCTGCGGACGCTATTTGACGTACGTTTCGTAGGTTTTATGCGACATTTCATTTTACTCTCGGTCATAATACATACCAACGCAAACACCGTGATCGGTAGGCCAACACTAAAATATTTTTGACCGTGTTTTTGGCTGGTTTACCGATCTCGTATCGAGACCTGTGTACGTTTCCGTTACACAGGTATACTGAATAGCTGATATTTTAATATATCGAAGTATACTGAGCGATTTACTAGCAAATACATATACTGTGGTTGAGCAGTTATGGGTTACTATGCTCTATCGAAGTCTGAAGACATCTGAACTCCTGAACTGTGAGAGCAACACTGTCACTCACCAACACGAAACCAGAAATACATACTCAGCACAGAATTAATTTATGATGAGCCAAGCAATATTCAACTCTCGAGGTAAACTTAAACAAGAAACCTCTCACAGCCGAGGTTTTGGTTCGAGAAATTAAAGGCTTCCAACAATTCCCTTTATAGTTCTGTAATATAATGAGCAGACTGAAGTTTTGGGAATGAGGGTAAAGCTTTTAATTAGAGATAACCAACAGGCATTTCAGTTAATAATCTTTAATCCAACAAATACCAAGATGGACTCGTAATGGCTCATCACAGCAGATAAAGTTACATAGAGGCACACAAATTGGCATAGCTAGCTCCATCACAGGATGGAAAGGATACAACTTATAATATGGTACAATATAAACATACATTTGAGACAATCATCGATTAGTACTCGGAACCTGCAGTATAACAGAACAGCAGACTAAATTGTAAACGTGTGTTACATGAATAAGTAGTGTTTAAATTAAAAGGTCAACTTCTTTAATTTACATACGAGAAAAACAAAAATATTAAATTACATATATACTAGGGGAGCAGAGAATGAAAGTCACCGCGCTACCGGCTACTCCTAAAGACTGCTAAATTCAGCTAATAATTCTTCCCTTTGGTTATTACTAAGAGGATTTCAAATGAAAGTGTATTTCATCTTCAATCTAATGTGGCCCGAGTGAAAGCCCAGATGGGCTCTTGTTCGTTTAGTTTTAATTCTTAGATTACGACCGTTAGGGAGAACAGTTCCTAAATAACACTTACTTATTTTGCTTTTATGAACGTAGTATTTGAAATTGGGAGAGAACAGCATCGAGTATTCACGTGACTTTCGATTCTACATGACAACGCGCTTACGGAACCCACACTACCTGCCAGAGATCTCGGTGAAAGTGACACTGCTGAATTTTATGATCACCCCCCTTGGTTTGGAGGACCAGCTACTCGGCACTGTTGCTGCTAAGGAGAAACCCGAATTAGAAGAGAAAAAGAACGAACTGATTCTAGAGAGCGCCAAAAACAAGAAACAGGTAGGATACGTGTAAGGAGTTTTCCTGGCCTCTGTAACGAGTGTTACAATCAATGACGTAGCATCAGCTGCATTCCAGTGAGGTGTTTACGCAGATTCTATGTTTTGCTTTTCAGCTAGACATTCAAAGGCAAAGGAGGACTATATAGTTGTATTTTGTCTCACGATAATTTTATGTGTTACTTGTTAAATGATTAATCAATGATTTGCTGGTCTAGCTAAAAGAAATCGAAGACAAGATTCTGGAAGTGCTTTCGTCGTCTGAGGTAAAAATGTGTCAGTTGTTGTTGTCGCTATTATTACCATTCTGTACGAGATTTGTGTTAATTGTTTACAATTGAACATTCTACAATGTTTGCAGGGCAATATTTTAGAAGATGAGACTGCCATTACAATCCTATCCTCGTCTAAAGTCCTGTCGGAGGAAATTTCCGCAAAGCAGGTAACATACATACACTCAGTTGCAGTTAAAGCTGTGCACTTTCTTTTCACCCGCATTGTGTAACAAAGTTTTATTATAATGCGGGTATGTTATTTACTTTTAGCGAGAACAGTAGTTTTGCAAGTAAAACATTTAGCTTTGTCATCGTGACACTTGTGGGCCATCTACATCATGTAGTGCAAATTATATAATAATCAGTCCGAAACGTAGACTCTGATTGGTCAAGAGCCGTGTGTTATTGGAGGACACACATGGATGGCGTCATGAACGCGCGCAACTCGTTTTGATTGGATATTTTCACATAGATTTTAGTTTGCGATTATTTTATAAAACAGATAGATTCCATTCTGCCGTATGTCTGTCCTCTTATACATACACAGATGACGAGAACATCAGATATGCCACTCGACTGCATCTCGTGGTGCGCTCTTCACGCTGTGACGTCACCTGTATATCTATAAGAGAACATCAGATATGCCACTCGACTGCATCTCGTGGTGCGCTCTTCACGTTGTGACGTCATCTGTATATCTATAAGAGAACATCAGATATGCCACTCGACTGCATCTCGTGGTGCGCTCTTCACGTTGTGACGTCACCTGTATATCTATAAGAGAACATCAGATATGCCACTCGACTGCATCTCGTGGTGCGCTCTTCACGTTGTGACGTCATCTGTATATCTATAAGAGAACATCAGATATGCCACTCGACTGCATCTCGTGGTGCGCTCTTCACGTTGTGACGTCATCTGTATATCTATAAGAGAACACCAGATATGCCACTCGACTGCATCTCGTGGTGCACTCTTCACGTTGTGACGTCACCTGTATATCTATAAGAGAACATCAGATATGCCACTCGACTGCATCTCGTGGTGCGCTCTTCACGTTGTGATGTCACCTGTATATCTATAAGAGAACATCAGATATGCCACTCGACTGCATCTCGTGGTGCGCTCTTCACGTTGTGACGTCATCTGTATATCTATAAGAGAACATCAGATATGCCACTCGACTGCATCTCGTGGTGCACTCTTCACGTTGTGACGTCATCTGTATATCTATAAGAGAACATCAGATATGCCACTCGACTGCATCTCGTGGTGCGCTCTTCACGTTGTGACGTCATCTGTATATCTATAAGAGAACATCAGATATGCCACTCGACTGCATCTCGTGGTGCACTCTTCACGTTGTGACGTCACCTGTATATCTATAAGAGAACATCAGATATGCCACTCGACTGCATCTCGTGGTGCGCTCTTCACGTTGTGATGTCACCTGTATATCTATAAGAGAACATCAGATATGCCACTCGACTGCATCTCGTGGTGCGCTCTTCACGTTGTGACGTCATCTGTATATCTATAAGAGAACATCAGATATGCCACTCGACTGCATCTCGTGGTGCACTCTTCACGTTGTGACGTCATCTGTATATCTATAAGAGAACATCAGATATGCCACTCGACTGCATCTCGTGGTGCGCTCTTCACGTTGTGACGTCACCTGTATATCTATAAGAGAACATCAGATATGCCACTCGACTGCATCTCGTGGTGCGCTCTTCACGTTGTGACGTCATCTGTATATCTATAAGAGAACATCAGATATGCCACTCGACTGCATCTCGTGGTGCGCTCTTCACGTTGTGACGTCATCTGTATATCTATAAGAGAACATCAGATATGCCACTCGACTGCATCTCGTGGTGCACTCTTCACGTTGTGACGTCACCTGTATATCTATAAGAGAACATCAGATATGCCACTCGACTGCATCTCGTGGTGCGCTCTTCACGTTGTGACGTCATCTGTATATCTATAAGAGAACATCAGATATGCCACTCGACTGCATCTCGTGGTGCACTCTTCACGTTGTGACGTCATCTGTATATCTATAAGAGAACATCAGATATGCCACTCGACTGCATCTCGTGATGCACTCTTCACGTTGTGACGTCATCTGTATATCTATAAGAGAACATCAGATATGCCACTCGACTGCATCTCGTGGTGCGCTCTTCACGTTGTGACGTCATCTGTATATCTATAAGAGAACATCAGATATGCCACTCGACTGCATCTCGTGGTGCACTCTTCACGTTGTGATGTCACCTGTATATCTATAAGAGAACATCAGATATGCCACTCGACTGCATATCGTGGTGCACTCTTCACGTTGTGACGTCATCTGTATATCTATAAGAGAACATTAGATATGCCACTCGACTGCATCTCGTGGTGCACTCTTCACGTTGTGACGTCACCTGTGCATCAATAAGAGAACAGACGCACGGCAGAATGGAATATATTTGTTAACAATACCGCATGGAAGTTAATTATGTGCAACTGTAGCCTAAAGGTCATTGTTATCTATCGGTTTCAAAACAATCCGTTTGTAGACGGTGTTACCTTAGTGAAATTTTCAATCCTGGAATGGATTTTTAACGATACTGAGGTTTTGATGTCTGTTCTACCGACGAAACTTTTAAAATTCCTACTAATGAATTAATAACATACCTTTACAAACGAGGTTATAACCGCACATTCCTTAATAAACAAATAGAACGCGCTGATAACATTCCTCGCAACGACGCTCTACAGACCACTAACTCACAAAACTCTACCCACCGTATACCTTTTGTTATTACATATAACCCAGCACTTCCCCATATCTCTAATATAGTACGCAAGCACACTAATATACTATTTTCTTCCAACCGCTGCAAAGACGTCTTTAAGCAATTGCCTCGAGTTGCGTATCGACGTAGTTCTATCCTTCGTGACCTTTTGATCAAATCACAACTAGCACGTAACACATCTAATCAATCTAAAGCTCCGCCAGGTTCCTTTCGCTGCGGACAAGATTGTGCAACTTGTCCCTACATTACTAACGGCCTCAATCAATACACATTTCATTCCACTGGCGAGTCTCGCTTTATTAATTCACACACTACCTGTAATACCAAAAACCTCATATACATGATACAATGTAATCGTTGCCATTTGCAATACATAGGTGAAACTAAGCGACGCCTCAAAGACAGATTTAACGAACAAAGACGGCAGTAGACAAGCCTAACATTAAATCTAAACCTACTACAGTAACTGTATCTGAACATTTTCTTTCTAGACCTAACCACTCTTACACCGACATGTAACTTATCCCTCTAGAAATAATATACTCCTCAAGAGACTCAATACGTAAAGCCAGAGAAGCGCACCTTATAGATAAAGCTAAAACTCTAGAACCATATGGTATGAATATACGTGATGAAACATAGTGCTTAACTCTTATAATACTCTTATACTATTTTGCTACTTCAAGTTTTGGTCTACGTCACTTCCCGTTTCCGCAATTTCTATTGCGAAATTTACCACATTTATAGATCTTCTTACCTTAGAGCTCTTCACTTGTAACATCTAGTACCTGAAGAAGGCTGGTTTGGCCAGCCGAAATATTGTAATATTCAATAGAAAATCCTACGTTGTGTCAAAAATGAATTGCTAGAAGAAGAAGAAAATTCAAAACAAAAATTGAACAATGCATTAGTTCCTTTGCAAAAATTGTTTTTGTGCTTGCATGATTTTTTTTGGGGGGACATGTAGCCTTGCACAAATTTTGTTTTGGACTAAATTTTCAGACAAATTTTCAGACAATTCTTGTAAATAGTTCGCTTTTAACTTTTTGAACAGGAATGAAAAGCTTAAAGTGCAACTAACCCCTTTTGCAATTTTTATACATATAAATCTTTGAAAGGTTTTGAGTACTTCTGCGAAGAAATGTTTGGCCTACAGAGAATACTCTATGTTCTATGCTTGTTTAAAATGGTGAAATTTTGACCTTTCCTGACCCATGACTGCGTAAGAAAAAGCCTGGGTCGATTCTTGATCTTACGAATGAGGCAGCACATGTAAGTAGTATTGGAGGCACCGAATTAGCCGTTTTTTTGCGGCGTTATGTTAATTTTTGGTGAGCTCTCATTAATTCAATGATGTCACGGTACTATTGTCTTAGACTCATGAATAAAGTGAGGTGGTTTCTCATTATCTATTGTCTTTCCGCATGAACAAAGTGCGGCGCTCTCATGAATAAAATGGGGGGTGAATAAATTATCTATTGTCTGGAAATTGAAGTGGAATCTCATTAAATGAAGTGGAATCTCATTATCTATTGTTCCTTTGGATGAGGTCATCGATCTATTCGGGCATGTTTGGGCAAAGCCTATTGTTTGGGGTCGTCTGTAAAACCAGAACCTGGGTCTCCGAATCAGTACAACCCAAAGCCTTGAACAAGATGGTAGGATCTCGAGGCAATCATGGAGGAAGATAAGTTGTACGCTGTAGCCTATACACCTGATGGGGATAGATTTGGAGAACTAACTGAGTATGGAAAGAGTGCATCAAACAAGTCTGGCATAAGCATCCCCGGACATCTGTATGATTTTTTATCAAGGGAAAATATTTTCACTGAAAACTACCAAGCATTTGCTGAATTGTACAAAGCACACAAGATTAAAGGGTAGTTAAGGGAGTACTATTGGCCTGAGAAGAACGAAGACACTTTGCTAACCTGTGATTCTTCACTAGACTTTTATTACTTACCCAAGCACATTATTGAAGGGGGATTTTACCACAAGAACACAACCGGAGACGGATTCGAAAAGATAAAAGTCTTTGACGAGTTCCCTAACGTGTGCAGAATCATTAAGAGTATCTTAATAGACTTGACCACATCCAACGCTGAGAAGATAAATTATATGCGGCTATTGATCCCGAAGGACCAACCCGTTTCCGTAAAACTATTCCAACATTTAGACCTTTTTCCTAAGTATGGACACCATTTCCAGGAACTGCAGGAGGAGTTTGAGACAATGCAGAATGGTAGAGAGGGAAATGAAACTTCCTAACTATATGGTGTAGCTTTCTGTGATCACTGGGTTCAACGCTTAACCCTATGGGGAGAGCGCATGATGCGACTTCGCGGTGTAGATGTTTCTACGTGGGATACAAATATAGAAACTATCCTTAAAGGGAAGTGGAGCGATCGATCCTACAAACCTGATGCTGAGCCAGAGTTAGCTACATTCATACGCGGATGGAAGACTGATGAATATCAAGTTCTGGCAGACCTCTTCTTAGAGTGTGTATCTAATGGAAACCTGAAATATGAACGATACCAGCGGAACACTAGCTATGGGGAAAGAATAGAGCTTGAAGAGAAGAGTCATGTACTCTTACCTCATGACTCTGGATTGCATTTTTCTTATTTACCGTATGATCTAGTAGAGGGAGGGTTCTACGAGGTGTTCAGAAATCACTTTCAACTTTGCCTAGATTATTTAAAAGTTCACTGGGTTTTTTACGAGATGTTAAAATTAATGTCGGCAGTTCTGTACGATCCAAATACTGAGGATCGGGAAAAGATCCATCACCTTTGTGCATTACTTCCTAAAGGAAAGATAGATGCAAAAAGTTTGTGCAAGGCAAAGATGTTTGATGAACTAGATATTTTCCCTGTCTATGGCAAAGAACTTAGGGGATTGCGGGATGCATCACTTACGATTGAAAAGCAAGTAAGCCATATGATTTTGTAAATACCTGTAAGTACCTTGTGAGATGAAATAAATTATTGGTGAAAGAACGTGTCTCTGGATTGTCCCTCGAAATTCGAGAAGTTGAATGAAAAAAGTAATAAATATCTCGCAATATCTAAACCCCTTTGTAGCGTAAATAGTTAGAACAAACTACTCGTCATAGGTCTATTTTCCTTTACAGTTAATAACTCATAAGATAATTGTATACAAAGTCCGGTATGGTTCATTAGATCAACTCTGCTATTGTTCTTAGGGATTAGCGATAACTGAAGGGCCTATTGTTTTGAGGAAAACTCTTGAGATGCAAATTCTTCTCTAAAACTGAACTATAATTACCATACGAATAAAAACAAACCACCAGATAAATTAAACAAAGTTTATTCAATCTCAAAAACACCAATTTACAGTTCGTTTTCCTGATAAGAATCTTCAGTCATTTCATCATCTGAGTTGGAACGATTAGCAGCCGTCGTTTATATCTTTACTCTTCAAGGATCGGGAGTATAATGTCAGACCCTTAAAAGTTTCCAACTTTATAGAAAACAAATTGGCGTGGTCACTACGTTTAACAAATGTCGATTAGCTGATTTAGCTAAGGTCTCTCAGTTAGACCAACATTATAAGCAGGATTCCTAACCAACATATTTTCCATTATCAACAACTGGATTTTCATTCCTCGACAAAAACCTTCTTTTTTGAAGTTTTGCTTCTTGTAAATAGGGTTTTCGTTCTTGAGTTGATAACCTATGGACTTGTGCCAAGTGGTTGGATAATTTAACAAGATACTTTGATCCACAATTAGGTACAGGGCAGTTTTTCAAAGTCCGATTTTCCATGTTCACTCGTTGAAAGTTAGTATCAAATAGCACAAATCTACTTGATCGTTCCTTTTATCTCCTTTCATCCCTTTTGTCGCCTTTCGTCCCTCTTTTTTTCGTTTTGAAATAAAAAAAGAGGGATAAAAAAAGAAAAAAGCGGGACAAAAGGCGACAAAAGGGATGAAAAGGATGAATGGAGATAGCTATATCCGAATGTGAACACGTCTCTTGTCAGTAGGCCCTTTCGTCCCTTTTGTCGCCTTTCGTCCCTCTTTTTTTCGTTTTGAAAAAAAAAAAAAGAGGGATTAAAAAAAGAAAAGGCAGGACAAGAGGCGACAAAAGAGATGAAAACGATGAACGGAGATAACTATATCCGAATGTGAACACGTCTCTTGTCAGTAGGCCCTTTCATCCCTTTTGTCGCCTTTTGTCCCGCTTTTTTTCCGTTTTATCCCTCTCTTTAAAAAAAAAAAAAGAGGGACGAAAGGCGACAAAAGGGATGAAAGGAGATAAAAGGAACGATCAAGTAGATTTGTGCTATTTGATACTAACTTTCAACGAGTGAACATGGAAAATCGGACATTGAAAAACTGCCCTGTACCTAATTGTGGATCAAAGTATCTTGTTAAATTATCCAACCACTTGGCACAAGTCCATTGGTTATCAACTCAAGAACGTAAACCATATTTACAAGAAGCGAAACTTCAAAAAAGAAAGTTTTTGTCGAGCATCTCAAGAGTTTTCCTCAAAACAATAGGCCCTTCAGTTATCGCTAATCCCTAAGAACAATAGCAGAGTTGATCTAATGAACCATACCGGATTTTGTATACAATTATCTTATGAGTTATTAACTGTAAAGGAAAATAGACATGTGACGAGTAGTTTGTTCTTACTATTTACGCTACAAAGGGGTTTAGATATTGCGAGATATTTATTACTTTTTTCATTCAACTTCTCGAATTTCGAGGGACAATCCAGAGACACGTTCTTTCACCAATAATTTATTTCATCTCACAAGGTACTTACAGGTATTTACAAAATCATATGGCTTACTTGCTTTTCAATCGTAAGTGATGCATCCCGCAATCCCCTAAGTTCTTTGCCATAGACAGGGAAAATATCTAGTTCATCAAACATCTTTGCCTTGCACAAACTTTTTGCATCTATCTTTCCTTTAGGAAGTAATGCACAAAGGTGATGGATCTTTTCCCGATCCTCAGTATTTGGATCGTACAGAACTGCCGACATTAATTTTAACATCTCGTAAAAAAACCAGTGAACTTTTAAATAATCTAGGCAAAGTTGAAAGTGATTTCTGAACACCTCGTAGAACCCTCCCTCTACTAGATCATACGGTAAATAAGAAAAATGCAATCCAGAGTCATGAGGTAAGAGTACATGACTCTTCTCTTCAAGCTCTATTCTTTCCCCATAGCTAGTGTTCCGCTGGTATAGTTCATATTTCAGGTTTCCATTAGATACACACTCTAAGAAGAGGTCTGCCAGAACTTGATATTCATCAGTCTTCCATCCGCGTATGAATGTAGCTAACTCTGGCTCAGCATCAGGTTTGTAGGATCGATCGCTCCACTTCCCTTTAAGGATAGTTTCTATATTCGTATCCCACGTAGAAACATCTACACCGCGAAGTCGCATCATGCGCTCTCCCCATAGGGTTAAGCGTTGAACCCAGTGATCACAGAAAGCTACACCATATAGTTAGGAAGTTTTATTTCCCTCTCTACCATTCTGCATTGTCTCAAACTCCTCCTGCAGTTCCTGGAAATGGTGTCCATACTTGGGAAAAAGGTCTAAATGTTGGAATAGTTTTACGGAAACGGGTTGGTCCTTCGGGATCAATAGCCGCATATAATTTATCTTCTCAGCGTTGGATGTGGTCAAGTCTATTAAGATACTCTTAATGATTCTGCACACGTTAGGGAACTCGTCAAAGACTTTTATCTTTTCGAATCCGTCTCCGGTTGTGTTCTTGTGGTAAAATCCCCCTTCAATAATGTGCTTGGGTAAGTAATAAAAGTCTAGTGAAGAATCACAGGTTAGCAAAGTGTCTTCGTTCTTCTCAGGCCAATAGTACTCCCTTAACTTCCCTTCAATCTTGTGTTCTTTGTACAATTCAGCAAATGCTTGGTAGTTTTCAGTGAAAATATTTTCCCTTGATAAAAAAATCATACAGATGTCCGGGGATGCTTATGCCAGACTTGTTTGATGCACTCTTTCCATACTCAGTTAGTTCTCCAAATCTTTCCCCATCAGGTGTATAGGCTACAGCGTACAGCTTATCTTCCTCCATGATTGCCTCGAGATCCTACCATCTTGTTCAAGGCTTTGGGTTGTACTGATTCGGAGACCCAGGTTCTGGTTTTACAGACGACCCCAAACAATAGGCTTTGCCCAAACATGCCCGAATAGATCGATGACCTCATCCAAAGGAACAATAGATAATGAGGTTCCACTTCATTTAATGAGATTCCACTTCAATTTCCAGACAATAGATAATTTATTCACCCCCATTTTATTCATGAGAGCGCCGCACTTTGTTCATGCGGAAAGACAATAGATAATGAGAAACCACCTCACTTTATTCATGAGTCTAAGACAATAGTACCGTGACGTCATTGAATTAATGAGAGCTCACCAAAAATTAACATAACGCCGCAAAAATTAACATAACGCCGCCCAAAAACGGCTAATTCGGTGCCTCCTATACTACTCATGTAGAATGTAATATTCTACTTTTCCCCTCTTATTATAGGAAATCGCCTCTGCAACTGAACAGGAGATCGACGAGACGCGTAATGGTTACAAACCGGTAGCGACACACTCGTCAGTGCTGTTCTTCTGTATTTCCGACCTCGCCAGCATAGAGCCGATGTACCAGTACTCACTGACTTGGTTTATCAACCTTTACCTGCAGGTAACACAGGACTAACTTACTTATATACATTAATAGTATATACCACATTAGTGAATATCACTTTTCGCCGGCTCTGATTGGCTACTCAAACAGTGAATATGATTTCATATTCACCTCCGAGTGAAGCAGCGATCACCTCGCGCGAGTTTTTGTCCATTTGACAGAAAATAAAATAACTATTTGGTATTCTCTATTCACCTGTAGTGTGGTATATTCTAAAACAATTATTCACCTCAGTGTCTGTGAATACTATTCACCTCCACTTCGGTGAATAATTGTTAATGATTCGCATGTGTATTAAGTAACCTTTACCTGCAGGTATAACACAGGACTAACTTAGGTATACATTATGATTCACATGTGTATTAAGTAACCTTTACCTGCAGGTAACACAGGAATAACTTACGTATACATTATGATTCACATGTGTATTAAGTAACAATTCTTTTTCAATTTCATTTTATGTTTCCAGTCTATAAACAACAGCAAACGGTCGCCAGTCCTGGCGGAACGCATCGAGTATCTTAACGATCACTTTACACAAAGCATTTTCTCCAATGTGTGCCGATCTTTGTTTGAAAAGGATAAGCTTCTGTTCTCTTTTATTCTCACAATTGGGATTCTAAAGAGCAGGTAAAGTAACAGACTTTTTGTAAAATAATTGTGATTGGTGGTGGTTTGTTAGGATTCACTCTTACGGAAGACTGAAATAGACTCGTTATGTACTATTTATAAAATGAGAGACCGTGTTGTATCGGTAGATATAGATCCGAGCCGCTACAACACGGACTCGAATTTTATAAATTACATCAAACGTCTAGATGTAGCTCTCTACAGTTATTTTGGCGATAAGACTTATTTTGGCCGAGAAAATCGAAGCCAAAGTTTATGTAAATCAGGACGAAATCTGTATCAGATTTAAAGATCACTTATCGGTCGGTGATTTCCTTTGTTTTTGCTTCATGAATTATTAATGAGTTTGGTAATGAGTGTTTATAAATGTGATAAAGAACTGGTTTATGATTACATAAACTTTGATTTTCTCGGCCAAAACAAGTCGTATCGCCAAAATAACTGAACAACATGACTCTACATCATTCTAGAAGTTTTAGAAAAGTAAGATAAAGAATTCGTGTCCGATCTTTATCCGATTTACAAACTCTCGCTTTCAGCTCGAGTTTGTAAATCGGATAAAGATAGGCCACTCATTCTTTATCTATTACTTAAACATTAATTTCTTTTTTCCTCATGAATTATTAGAGTTTTAGAAGTATAGTTTAATAAACGAGCAGCAGTGTTTCTCAGGTTTAAAACTCGAGGGAACAGCCCGAGAGTTTCAGACCTGATAAAACACGTGCTGCGAGTGTATTAAGGTCTCGATAAAAGTTCAAAATGGAATAGTTTCGAAAATGCGTTTTTTCGCAAATTCTAAATCTAAAAGCCCTAATCTAGCATCACAAAAAAACTCAAACTCAAAGAAATTATTTAAAGCCTTGAAAATGCGACTTTCTGATTTCCAGCTAAAAAAGGCGCGAAAAATGATTGACAGCTGCTGTCATTCACCGGGCATGTTATTTCATTCTCGCTATCCTGTGATTTTCTGTGCTACTTTTCGTTCGTAAAGATTTCCTACGTTTATAATGCAATGCCCAAAAGTGTAAAAGTAGATATTTCTTGGTGCCGTATTCAAAAAAGGAGAAGAAAAAAACACAACACAATTTAGTTTGTAATAATTTAGTTTGTGAGTAAATTTGGAAGCGGGTGTAAAGTTCAAATTAGGACAAAGAATGGCTGGAGGGATTATACTCAAGTTCCAAGAAATTAGAATCATCGAAGACTGAAAGTCCACAAAGAATGAAGCAATAAAGTTTTGTTATCTTCAATCGGCTAAAAATTTAAAGAGAATTCAATGCAGGAAGCTAAGGTTTGCCAGTTTGTTTCAGCGCGATGAATTTTTTTAGAATGACAAACAATCTACTGTGTAGTCTGTGTACATGGTGTGGATCGAGCTGCGCTTCAGTGGTTTTCCCTGCATGATATTAATTGTTTGCTTACTGTGGTGCCATTTTTCTGTACTCCTAAAAGAGTGTTTCTTCTTGAAATTAAGCTGGAATCGACACTATAGCTAACTAGTTTCTGTAGAAGTATCGAGCATCGGTGAACTATATATAGCTTTCTCTGTTCTGCGGCTCGTCTGACTGAACTTTGTAATCGGCCGAGACTGAACACAATATGAATCGCTCTGATTGGCTAATGTTAATGAGATTACCCTTGGAGGCGGCACTTCCTAGTCAACCGTGAAATGAATCGAAAACCTTTATCAGGCTGTTTCTCGGCTCTTTTTTCCGGCCAAAAACAGAACTTTGTTGAAGTCCAGCCTTTTAGCGTTTTGTCCAAGTTTCCTAATTTTTTAACGAGTCGTAGAAAACAGCTGTTTCTCAAATACTGTGTCGGGGAATTTTGAAAGATTTTTTCTTTCAGGTTTTATGACCTAGTTTGTATCAAAATGGGATGAAAAACTACTTTTTCAACTTTGAAAAGGGATAAAATCTGTAATACGCAATATATCAAAAATGCCCGACACAGTATTTGAGACAATTTAGTTGGGATTCGAAAGGGCTAATTAAGAAAAAAAAAATTCAAAGCCTGAAGGGCTGAACTCCTTCTGGCGGACGGAGTCATTTCGCGTAGAAATATATGCAACATTTACGCTTTTAACTTTTGCTCGAAATGGATTAAATATACACTTTCTTCAATTCAAGACCTTTAAAACGGTATATAGTACGACTATGTCGCTTTAATTACGACGTTGCAAGAGCGTTTTTCCGAAATGACACGTCCAACCTTTATCGAGACCTTAAACGGCTTCAAAAACGTTACTTCTAAAAGATAATAATTTTCCGAAATTTAGATGAAAAGTGAAGTATTACTTGTTTGTAGCTACGTTGTGCGTCAGTGACATGCGCAGTTGGAATACGGAGCGAAAATTTGGGTCCCATAATGTTAGGCTGGTTGCGTTTGAATAACTGTGAGCCAAGGGGCCTTTGTTTTCGAGCTCCTCGAGTCATTGCACGTAGACCGCTGGTTGAGCAACCCTGAGTCTTGTCTTATAAACTGAGATTCCCCTCAGGATCTTTTCAAGGATCTTCACTGTACGAGTGAGGGTCTTTATAAAGATTCATGGTGAAGCCCTTGGTTTTATAAGGATTGACTAGGGAGGGTCTTTATACAACTTTTCACTGTACGAGTGTGGCCCTATATAAAACTTCATGGTTGAGGCCTTTTTCCTTCCTTTGTTCAACAAAGGAAAAAGGCCTCAACCATGAAGTTTTATGTAGGGTAAGAATGACATAAGAATGACATAAGAATTACATTAGCCTAAATCTCGTAGTTCGTTTGGCCAACATCGCCTCTGTTTTCATGCCATTCAGGACAGCAATCATACTTTATTTTAACCTTTTATAGATTGATATACATTTTTTATATTATTTGTTTTACTCTAATACAGGACCTTCCTAAAAATCACCTTGGGGTGAGGTTTGCTTCCTGTATAAATATTTAAATTATTAGTGTTATTATTATTATTAGGAAAGTCACTATTTCTTTGGCTAGATTTTTACTAGATTATCGCCTATTACCTTACGTTACCGTACATCGAATTCGAGATTTTTTCTGGATATCGCCACAATTAGGGGTATCGGCACTATGATTCTGCCGCCATCACGTATTTAGACACCTCTTCCGTGATCTTTAGCCTGCCAGTTTAATATTTATTGGAGCAAAATTAATGGTCTACTTACAGTTAACAGAAAATTAGCTGAATAAGAAAACCTGACGCGTGCTTAACGGCCCCTTGTTATCGCTTCTGGTTTACCTGAACATTTCATATAGCTGATTTGGTTAATGAAGGCTATATTCTTCTACTTTAGGGACAAAGTGGACGACCAAGTTTGGCGATTCCTTCTTACTGGTGGAGTTGCTCTTGACAATCCTTACCCTAACCCTTGTCCCGAATGGCTTGGCGATAAAGCTTGGTCTGAGCTAGTGAGAGCCTCAGCTTTGCCCAACTTGAAGGGACTTAAAGATGGTGAGGTGTTACTGAGGCCTTACGCTGTACACGTGATATTACAACGGTTATAATACAAGCTAAGACATTTCTGTCATTTTATTGGTTGAAAGCAGTGGTATTCAGCGTAATTTGTAATACCTACAAATGTAGGTATTACAAACCTATTCCATTTTGCACATTTGGAAAATACGCAACCAGTGTTTCTTAAAAAGAAAAAGAAAAATGGCGGACATGTTTACCCGAAAGTGCGAAGGAAAAATCTTGGAAAAGCAAGCTTAAGACAAGCAAATATGCAGAACTGACAATTTACAAAAGTGTAGAATCATGTTGTTGAGATATACCTGTTGCAAAAGCTTTGTGAAAGAATCGAGCACAATTTAGTTTTCGTGTACTCGAACAAGCCGACGTTTTGACCAGAAATTCCAGTAAGGAATTACACAACTGAATATTGCAACACTCCTTAACTCGATGAAGAACTTTAAAAAAATAAGTACAAGAAATGGACCACATGACCATAATGGGCCATGTTTTATTGTTAATGCCTTTTCTGTCTGAGCATTAGTTCGGTAGTTTTTGACGGAGCACGATCAAGCGGTGAGGAGATTGCACCAAAAATTTCTTAGCTCGTGTTATAAACATTTAATAGCATGGTTTGTCCGTGATATTTGGCATAAATACCACTCGTGATATTTCAAATTCCTTGTAATTTCACTCACCACTACGTGGCTCGTGGAATTACAAGGAATTTTGAGGGTAACACCACTCTGACACGAAATTAATTAGGGTGTTGGTTTTTGTGGAGGGAGGAAAACCGAATAACCCTGAGAAAAACCCTTGAAGCAAGGAGAGACCCAACAACAACTCCCATATCACTACGCGTCCGGGAATCAAACCCAGTCCACATTGGTGAGCACTTGAACCACTCGGCCATCCTTGCTTCCCTTAAAATAAACGAAGTCCCAGTCGCTATCGAAACCTCCAATACAAATAAGGTGAAAACTCGGTCCATAACTTACGGTACGGACGGTTAATAAGAAGTATGTATTTTCCTTAGTTTTTTCCCGGGGAGTAAATAACATATTTTCCATAGGTTTACCTATTTCCATACTATGAGAACTGGTCCAATTTTTCCAGTGTAAGGGGTCCCATGGTACCGAAACAGGATATTCGGGCTTCCATTGGTAGAGCATTGTTTTATATGTTTAGGCTCTATCTCAATTAGACGCTACTTTTATGTACAGACTGGTAAATTGTTGTTATAATATGCTGATAGAATTTATTTGTCTTGTAGACTTGGGAGATCCAGGCTGGAAAACATGTTATGACTCATCTACACCACAATCGGAGCGTATGCCGGATCCGTGGGACTTGTTGTCGGGACTTGACCGGTAACAACACTCGTGTGAACTACAAAACACAATCTAAATTTCTATTTTCAACAGAATGCAATATATGTAGTAGTATATAGCAAGCAAAGCAACATCAACAGAGGAACAGATTTTAACTCGTGGATGCGCGCAAGCGTGACATAATAATAAGGCAATGCAAGGATGATTTTTAAGGTTTGGGAATAATTATATTTTACCAATATTTTACAACTTGTAAACCTTGAAGGTTGGCCGTGCCAGCCGAAATATTGGTAAAATATAATTCAGTATTGCCAAACCGTACAAATCAGCCTTGTATCGTGTTATTATGACTTTTAAAGTTTTGCTGATTAGATCCCGCCAAGGTGATCCTGTCCTACTTCGTCTGTTGGTCTTTGCATAAGTTATTAGGATGGTTGGGGAAATCGTGACACTCACTCACTCACTCACTAAGCTGTTACATACATACATACACGCATACATACACGCATACATACATACACTTTATTTCAACTCGAATTTGCAGAGTAGCAAATACATGCTAATATCTTCGAGAAAACTACTGTTACTAATACTATTATTATATTACTAATACTAAAAATAGATTTACAATGAAACCTAGAAATTATTAACAAATAGGCATTACTGTAAAATTAGATTAGATTATATTTACGGATTTCTCTCTTAAAATCAGTGATAGTTGTTAAAGATCGAAGATTATCAGGTAGGGAGTTCCAGAATTTTGCAGTCGAATATTTGAAAGAGTGCAGGCCATAAGTTGTAGCTAGATGAGGGTGCATAGTTCTACTACAACTACACTTGAAATTCAGTGAAGCAAATGTGCCATTTCCGCCGTTTTATCGCTGGTAATATAATCCCGCATGATCCCAATTTGACCTTTAATAGCATATTAATAGCGACGAGAAATAAGCATTTCCGGTTTTGGCCAATTGAATAAATGGCTTTCCTATATCATTATGTCTTGCTGGGTTTGCAGAAAAATATTTTGTGATTGTTTTTAGAATTGAAAACAGACAGCACATATGGCAGCATACTAATGGCTGACAAATACGAAGACTGCAAAGCAGACGCTCTCTGTATGTTACCTTTAACTGCTACACAGGCATTCAGCGAAACTATTTCTCGTCACACACTACACAAATATAAGTTCTGCCAACAACGTCCACAAAAACACAACACAAAATAGCTCACTGACCATCCGCGAGTTGCCCTTAGGGGCCCTATGTTATCTTTGCGTGTCGTTCAACATATCCTCAGAGAGCCAAGGCAGGGGCACCAAAGGGGAAGAGGGAATGCAAACGCTTGAGTGACATGCTGCATGATGTTGTCTTTGGAAATTTCAGTTTGATTTAATATACAGTTTGATGCTAAGATCCGGATGCTGCTCATCAGATCTGAATTCGAAGAATATAATGCTATGATTAGTGATCAGATAAACCTTAAGGACTTGTTCGTCTTGTACTTTTCATGCTGCAACCCTGAATAGTCAAGGCAACGGCGACATACCTACTTGCTACGTCTATCCTGCATGATCCCAGAGGATTTTTTTGTCGCTAGCCCAATCCAAAATAAACATTAACTAAAAAAAACACAGATCGGCAAGTATGCTATAAATAACAAAGTAACTCAATCAACATGTGTGATTTGCAAGCCCTTCCGTCCGACTCCTACCTCGTCTGGATTAAAAGAGCAAAAATCACCAAAACTTGCAGACGCTTCCTATCGTACTTCTGTTTCTAAATGTTTTATCTGTTTTCTACCAATAGGAAAAGACTAATTAATCGGGTAAATTAAATTTAATGTTTACACACCAAGCATAATAAATTTCACGCCGGATCCTTTGCGCGTCGAAAGGGAACCATAATTACGTTTACTATTGAGAGCACAATAGGCCTTTTGCAGTCACGTGCTGATATAATACAGTCACGTGCTGATATAATACAGTCACGTGCTGATATAATACAGTCACGTGCTGATATAATACAGTCACGTGCTGATATAATACTTCGTTAACGAATGAATGGAGGTCGTAATCCCCATGGAAAAGGCGTTGCCATGGATGCTGGATGGCAAGCCACTTTTAAAACGCTGTTTTAGAAAGATCGACAATCGATTGGAGGTGAAAAATATCATTTACAAACAGGTTTTGCTAATAACAATACTGATCTCGTACAAGTGCCGTTAAATATATGAATTAAGATTTTTTGCCATCCAGCACAATCCTGTACAATCACGTGAATGCCTAGCTGCAAAAGGCCCATTAAAATATACTATCCATCCATGAGTTCGCTATCGAGGCGCTATATTTTTGTATAGTTCTGATTTTTATCTCCCACATGTGTTCGAGGTTTGTTCTTTTGCAAGAAAACAGCTCAAAACAATTTTATTTCGGGCCAGACACGGCAGGTGTAAAGTACATGTCAGGTTACAGGTCAGGTCACCTCTTGTTTACCTGTGAACCCTAGCTCTAGGTGAGTGAGAACCCGTCGTTTACCTGTGAACTCGTCCGATGGTTAGGGTTAGGTTTGTGGTTAGGGTTAGGATTTGTCTTAGAATTAACAACCTGACCTGCGACCTGACCTGCGACCTGACCTGCGACCTGACCTGCGACCTGACCTGCGACCTGACCTGCGACCTGTACTTTACACCCGCCGAGCCAGACACGGTTCCTTCGGCAGGGGTGTTGCAGAATGCTGAATGCAAATTAGAAAATCCGGTCAGCGGAAATACCATCTCCGATGGTGTAGTAGTTGTTACGTCCGCCTTGAAATCGAGAGACCGAGGTTCGAGTCCTTGCCAGCGAACCATATTTTCACATAGTATGTTATATATTTTTATTTAATGCCTTTACGTACTCGGTACCTTTTATATAACAGATCTACAGGGATAGTATGTGAAATGTGGCTGATTACACTTAGTTAGAATACTCTTTGCCGCCTCACTAATTCATAAGTGTACGTCACTTCGTGGCTAAATCCGACCTCTGACCATATAACCTAAAACCCCAACCCTAACCATAAAACATACCCTAACCGGTCAGTGAATATAAGTTCCCAGGTAAACGACGAGGTTTTAGGGCTAATTTGTGGCTAGGATTCACAGGTAAACGAATTTCACGAAAATGGCGAAGCATCACAACTTCGAACACATGATTTTCTAATTTACATTCAGCATTCTGCATTCTACAAAACACCCACCCCGCGGTTCCTTCATT
The DNA here is from genome assembly GCA_030867875.1 of Actinernus sp. WN-2022. Taxonomy (NCBI): domain Eukaryota; kingdom Metazoa; phylum Cnidaria; class Anthozoa; order Actiniaria; family Actinernidae; genus Actinernus; species Actinernus sp. WN-2022. The sequence goes on from JAOWCC010001634.1 coordinate 54,904,235, forward strand.
GTGACACAAGAGGTTAAACATCTGTTTTGATCATGTTAGGTCTAGGTTCATAACTAATCAGTAGCGCCAAGTTTATAGCTCAATCTGTAACGTCCAAAACATTTTTTTGCACCAGGTCGCGTGTGTCTGATGTGGTGGGATCCCACATCGGGATAAAGGTTAAGCGGTAATATCAGGAGGTACAGAAGTATTGTTCGTTACATTGCTTTTCTTTGTCCTCAATTCTAGAATGGTGGTAGTGCGGTGCCTCAGACCTGACAAGATTGTCCCTGCAGTTCAGGTGTGGTGGATCGTGTTGTTAACTTAAGATGACACTTCGTATGTTGCTCATTGTCTTTATTTCCCCCCCGAAATAATTAATGAGTATTTCGCATATGAATAATATTATTTACAATGCGGTGATTAGTAATGCATAGAAACAGTAACTATACTAGCTATTTGTCTGATGTGTGATGATGAGACTAATCAGTAATTATTCGAGCTATTTGTCAGTACTGATGTATGATGATGTGTGGAAAGACTAATTAGTAATTATTCGAGCTATGTGTCAGTACTGAGGAGCTATGTGTCAGTACTGAGGAGCTATGTCAGTACTAAGGTGCTATGTGTCAGTACTGAGGAGCTATGTGTCAGCACTGAGGAGCTATGTGTCAGTACTGAGGAGCTATGTGTCAGTACTGAGGAGCCATGTGTCAGCACTGAGGAGCTATGTCAGTACTGAGGAGCTATGTGTCAGTACTGAGGAGCTATGTGTCATCACTGAGGAGCTATGTCAGTACTGAGGAGCTATGTGTCAGTACTGAGGAGCTATGTGTCAGTACTGAGGAGCTATGCGTCATCACTGAGGAGCTATGTCAGTACGGAGGAGCTATGTGTCAGTACTGAGGAGCTATGTGTCAGTACTGAGGAGCTATTTCAGTACTGAGGAGCTATGTGTCAGTACTGATTAGCTATGTGTAAGTACTGAGGAGCTATGTGTCAGTACTGAGGAGCTATGTCAGTACTGAGGAGGTATGTGTCAGTACTGAGGAGCTATGTGTCAGTACTGAGGAGCTATGTGTAAGTACTGAGGAGGTATGTGTCGGTACTGAGGAGGCGGCATGACCGAGCGGTTAACACGGCGGAATCGCAATCCAGGAATCCTGAGTTCGAGTCCCCGTGCGTTCGACCATTTGTGTAAATAACCGATAACCAGTCGATTTGTCTCCTCGTCGACTGGGATTCTTATCTAAGGGCCACAATGAAAACTAATGTGTCACCAGTAACTGTGTTAAACCTCATAACGTTTTTATTTATATTTGTGATGATGTATTGAAAGACTAAGCATGTACATGTAACTAGTGAACGACACGCCACAGCGTACACTTGGCACTGAGGTTGTTTCTGTTTCAGGATTTCATCGTGGAGAACATGGGTCGTTCATACATTGAGCCACCAACCTTCAACCTACAGCTGAGTTACGGTGACTCACACTGCCGTGCTCCCCTCATCTTCATCTTGTCACCAGGTGCTGACCCGATGGCTGGCCTTCTCAAGTTTGCTAATGACAAAGGATTTGGTGGTAGTAGAATTCAGACTATTTCACTTGGACAGGGACAGGTATGTATGCATGTGTGTATCTATTAATGCCTCCCACTTGGAAGCTTGGAGCCTCCCACTTGAGCTATAAAAGCACAGTTGAAGCTGATTACATAAGAGAACCTCATACGGGAGAACCGGTATGGGTTGGACTCTGCTCCCGTATCCTACGGCGCCCGTGTGGGGGTAGGGGGAGCAGAGATGGGGGTTCATTGAGCTCCTGCAGAGTTCGCTATTAACTTTTCATAACTATATTGATCAGAACGCATTTTAACTTGGGTTGGTGTCTTTTAACAACCAAGTGACCCCCCTAACAATCAAGTGACCACTATATTTTGCATGTGTATCATGTTTGATTAGGTACGGATACGTGGCTTGGTTCTCTTTCCCTCGACCTTATATAGTCAATAGATACATATTGGATATATATCATTTACTTCCAAAACTCTTTGTCATGTTGGGTTTCTAAAATATGTCGCTGTATTGTAGCTACTCACACTGAATTCAAATGTGGAGGAGACCCTTAATATATATTAGCTATTTCTGTTTCAAACAATGCAGGGTCCAATAGCTGCACGTATGATAGACCAAGCAATCAAGAAGGGCACATGGGTTGTGCTTCAGAACTGCCATCTTGCTACGAGCTGGATGCCCAAACTAGAAAAGATATGTGAGGAAGTTATTGTCTCCGAGGAAACCCACAAGGACTTTAGACTGTGGCTTACAAGCTATCCGTCTCCTGACTTCCCAGTCTCCATTCTGCAAAATGGTCAGCATTTCATTTTCTTTCTTTCATATACTCTGAAGCTTTCAGTTAATTGCAGTTAATACATAAAATAACCATGAACCAAATGACCAACAGAAATATGTATTACACACTGCGTATGTCTATAGCACCACAGTAGTACCGAACTCCAATACTTTAACAAAATTCAACATAATCAAATTTTAGAAGAAAAGAGCTATTTGAAGCCGTTCAATAAACTCGCAGTACGAGTTTGATCAGGTACTCTGCTGCGCATCGTGATTTTAAACATAAAACACTACTGCTTTTCATTGAACTTTCTCTAAAGCCTGGTTTCCATATGATCGTCCCGATCTTCCCGATCCCATATTAGATCTTTAACCCATATTAGATTATATTAGATAATTGATCATGTATTGTTATAATTTTTTTGTAAAATAGTGCCCCAATTAGTTTGACCTTTGTCAGCTAGATTTTAATCAACACTTAAGTAAAGTTGTTTTATTATTTATTATATTATTATCGCTTGAACCTGTTGTTCGGTGTGAATCGAAGCGTAAATTAATATGCAGAACAAAAGAATCCAGCGATCGGGACGACCATTTGGAAAGCAGGATTTAGTCAGCTGGTGTCCATGCATCTACTTAAAATTAGAGGATACTCACGCGTGAGAGATTCATGTTTTGTTGGTTTAGTCACTTAGTGTCATTGCTATTGTAAACAGGGGTAAAGATGACCAATGAGCCGCCTAAGGGTCTACGCTCCAATGTCCTACGTTCTTATCTAAACGATCCCATCTCTGATAAGGAGTTCTTTTCAGCCTGTAATAAGGTAAGACATTCCCTGATATATACCATGTACTTACAGCACGATGCGCAAATGCGTGACCACCGTTAATGTATTCCACTACTTTCGTCCCGATCATCCAGTCATGTACGAGAATTACCACAAGGAGTGTGCAACAGGGACATCGCACCGTAAAAGTATATTGATCCATTGCAGACTCGTCTAAAATTGAAAGATTCCAGCTCCAGTTTGCCAATTTTCCAGAGGTCCTGTTTGCTCTAAGCTTTACTCAAAGTCTAATTTTCCTTCTAAAAGTCATGCATAATTCATGAGCATATTGTCCAATCAGATGAAGCAAATCACTGAGTCAGGTAATTGATGCTTTATACCCGGTGGTCTATATATAGACTTCACTAGAGAGAGAGAGAGTAAAATCACTAGGGTCTATATATAGACTACACTAGAGAGAGTGAGAGTAAAATCACTAGGGTCTATATATAGACTACACTAGAGAGAGTGAGAGTAAAATCACTAGGGTCTATATATAGACTTCACTAAAGAGAGTGAGGGTAAAAATAATAGGGTCTATATATAGACTACACTAGAGAGAGTGAGAGTAAAATCACTAGGGTCTATATATAGACTACACTAGAGAGAGTGAGGGTAAAACACTAGGGTCTATATATATACTACACTAGAGAGAGTGAGAGTAAAATCACTAGGGTCTATATATAGACTACACTAGAGAGAGTGAGGGTAAAACACTAGGGTCTATATATAGACTACACTAGAGAGAGAGAGGGTAAAAACACTAGGGTCTATATATAGACTACACTAGAGAGAGTGAGAGTAAAATCACTAGGGTCTATATATAGACTACACTAGAGAGAGTGAGAGTAAAATCACTAGGGTCTATATATAGACTTCACTAAAGAGAGTGAGGGTAAAAATAATAGGGTCTATATATAGACTACACTAGAGAGAGTGAGAGTAAAATCACTAGGGTCTATTATAGACTACACTAGAGAGAGTGAGAGTAAAATCACTAGGGTCTATATATAGACTACACTAGAGAGAGTGAGAGTAAAATCACTAGGGTCTATATATAGACTTCACTAGAGAGAGTGAGAGTAAAATCACTAGGGTCTATATATAGACTACACTAGAGAGAGTGAGAGTAAAATCACTAGGGTCTATATATAGACTACACTAGAGAGAGTGAGAGTAAAATCACTAGGGTCTATATATAGACTTCGCTAGAGAGAGTGAGGGTAAAAATAATGGGGTCTATATATAGACTACACTAGAGAGAGTGAGGGTAAAAATAATAGCGTCTATATATAGACTTCACTTCATCAACCATGTCGGCCGACATACAGAATAGTCAAGTGTCGGCCGAGTAGCGGTCAACATTCGGCCGACCCTCGACCGCCTACTGGCCGACCGTCGACCGACATTTCGTACAGTACACATGATCCGCATTTTCTCGTCTAGAAAACGGGCGAACAAAAAGGCAACCACCAATTCAAGGAAGACAATAACGTGTTTGTCCCACCATTGGAGGTGCCTTCGAACAATTACTGTAGACAAGGCCGCGTTTCAGTGTAATGAAATCAACAATTTCAAGCGGGTCATGGTAATTAATTTAGAACATCGATAATGTTTGAACGTATGAGACTCAGTTTTAGCATTTTCTCTTATCAGTGAACGTACGAACGAAAATGAAGTAATTTCGTATTTTACTCGTATTTCCTTCTATAAATACGTGTTCCCGCTGTAGACATTACTACAACGTTTGTAGTTTTGTATGTTTATTTGACAGGTCATTTTCGTACATGATAGCATGATGGCGACGAAATTAATTATGCGTGGTCATACATTTACACGTCATGCTTTAATAGTATTGATTATACAAACATGAAAAGAGTTAATTGCCATACACTTTGTTATTTATAGACCTGCTTGGGAACGATTTAATAGATAATAGTAATAATAACGATTCTTAGTACGCATTTAGCGAAGGCCTAAACGCCTCAATGCGTTTACAATATTTGAATAAGATAAAGTAAGAGTAGAATATCGAATAGAGGAATTGCAATAAATTAATAGATATGTACATGTATACAACTGAGAGATGATAAAGTAAGAATAGAATATCGAATAGAGGAATTGCAATATATTTATAGATATCTACATGTATACAACTGAGAGATGATTAAAAATTATTCATGTAAAATTATTTAAAATACAATCATACAGTATCAAAATAAACCTACTAGATTGTATTAGAAGATTGAAAATATAGATTTTCAATATAGATTTAGAAAAAAACGAAATCGATTGCGCGTTCCTTATATAACTAGGCAAGGAGTTACAGAGTTTAGGCGCTGCAATAGAAAAAGCGTGGTCCCCATACGTACACGAGATCGATCTGGGAACTAAAGCAGGCCATGAGTAGCGGACCGCAAATTGAGTTTCGGTACATAAGGCGTAAGAAGATTTTCTATATAGGAAGGATCACAGCCATTAATGGCTTTATACGTTAGCAATGACAATTTAAATTGCCTATGAACCTTATTTTTTTATTTTAGATATCAATTCTACATCAAGTGAATAGTAAAATGGTTCAATATATCTTGCTTTGAATGCTGTGCCGCTGAGTTAAGGAGGCTTTAATATCCAAAATGCTAATTACATGACGTCAGGGGAGGCATCAATTATTATACAATTTATTTTGTTACAATTAAACAATTTTTTTTAAATAATCAGTGTTATACCCATGGTTGAAATAAAATGATGTTAGAAATTTGTTTTCCTATATCAGTAGAAACGCCCATTCACAACCACTAAGAAGTGATTGCAGATACCTCCCCTGACGTCATGTAATTAACATTTTGGATATTAAAACCTCCTTAACTCAGCGGCACAGCATTCAAAGCAAAATATATTTTACCATTCTACTATTCACTTGATTTAGAATTGATATCTAAAATAAAAATATATTGTTCATGGGCACTTTAAAAGAAATACGCTCTCTAACAGGAAGCCAGTGTAGATTACGTAAGTTCGGCGACATATGATCTGTACGTTGAACTCTAGTTACCAATCTGGCTGTCGAGATTACGGCAAAGAGATTTTAAATATAACAGCGTCTTATGAAATTGATCATCTTCTTTTTTCAAGCCGGCACCTTGGGAGAAACTACTGTTTGGTCTGTGCTTCTTCCATGCACTTGTCCAAGAAAGGCGCAAGTTCGGTCCATTGGGATGGAACATACCATACGAGTTCAATGACTCCGACCTGAGGATTAGTATGAGACAATTACAGGTACATTATATAATACTCTTTAACCTGCACAAATGTTATTACATGTAGTATTGTAAGTATTCTATCATGCTATAGATCATTTACACGTGATGTCATCAAAATTCTAAAATCTATACTATAAGATCTAGAAAGCTATTCTTTTTATATGATTTAGAGGTCGATATACATGTATATACTCAGTTTTTCCGAAAATGTCACGTCGATACGGTGATTCGCTTTTGAGTTACAGAGTTTTGAATTTCGTGTTTCCTAAATTGTATGAAAATCCATATATTTCGGCCAGTTTAAAAGTTTAGGCTTGATAAACCTTTGAAAGTGATAACTAAAGTGTTTGGAAGTGAACACTAATGGGTTTCGGCGTGAAATAGATATTAGACCCTAATTCCATTGTTTTCTTTTGTTCCTATTTGACTATTAGATACTGTCTGACTATAGACTTGCCACAAGTCGCCTTGAAATAGATATTAGACCCTAATTCCATTGTTTTCTTTTGTTCCTATTTGACTATTACATACTGTCTGACTTATAGACTTGCCACAAGTCGCCTTGAAATAGATATTAGACCCTAATTCCATTGTTTTCTTTTGTTCCTATTTGACTATTACATACTGTCTGACTTATAGACTTGCCACAAGTCGCCTTGAAATAGATATTAGACCCTAATTCCATTGTTTTCTTTTGTTCCTATTTGACTATTACATACTGTCTGACTATAGACTTGCCACAAGTCGCCTTGAAATAGATATTAGACCCTAATTCCATTGTTTTCTTTTGTTCCTATTTGACTATTACATACTGTCTGACTTATAGACTTGCCACAAGTCGCCTTGAAATAGATATTAGACCCTAATTCCATTGTTTTCTTTTGTTCCTATTTGACTATTACATACTGTCTGACTATAGACTTGCCACAAGTCGCCTTGAAATAGATATTAGACCCTAATTCCATTGTTTTCTTTTGTTCCTATTTGACTATTACATACTGTCTGACTTATAGACTTGCCACAAGTCGCCTTGAAATAGATATTAGACCCTAATTCCATTGTTTTCTTTTGTTCCTATTTGACTATTACATACTGTCTGACTTATAGACTTGCCACAAGTCGCCTTGAAATAGATATTAGACCCTAATTCCATTGTTTTCTTTTGTTCCTATTTGACTATTAGATACTGTCTGACTATAGACTTGCCACAAGTCGCCTTGAAATAGATATTAGACCCTAATTCCATTGTTTTCTTTTGTTCCTATTTGACTATTACATACTGTCTGACTTATAGACTTGCCACAAGTCGCCTTGAAATAGATATTAGACCCTAATTCCATTGTTTTCTTTTGTTCCTATTTGACTATTAGATACTGTCTGACTTATAGACTTGCCACAAGTCGCCTTGAAATAGATATTAGACCCTAATTCCATTGTTTTCTTTTGTTCCTATTTGACTATTAGATACTGTCTGACTATAGACTTGCCACAAGTCGCCTTGAAATAGATATTAGACCCTAATTCCATTGTTTTCTTTTGTTCCTATTTGACTATTAGATACTGTCTGACTATAGACTTGCCACAAGTCGCCTTGAAATAGATATTAGACCCTAATTCCATTGTTTTCTTTTGTTCCTATTTGACTATTACATACTGTCTGACTATAGACTTGCCACAAGTCGACTACTTTGAAAACTACTTAGTTTTCGGCGAACTGCAGGAAATCTAATTTAATTTACATAAAACTGGCACGAAAATATTTCCATGACATTGACAGAATTAATAGGAGATATTGTAGTTGAGTCTACGAATAGCAGTTTCAGCGGTATTGACCCAAACGCCTCACTTCAATGTAATGAAGCGCTATTCAAACTGTGTATCTAAATTAGTCGTGCTTGTTTAGGAGGGTGTTGGTATCGTGTAAGAATGATGGTTTCAATGGCGCTTCATTACATTGAAGTGAGGCGTTCGGGTCAATACCGCTGAAACTGCTATTCGTAGACTCAACTACAATATCTCCTATTGACTCCAACAAAAAATGTCTCCCGTTTAGGGTAAGACTTCATGTTATGGCACACCACGATTCCCAGAGTTAAACTAGGCCACTTCAAAAGTACAAAAGTCTCCTTTATAGTTGAGATTTAGAGCCGTTCTAAAATTATTTGGGATTGAAAATGGTTAGGTTTTTTTTAATTTTGGGGTGAGGTTTGCAATGAATCGTGGTGTAGACATAACATGAAGTATCTGCCCTTGTTTAAATATGTCACCCAAATCTAAGTATGTGTCCTCTGCTTAGAAAGCATATGCAATCCAGATTATGGAAGAATACTTTTTTCAAAGGTTAACAAGACACAAGCGTGCGTAAATTTGGAAGTTGTCGTTAGTTCCAAGATCAGCAAAGAAACTTGTGTTACTGAATCGTTTGCAGAAAATATGATCGCAGGAATGAAAGCTTGGTAAAAAAGATACTTGAATTAAGGCGGCATATATAAACGATTTGCTAAATTGTTTAGGTATGCCAGATGCTTGCATGTCTCTTTACTGGTGGTACTAATATTAATATGTGGCTCAGACATAACGGACGTTGAGTCCAGAACAAACCATGAACTCCAAAATATCAATAAATGGCTTTTAGCTAACAAGCTACATCTCAATGTTGCTAAAACAGAATACATGCTAGTCGGCTCTAGACAACGCCTGTCACTCTTAGACAATGCGCCTGTAATAGAAATAGGGAACGTGCCAATTAGAGGAGTCGCAAATAGCAAATCAGTAGGTGTTATGATAGATGAACATTTAACATGAACAGAGCACATTAGTTACATAACCAAGCGTTTCCCTAGCGCTCTGAAGTAAAAAAATCAACGTATCTCATAAACGGACTTGGAGAAAGTCTATACTGACTATGACACTGACTATTGTTTTATTTCACGGGTTAAGTAAAACCACTCTATTGATGGGAAAAACAGTTTTATTTGTGCTCTACTTTGTCGGCCGCCATATACAATGTGGTACACTATGATGATGATGATGGTGACGATGGTAATGGTGATGACGACGACGACGATGATGATGATGATAATTCCTAACGATAATCATAGAAATAATACAATCATTAAATAAATAATGTTCGGTATCTAGCGCCTAGTTGATGGCATAAAAACCAGCCTATCTTATGTAATTTCACCCAACTAGATGAAATTTTGGGTGTGATATTCGCGCAAATGAAGTTCAGGGGGGGTTAAGCCGTTTTGAATTTTTCTTTTGTCTGTCATTTTCCCCCCTGAACTTTAATTTCAACCAAATGAAGAAGACCCCCTGCAGTTTTCCATGGGTAACATTTTGGTGAAAACCCCATGTCTCTACGATGTTGCTTTCTACCCGTAAAAATACATCGCCCTTTCCGTTTTGGCCGCAAAGCATGATGGGACAGTTTCATTTGCTATTTCCCAGTCCAGAACTGGATTAAATAAAGTTGCAGCGTTGAAATCATGGTTTTGGTACTAAGGACGACGAACACAACATATTGGTTGCAAATTTGGGGTAAGAAATGCGAACCTTGCAAAACTGAGGGGGGGGGGGGGGGTGGAAAATCCTATGCCTTTCCTGTTAATAATGGAACCCTCCCCCATTAGAAGTGGCTAGAATGAAGTTGCAGCTTAAAAATCATAGTTTTGGTAGTAAACACGACGAACGCAACATATTGGTTGCAAATTTGGGGTAAGATATGCGAACCATGCAAAACTGAGGGGGGAGGGGTGGACAATCCTATGCCTTTCCTGTTAATAACGGTGCCCTCCCCATTAGAATTGGCTTGAATGAAGTTACAGTGATGTGGCAGAGTTAAAACCATGGTTTCTGAACTCGACGCGACAACTGCCATGCGGCATGAACTGCGGAAGGCTGTCGGTTCGCGAGCTTGTGATGAAATTCAATGCACTTGGATGGAAAATAACAATCATTTTAAGGAGAAACTTTTTTCGCTGATGTTTACGCTACTTATTTCCACGAGAAGTGCTCCAAAATTCCAGTTGAGCCTTAGTAGGTGAAAAATAAACATACACCTATGATCACTACCATGCAAGTTGCATGGCACTACCCAACACGCGCTATGACGTAGGTAACATCTAACACGCATGTTGGATTATCGTTAGCGGTATCTACTAGTAATAATAATAATAATAATAATAATAATAATAATAATCTACATTTTTATAGCGCCATTTCCTTCTAGCCCAATGGCGCTTTACAATAATATAACTTAAATATACTAAGCCACAATAACAATAATAATTATAAAAAAGATAAAACTAGGTTGTAATTTACATATAGGCTTGTTTAAAAATCTGGGTTTTAAAATCCCCTATAGATGAACATTGTCTAATTGTTGCTGGGAGAGCATTCCACAGCCTTGGAGCCGCCGCTTGAAAGGCTCTGTCCGGCCGTATGTTTTGAGCTTTGTAGTAGGAACCCTTAAAGTGCCTATAACCCTTTTCCAATTTTTATAGCTTATGAACCTTCCAAATGGTTTGAGTACTTCTGTGAAGAAAGTTTTGGTATTGAGTGAATACTTTATGTTCTACGCTTGTTTGAAATCGTGTAAATGTAACCTTTCCTGACCCATGACCACGTAAGTAAAAGCTGGATCGATACCTGTATAGACGTCATCTTGACGTCATATAATTAATTCGGCTTTACAATCATTTGAAGAAATACTTAACATGTTGACTAAAATGACTTTTTTCTTTACTAACAACTCAAAATCTGTGTATATTTTCTATGCATCGATGTTGTTGTGATAAAACGGCGCCATGGAGAATAATGCATTAATGAGATGACGTCTACCCAGGTTTCGACCCAGGCTTTTACTTACGCGGTCATGGGTCAGGAAAGGTCACATTTACACGATTTCAAACAAGCGTAGAACATAAAGTATTCACTTTAAACCAAAACTTTCTTCACAGAAGTACTCAAAAACTTTCGGAGGTTCATAACCTATCAAAATTGCAAAAGAGTGATAGGCACTTTAAGAGGTTTTTGCGGATGATCTTAAGCGTCTCTCAGGAGCATAGCGTTGGAGAAGTTATGTTGTATACATAGGGGCCATTCCATTTAGAGCTTTAAATGTTAATAGTAATACCTTATATGTAATACGTTCCCTAACCGGTAGCCAGTGCAATTTCTTGAGGATAGGTGTTATATGGTCAAACTTCCAGTCACCCATCACTAGTCGAGCAGCACAGTGTTGAAAACGTTGTAGTCTATCTATGAGATATTGAATTACAACTATCTGTTTTCGTTGAGATAAAGCATGAACTAGTGTCTCTACCTCGTTCTGTTACAGACATTTCTTAATTCTAGCAATGTTTCGTATGTGGTGAAAAGCTGTCTTGCATACATTTACAACGTGCGTATCTAAGTTAATGTTGTGGTCAAATATCACTCCAATGTTCGGATGGGTATGTACATTCACAAACAGCTGTAATACTTACTACTGAAGGACGTGCACGATGTTGTGCTCCTGTAATTAACAATTCTGTCTTATCACTATTTAATTTCAGTTTATTGCAGAGCATCCACGCGTGGATGTCATTTACACAGGCTTCGATATTAGCTATAGCGGAGGCTTGACCATTTGACTTGAAAGAACGATATATCTGGGAATCATCGGCATAGAAATGATGTGATAAACCATGATGTCTGATGATAACGCCAAGAGGCGAAGTGTATAGCAAGTATAGCAGGGGCCCCAGCACTTATCCTTGACGGACACCGCATTCAAGATCTTTGCTTGCGGATTTTTCCTCCTCCACAAAGACAAATTGCTTCCGTTCATTGAGATAGGACTGGAACCAGCTTAGCACTTTCCTTTAATGCCAAAACGAGTTGACAATCTCAATAATAAAAAGATAATGATCAACGGTGTCAAAAGCAGCTGATAAATATAGTAGTAATAAGATGACGGAGCTCTGATTGTCTATTGCACTGAGTATATCATTTTGAACTTTAATTAGGGCAGTATCTGTGCAGATTGATAGAGTTCCTCTAGACTATTGTCCCTTAAGTAGCCAGTTAGTTAGCAACGGTTTTCTCAATAACTTGGAGATGAACTTGAGATTTGAATAGGTCTGAAGTGTGTGAATATCTCGTAGTCTAAGGAGGTCTGCTTTAATTTTGGTCTTATCATCGCTTCCTTGAGCTGAACAGGCATAATGGTAGATTCCATAGACAGATTAACCATTCTGGTGATAACAGGCAATAGAGTTTCAATGCAGTCTTTCACTACGCCAGAAGGAAGCGGATCTAAATCACATGATTTCAGACGGGTATTTTAATCAGATCGCTGACCTGATTTGCCGTCATACACTGACACTCTGTAAGTTATGCATGACAGTCATGCATGCGTGTATCAGGATACGGATTAACGACTAAAGTACACTCTGCAGTTAAGTCACTTCTAATGGTAGCTATTTTATTGAAGAAAAAGTCAGCAAATTTAATCGCAAGATCGTAAGGGGAGACCGCAATGGGGTCAGCTGTATTAAAGAGTACTATCTGGTCACGTTTTCTGTGATTATTGCAGAGTAATAGCTCGCTTTGGCATTTTTAATCATGCTGTGAACGATGTCACACTGTTCTACATATAACTGTCGGTCTATAGGCAATCTAGATGCACGCCACTTGCATTCATGTTTCCTTCTCTTCCTCTTTTCGACATCAATGTTGTCATCGTACCATGGTGCAGACGGCCTCAAGGTCATTATTCGCTGCTTCAAAGGTGCATGTTTGTCAAGCAAACTCCTCAACGTGTGCTCGTAGGTTTCCACTAGAGTAGGAGCGACAGGTAGTAAGAAACATCATCGAACATAGACGACTTCTTTAGGTTATCACGTAGGGAATCTATATCTATAGATCTTAACTTTAAGACGCTCCATTGGTTGTTTCTTCAAGCGTAGGTGACACTTCACGGCTAGATGGTCAGAGAGGACCGGATCACTTACTTCAATATCAGCAACGAAGCTATCTTCTGATCTTGTTATTACCAGGTCAATGATGTGGCCATGCATGTGGGTTGGACAGTTTACATGCTGCTTAAGGTTGGAAGACCTAATGATATTCTTGAATCTGCATGCATCCTCGTCATTAATCACGTCAACGTGAAAATTAAAGTCAGCCACTATTAACAGATTTCCAGACATAGTTGTAAGTTGTTCTAACAGAGTAGTAAAGTCTTCAAAGAAGGTGGCAGTTTTTAAACCATTGAGTCTCGAGGGAGGTGGCCTGTAAATAACAACAATTCTAGTATAACCACTAGACACATCGATGTATTCAAGTGACGTAAATTTCACCAGAGTCTGACTCTTTATCTTGATGGATTTCTTCACTAGGAGTCCCACTCCACCCCGAGAGTTTATTATTGGAGTGTGAAAGAAGTTATAGCCGTTTAGACATAGCTCGCGTACTCAGCAGTCATCTTCTATTGTTATAGCTAGCATATCCAGGTCATGTTCTACAACATAATCCTTTAGAATTAGAGCCTTGTTTTTTTTACGGATCTTACATTGAGAAGGCAGAAATCCACCCACAGCGAATGTTGTTCTGCAGTATTTAGAGCTGTCATTTTCAGCCACATATACTAATTAACTAAATCTTTTTAATGTTATCTGGCCAACTGCTCGGTTACGAAGTAGTCTATCGCTCCAAAATTTCGGTCATTTCTGTATGTTTGCCAGATAACACACGATGTAAGATATTTTCCAAATATTATTTTATTAAGGCAATTTTTGCATGACTTCAGTGAAAACGATCTATTGGTGCGAAGTCTTTTGATTGAAGGGTCATGAATTAGATTGAAGGGTCATGAATATTAAACTGTAACTTGTTTTGAGTGAGGTGAAAGGTGAAGCTGATAGCGTTTTCTGTTATTCTCTCAGTGAATTATAATGGCTTTTTTTAAGCTACACAAGTTGTTATGTTTCATCAGATGTTTCTCAACGACTACGATGATGTTCCCCTTGATGCCCTCACGTACCTCATTGGCCAGTGTAACTATGGTGGCCGAGTGACGGACGATAAGGACAGACGTCTTCTCGTGTGCTTACTTTCAATGTGTGTGTGCGAGGAGATTGTGGACCGTGATGATCACAAGTACGTCATGTTTGTATTACAGTAGTGGCCTCACACACTGACACTTCCATATATCCATTTCACTCGATGGGCTCAATCTAATCTACCATTTACGTGGCAATGTCACAGAAGGAATCAAGGAACTACTTCTGTCAAGGGCGTAGCCAGGTTGCGGTAAAACCGCTCCTAGGGCGGCCCGGAGGCGTGCAGGGATGTTTTGGTTTAGACACTTGCAAATTGCCTTCACTACAGGCCGGGAAACTGTTCAGTAAGATATTTTGTTTTTTTAATGTAACAGGTTCTCAGATAGTGGATTATACCGTGTGCCACCTAAAGGTAGTTACGATTCATACGTCGAGTATGTTCGTAGTTTGCCTTTGCTTCCGAACCCTGAAGTGTTTGGCCTTCATGAAAACGCTGATATCACAAAAGACCAAAAGGAGACACAAGAGGTGAGTTTTTTATCAATATATTATCAATATCTTATTAATTATGCTATATAATAAACCTTTGAGTAATAGGGAGTGAAACGAATTATTCTGGGGTTTTTTTTGCGGAGAAAATGCGGAGGACCGAACGGAATTGACGCCATGATTGATCCGACCTACAACACCAGATATCCAAGCGGTACCATCCTGAATTTATTTGGTGGACAACCGGAACCGGAAGTGGGCCTATGGGAACCTTTTGTGTCATGATCTATTTTTGGGAGTCTATTGTTTGAAGCGGCCATAAAAACCAGGACCATACTGTCGCCTCCTAATCAATTCTAGCCTTTACGTAATAGAAACCTTTCAATCGGTTCCAACAACCAAAGGGAAAATAAGTAAAAGAAAAATGCCTCTCAATAACAAACTACTTATGATATATGCTAGTCTAATTTAGGTGATTCTATTTTCGCCTACTCGAGAAAGTCTAGCTAGTCTAGTCTAGATGATTATGTTCTAATGTAGTCTAGACTAGATGATTATATTCAAATGAAGTCTAGTCTAGGTGATTATGTTCTAATGTAGTCTAGTCTAGGTGATTCTAGTTGGCTACCTCTACGCTACCCTTTGGATGTCTAGTCTAGTAATTGCCTCACGACCGGTGCGAAGCTACCCTGAACTTCGTGAGACTTCTGCTTGAGTGCATTCGGACTTCGTGAGGCTTCTGACTGAGTGCATTTTGGGCTTGGGTTCACTGTGGTCGCATATGCCGATTGAGTTTTGTTGTAATCTCGTACCCAGATCTCCCATATTTACCCACGGTCACACGGAAGGGAGATCCCGCACATACACAGTAATCGTCGAACATACCGGCCTGTTGCGAAATCTTAGTTGGATTGCTCTGGAAGAACAAATGTAAAGAACTTTAATTGTTCTCTTATCTGGGCCAAAAAAGTTAAAGGCCACTTTAAAGAAAGCTCTGGACTCTAGAGGCGACAGGAGACAATTAAGTTGTGAAAAGGAAAGAGTGGCTTCAAGGATCAGTCACAACCAGTCGTAGACATCAGTGTTTGCCGATCATTTATCGGTTGATATAATAACAGCGTTGTGGTAAACAGTCGATTGTAGGTCTCTTTTAATTGACGACTGATTGTAACCATAAACTTCGTTCCACTGGAGTAAATGAGTCTCGGACAGTTCGGCTAGCAGTATGTCGATGCAGCTTCTCCACAATACCTCAAGAAGACAGATTATGTATTAAGAGAGACCCCCTAAATGGTATTGGGGCGACGGAGACGACCCCTAAAAGGTACGGCCGATAACCCCTATCACTTCAAATAGGGGAGTCCCCCCTCCCCTGGAGTTCATTGTAGAACCACTGACCCACAAAAGATTTTTTTAAATAATTGCACAGTATTGTTTCCAAAAATAAAACTTTGTTCATGTGCTCACTTGGTTCTCAATGATCATTTGAAGGGCTAAGGAGTGTAGACAATCTCCTATTGGTCACGAAATATGTATACAGTGTTGTTGTAAATACAACCTTTATATTTGTGGGGTTTTATCTCGAAATTTTAATCTCTATTGGGGGGGGGGGGGGGGGGGGGGGGGGTTATGTAAATGTCTTGAGAACTTTTATGATTTCTCATTTCACCCCTCTTCCTCCATAAATAATGAATGGTCCATATAAAGAATTAACACATTTTGAATCATGGAGTCGTGATATGAAAAGCAATAGTATCTGTTTTCTGTGTTTTAGTAACTGTAAAATCTGCATCTAGGCTACTTCTTTTAATACATGTATTATGAGCATAAGGAAGAGTTCTGAATGTTTGGCTAAGTTCCACTGGTTATTATTGAGTATACCATCATTTGATAGAAAACTGTGAAAACATAAGAATATTTGTAGGTAAAAGGCTGATTTCGGACTGCTGATGAATGAACATTGTGAGCAGGAAACTGATTTTCAATGGAGAGACCAAAAGGAGGTAAATCTCGATCTGTAGTATATTCACTAGGGCATCCCTGGTGTCTTAACTTTCTCTCAACCATCTTGACAGATGTCTAAGTGGATAAAATAAAGTACATATTGACATTTTGTTCCGCATAACAACCTTGGAATAAGATACACCACTATCCTCAATAGTCACCATGTTCGTCCATAATTTCCGGCTTCAAATTACAACCCTAACTCGTAGCTACAATTTTATGCAAATACAATCAAGTAAATGAGAATTTGACCAACGACTACGTGAAAAACTCGCAAATATTTGTGTTCCAAAATACACAACATATCTTCCAAATCTGGCCGTAAAAAGCCCATTTTTGGGATGCGATTTTCTCCAAAACAGAATAAAATGAAAGTAAACAACAACAAGATGCGATTGGGCTTACCTTGAAGTTTCACGTGTGGGCTTAGGCAGGTTGGAATCGTCGTAAAATAACGGAAAAAGAAAACATTACTTAAAAGTGAGAAGAGCACTAAAACACGACCAAAAGAACAGAAGTAAAGGTAAAGAAACAGTGTAAAACCTTTACCTACGCCACTCTTCCACCTACGTCACGATTTTCCACTATGATTGAGCCATGCTGAAGTCGAGTATCAACCAATCAGCGAACCAATCCAGTCTTTTTACGATCCATGTTCTTGGCAATATAGATGCTTGAATACAAGTGGGAGCCTTTACACCCAGTACAGAGTCAAGTTGTTTGTGTGATTCGACACATAATTACTCGGGCTGCCTGTGGCAGGCCCGATCCTAGTTTTCCTAGTGTTCTTATTTTATTTTCCATCTTGCGAGTTGGAACAACACGTGACAGGATCAACCAATCATTCGATATCGCTAGCTCGGAACACTGCGGGTCACTTAATTTATTTACAAACAAGATGGCGGAAACCCGGGAGAGATAAAGTCCATCGCGGAGGAGATTTCTCTCAAATTTGGAGTCCCATCTTCTCAAATGTAAACAGCTTAATGTTTTATTTAAGGTTACCGGATATCTTCAGGGTGCGTTTCCAATCTAAATTACGTAGCGCCTCGAGGAAACATCGTAGATAAATCATCCATGTATCATTTTAAAGCTTTTAAAAATTGCCTACAAGAATACATAAAAAGTTTTGAGTTCTTTGAAAATCTCGAATTTTCCGCGATCCCGTTTCTCCGATCTAGTGAGACGGCTTTCAGAAGCTCCGACTCCGAAAATATGTTGAAGCTTAAACATCTGTTTGCTTTGTCGCATTTCAGAGAAATCGTATTACAAAAGGGTGTCGGGGAATTTCAAAATTCGATTTACATGTAGTTCAAAAGTTATCTTGCTCTTCGTGAAAAGGCGAAAACATAGTCCGAGTAGACATGCGAGAAACGGCGGCAAGAGCTCTCTTTTTAGAAATTCCCAATTTTCCGACATCTTTTTGCAGCTGCGATATCAATTGACATTTTTGTGAAAATTTCACACAAATCGAATAAATTCCTCTTGAGTGGGAGCTTTCTTAAAACTCTATTTGGTTGAAAATCGAAAGCGTAGAAAAAAGCACTTCAAAAACTTTATCCTAAGAAGTACTAATAAACTGTTTTACATGTTTGCCGTGTGGGAGTCCGATCATTAGAACAGAGCATTAACGCCTCTTTTAAATTGTTTTAAGGACGGTGCCTACTATTGTCAGCGCGCACGCCGTTCTGCGCATCTTGCGTCCCGCGGGTCATCCCGCGAGACAGGCCATTTGCAGAACTATTTTGAAAAAGCTGTGTTAATTGTGTAATTTTACAGACAGAAAGATGAAGGATTTTAAAATACGGTTGAAAGATATGCTTGAGAAATGAACGATTTGGGAAATCTTTAAATTCCACTACACGGCCACGAAAGACAATTTTCAGCTGAAATGGTATTAAAACAGCCGACCATTTCAATGATTTATCGTGGGAAGATGGTCGAAGAATCGTAGATTTAGGAGATTTACCCGACCAATTGAATGAAGGTTGTTTGGACTGCCATGAATCACTGCTGTCTTTTCGCCCAGCGCCTTGTGCTTAGGCCTGTCGATGCTTTCGAGTTTCGTCAGTTTCTCCAAACATGGACTCGGCCGAGTATAAACAATGTGTGAATACGTCAAATAAGCTTTGTGAAAACGGGTAAACCTCTTGGAAACCCAAAGAAGAATGAAGAAAGAAGGACTGTATGGGGTTTGAGCACAAAGGAAGCAGTAACAGCTTTGATTTTCAATGAAGAAAGTCGAAAGACGGGACTGACTCTTTCCCCACCGCCATCTTGAAAATCTCCCAGAATGCAATAAAAGAAACCAATTTTCAGACTTACTAGGGAGGCCTAGGTAAAAAATGTCAATTTTTGAAAATAAAATTAGCCATAAAGAGGCTTACCGTCCACATAACTTTTTAAAACGCGTGGATACCCCCATTTTTTCTTTTGTAATCTATAATATAGAAGCTAAACAACGTTTACATATATTTTTTGTCTTTATAAAATTGAAACTTGATGTATATTTCGGCAAAAAATATGTGTGTGTTCATTGTCACTAATGAGGCTTACAAAGCAAAATTTGTACAAAAAATTATAATCATTGTAAGATAAATAGTTTGATTGGCATCCTTTGTGAAGAACGCTATGTCTAACGTTTTTTGTCCTAATATTTTGCCAGATAACCCAAAATATTAATCGAATTAAAAATAGTTTCTCGGACAAAGAAAAATGCTGAGTCAGCACTTTTTTCGATTTTCATCCTTAATTATCTCTCTTAAACGTATGGGTACCCATAAATTTTTTTCTGATTTCAAAAGCTCCTTAGGGGGTTCAAACAATCCATATAGATTTTTAGAAAACAAATTGGTTTGCAATTAGTAGGCACCGTCCTTAAACTGCAGGATAAACATTAAAGCACGTAGTCGATCTACAACGAATACCGACCTGAATGGCGTTTCACAAGTGATCCAGTGTCAAGAAAATTATGCTACAGAACACAACTATTCTAAAGTCCGAGAAGACCTTAGAGCAATGTGAGAGTCCACCAATGATTTTAGAGGGCAGATAACAATATATATAACTATTGCGTTCCGTGGATAACTAAACCCTCTGAATGATAATTATTTGCTTATATCTGGTAGCCAAAAAAAAATATTGACTTGCCATGACCAGTCGGCGTAGGATTTCCGATTTATAACGCCAAATAACGCTTTGTCTTGCTCATCAGTCGGTGATGTTATCTTTGGAAAGCGATCTTTTAGTACAGATGATACGATGTCTTCATAGATTCTTTGAGCAATCGCCATACAAAAACTACAATTTGTTACGTGCGAGATCGAGGAACTTCGATCGAAGCTGAGCCAGCAACGTAAATAATTCCCGTCCCCTCTCTAGTTGACCATACGATATCTACAATGATTACTTATCCTTCCGTCCCTGAGAACAATATACCTAACGAATCACAGTTCTTGTTGGGCTCATTAAATATTCCTCCAATCAGAAAAGACAGTCAGATCTTGACCCTCATGAAAGTGAGATTCACACTCACCGGTACCAGAGGTTTTCTCGCAGTTCGTTTCTCGCTGCTTCGCAGCTCGCTGATTGCCCCTTTGCGGCTCTTTCTCCGTGGCTGTTCTCTCTCTAGAAAACCTCTGGAACCAGGGTAGGAGCCTCTATACTTGAAAAAAAATACATTGCGCTGAGTGTAGATTCGAACCCAGGAATATAAGAGTTATAGAGCGGCTGACACACACCCTACCCAAACCCTAACTGCTAGACCACGAGTGAATTCGCTTGGTGGCAATCGTGTTTTTTTTCACGTATTTATACCAACTAATGATGAGTAGGTATATAAATAATAATATTATAGTATTCAATACACTATAATCGGTAATACGACAACTCACCGAGCGCGCGAGGGCATGGTCTCAAGGGAATGCTTTTTACACCGAGGTAAAGCCATAGTTCGGGAACGGCGACCCCAGTGATCGAAAAAAAATGAGTGGAAATCACGTTTCGTTATAGATTTCAGCCTCCTTCAAGATGTAGAAAATGAATACCAGCACAAATATATGAAAAGTCACCGCCTACTCGAAAATATAACTGCATACAGATCTGGATAGATGACTTTATTCCACATTTAGAATGACACCCCTAAATATTCACAAGGGATAGCTATTTGCTAAAGGAAAATTAACATGGACTGTATGCTACAATAGTACCTGTGCGTGGACAGTGAAGTTAGAAATAATAGTATCAGTCCATCAATCCTACTGAAAAGCATTGCTTTCTAAAAATGTTGAAAAGTATGGGTTGGTAAACCCTACTAAAAATAACTGTTTTCTAAAATTAAAAATTAAAAATCTCTATTGTAATATTTTTTAGCAAGTTAAGTTCAAACCGCCTCCCGGCGCTTAAGCTCCAGTCCCTCCCAGTTATCTCAGTGGTTAAGCTCCAGTCCCTCCCAGTCACCTCAGTGGTTAAGCGCCTGTCCCTCCCATTCAGGTTACCTCAGTGGTTAAGCGCCGGTCTGTTTGTGCGGGAGATCGCAGGTTCAAACCCCAGCCGTACCAACACTCAGGGTCTTATAATAACCGAGTAGAAGGTGCTGCCTTTACATAATCCAACAGTAAACGGTAAGACCTTCCTGTCTTCTCGGATAAGGACGTAAAACTGAAGGACTAAGTAAAGAGAGGGCCATGTGATAGACCTACATGTTAGTCGGTAAACGTGTTCAAACCCTCTATAAATAAAGCGACAGTGTTATATGAAGTTGATTTATTATAATTACTGGGAGCAGTTGTAATAGGCCTTTTGCAGGAAATATTCATGTACTGGTATAATACTTTGTTAACGAATTAATTGAACTTGTGATCTCCATGGGAAAGACATTGTCATGGATGCTGGATGGCAATCTATCTTTAAAAAGGCTGTTTTAGAAAGATCGACAATCGATTGGAGGTGGAAAATATAATTTACAAACAGGTTTTGCTAATAGCACTACCGATCTCGTACAAGTGCCTTTAAATATATGATTTACGATTTGTTTGCCGTCTAGTACAACCACGTGATTGCATTCCTGCAAAAGGCCCATGCCATTATATAAATGATCACAAACATCAGTAATGAATCAATAGACCAGTTTACGCTTATGCGCAGTTATTCAAAATAATCTTTTGTTTCAAACGTGTCAAATAAAATTAGTGGCGGAAGGATTTTTCTCAAGCAGGTCTACAGGCCCTCCCCTCTTCCCTTCCCCTCCTCAGTTTCCCTCTTCTTTTGTCCCTCTCTCCCTCCTCCCCTCCCCCTAAGAGAGCCTGTTCACTCCCAAAAATAGATCATGACACACACGGTTCCCAAGGACACTTCTGGTTCCGGTCCTCAAGCAAAATAATGGTACCATTGGGATGACGTAGGGCGGATCTGACATGGTGTCACTTCCGCATTTCCTAAACCCAGGATAATTCGCCTCACTTACTACCACTCCTTTGGTATATTGGTCTGCACTTTATACTTCTTTAATTTACGTTAAAAGTATAGTTAAACTTACACACAACAAGTGACTGGACCATATTTATTTATTGCATCTTGTGTTTAGCTTTTCGACTGCATTCTCCTTACCCTCCCACGCCAATCTGGCGGAGGTGGGAAATCTTCAGCAGAGATGATTGAGGAATTAGCTGCAGACATCCTATCAAAATTCCCAGCGCTGTTTGACATGGAGATGGTGATAAAGAAGTACCCTGTTGTGTATACAGACTCGATGAACACTGTCTTACGACAAGAGCTAATCCGCTTCAACAGGCTTACAGATGTTGTCAGGAGTACACTACGAAACTTACAAAAGGCCATCAAGGTAGCCATCTTTAAATCTTTAATTATACATACATGCATGAACTAATAAATTGCCAATAAATTGAAACTGAACAATGACAAGACTGAGTTGCTCGTGTTAAATGCTCGACAATCTGCTCCTATTTTATGAACTCGTTACCACTGGAAATTAGGTCTATTAATTCTCTTAGTTCTTTTAAATCTAGTGTTAAACATGTCTTTTTAAGAGAGCTTTTGGTATCTAATATGTTTCCTAGTAATTAAGCCATTATTATTATGATTATTATTCAATTTTCTATTTGGTATAAAATAGGGAATTACTTTTAAAATGCCACGTCACATTGTATAACTTCTTTTTAGTATCTGTATAATTGCATAATTAGAAGAACTGATAACTTATATCAAGTAGTTGTTGTATCTCTGTGTTTTCTTCGAACCGTCAAATTAGTTCCTGCCTGTGTTTTTCCCTTTTTTGCTCCGACGAAGGGCTAGCGCTCGAAACGTCAGCTGCTACTCGCTTCCCACGGCGGTTAGCATACCTTAATCGACTTTAGTTGATTATACCACTGTCAAATTAGATGGCCTTGTGACAGCTGGAAAGCACTAATCTTTGATGGCTGCAAGCCTGTCTTTGAATCAATACAGTCTTTGGCAATGTGAAAATACTGCATGTAAGTGAATAACAAGGCTTAACTTCATAAAGAAACAGTATTGAACTTTTAGCCCGGGTTACCGGACTCATTTCACAGCGTCATCATTTCAGCCAGGTCAACTAATAGCGCTGTTCTATAATTTGTTTGTTTGTGTGTTACCTTGTTATTACCCTAACTATGACTTCTACCTTAACTCATTAAGGTAATTGTGTAGTATGGTATAAATACTTATGTTGGATTGTATTATCAGGGTTTAGTAGTCATGTCTGCCGATCTGGAGGATGTGTGTAACAACATGTTGCTCGGTAAAGTACCCGCCGTGTGGGCGGCGAAATCCTACCCTTCCCTTAAACCGCTCGGAAGTTACGTCACAGATCTGCTAGAAAGGTATTCTCATGTGATTGTACGACAGTAATGCATGGCTGAGCTTCAAATTTTAATAATACGGTGATACTTGTTGTTGATATACAAATGAAGATTGAGCAAACTACAATCATGGTATATAGAAATGTATCTTCTCTACATACTAAAGTGCTCCATTTGGAGTGATATATCCTAAAGAGGAACACGTCTATTTGTGTGAATTCTACCTAATAGGACATGTGATTTCGAGAGAAAAACGATACTCATTTGATTCTAGCTTTTTGAGGTTTTTAATGGTAAATTCGCCGTTTTTGACTACCGGATCTGATGTTTTAAAATGCTTTTCAATACTGATAAACAGGTTACCTGACCTATCCGCGGGTCACCCAAGGGGTTATCTTTTATCAACACAAACAGGTTACCTGACCCATCTGCGGGTCACCCAAGGGGTTATCTTTTAACAACACAAACAGGTTACCTGACCCATCCGCGGGACACCCAAGGGGTTATCTTTTATCAACACAAACAGGTTACCTGACCCATCCGCGGGACACCCAATGGGTTATCTTTTGTCAACACAAACAGGTTACCTGACCCATCTGCGGGTCACCCAAGGAGTTATCTTTTATCAACACAAACAGGTTACCTGACCCATCTGCGGGTCACCCAAGGGGTTATCTTTTATCAACACAAACAGGTTACCTGACCCATCCGCGGGACACCCAATGGGTTATCTTTTATCAACACAAACAGGTTACCTGACCCATCTGCGGGTCACCCAAGGAGTTATCTTTTATCAACACAAACAGGTTACCTGACGCATCCGTGGGTCACCCAAGGGGTTACTTTTATCATAAACATGTTACCTGACCCATCCACGGGTCACCCAAGGGGTACATTTGATCAACTGCAACTGCTTGCAGTTTTCCTTTTCAACGATGATGCTAGTGATGGTAATAACCGCGAGAATCGGTTAGGGTTATAATATTGCGGATTTCGTATTAATGTCGAAGAAAACTCAGTAAAATGGTTAACCGCGCCGTTGGTGCTGTAGTGCGCTTATTTAATGAGTGGTGCAAAAGCGAGCACATGTAAGACACCACGTCACATGCTGTACCATAGCTAACATTCCATTGTTATGTGGCTGAGCTGATGTCTGATTCATTTTACAGACTCAAGTTTTTTCAAGACTGGATCGATCGTGGTCCACCTAACGTGTTCTGGATATCAGGTTTATACTTCACGCAGTCTTTCCTCACAGGTAAGTGTAAAACTTTGCAAAGTCGACCACTAAAATAATGTACAATAGAAAACTAGTTCCTGTAAAAACTAATGTAAGTTTGCGTCAGCGGGGAAGATAAAGATAAGAATTTAGCCACACTTGAAGCTGTGCTAAATACTGAACTAAAAAATATCCATACTTGGCTTTGTGTCAATAAATTATCTCTTAATATCTCTAATTTTGTGATATTTCATCCGTTTCAAAAGAAAACAAGTTTCACTCCCCAGATAGTAATCAATAATAAATTACTAAAAGAAGAGAAATCGATACAGTACTTAGGGGTGATGCTAGATTCAACATTAAATTGGAATTGTCATGTAAATCATATTATAAAAAAACTTAAAAGAAATATTGGTTTACTTTCAAAAATTTGATATTATGTTAATACAGGTACTCTTGTAAATCTGTACTATTCACTGATTTATCCCTTTCTTAATTATTCCCTTATTGCTTGGGGTAACACCTATGAAACAACACTCAAACCGCTTTTTCTTCTTCAAAAGCGGGCATTACGCATTATATTATGTTCTTCCTTCACTGAACACACTAGTCCTATTTTCAAATCTTCAAACTTAGTCAAACTTCCTGACCTTGTTTATCTTAACACTGCCATTTTATGTATAAATTTAATAACCAACTTTTACCATCGGCTTTCAATAGTTTTTTTACCTATTGAGGAATTACATAATTATAATACAAGACTTTCTTCCAAATTTTCCTATGTTCTACCAAAAGTTAGAACCAATTATTATATTATGGTATTTCTAACATTCGCTTCCAAGACCCAAAATCTGGAACTCCATTGACGAATTACTAAAATCTTCATCTCTACCAATATTTTAAAAAGGTCTCAAAAAATGCTATTTTGATTATTATTAAGTAATTTATTTAAAGTGCAACTAACCCCTTTTGCAATTTTTATACATATGAATCTTTGAAAGGTTTTGAGTACTTCTGCGAAGAAATGTTTGGCTTACAGAGAATACTCTATGTTCTATGCTTGTTTGAAATGGCGAAAATCTGACCTTTCCTGACCCATGACCGCGTAAGAATAAGACTGGGTTGATTCTTGATCTTACGTCACCTCATTAATGCATTATTCTCCATGGCGCCTTCCTATCACAACAACACCGATATATATAGAATATACACAGTCTGTGAGTTGTTAGTAAAGAAAACAGTTATTTTAGAGTAAATGCTAAATATTTATTCAAATTATTGCAAAGTCGAATGACTTGGATGACGTAAGATCAAGAATCGACCCAGGCTTTTTCTTACGCGGTCATGGGTCAGGAAAGGTCAGATTTTCACCATTTCAAACAAGCATAGAACATAGAGTATTCTCTATAAGCCAAAAATTCTTCGCAGAAGTACTCAAAACCTTTCAAAGATTCATATGCATAAAAATTGCAAAAGGGGTTAGTTGCACTTTAAGTTAGTATGTCCTAGTTAGACCTACCTCAGTGTAGCACCCTTCATACCAATTTTTATTATTATTACTATATCATATATCCATCTGTGTATATGTGTCCGTGTGTGTTTTTGTTCGTCTTAAGAGCCGGCCTAAACTACACTTTTTTTTAAACTACTATAGTGTCAAAACACCAATACAGCACCAGACTTGCATCAAGATCAACTTACTATATAAATAGAGTTCGGACAAACTATGGGAAATTTAACCTCCGCTATAAAGGAGCAATTATTTGGAACGAGCTTGATGAAAGCCTTAAAACCCTGTCATTAACATCATTTAAGCGAAAGCTTAAATCTAATCTCATGGAGTCTTATCAGTAACAACTTCATTGGTTACATCTGTCACTATTACATAATACAACTTATCTTAAAACATTTGGTACCCTATTTATTTATTTATTTATTTATCTTATTTATAAATTTTACTTACTTTAAACCCATTTGTCTTCTACATTAATTAAGTGTTCTATATTGCTGTAATTTGTATCGTAGTGCATATTTTTAGTTTTCATCTTTAAAACCCTACAAAAACATTGTTATTTAACTTGAAATGTTACTCAGCTCGTTTAACTTCAGTTATTCTGAGTAACTATTACCATAATTTAGTGAGATCTATGTATTTATGTAAATTAAGTATTTATAACCTTTTTGGTAATAAAGATGATGTTGTTGTCGTTGTTGTTGTACGCTCACTGGAAGATGGCAAAGGTGACTCCACTACTCAAGGGTGGGGATACAGATGACGTATCAAATTATCGTCCTATCTCAGTATTGCCTATTCTATCTAAGGTATTCGAGAGACATGCATGACATATGCAGAAAATGACCTGTTATATCCACGTCAATCTGGCTTTCGCAAACATCACAGTACTGAGACTGCCGAAATACAGGTTATAGATGAGTTACTTTTTATTCTCGACAACAATAAAGTCAGCGGACTTGTACTGATTGATTACTGTTAGGCATTCGACATGGTCGATTATTCAATCTTAGCAGATCAGCTTAAAGTGTACGGCGTTGATGGCTGCGCGTTGGTTCAAGTCTTACATATCGGGCAGGCGCCAACTAGTCTCTCTGTCCGGGACAAAGTCTGAAATGGCTAATGTGAAGCATGGTGTGCCTCAGCAGTATCCTTGGCCCCTTCTGTTTATTGTGTACGTTAATGACTTGCCATTACATGTCACCGCGTGTACAATTGATCTCTATGCAGATGACACCACGTTATCGTCCTCCGCAGACTGCCATAATACCTCGAACTTACAGGATACTCTGAACAGAGCAGTTACTGAGGTAGTGGACTGGGCGTCAGCCAACAAGCTACCCCTCAATGAAAAGAAGACCAAGGCTTTGATAGTTACTGGGAAAAGACTGGAAAGCAAAATGGACTTCACGCCTGTAATCACGTTAAATAATTGCCAGCTCACTAATGTCGCAAGTGTTAAGTTACTTGGACTCGAGATTGATAAAGAGCTTTCTTTTTCTCAGCATGTAGACAACATCTGTAAGAAACTGTCACAGCGAATTGGTATTTTACGCAAGATTAGGTGTAACTTCTACATAAACAACGGATAATGTATTACACTTGTATGATTAAGCCAATACTGAATTATGTAAGTGTAATCTGGACCTCCTGTGATAAGTTCTACGACTGCAAAAGTGGGCTGCTAGAGTATTTCTTAACGCTGATTCATTGTCACCTTCAGTTCCGCTATTTAATCGCCTGAAGTAGCTACCTTTCCACGAGGCCACTAAAATTATGAAATGTGCAAAGCTTGTAAGAGGTAATCTGCCATTATATCTTAATGATCTTTTATTATTGAACTCTAATGTACATAAGCGAGCAACTAGATACTCTAATTGTAATATTGTGTGTCTCAAGTATAAGAGACAGACGGAAGGTGGAAGAACGTTCGAAGTTTCAACTTGCAAGATATGGAACTACTAAGTACTCGCCAGAAGGATTCTTTATCTTCTTTTAAGAGCTTTTTATGGAAAGATATTTTTAACAAACAACAGTTTTTAGATCATCTTCTTGTGTAATATTTTTCGTAATTGGTTTTGTTTAGTTTTTAGCTCTATTTATAATATTGTATATATTCATGAGATTTTAGAATTTAAATGTAATTTTATCGCTTTTTAGATTAACTTTAACGTAGGAGGGCCACGGGTTTGTTATATTATACTATTTAGTGCTAACCCTCGATAAATAAAGAGTTATTATTATTATTATTGTTTTGATCTTTTCCCTGACGGCAGCATGCCCCACTGGACATCATTTAAGTGACGTAGGCTCCCTGGCTACATTTGTTATTTCATGTTTAGATGTGTCACTTGGACAGTACTGCTTAACCAAACATAATCTTTGTTATTAAAATGTGTTTTGTTGTTAATTGGATCCGTATTGTATGCAGTCATCGTGAAAGGCGTTTGCTTTTTCCACTCTTCAGTAACTCGTGGTTTTGTTTATCAGGTGCTCGGCAAAACTTTGCACGAAAATACACTATTCCTATTGATCATGTTGGTTTCGAGTTCAATGTTACCAAAGAAGAGAAGGATATGGACCACAAGCCAGAAGATGGCGTCTATGTCAACGTGAGTGTTGTGCAGCGTGAATATTAGCCTGCTTGCAGGCTCTGGTTCAGACTGTTATCTGGTTTTGGATTTGGGGTTCCTGTGGTGGAAAGAGGAGGGGGAAGGGGAGAAACAGAAAGTAGAGCCCTTCCCCCTCCTCTCTTCCACCACAGGAACCCCAAATCCAAAACCAGGTAAAACTCTGAACCAGAGCCTGCAAGCAGGCTACGTGAATATTGTCATATGGTGAACACGGGACTGTGTACTCAATAAAAAAAACGCTAGTTGATTTTAAAAGAAACAGGGTCCGTAAAACTATTTAACGTCTATTCCCGGAAGTGACTAGTGGTGGACATTTACCGCGAAGTGACTCGACAAGAACACAAGAAGTTTAATTCGCTCTGTGTAAAATATTTCATACATACGAGTCAATATGGAGTGGAACGTTTCCAATAAAACCACAAGGGATGTCGAGTCAACAATACAATATATTTTATTTAAAGTGCCAATAAAATGAAAAATCGATCCCGTTTTTATTTTATTTTATTAAATTCTAGATTTCTTAGTCATTTTGTGTAATTAAAAATCAATATGGAGAGCGCGAACTTATTTGTTTTTCGTATCGAAGTCAGGCAAAATTGCCAAAATCAGGCGACAATTTTTATGCCGTTAAAGATATGATAATCACATGCGTGCCATGGTCTTCCGTGCATCCAACATGGCGGCTGTAAACGCTGGATTACGTGATTAGAGTAACATCTTTGGAGCGTACGACTGACATGGTGTACTACTGATATTCAAGGTTTTTCAATACCTTTTCCCAGAGTTCAAGTACCGTTCAAAAATGAATTTAATGATTTAACCCTAACCCCAACCTTACTGACACTTTTTCATACATATATATATGTCGTTGCAGGGACTCTTTTTGGAGGGAGCACGATGGGACAGAGAACAAATGTTTATAGGGGAATCTATACCAAAGAATTTGTTCGATCAGTTGCCTGTGGTATCCTTTTTGCAGCCATGCTAATTCATGTTAATTCGGTATGATTTACGTGAAATGTCATCAGTTATTTTGGTTCGTTTCCTTAACTAAACTTATTTTAGATGTTGATTCTCCCTGGCGAAAAAGCCAAATTTAAGAATATGCCCATCTTCGCAACCCCGGTGTATAAAACAAGCGCTCGTCGCGGCACACTTTCTACTACTGGCCACTCGACCAACTTCGTAATGTTTGTAAACCTGCCCTCAGACAAGTCCGAGAGACACTGGGTCAACAGGGGTGTAGCATTGTTATGTCAGCTGGATGATTGATCGTATTGTGGAATATCTTTAATTTATAAGCGCGGTGTGCAGTAGGGAAGACAACTGGTTTGGCAACTTACAGCCTTCATTCGTAGCGTTCAAACGTCGACAACTGTTTCGAATGATTTTCTGGCAATCTTAAGAATTGGTAATATTGTATTTTGCTTTTCCCATGTATTTATTCAGTTATAGTGTGGAGAACTTTAAAATCTACTCGTTAAATAATCCGTAAATAGTGTTACACACTGAGTAATTTTAAATTATTGCAACATTGCTTCTTGTATCACAACAAACAATATATTTTTTCATTAAAAGCTTGGAAAGTACTACGTAGTTAGTTTGAAAATTTACCACGCGATCACATGAGCGTGTTGTGAATTGGTTTTTGTCTCGGTTTATTTCTGATTTGACTCTGTCACATTTTCTCATAAACTTTCTCACGTATAAACTCCGGTAAACTCTCTCTCCGTTCTCGCTCGCGATGTTCTCTCGAAATTTCTGACTAAAAAAACCCAAACAACATTCCGATCACTCCAACTCGGCACACCCTAGATTATTTACTTGGCCTCAAAAGCTCTTGCTAACATTTTGCACTTCTGCTCAGAGACGCGTAGTTTGATGCTACACATTGTCCATTATCACTGCTTGATTTCCGTCTGCTAAAACTAATTATAACGAAAATAACTCTTAATTTCTATTTACACTGTATCGGCAACCTCCGATACACTCCCCACACAGGCGACACGACTTAATGAAAGACTGTTGCGTCCCCAGCGCGCGGTAAAAATCGCACGTGTAGCCACTCTTGCACAGGCGACGCGACTTAATGAAAAACTGTTGCTTCCCCAGCGCGCGGTAAAAATCGCACGTGTAGTCACTCTTGCACAGGCGACGCGACTTAATGAAAAACTGTTGCGTCCCCAGCGCGCGGTAAAAATCGCACGTGTAGTCACTCTTGCACAGGCGACGCGACTTAATGAAAAACTGTTGCGTCCCCAGCGCGCGGTAAAAATCGCACGTGTAGTCACTCTTGCACAGGCGACGCGACTTAATGAAAAACTGTTGCGTCCCCAGCGCGCGGTAAAAATCGCACGTGTAGTCACTCTTGCACAGGCGACGCGACTTAATGAAAAACTGTTGCGTCCCCAGCGCGCGGTAAAAATCGCACGTGTAGTCACTCTTGCACAGGCGACGCGACTTAATGAAAAACTGTTGCGTCCCCAGCGCGCGGTAAAAATCGCACGTGTAGTCACTCTTGCACAGGCGACGCGACTTAATGAAAAACTGTTGCGTCCCCAGCGCGCGGTAAAAATCGCACGTGTAGTCACTCTTGCACAGGCGACGCGACTTAATGAAAAACTGTTGCGTCCCCAGCGCGCGGTAAAAATCGCACGTGTAGTCACTCTTGCACAGGCGACGCGACTTAATGAAAAACTGTTGCGTCCCCAGCGCGCGGTAAAAATCGCACGTGTAGTCACTCTTGCACAGGCGACGCGACTTAATGAAAAACTGTTGCGTCCCCAGCGCGCGGTAAAAATCGCACGTGTAGTCACTCTTGCACAGGCGACGCGACTTAATGAAAAACTGTTGCGTCCCCAGCGCGCGGTAAAAATCGCACGTGTAGCCACTCTTGCACAGGCGACGCGACTTAATGAAAAACTGTTGCGTCCCCAGCGCGCGGTAAAAATCGCACGTGTAGCCACTCTTGCACAGGCGACGCGACTTAATGAAAAACTGTTGCGTCCCCAGCTCGCGGTAAAAATCGCACGTGTAGTCACTCTTGCACAGGCGACGCGACTTAATGAAAAACTGTTGCGTCCCCAGCGCGCGGTAAAAATCGCACGTGTAGCCACTCTTGCACAGGCGACGCGACTTAATGAAAAACTGTTGCGTCCCCAGCGCGCGGTAAAAATCGCACGTGTAGTCACTCTTGCACAGGCGACGCGACTTAATGAAAAACTGTTGCGTCCCCAGCGCCGGTAAAAATCGCACGTATAGCCACTCTTGCACAGGCGACGCGACTTAATGAAAAACTGTTGCGTCCCCAGCACGCGGCGAAAATCGCACATGGTTCAAAAATCGCGAGCAAAATGTACGGACTTCGTCACACTTGTATATATGATGGTTGACTAGTTCCTGTAAAAACTAGTGCTGATCTGGGTCGGCGGGGAAGATTAATACTGGTACGATCAACTAAAAGTCGATTAAGGTACGCTAACCGCCGTGGGAGAGAGTAGCAGCTGACGTTTCGAGCGCTAGCCGTTCGTCAGCAAAAGAGGGATTGTGGGTGGGAAAACGGTTTATATAGTGTCGAGTGCATGATTACCGCTGAGGAAACTTGTACTCGGATCGAAGGAAATTGCGCCAACAATAGAAATGCTAATAGCCGCAATACAGTAAAGAGTATCGATGAATAAAGTAATGGACATGATGATTTTGTTCAGTTCGCGGTGACTTGCTAGCATTTCGTAAGTTAGCTTGTAAACCCTCCAGAGCAGTCATGTGCAAACTGAAAGTGCTGGGGATTTTCAGATACAGAAGCAGACGTAAAGGGAAAAGTCAGCACTCACGCAACGTGTTATTACCATCGCAGAACAACAGATGTAGAAATGATCGTCGCCCAATTGCAATTCAACGCAAACAAGAGCCTACAACCGAAAGATGTCTTACCCGTATACTTTGCGTATCAGAAAAAACACCATCATCTAGATCTGAGTTTGCTGTGCCCAAGTTCGTGTTTATTAACATGTGTAGCTTTGCCAAAACCAAGAATCGAGTCAGAGCGCCGGTTGCACTTGAAGCCGATTTGCTTAGCAACGACATTGATGTTTGTGTTGTTTCAGAAACACACCTGAAACCTGGCATCCCGGATGCGATTGTGAACATTCCTAACCATACGATCTACAGACGAGACAGGGATATGAGGAACAAAGGTGGAATTGCTATA
The DNA here is from genome assembly GCA_030867875.1 of Actinernus sp. WN-2022. Taxonomy (NCBI): domain Eukaryota; kingdom Metazoa; phylum Cnidaria; class Anthozoa; order Actiniaria; family Actinernidae; genus Actinernus; species Actinernus sp. WN-2022. The sequence continues at coordinate 54,937,613 of JAOWCC010001634.1, forward strand.
TACGCTAGAAATAATCTCACTGTTGTTGGTGTGTACCGCTCCAGTTTATATGAACTAATCTGCATAACGCTTCTATTACCCTCGGGACACCGCGTGTTAGTTTGTGGTATTTATCACCCACCGAAGCAATACTATCTGGAATGTGACTTCATGAACTCTCTTATAAACATTGTTGATGACACCTTAGACAAACACCCGGACACTGTTGTTGTATGTGGCGGCGACCTGAATCGTTTGGATATAAATCGCTTACAATTATTATCTGACTAGAATGTTCTGGCCAATTTCCCTACTAGAGGTGACACTTGTGGCGTCCCCCAAGGATCTATCCTTGGACCAATTTTGTTTCTTATTTTCATCAATGATGTTAAGTTTTGTACGAAATTCATTCATTTAGTATTATATGCCGACGACATTAATTTATTTTTTAATCATAAATGTTTAAGAACTCTTGCATCAGTCTTAAATAAGGATCTCAATTCTCTCCAAGAATGGCTCGTTGCCAATAAGCTCACCGTCAATTTATCAAAGACTAAGTTTATTTTATTTGGTTCCAAACAAAAACTTAATAATACCGTGGTTAACGAGTCGGACCTAATATTTAGATTAGCAGGTCAGCCTATTAACAGAGTAGTACAAACTAAATTTCTAGGTTTAATCCTGGATGAACATATTACCTGGAATTCCCAAATAGACTCTATATCACGAAAAATTGCGGAAACAATTGGAGTCTTATGTAGAGTCAGGCATTATCTTAGCTTGGATATTCTTAAAAATATTTACTACAACCTTATATATTCATATATATCATATGGTACATTAATATGGGGCAGTAATTATAAATCCAAGCTTAAACCTATCCACATTTTACAAAAGCGAGCGCTTCGAGTCATTACTTTTTCCGATTTCAAAACCCCAAGCAAACCTTTATTCAACAAGCTTAATATTCTAAATATATTTCAAATAGTGGACTTCCAACTCGGTGATTTAGTGCATAGGCATTCTATCAATCAACTTCCAGATATATTTTCGAGTTACTTCAACGACGTGTCCCTTATTCATAATTATAACACTCGCTCTAAATCAAATAAGAACCTTTTTTTGCCACGACAAAATCTAAACTATGGCAAATTCGGCGTTAAATATACAGCCGTCAAAATTTGGAACGACATTCCAATAGAGATTAAAAACAGTTCTTCAAATAAACATTTTAAGAAACACTTCAAAAAACATCTAATTTCCACACCGTGATTCATATTTGTGTACAAAGCTAATTCTCTTGTACATGAATAGAATGAACTCAGTATCGTATTTCAACTATAAAATTATCTAATTATATATACAGTAATTGTGTGCCTATCCAGCCATCTTAGATTAATCATAAATAACAAATAGGGTGCAAGAGTTTGTAATTAACCCCTCTGGGTTGTATCTCTTGTATCCTTCACAAACTTTTCTTTATGTATGTATATTTCCTATTGTGTGTTTTTGTGTGAAATAAACGAACCATTGAACCAACCAACCACACGTGCCTTGACAACTGTCTTACTAATCGTTCAGACCTATTTGGAAAGTGCTACTCTTTTCAAATGTTAATGAAGACTGACCATAAAGGAGTGATTTTACCTGCTGGAACAAAGCTAAAACCGATCAGGCGTAATGTTAAAATACGCGATCGTAGGGAGCATCGTAAAAATAATCTCTATTGTGCCCTGGCTAAGGAAAAATGGGACAATGTTTTAGCGGCTAAAGATATTGACCAGGCAGAAGAGCGATTGGAATCGACTATTCTAAAGCACATGGACACCTGTGTGCCCTACAGGAGTGTCTCAATGTCGTCACGCGATACGGCATGGATGAGTCCTCTTGTTAAATCCATGCTGCGAGATAAGTCAAGAATATCTAACCTTCACACAGATCGGCTCCGCGATATTCATAAAAGGATCTCAGACGTTATTAGTGAGAACAGAAGACACTGCCGTTCTGCAAGGCGGGTAGCCGGGAGTGGTGGAAAAGGGTTCATAACATCTCTCAGCGAAGACGTTTCTCCTACAGTATCTCATTAGATAACGGGTTCCTTAAAGAACAATGACTATTTTGGTAATCTCTGCACTGACACGAATTATACACAGCCTACACTCATGTCGATTCGTAATGAGGAGATTCCTGAAATTACAGAGAGACAGGTTGTGGAATTCTCTTAGAAGAATCAAGAGGACAGCGACAGGTCCAGACCTTATTCCTTACTGGATCTGGAAAGATCACAGTGAAATTCTTACTCCTGTCGTCACCAAGATCTGGAATTTGTCTCTCTCCACGCGCACTTGGCCCACGTCCTGGAAAAGAGCGAACATTAATCCTCTTCCAAAAGTTGATCTGCCTCGAGAGAGTAATGATTACCGTGGAATTAATGTAACAGCAGTTATTGCAAGAACCTTCGAAAAGATTGTATACAGTACTCATGCCAAGGATATAGTAGAAGAGAATCTAAGCTCCACGCAGTTCGTATACAGAGAGGGTGACAGCTGTACCGACGCGCTGTTATCCATTCAACATAAAGTGTATAGTTATCTCGATAATCCTGATTGCAAGGCAGTCGTCTCTTCGCCATGGACTTCAGTAATGCCTTTGACTCTGTCAATCATGATCTACTTTCAAATAAACTTAAACAACTACCTCTAAATCCATACATCATAAATTGGTTTCTTAGCTTTCTTAGTGATAGGCAGCAAAGGGTTGTATATGACAACTTTTTAGGTGAGTGGATAGATGTAAATAAGGGTACTACCCAGGATAGTGTTAGTGGCCCATATCTTTTTAACATTTTTCTTAATGATTTAGAATTAGCCTAGGCACCGAAACAGCCCTGTACAAATATGCTGATGATTCTAATATTATAGTACCAGTCTGGAAAAACGGTGATAGCTCTAGATACCTAGTGAGCCAATTCCTATATTGGTCCAGCCGTAATTCCATGGCTAGTAATCCCAGCAAATGTAAAGAGCTGACGTTTCGCAAGAAAGGATGTACATAATAATTTCCCACAGTAGCTAGCATACCACAATGCAAAGAACTTACTTTCCAGGACGACTGTAGATTCACCTCACACGTGCATAGCAAGCTAATTAAGGCCAATAAATGTCTATTTATTCTTAGATCTTTACGTAAAGAGGGTTACAATCAGTCAGAGGTAGATCACGTATTCTCCAGTATAGTTTTACCTAATATAACTTACGGATTGCCAGTGTATGGTGAGTCTAGTGCGGAGTCACTACAATTCAAGGCTTTCTAGATCGCTGCTTTAAGCGTAGATACGTTTCAAAACCAAGTAAGATAAAGGAATTGCTAGAGAAGCAGGATAGAAGGATTTTTAAGAAAGTAGCAAATTTAGATATGCATCCTCTCAATAATTTAATGCCTAAACAAAAAGCCACTCAATATAAACTACGATCCAAATCAAGCCTACGGACCAAAGTGAATACAAACCGTTTTAAGAACTCTTATATAAATCGATTGATTTTTAACTATAACAGCTTTATAACTTATAATTATTCAGTCAGCTTTTTATATGTATATATTTCAATTTTAACTGTAACGTAAGATATGTATTTTTATCTTATGATTGAAATAAAGACCTTTATTATTATTATTATGATCTAAGTATGATGAATACGTGAATTATGAAATGAAATTAACGAAAAGGGTTGTAGGCGCGAAACTTAGCTAGATTTTGTTTTATGTTTATTTGTAATGTTTGTTTTATTTCGTTACAGTTCGCATTGTTCGTTGCGTCCCTGATTGCGTGCCAGGTCTTTTGTTTTGTACCTCCGCGTGTCTATTTTGTTTGTGCATGGTCCTGGTTCGTACTGTTTATGTTTCTTTTGTGTAATTAAGGTGACATCGGCCGGTATGTACACGTTTACGTAATTTCTCAAGTTTGTGTATATTTATATGGCTGTAAACTGTTCTGAATTTGCATTTGTCATTGGAGTCAGTCAACGCGTTATGTTCGAATGTTCAGCATTAAGGTAAATATACTTTGTTTATTTTGTGTCTAGCTTGTTCGCATTTTATGTTTATGCATATGTATTAACGTAGTTACTTTCTTTTAGAATCATAGGTTAGTGTAATAAATTATTGTGGTATAAACAGACTATGGCCTACGCGTGTCTTTCGGGTACACATAGTTCTTAACGACTCAATAGAAGTTGACTGGCTGTAGCTGGGTCGCTCAGCGAATGCTTCAAGTTGTATGGTTTTATCATGTCAATGGACAGTGGAAAAGGCGATTTGAAGAGATCGATTGCAGCTTATCGTGGACATCTGACCAGGATTTTAAATGAAATAGAGCCGATATTATCGCTACGGGTTGCGTCCGAGGAAGTTACGAAGAAGCGGGATACATTAGAAGAAATCTTTGGAAGATTCAAAGAGGCTAGTCTACAATATTACCAAGGAATCCAGCAGTCGGCAGACCGAGGACGTGTAGCCCGAGATTATAACAGGGAAATTGAACGAAAGGAGGATTTTGACAAGAAATACGAGGAGTAGTATAGCAATGTTACACGCCAAAAGTGGGTGGAGTTAATTCCCAGAGGAATTCAATTAAATTGGCCTGCAAGAAGTCCAGACTTGGTTCAAGAGGAGATAATCCGATGAGAGGACGCAAGTGGGTGTGTACTGTAAGTACGTAGGCTAAAACCTTTGTACCTTATCCCGCATTCCATTCATACTTCCCATTACCCACGCTGTGTTGTCTAAATCCCCAATAATCCTATTAGACGATTCTACATCAAAGGATAAACCAGATCAAATTGCTGAAACAATCCATGACCGTCAGTAGATGATAAACAAAACCGGAATACATTTTTCCTCATGGTTTTCCAAATGCTTAGAATTAGATTTTGACTACAAAATGACCAAAAATGGTGAGTACATCGGTAGATAGTCATCGATTTAGTTGGAAGCCGGTTGAGATAGAAAGCCGGCAAGGCATCCCTGGCCGGCTTCGAAAGATACTGGACCGGCACTGGGCTGTTTTTTTCTTCATGTATCCAGTTGTATTCACCGGGATAACCCGGCTTGGCCGACTATAGTCTGCAATTTCATTTCATTTCTCACACAATGAGTAAGGGATTGTTATTTTGTCATTTAGTTTTCTATCACTGCAGTTGTCACCGAGTGTGTTATAGACATAATTAGAATAGTTGAAGGGGTAAATACTTTGTTTTTCACTTAGATTAGAGTACTTCAGCCGGAAGGAAATCAATATCAAGGCATTATTTTAAAACTGTTTTTATTGTAACATTTATGTGACAATTTTATTTTATTCCATTATTTACTGTTCATGATTTCTACGGTTTATCGCTAGCAGTAGCACACTCCGAACATCTGGGTGCCACTGGGCTGACCTAAAGTTACTCCGTACGCATTTAAAATGTTTACATACAAAAAATACAGTTTATCGCTAGCAGTAGCACACTCCGAACATCTGGGTGCCACTGGGCTGACCTAAAGTTACTCCGTACGCATTTAAAATGTTTACATACAAAAAATACTGGTTAATATTTGGAAAAAAACCGTAAAATAACAAGCATAGTTGGTACCTCAAGGCGTTCCTGGCAGACTGAGAGATATTCTGTTTAACAGGAGTTTTTACGCAGTTATATAATAGCACCAATATTGTGCCCTCTTTCGGTTTTCTTTAGGTAATACACAGATCAAAAGAATATATGATCAATTTCAGAAAATATTATTAATTTAGAAAATGTTAATTGTACAGTATAATAATTATTGTTTTAAAACGGAAACGCCGAATGGCCGCATTACAAAACAGCTGAGTTGAATTAGGTACGGATACTAGACCTAGGGCCCTTGCACATGCTACGTATTGAATTCAATAAAATACAAACTAACAAATCTTACCTCTGTCTTTCCAAGTTTTGTGATCTGTGAGTTACTCACCACCTGTCATACATGTGTTTCCAAATACCCTTTCCGCAGTTTTAAAATTTAGGCCAGCCCAGCCAGGGCCCGCATCACCTCCACATAGTGGAAGATATCCAATATAAAGTAATTATGAAAATGTTTTTTTTCTTCACATCCTAGGCTTTATATAGATAGCTGGATAACTGATAGCGCACATCACGTTTACAAAGGCCAGTTAGTGTTCTTAAACCATGGCATGTATAGCATTGATTGGCTCATACATATCTTTACCAGAAATGTCTTCTCAGAGAATAGAGTATCCTGTCTGATTATGGCAAATATCTTTCGCATTTAGAGATTGTGACGATGACGAGTCGACTGATACTGGTTTCCCACCAGAATAATTCATTTTCCCAATTGAATGGAATTACTTTTCAACTTTGGAATTATGTCCACTGGATAACTCAAAGTGAGCTTGCACATAACGAAGTATATTTGTGGTTTAATCCACAGATTCTGAAGCTGCGGACATATCCGTGACAGTCTGCTAGTATCGAGCAGTTGTAAACTACAAACACTGCGGAAGGGCAAAAGGCTCTTCTTTGGCGCCATGTCTAGAACGGTGATCTCAGGTTGCGAGAACCGGATTATGAATTTTAATAAAATGCATCACATTAAATGAGTTTGAAATATAAAAAACCATCATGATAGCTTTTATAGTCAGTTTCATTGACAGAACATAACACCTAACCTGACCACAACTTAATCCTCGGGTGTACGTACAGTACAAACCCACTTGCGTCCTCTCGTTGAGAGCCGCCTGTTGCTACACATTACGGATGGAGAGCATGCAGAAATTTCGGGAACTAGTGAAAAAGGCAGTCAAAACATGGGAGCAGTTCTTCGAAAAGGTCTTTGGATATGTAGCGTGCAATGAAGCAGCTGAAATTGAAGAAACTCGAGGCCGAACAAAAGTTGGAGGAAACGAAAATAGCGTTACAACTAGAAGAGGAACAGACACGCCTTCTTGCCAAGAGGAAGCTCTTGAAAACGGCACTGCTTAACGCCCGGCTAGAAGCAGAGCAAGCGGAGATCGAGGCGAAGTTGGGAGAAGAGATCGATAGTGTGTCAAATATCTTGCCTGGTATTGAACAGCAAAGTAGTACGCATGAGGCAGTGCGCAAATACTTACATTATCAGACACCCTTTCAAGCATTCTCACCCCCTCCATCCATTGGGTTACCAGAACAGATTGCCTTGTGCGCAAGTGACTTAAACCCTCTTTAACGTGTTGCTTCTAAAGTAAGGGCAGATACTGACGTCAAGCCTCTGCAAGTAAAACGTGGTCCAACACCTAGTGTGGCAGAGACGCAGATACCTGTGTTAAGAAAAACCACTTCTACAAATCAGGAGAACCCTCATTTCCAGCAGATAATTGAACACCAACAAAGGACCATACAACGGGTTGTATCTGGACTAGAGAAATTAGATATGCCAAAACGAGAGTACTTCGATGGCAGTCCGACGAAATATCCCAGATTTATCAAGAACTTTGAGCTGGATGTAGAAAGTGTAGTTGCGGACGATAGTATGAGATTATCTTACTTAATTCAATATTGTATTGGCATGCACGGCCAAAGAAGCTATTAAGAAATGCGTCATCCTACCAGAGGAAAATGGTTATGAGGCAGCTCGCAAGATTTTGCAAACAAACTTTGGTCAAAGCCATAATGATCATCATCATCAACAACTTTATTATACACGGTATCCCGTCATTATACAGAAATAAATGCTCTTCCAGGGAGCCGTGTGAAAATATGTAAGTAATATAAGATAAGTTAAATAATAAATACACTATCTGCAATTATCAATTTCGACTCTAAATATTAATACATGTATACATGTAGTTGATAAAAAATGGGCCCTAAATAGATCTTTAATATACAATGCTAGGTAAAATTACTTTACTTATAAAAGATAATCAAATGTCCTTGCGTACAAGTCTTTTAAAAACATTAGTATTTTGTTCGTTTATTGCCTCATTAGTTAGATTGTTCCAGACAACTGTCCCTCTATAATGGAAGCTGTGTTTGGCAGCTTCAGTTAGGGGTCTCGGAATAAAAAGGTTAGTAGATGATTTCCTAAGATTGTGGGAATGTATATTGGAAATTTTAGTAAAGATATTCTTTAGATAGGGTGGGAGACGGCCCTGCATCACTTTATGCATAGTAATTGCCAACTGTTGGGCTCTTCTGGTTACGAGATGAGGCCAATTTAACTCTAGAGGTAACTCCGCAGATCTTTTATCATAATGAGAAAAAGTGATTACTCTGGCAGCTTGATTTTGAAGTCTTTCGAGTTTGTCGGATAGTCCCTTGCCAAGATTACCCCATACAGTACTACAATAATCGAAATATCATTTAATGGTAGTATTAGCGCTTTTAGCCATATTATAGTGCGTGCTTTAATTCATAGATAACGTTGTAAAGGGACCGCAATTGAAATCCTCAGAATCAGAGAAGCTGATGCAACTTGCAAGAGATATGCGAAACTGCAAGTTGAACTCGGCAGAGATGAAGTATAAGGCAGATATCAATCCAATGGATACTCTGAAGAAGACTGTAATGCGTTTGCCGTTACACGCGCAAGCTAAGTAAATGGGCCGAAGATTCGGGACGTCTGCTTGAGATAGGAGTTGAACCAGACTTTGCAAATCTGACAGACTTTGTCGCATGAGAAGAGAGCTGCGATAGCAAACACTGAGTTTGGAAAGCTAGTTGGTTCGAAGCCAGAAGATACGAGAGAGAGACCTATAAGATCTACAGCGATAATATTGAAATCCCTTATACAGAGCGTCACCGCCTAACAGAGCTTAGCCTAGCTAAAACATGTCGAGCAAAAGCAAAAAGAAAATTTTCGCAGTTGCAAAAGGAACAAAAACGGGTCTGTTTAACTCATGGGAAGAAGTGAAAGACATCCTCAAGGGGTCAAACGCGATACACAATAGTTTCTTTAACCGTGAGTCCGCCATTGATTTCCTTCGAAGCCATAATGTTGACACTGACAACATCGATAATGTCGAGCCTGAGACATCGGCACATGATCCTGAACAAAGCAAACGACAGCCTTAGCTTAGCAGATAGAGATGATTGCAACAATGCTTTCATCCAGCTTAGCGATAAGATGGATTTATTCTCTATCGACATGAAAGATGTTAAAGATGAAATCAACTCCTTGAAAACTATGCTAATGAAGTTCCTCGCCGAAAGAATCGAACTGATCCTGACACCGCATCCAACGACCTGTAGCTGAAATCAAAGATCGAAACTTTGGAATCACTTAATGCGGATCTCAAAGCAGAGAACATCGAGTTGAAAGAGAAATTGGAGGAGTTAGACGGGAATATGTTCAACCAAGTAAATGAGATTCAAGATGATAGCACTCAAATTTCCCGCCAAGATAAACAACCTGACCCTAAAACAACAACATATATTGGAAGCAACGTAGCTTTCACTAGCCAGAACTACTTCCAGCCACTCGATAATTCGACAACCAATCCTGAGGTTATTGAAATCCGTATCGCCAGTACTGTGCCAGCTAAAGATCTAGCCAATTCTTCGCTACCCGTCGAGAATGCTACGGAAACCGGCACTAAAACGAAGGCATCGCAATCAAAGACCATTGTTGTCATTGGCGACTGAATCATCAAGAACATTGACCCAAAGAAACTTTTCCAGAGAATGGTTCACAAATACACTTTTCCAGGAAAAACTGCCGATGAAATAACTAAGGAGTTCGGAAATATTAAGATCAACACTGATCCAACACATGTTATTATTCACGTAGGAACGAACAACCTACCGACGGGTTCAGTAGATTCATGTGTGTCAAAAATTGAAGCCCTTGCAAAGAGCGCAAAAACCAAGTTCCCAAACTCCAAAATTGGAGTGTCAGGTCTGACACACAGAGAAGACATTGACGTCTCGTCAAAGCTAAACGAAGTCAACGATAAACTCAGACTCAAATGCTGACAAGAATGGATTTAATTTTATAGACAATTCTATTATTGACAGTACCGGTCTCAATGGTAGTAAACTTCATTTAAATTCTAAACGAAAGGGTAGTTATACAGCGGATTTTCAGCTGTCAGCCCTCCACCAGTTGGGGAACATTCTAATTCAACTTGCAACGTCTCACCCGACACCACCTCGTGGAAGGCAAGGCCATTAGCCTCTCTACAGCGTGACCCTACCACAGGTAATATAGATTCTCCATTGCATAGTATCCTTAAATTAAAGGGCTTTAAAGTTGTTAGTATTAATATTAACGGTTTGCTAAAGCACATTGATGAAATACGTTTTATCCTATTGAATTCGCCTTTGGATTTGTTGGCTATAAATGAATCTAAATTAGACGATTCAATATCTGATGATGAAATATGTATTGCAGGATATAATAATATATACAGCTTATATAGCGCTTATACAAATAGATCTAAGCGCTTTACAGGTATCTAAGATATATAAAAATGGAATATATCACTGAATAATCTAAAAATAAACAAAAATAAAAAATAAAAAGCACATAAATACAAAAAAAAATAAAAAATATTAATAATAAACAAAATAATTTCAATCATAAGCGACATGGAACAGATGCGTTTTCAATTTGGTCTTAAAGTCAGATAACGTTGTGCATTTTCTCAAGGTAACAGGTAGCCCATTCCACAGCTTTGGGGCCGCCACGGAGAAGGCTCGACCTCCATAGATCTCCATAGGTTTTTAAATTATACTTTCGTTCCCTCAACAGGTTTACTCCACCTGATCTAAGGTTCCTATTAGGTCTATATTGACTTATCATATTCCCAATATAATTATATATTATCCTCTCCTCAATTGGTAGCCAGGATACAGCATAATTTGTAAGAACCGTAATAGATCAGGAGGTGGCGTTGTTCTTTATATTAATAATAATAGTTTATAATAGTAATTCTGTATCTGATGATGAAATAAGTATTGTAGGATACAACATAATTCGTAAGAACCGTAATAGATCAGGAGGTGGTGGTGTTCTTTATATTCGTGAATCTCTGCCCTACTCAGACAGAAATGATATAATACCAACCCGCCTCGAGATGGTCTGTGCCGAAATTAGCCGCCCCCATACTAAGTCTTTACTTGTAAGCACATGGTATAGGCCACCAACTTCTGACATGGACCTATTCGATGAGTGTGACACGTTTCTTTCAAAATGTGACTCTGAAAATATGGAACTCCTAATAATTGGAGATTTAAATTGTGATTACATGAAGGTGCCGCCCGATGCCCATACCCGTCGGCTGCAGTTCTTATGTTCAATGTACCAACTACACCAATTAATCAATGAGCCAACGAGAGTAACTAAATCATCGGCTACCTTAAACATTGATTTAATTCTTACAAATAAGAAAGAAAATATATCTTCTTCGGGTGTTATTCACCTTGGTATTTCGGATCATAGTTTAATATATACAGTTCGCAAATACACAATGCCGAAAAGTAGACCGTGTGGAGTGCGAAACTTTAAACATTTTGTCGAAGAGAACTTTATTGCAGATTTAGGTCCAGTACCAGCTGGCATATAGTACAATAATTTGATGATCCAAATGAATCTTGGCGAGTCTGGAAATCAGCCTTCAATGAGATCTTAGATAAACACGCTCCTATTCGACAACAACGAGTAAGAGAAAATCTCCTTCCTTGGATTTCATCTCATATAAAACAACTGATGAGAGATAGAGACTATCACAAAAAGCATGCAGTCAAATATGGTTCACAGTATCACTGGGAACTTTACCAGTCAGTCAGATATAGGGTTCATGTCGAAATGCGAAAAGCTAAATCTAATTATTTCTGCTCAAACTCCTCAAATCCTAAGGCTAAGAGAACTTGGAAATAAAAATAAATTTCCTTCTGGGCAATAATAATAAATCGAGAAGTGTCAACGAACTTTCTGTTAATGTTACCATAATTTCGGACCCAAAACGGACCCAAAATCTTTAATGATTACTTTGTAAATATTGGACCAAAGTTGGTATCAGAATCAACCAGGGCAACATATGATAACTGCAATCAAACATACAACTATGTCGAACCTACCAACACGATCTTCAAGTTTTCTCCAATTCTAGTAAACAACGTCATGTTGACGCTAAAGAATTTAAAAACCTCAAAGGTTACTGGTCTCGACAACATATCGGCAAAATTTCTCAAGATGGCCTCCGTAATCCTAGCACCATCGTTAACCTTTATTTTTTAATCTCTTTCAACGGGCGTTTTTGTTGATGAATGGAAATACGCTCGTGTAACTCCAATCTTTAAATCCGAAGACAGACGAAAATCCGAAAATTATCGTCCTATTTCTATTTTGCCAATTATTAGTAAACTTTAAACTTTTTCGCCAGATATATGGCTACCTAACTGATAATTCCCTTCTGTCGAAATTTCAATCGGATTTCCGTCCCCAACACTCAACCACATCAGCCCTAATCCAAATGTGTGATGACTGGCTTGAAAACATGGATAATGGCAAGTTAACAGGGGTCGTGTTTCTCGATATTCGTAAAGCCTTCGATTCAATTAATCATCTGATTTTACTAAACAAAATGAAGCACTATGGGATTTCTGGCTTTGAATGGTTTCGTTCCTATCTTACTGACAGAAAGCAACAATGTTTTATAAATGGATTGATTTCCACACCAAGGGAGGTTCTTTGTGGAGTTCCACATGGGTTCAATCCTCGGTCCCCTACTGTTTTTATTGTACATTAATGATCTACCAAACTGTCTCAAATCGACAACCCCTTGCTTATACGCAGATTATACTCAATTTTTTCCAACTTCCCATGATTCGGGTGAGCTCATTACAAATCTAAATGCCGATCTCGATAACTTATGTAACTGGCTTTCGGCAAATAAGTTGCAATTCCATTCATCCAAAACAAAGTTTATGTTTATTGGGTCTACATATAATCTCAGTAACAAAACTTGCGACCTCCCTGTTTCTATTGATAACGTGAATTTCCAGGACATTTATATAAATGCTTAGGTGTTGAAATTGATGAAAAACTAAACTGGGAAAATCACATCGAAACAATATGCAAAAAAGTCAGCGCGGGCATTGGTGCTATTAGGCGAATCAAATCGTTTGTTCCACTTGATTCCCTTGAAACAATTTATAAGGCCTTAATTCAGCCTTATTTCGATTACTGTTCCCCTTTGTGTGATAACTGTGGAAAAGGATAAACTACAAAGATTCCAAGCCCGTACTGCAAGAGTAATTACTGGTGCCAGCTATGAAATTAGATCTGTTGACATACTCGATGCTCTAGGCTGGCAAACACTTGATGTAATTAAGGCATGCTTGTACAAAATACTTCATGGCTACTCCGAACCCTGCCTTAAAAAATCATTTATAACTCTGAACGATCGTTAGAATAGCTACAATTGAAGAAACTATGAAACAAACCTAGCACTTCCAAAGCCTAAAAGAGATTTCTTTTAAAGAAACTTTAAATATAATGGTGCTATGCTATGGAATACCCTTCCGCGCGAAGCTAAACTAGCGGAATCGCTCAACAATTCCGGAGATAAATAAAGAAATTGCCTGATGTAGGGTCACGTTGATAGCTCTGTAAATAGTACATATCAATTTTAAATAGCTATTAGTTTTTATAATAAGTTATTTGAATAGCCTATAAATATTACTTTTTACCTCTCCTTGTAAATACATTTTAAAGTCTGAATATAACTTAGTATAGTTCTAATTAGTTGTATATGTATGTATGTATGTATATATGTATGTAAGATCTGGCAACTACAGTGCAGGAAAGGCTTAATCACCTACCCAGATCCCACCCCATGTTTTCCTATCCAAAGAAGTGGGATCTCGTAAAGTTTACTCTCATTGGCTACAATGAAACACAATAGCCTCATTGTAACACTTGTTTTGATTGGTTGTCCAGTTTCCTAAGATTTGCGATTGAGTGTGTTCTGAAGGGAAAAGAAGAATATCGCAGATAGTATCAGAAGACAGAACTAAGGGTGCAAATGAGGAACTAAATGTGGCGAATATTTTCTACATTTCGGGAGATGAATACCTGTAAGATTTCGAGGTTATCTGATTTTGGAATAACCGGAATATGTCCCAAAAGAACACAACCTAATTGCCATTGTTCGGAGAGATAATATCACTGCATCAGTCTTTTTGCCCGATTGTGGGAAGTCTTTATAACTTGTGTAGCCGCCAATCGTGTCGGGAAAATTTGGCGGACTACAGGGTGGATTCTAGTTCCAATGATCGGCCATAAACGTGTCAAACGCGTGTTAACTGTCCTGGCTTTATTGCGTGACGAATCAACGACGATGAACGATTTCTACAATAATACCATAAAGTATACAAAATAAATCCCTGAAAACTACAATGAACTAGCAAGAATAATGTCCCAATGAATCATACATGATATACAGGGCAACATGGACTCTTACAGAATGTGGCTAGGCACGAGGACTATCACCACAGGTACCCCAGGCTGATTATGCGTAAAACTGTTATTTCCCGGATATTTGAAATTACAGTAAATGTATGGAGTTTTAGTTCGAACGCCCGTTTGCTCTAAAATAACATTCAGTAAATCGTCAAAATAGTCTTACCTGTCTCTTGTGTGTTCCTTTCAGTTTCTGTGAAGTTTCAAGCCATTCCGTTCAATATTGAGTGAGTTACAGGATTTTTTCTTCCTTAGTATAATTATTGGGAAGGTAGCAAACTCTACGCCGATCAGCCGCCGATCAGCTGCAGAAAATCGCCTCGAATTCCCACAAAAATCCCGTACATCGCCAAAATTCCTTCAAATAACGGTTGCCCAAACACAGGTCCTTCACCACACTCAGCTTCACTTTCACTGGTTTACTTTAACGGGAGAAAAGTGCCACGTAGTTTTCGGGTTTCGCGGATGTTCTTGTCCATCTGACCGACAACGAGTCGACAAACAGTAGACCGTCCCCTACCACGTCAATTCGATCTTGCTAGCAACGAGGCGACAAAAAGTAGACCGTCCCTACCCAGTGAATTTGACACTCCGTTGTGCCATTGTTTCATCTACCAATCGGAATCGATGTAAAAAAAACAGTTTGTTACCCAAAAGTTCACGGGCTCAGACCTAATACATACATACCTTATTTTGAAAGTGTTATTTCAATAATCGGTTCTATGGTGTAGTGGTTTACATTTTGGGCTTTTGATCCAACGACCGGAGTTCGAGTCTACGCCGGGCACTAATTTTTTTTTTTTTTACTTCTTTTACTTCTTTTTCTCCTTTCTCAGTTTTATTTTTATCCTTTTCCTCTATTTTAAGCAGTAGTATGTAAAGTGGCGGTTCTGGCCCACCTTGAAAATGTTGTACAAGCAAGGCGGTTCGTTTCACTTCGTTTCACTCACCCCCTTGCTTGTACAACATTTCCAAGTTTTTCCAGAACCGCCACTTTACATACTACTTTATACACAGTGTTGCCCAAAATTGTCACTAGACATTCTTACAACTAAAAATCCAAAAGTGTGAACCTATTAGAGAAATGATTATTATACTGTATATCGATCTCTTCCACTATGGATAATATATCGTACCTCCCCCTAGAAATCTTGACTAAGATTGTAGAATACGCAGGTCCCAAATCGTTCGCAAGCGTAGCAAGAACATCGAAGCGACTGAATGAAGCCGCATCACTCGCACGTTACGAGGAGGAGTTCCACATGCGAGCCTTCATGCATTCCATCCTCACGACTCCACTTCACGACGATGAGAAGTACGACGATGAGAAGTACGACGACGAAAGTCGAGAGAAGGATGACATAAGCAACGCTCTACATCTCACGTTTGCAAGTGAACGTGGCAATCTCGACGTCAAGGAATGGCTCTCAGAGAACGCCTTCCAGTTCGACAAGGACGATGACGTTGTGATAGATAGCATGGTAGAAGCCAGTACGAACGGTCAACTCGAAGTCGTTAAATGGATCATACAGTACTTCCAGATAACTGTAGATTCCCCAGCCATCGATCGTTCCATAGAAGGAGCTGAAGACAATGGACATTCCCGAACCGCTGAATGGCTCATCAAGTTGGCCGAAGACGCCATGTATTGAAAAAGGCTTCTTTCTCGCGAGAATCGGAGTTCTAGACTTTTTAAAAACCACGATGGACCTTCGTTCTGGAAAGACTTCCAGGAACGATCCATCTTTTTCCCATTCTTAAAACGGTTGAATAAAAAAGGTTATGTAACGAAAATGTTCAACCTCTGGGAAATGAACTTTTCCTTTCAGAGACCCTGGTCGGCGGCGTTCCAACCGACTAATGATTTTTACTCAACATGACAGTACCACTTAAACATATAGATTTACTAAGATATATAATCCATATGAGATGGAGTGTGAAAAGTGTGGAAGAGTATTTAAGAGGAGTTGGAATCTGAAACGCCATCGAGAGAATCGCAAAACCCCATGCGTTAGGGTCCCAAAGCAATACATTTGTGAGAGTTGTGGCGGAGAGCTAAGCTGCGACTCTGCCTTGCGGAGACATAAGAAGAAGAACTGTCCTACCTACCGCCCTAAACCCATCGTTAACGAAAACTAGACACACACGCACACATTTACTCAATATCGTATAACCATTTAAACATATAGATCCACTATAGTATACGCCCGCCCCAATATGGAACGCCTCACATTTGAGCGAACCCATCGGACCATCGGTAAGTATCTACGTGGGTGGCAGATGGACGTTCCCCGGGGCCACGAACTAGGTGTTGACCCAAGGGCCTTCCTAGAAGGCACGCGCCACGATATTCATCAGAAGTTGGTGGAAGAAGTCGACGACCTACGTGGAGTGAAGTTCCAACTCGCTCTGAAGGTGATGCTCAGGAAGGACCATCCAGACGGTAGAAATGAGTCTACTGACCCTACGATGCGTCATAACCAGGAGATCGTCATGCAGACCGACGAGATTCATGAGGCCTTAGACAGAGCCATCCCAACGATTCTAGAGCATCTCGAGAAGTGGACGAATAGAGGCTCTGGATGGGTTGTCGACCACATCATCCTGCTCTATCTGAACATCTCTCTCTATCAACCTCTGAGAGGTGGATCCTTCATCGAACTACCTCCGGAAGTTGCAAATAAGAAAGCCGTGATAAACGTAAGGAACAACGATGACAACTGCTTTCGTTGGACACTACGCTCAGCAATGTTTCCAGTTGCGAAACACCCACAAAGAACGTCGAAGTATCGAGAAGACGATGGGTTGAAATTAGATTGGCTTAGCCTACCAACGCCAATCTCACAAATAACGCGCGTAGAGAAGCAGTGTTTGATAAAATGTGGCGTGCCACAAGGATCTATTCTGGGTCCGTTACTCTTCTTACTCTATATAAATGATCTACCAAATTGTGTTAGCAACTGTAGGCCACGTCTTTACGCCGATGATACAAGTCTCTCTTTTACGGCTCCAGACGTGAGTAAACTGGAGACCGAAATAAATATGGAACTGACATCTGTAAAGAAATGGCTTATTGCTAACAAACTTTCACTCAATCTTCTTAAAACCGAATTTATGATTATAGGTACAAGACAGAGATTGGATTTTGATTATGATATTGAAATCTCATTGAATAATATTTCTGTAAGAAGAGTGAAGGAAACTAAACACCTCGGTGTATATTTAGATGAAAACCTTCGGTGGCACGCACACATTGATAATATTATTAAAAAGGTATCCTCTGGTCTTGGGATATTGAGGAGAGTAAGGCCCTTTGTACCAAGAGATGCTTTAATAAAAGTCTACATGGCACTGATTCTTCCACCCTTAGAATATTGCTCTATTGTTTGGGATAACCTTGGATTGGGTCTTGCCAATAAGTTACAGACTCTCCAAAATCGTGCTGCAAGAATAATAACTAAATCTGATTACACAATTAGGTCAACAGACATTCGTAAGGAATTGTGTTGGGAATCATTAAAAGAAAGAAGGCTAAAAACAAGGGCTATTATGATGTATAAGACAGTAAATAACCTAGCGCCCAGCTATCTTTCTGATCTTTTTATAAAAGAATCCCAACACTGTAGCTATAACTTACGTCATTCAAATGCAAACCTTCATATCCCAAGACCTCGAACAGAAGCACTAAAAAGAAGTTTTTCTTACAGTGGAGCCAAAATTTGGAACTCTTTGCCCAGTTTTACAAAAGAGGCAAACAGTTTAACCATATTTCGAACGGAGCTCCAAAATATTGATATTTGTGGACTCATGGACTGTTTATAATATATTTTTAATGTATATATTTAACATAAGTTTTGTAATTATATTATTAGTCCAAATACTATTAACTTATTGTAACGGTTCTCTTGGAAACCAAGTATAACTTGAAGAGATTCCGTGTTTTAAATAAAGATTCATTCATTCATTCAGCTCGACCTAGCAATCAATGTCTTCGGCTGGGAGAAAGGTGTGGTGGTAGTCTACAGGATTAGCAGGCAACGTGGGGACATCCACCGCATCAACATGCTAATCATAGAGAAGTCCGGAAAGTACCACTATGCCTGGATTAAGGACTTGAACCGCCTCCTCTACAGTCATAGCAAGCACGAACACCGAAAGCACTTCTGCGAGCGATGCCTACATGGGTACTGCCGAGAAGACCTCCTCGAAGCCCACAAGCCCGAGTGTCAAGGTATAGGGGGAACCGCCGTGAGAGTGGAAATGCCTAAAGAGGGTGAAAACAAGCTCTCCTTCCAAAACCACCACAGACAGCTACCAGCTCCGTACGTTATCTATGCAGATTTCGAGGCTTTGACAACGAAGATCGCAGGACCAGAGTTGGATCCCACAAAGAGCAACACTCAGAACACGCAACACCATGTGGCTTGTGGCTTTGGCGACGTCGTGGTGCGATGCGATGGTCATACAGAGCCTCCAGTCGTTTACAGAGGTCTGGATGCCGCAGAACGGTTCCTGGAGGCGATGCAACGAGAAGAATCGAGAATCAAAGTAGTTTTGATGACCCCCAAGGCAATACGGATGACCCCAGAGAATTGGTTTGCCCACGATACGGCCACAATCTGCCATGTGTGTGAGGAGCCACTCTACGGTGACTCAGTTCGCGACCATTGCCACATCACAGGCAAGTACAGAGGCGCAGCCCACAATGCTTGTAACCTCAAGCTGCGGTTGAACCCCAAAACCACGACCATACCAGTCGTATTCCACAACTTGCGGGGTTACGACTCACATCTAATAATGCAGGCTATTTCCAAGACGAAGGGGCAGATCGCGTGTATCCCTAACAACACGGAGAAGTACATATCGTTCTCCTTAGACCAGCTGCGATTCATCGACAGCGCTCAATTCCTCTTAGCATCCCTAGACAAGCTGGTGTCAGCCAACCAGCCAGAAGCCTTCCAGATTACTGCTCTGTATGAGCCTAGTGTAGAGCGGCAACGTCTGCTTTTGCGAAAAGGCATCTATCCGTATGAGTATATGGATAGCTGGGATCGGTTTGCAGATCCACTCCCACCACAAGCCGACTTCTACAGCAAGCTATCAGCTGAAGGCATTTCCGAGGAGGACTACGAACACGCTTTGATGGTCTGGAACACCTTCGGTTGTGAGAACATGGGAGATTACCACGATCTATATCTCCGAACTGATGTGCTTCTTCTGGCAGATGTCTTTGAGACCTTTCGGGAAACGTGTCTACGTCAGTATGGCTTGGATCCTGCACACTACTACACCAGCCCTGGTCTCTCTTGGGACGCGCTCTTGAAAGCTACAGGTGTGGAGCTCGAGCTGCTTGTGGACTATGACCAGCATCTCTTCGTAGAGAAAGGTCTACGTGGTGGAATATCTATGGTATCCAAGAGACACGCCAAGGCCAACAATCCTCTGGTTGAGTGCCACAACCAATCCAAGCCCACAACGTACATCCAGTACCTCGATGCCAACAACCTATATGGATGGGCGATGAGTCAGCCACTACCAACGGGAGGCTTCGGGTGGGTAGAGGACCTTCAAGGACTCACCAATACCATAGTGGACTGTCCATCCGACAGCCCCAAGGGCTACATACTAGAGGTGGATCTCGAATACCCACAAGAACTCCACAACGCACACAATGCCTATCCGCTAGCACCAGAGCGCATGAAGGTCCCAAAGGAGTGGATGTCCGAATATCAGCGCAACCTCAAAGGTACATCGATAGAGGTTGAAAAGCTTGTGCCAAACCTCCACGACAAAGAGCGGTACGTACTCCACTACCGCAATCTACAGCTTTACCTATCCCTAGGCATGCATCTCAAGAAGATTCACAGAGCGCTACGATTTGACCAAAGTCCATGGATGGAGCCTTATATCCGAAAGAACACTGACCTTCGTAAACTGGCTACGAGCGACTTCGAAAAGGACCTGTACAAGTTGATGAACAACAGCGTCTTCGGCAAGACCATGGAGAACTTACGCAAGCGTGTAAATGTCGATCTAGTGCGTGCCAGCGAAGAGGACAAACTTAGACGTCTGATTGCTAGCCCAACCTTCGCACGGGCAAACATCTTCGATGACGATCTGGCAGCCCTGCATATGCATAAGAGTCGACTAACTTTGAACCGTCCAGTCTACGTGGGGATGGGCATTCTTGACCTCTCAAAGCATCTGATGTACGACTTCTATTACAACCAACTGCTTGGACAGTATGGAGACCGATGCCAGCTAGTATATACAGACACAGACAGTTTACTACTTGAGATCCAGACAGACGATGTGTATGCCGACATGGCTGCCCACGAAGATCTCTACGACACATCTGACTACCCTAAGGAGCATCCACTACATAGCACAGCGAACAAGAAAGTCCTTGGAAAGATGAAGGACGAGTGTGCCGGGCGCCCAATCGCTGAGTATGTAGGTCTTCGACCGAAGATGTATTCTATCCTAGAGGCTGATGGGAAAAGCATAAGGAAGGCTAAAGGCATCCGCAAGGTAGTTGTAAAGAAGCACATCCGCCACGAGCAGTACAAAGAGTCGCTATTTGCTAAGAAGACCTTCCGGCATGGGATGGATGTACTACGATCGAAAGGCCACCACATCTATGGGCAGCACATTAATAAGGTATCCCTTTCACCATTCGACTCCAAGCGTTGGATCCATAATAATGGAATCGATACATTAGCCTATGGACATAAAGACTTAGGACATGGATGATTTCATTTACGAGTTGCTACACTAGGCACGAACAGAATACCTCTTGGTGGTAGTTCCGTATCTGGTGGAACTACTTGTAGCTCTTCACGAACGAATCCACGTTTGGGTGCGTCCTTCTCCCCTTCTTGCTTCGCAAGGTAGTACAGCACAGGCTGTCCCGAAGATACTACACTTCGCGAAATAACGTATATCTGTAAACTCCACACAGGATCAGTAGCTCTACGTTTTTCACCCCCTTCCAATTCTCCTGGTGCGTAGAGATATCGAACTAAGACGTCGAATGGTAGGCGCTCTTCTCTCAAACCAACAGTGCGTGAATATGTAGGAGTCTTTAGGTCTACTTGCTGCGTCACTACAGAATTCGAAGGCTCCTTTCCTGTAAGTCGAGTCACCTCACTGTTCAGGGCTTTGATAACCATTGGTAAACGAACTACCCATTCTCTACTACGCGCATCCGATCCTTCCGAAGTAAGTACCATCTCTTGTGCATATTGATATCCAAACAATCTCTCAGCTAATGTTCTATTCGCTCGTTCAACGAAGCCTTGCGCTCTATGATTACCAGCCTCACCTCGTTGAACTTTCGTACCATGTAGTTCTAGCGTTTCAGACATACGTCCCATGAATTCTCTACCAGGGTCTACTTGCAACGTCTTTGGCCATTCGAGTGGACTACGTTTATAGATTCGTTCGAATGCCGCAGCAACTTCAGTAGTATTTATGGAGTTAAAATGATACCACTTTTTTTGTGAACGTAGTGGAGGACTTCGTTCAGACCTCAGCCCTCCCCTACGTTCACAAAAAATTGGCATCATTTTTCCTCCATAAATACTACTGAAATCATAAGAATTGCGACGATACCATTCTTTATCTATTTATCCATTCGATTTTCGTAGACCATGAACGAGAAAAAAAAGAATGAGTAGAAACTGTTATTTCGTCTCTCTTCATTCTTTTTTCCTTTTTTTTTTTTACTGCCATTCGAAAGATTGCATTTCGATACCCTATTAGAGAAAGCCGCACATGTATAGTATATCGACACCGATTGTGTGTTCTTCGCCCGCGACATAGAAGATGGTCACCCTAGAAGAACTACGTACTCAAGCGAAGCAATTTGGGTTGCGAGGTACTTCTAGGTTCGACAAAGCCAAGCTCGCCCAGACAATAGCTGAGGCTCGCGCTCTCGAATGGGAGAATAGAATCGAACGAGCCGATCGAACAGGTAGGTTTCCAGCTCTTCGAGGCGATCCTGAAAATCCCCATAAAAGAGCTCAACGCGCGCGGGAAACCAAACAGTTGAATGAGGAGATCACAGCAAGTCTAAGGGCAAAAGCTGACGAAGAGAGGTCTATAGAAAACCCTCGAAGCCGCTTGCCCCACAAACGCCGAGCCTTCCGACGGTTCCTGCAAGAGCCTCGTAGTGAGCCACTTCCACGGAGTCTAGCTCGAGAGGCAGGTGCTATTCTCGATGAGAGAGATGGAATGCTCGAGGGAGTGGAGATAGGCCGCCGTACTATCCAGTGGCGCTTCTTCCAAGGTGTGGCAGGAGATTTGACCCCTAGGATCATGGAAAAGTTAGTTGCAAAGGTAACCACCAGCTTCTACCTGCGCTACGGCTACACCTATCGCATTCGCAATGTCAACGACGGACGTGTGATGCTATTCTCCAAGACTGTCCCCAGTTCTCCATGGTTGAATGTCCTAGGCAATGCAGAGGAGTGGATCAATAGCAAGGAGACAGCTCGATGGAATCCAGACAACATCAATCGACCAAATACCCAATGGGCCTTCGTGCGTTGGATCTACGTGGATGTCAAAGTCGTGATCGATCGTCAGCCTCTGTTGGGAACAGGCCCACTACCCCAATGGCTTCGCCAGAAAAAAGGAATGATTGCCCTTGATCGATATGGTGACAACCTATGTCTGTGGCGCTGCCTTGCCATGCATGAAGGAGCACGAGTAGATAGGTGTTGCGTCACAGCTCGAAGACTTGCCCAGAACTTCTATCGCCTGACAGTGCCCACGCAAGACGTTCCCAGAACTTCCTTAGACCAGCTGGAGGAAGTCGAGTTGCACTTTGGAATCGGTATTCGGGTGTACGAACCTACGGAGGATGGCGCTTGGCATCTGATGCGACATGCAGCTCACTACAAGCATACGATGACTATTGGGATATACGACGGACATGCCTTCTATATCAAGGACGTCAAAAAGCTAGGGCACGTCTACGTATGCAATGATTGTAAGCAACGTTTCACAAACGCCTCGAACCTTCAACGCCACGCAGATCGTTGTAGTCGTGGCGAAACGAAGATTGTTTGCCCTGGAAAAGCAATCACAGTATCCCAGTCGGCATACGAAAAAGCCTTCTGGCCAGAGAGCACCGCTAGCAAAGCCGCTCTACGCTGGTTGAAACGCGAATCAGAAAGAATCCAACAGCATATTCATCACGCGGCTTGTGGACATGGTGGAGAGCGTTGGATCGAAGGAGCAGCTGTTGATGGTTATGAACCTATTTCCAAAACCATCTTCCAATTCCATGGATGTTACTACCACGGCTGCCCAAAATGCTTCCCTCGAGATAGATTTTCATACCGTAAGACCTGCGAAAGAACGACCAAGCTACGAGAAGCTAGCTATACAGTAGTGGAGGCTTGGGGCTGCTCCACGAAGAAGACAAATGAGCAGGTTCCAACCCCAATACAAACTGCCTATCCACACGCTATAGTATACGACTTTGAAGCCTATCTCGACACAACGAAAGGGCGACAACCAACAGACTACCTGACCATCGAAAACGTACACGTTCCCATATCAGTATCAATTGCCGACACATACGATCGCACTCCAACTCACATCTGTCGACGCGATCCAGAAGAACTTATAGCTGCCTTCGTCGAAGAACTCCAGCTAAGAGCGAAGGTAATCCAAGAAGTCGTCGCAGAACGGTTCTGTCCTAGGACACCTGAATTCTCTTTCGACACCCTATCAAAAGAACAACAAACTAAGATCAACGAATGGACCAACCAAGTTCCTGTACTAGGATTCAACTCCGGTCGATACGATCTCAATCTGATTAGGAACTACTTCGTAGGAACTATTGCTGACACCTGCAAGAAGGTCTTGGTTGCAAAGAAAGCCAACACCACTATGTTTCTCTTAACTCCCGAGTTCCGTTTCCTCGACGTGACGAACTACCTTGGACCTGGAACTTCTTACGAACGTTGGATCACTGCTTACGGATGTGAATCGCAAAAGAGTTTCTTCCCATATGAGTGGTTCGACTCTCCCGACAAGTTGGATCACGTTGGATTACCAGATTATCAAGAGTGGGGTTCGAAGTTGAAAGGTCAACACTTACTATCTAGGTCAGAGTTCGAAGACTGCGAGCGCACCTTTCTCGATAAAGGAATGGAGACCTTTGCAGACTGGCTACGATACTACAACGACCTAGACGTAGTCCCATTCCTAGAGGCACTCGAAAGGATGCGAGATTTCTACCATGATAAGGGCGTAGATATGTTAAAAGACGCAGTATCTATTCCAGGAGTTTCATTACAGTTTCTGCTTCGAGGTAGCATAGAGCGTGGAGCCGAGTTGTATGCTCCAAGAGAGGAAGCCTACCACATGCTGAAAAGTGCTGTCGTAGGAGGACCAAGCATAGTGTTCACTAGACGCCACGAAGCGGGAGTGACTAGGATTCGCAGTCATCAGGGTGGAACCAAGGTGTGTCGTAAGATTCTTGGATACGATGCCAATGCCCTATATCTTTCTACTATGGCCCTAGAAATGCCTTGTGGAAAAGAAACGGTCGTTCACTATGATGAGCCAGGTCCAGCCGTCGAAGGCCTTGTCGAACGTCTACAAAACGATGCGTGGTTTGGATATGCGGAGGTAGACATCGAGATACCAAAAGAATTGTGGACGAAATTTGAGGAGATGCCCCCCTTCTTCTACAACAAGAAAATCCCCAAGGAAGCAATTCCTCCACAAATGTTGGCCTACCTCGCAAGGACGGGTAGAAAGCTCAGCGAGGAAAAGAAGCTAGTTGGGAGTCTCTCTGGAAAGAGGTTGCTACTCTACGAGCCCCTACTACGTTGGTATCTCGATCATGGCGCGATCGTAACTGCTGTCTACCGTACTATAGACTACTTACCCGAAGAAATCTTCGAATGGTTCGTTACCCAAGTCACTGAAGCGCGAAGAACAGGAGATGCAGACAAAAGTAAAGCTTTGCTGGCAGACGTGTTTAAGCTACTCGGTAATAGCGCCTACGGAAAGATGATCGAAGATTTGGAGCGACAAACTAATGTCGTCTATACCAAGGACGAGAAAGTTGTGGACAAAGCCTTGCGAAGTGTTTGGTTCGAAGACCTGGAAGAGATTGGTGAGGCATACGAACTCGAGAGTAGAAAGAACCAGATCCGAATCAAACGTCCTTTCCAAGTAGGTATCGCGGTATATCAGCTTGCCAAACTTCGCATGCTCGAGTTCTACTACGACTTCCTTGATAAGTACATCGATCGCAAGGATTTCGAATATATACAGATGGACACGGACAGTGCGTACATTGCCATCTCTGGAAACAGCATTGACGAAGTTGTAAGATCAGACCTACGAGAGGATTTCGCAGCCCACAGAAATGAGTGGTTAGCTTGGGACGAGTGGAGCAGTCGTACCCCAGGACTCTTCAAACTAGAATTCGAAGGTCAACGCGCTATTGCCCTATGTTCTAAAGCTTGGTATGTCGATGTGGGTGGCAGCAGGAAATATTCCACCAAAGGTATGTCTAGACGGCACAACGACGTTTCGTGGGCTCGATTCGAAGCAGCACTCCAGGGTAGTATTGACATGGCGAAAAACCGAGGCTTCCGTCTAGTGCCAGAAGGTATGGCAACCTACGAACAGCAGAAGCTTGGGCTATCGGCTTACTACGACAAAAGACGCGTTCTTCCCGATGGAATCCATACCGAGCCAATAGAGTATGCTGTCTAGCGCTTGGATACGAACAAAACATCTTTCGGTGGTAGTTCCGTATCCCTAGGAACGACTTGTAGCTCTTCACGAACGAATCCACGTTTGGGTGCATCCTTTCCCCCTTCTCGCTTAGCGAGGTAGTACAGCACAGGCTGTCCCGAAGATACTACACTTCGCGAAATAACGTATATCTGTAAACTCCACACGGGATCGGTAGCTCTACGTTTTTCACCCCCTTCCAATTCTCCTGGTGCGTAGAGATATCGAACCAAGACGTCGAATGGTAGGCGCTCTTCTCTCAAGCCAACAGTGCGTGAATATGTAGGAGTCTTTAGGTCTACTTGTTGCGTCACTACGGAATTCGAAGGCTCCTTTCCCGTAAGTCGAGTCACCTCACTGTTCAGGGCTTTGATAACCATTGGTAAACGAACTACCCATTCTCTACTACGCGCATCCGATCCTTCCGAAGTAAGTACCATCTCTTGTGCATATTGGTACCCAAACAATCTCTCAGCTAGGGTTCTATTCGCTCGTTCGACGAAGCCTTGCGCTCTATGATTACCAGCCTCGCCTCGTTGAACTTTCGTACCATGTAGTTCTAGCGTTTCAGACATACGTCCCATGAATTCTCTACCAGGGTCTACTTGCAACGTCTTTGGCCATTCGAGTGGACTACGTTTGTAGATTCGTTCGAATGCCGCAGAAACTTCACCGCTATCTTTCGAAGCTAAAGGTTCGGCTTCTTTGTATCGAGAAGCTACATCGATTACCACCAATGCGTACTTATATAGTTTCCTTCCACGTCCAGGACGATCGTGAGGTAGAAATATCAAATCAGCTTGGTGGACTTCGTTAGGTTTCGATACGGTCCAATGTGGTCGTGGTACATATCGTGGTGGTGGTAAATAAATTTGCCACAGTGCTTGCTTCTCTAACCAACTCTTAGCTGTGTCTTCCGATACCTTTGCTGCCGCCGATAGTTTACCAATTGCGGAGTAACCTTTCCAATATCCTTCAGGGCCATAGAAGATAGCATCCATTACGTATAGTGTTAACAACGAGACTTTAATATGTATAGTCCTTATCGTGAAAAAATGAAAAAAAAAGAATAAAGACTCATCGGTCCTTATTCTCTTTTTTTTTTTTTTCTACATCTCCCTATTCGTATACGTCCTCGAGGGTGGCCCGAGTCTTCGTTGGAAGCGGTTGTGTTACGACTAGGACGGCGGCGTCAAGTAGGTACGATATTCCCAATCCACTTGTGCAGACGCTACTAGCATCGCAAATGCCATCGTGTATGGATCCTGGCAATATCATATTACTTATGTTGGAAACATTTACTTGGTTGGAATTCGCGTCTACGAGAGCTTCGTATGAAGTCCGGCTTCCTATAGAGAACGGAAGGCTCTTGTCGAAGAATAGACAGTTGGGTACACCTGTCTGCATGTTGCATTTCATGCGCATTCTCATTAGGGGGTTGGCCAAACGCTTACCCGCGTTACTTGCGGCATTGGTGGAAATGGATCTTTGAATCATTGTAGTTATTTTAGTATTAGTGACAATGATTGCGTCCTTTCCAGGTGGACTGCGTTTACGTATGCTAGTCATACATATTTTCTTATCTGCAATAAGCTTTTCTACTTCAGCAGTGAAAGCCTCTTCTAGCCATTCCACTAGTTGGAACGTGGGGCTTAAGGCGTCATCTGATGGGAGATTCAATTCCCCATCGTCATTTTTCTTAATCGTGATTCCATCGTCCTCCGTATGTACGATGGCGTTCCATTTTTGGAACTGGAGGCAAGGATGTCTATCTCGCTTTTTATACTTGGTTCCATAGGCGAGATTCAATCGTGCGATGTCCTCTTCGTCGTACGGACATATTTGTCCCACATGTTTTTCGTTTTCGAAGCGAAAGACCGCGGGCCTAGGACCGTTTCCGATGTCGAAGAGTACGGAAACGTATTTACATCCGTTGGGGCCGCTTCTGGCGTTGGCCCAAGCAAATGATACAACTGACCCGTAAGGTCGGCCATCTTCTTTTGCCCTTTGGAACGCTTCGACCACGTCGCTTGCATTGAAAACTTGGCTAGCCATCGTCTTTGATATATATACATGAGGCTTTATCTAATAGGGTTGTTGGATTGGTTTTTTTACAACCCTTACTAACGAGCCAAACTACTATTTATCGCACGTTCTGATCCGTTAGGTGGATTAGTTGTTGGGTAGTTGCCACTCTCGTGTTTGGTTCTAAGTCTTCTAATTTACTTAGTAAGTCGTTTTCTCTTACTTTGAGGAGCGGAGTAATTACCTAGTAATCTCACTTATGCGGAGTAATTACTCGTAGTAATCTAGTAAATTAGTAATTACTCGTAGTAAATCTAGTAATTTTAGTGGTAATGCATAGTAAATTTATAAGAATCGTGTGACGACGTATCCAGTTGCGAACACACTACCACCTAAGGCCACCAATTCGGCAGTTTTCTTTGAACTCGAGGGTCCATAGCAATCGGAGAGCTTTGGCTTTTCCAATTTCGTTTGCAGTATGTGATATATGTGGAGTTTTCTCATTGCGTCGATTCTATCGTTAAGACCAACGCGTGCATTGTTTTCTTTCCAGTGGTTCCAGGTGGCTAGTGCTCTTAGTCGTTCTTCTTGTTTTTTTTCGTAGGCGGCCATGTCAACATTGAATTTCTCCTGGGCCTTATCATGCCTTGCAATCTCTGCGGCAGTCGCGTTCGGCCCGCTAGTTGCTTTTTCGATTTCGTGTGCGGCAATACCAGCAGCACCGCTTGCTACGGCAAAAGAAACTGCCATAACTATTATCGTTCCCATGGCTTCGAACCCGTTACTCAGCAGGCTTCAAATACCCTTTTTCCTTTAGGTATTTCTTAGCAGCCAGGCTACCAGACAACACTGCTATCCACTTCACGAAGTTCAAAACGCTAGATGAAGGATCGTTAGTCAAGGGTTCCTTGATTGCTTTCTTTCCGATCCAACCGATACCTGAGGCTAGTCCAACCAATATGACAGCTTCCTGTATTGTATTCATAAGTTCGCCAACCATCTCGTCGGAACAACGTTTACATCACCGATATGTTGCGTAACTTCAAATGCTATATCATACCTTGAGTTTTTAGGTCGCTATGTTTGGTGGTTTCTTTAGTTCCTTTGTTGCCACCAGTAGATGTATGATAGTCGCCAGTCTCGACTCGTTGTGTTTGAGCGTATCGCTTATACTGGTAGAATAGACTCACCAGTGCTATGCATACTCCGACTGCTGCAAACGTGGTGGTAGCCGATATATTGGCTATCCAACTTGGTTCATCGTTCTGACTGTCTACTGGAGTAGCTGCGTCGGTGGGGGCTTCTTTAGGTAGTCTTCTTCTTTCCGCTATGGCTTTACCGGCAGCGACGCGCTTTGGGTTTTTTTCCTTTTTAGGTGCCGTAGTATTCGACGAGTTTGGTTCTTTTGTGATGAGGTCATTCGGTGGGGCTTCCATCTTGCAGTACGTTGTTAGGTCGAGCAACTTCAATTGGCGTATCGGAAGATGACGACTTATCGACTTCTATGTGATTAGCTACGTGGAATATAGCGCTGGCTAGGGCTACGAAGCGACCTGCTTTAAGAGACACCATGCCAGCTAGAGAAGAGATTTCATTACGAATTATGCGATCTTCTCTTAAGTCCTTTGACAGGGCTGTTTGGGAATCTATTGGTATAAGGTACGCGATTACGCGAGTAGCTAGGTTCATAGCGTTGTCGACTAAGCATCCTGCCACTTGTTGGGCCACAACGGCCTGATACCTTCTATATAGCATTTCCAGGTCTTTCTCGGATAGTCTATGTATGTCTCCTAGAGAGTACGCCTTTCCAAGGTATTCCTTTGTTGTACCAGTAGCGGCCAAGATAGCGAGGGTTTCCCGATGATCATTTGATGGGTCCGAGGCTGCATCCACCGTCGATGCCACATCCGTTTTGCTGGATTTGAGTGCATCCATTAATTCGTCATCCAAATGTTTATCCATCTTACTTCAACGTACCGTGACATGTCGTAGGTGAAGGTATATTCAATACGGTGGAAAAGGGATGTCGTAAACAGAAACATATATGTGCAAACTTAGTTTCAAGTTCTGAGACGAACATCTTCTTATTATCCAATGATATGCCAGCCCCGTAGTCATCGAATAGATCCTTCAACCCCGGTGCACTTGCGATACGAAATGCCACGACGATTGCGCAGTTCTCACGAAAGTTCTTGCATATGCTTTTTTGCGTTTGCGATGATGCCCAAATCGAAATACCAATGTGACGTGCAGAAAAGGCTAAATCGGATATCTTATTGGTTCTTCCCTTAACGTCCTTGCTTGCCGCACAATCATCGAGGATAATGAGCGTATTCGTTCCTTCGAAATAACATGCGCAGTCACCCAAGGTGGCGTCGATATCATTCTGAGAAGGCGCTAGGACAATAAATCGTGGATCTCCCTTGCCGAAGCCTTCATAGGTCTTATTGTTATCGTAGGTGGGACAAATCAATACGATATATTCAAACTTAAAGCGAAATGAACCTCTCAATTGATCGACTATGAACTGAGTCTTTCCACAATTCGTGGGGCCGATTATGAGTGCATTAAAAGGAATTTGTTCTGCCAATGTATCCATCAGTTATAAACATTTTGTAGCATCCCCCGTTCAATAGTTGCCTGCGCATCGGAAAGCACGAACATGTGCATGTTCACAATACCTGAGCCTCCAGTGCGATGAATCCTAAGGCGAATGGATGCTCCAGCATCTTGTTGGGAAAGACCATCTCCATGAGCTACGCTGGTTTGTGAGGTGCGACAATCGATGAGTACGGCAAACTTGTTCTCGAAGAATTTCTTATGTGTCATGGATGTGGTCGCTTGGCGGGACGACAATCCACAAAACCAATTCTTTGCAGACTTCCATAAATCCTTTGGTAGCATCCCAAAAGAATATAGAGCGTTAGGAATGCCATTGACGTGTACCTCTACCTTGGTGATTCCTGGATTTACAAACTTCTCACTATCTCTGGTGCCTGCCGCATGGGGATCCACGAATAGAAGAAGGATGCCATTGAGAGAGATACGAAGGGTGTTCACGCTTTCAGATACGAGTGTGTCGGTTGCTTGGTTGACTGAGACTGTTTTGTAATACTCAGCGTGGTTGTACAGGAAGGCTTTTCCGCTGTCGTAGGTACTATTGGCCTGCACAGCGAGATCGAGACTTTCGATGACTTCATATTCGAGCTCAATGTTCGAAAGCTTGTATGTCCCTACTTTCGTGGTGTCAGATCCGACTATGACGTCAATAGCTGGTGCCAGTGTTAAAAGAAACGCCAACTTATCTCGAATCGCATGCGGATAGAGGACACCATGAGTTGTGATAATGTCGTGATCGATAGGTATCTTATACGCGCTACCATATGCGGCAAGCGTTGCATTGTCGGCTGCATCCGATGTGCCTTTATCACCGGCAGCAGAGCGAAGTTTGTTAACATTGTCAGATTGAATGCCCTGCTCTATGCGGTTCTCTCGTTCTGAGGCAGATAGGTAGAGATCGCTATATACCTGCAGTAGATCAGGTCGACCACAATCTTCTAAGACAGTAGTGCCCATTCTTACGACTCGTTTTGAGACTAGGCATCGGCCAACGTTGGCCACCAAGCGGTTGTTTGCGTGACCACCGGATAGAGTTATATTGGTACTGAGAGCTAAACTACCAGGTACTAGAAGTCTATTTTCGCCTATCGTGGGAACCTCTACGATCAAGGTTTCCCCGGGGTTTGCCGTTGATGGGGTGAAAGTTACGCGATGGAA
Organism: Actinernus sp. WN-2022; assembly: GCA_030867875.1. Lineage (NCBI taxonomy): Eukaryota > Metazoa > Cnidaria > Anthozoa > Actiniaria > Actinernidae > Actinernus > Actinernus sp. WN-2022. The sequence continues at coordinate 54,969,635 of JAOWCC010001634.1, forward strand.
CACACGACTGGCTTTGAGGGATCTACCTTCTCTAGGAGCATAGTCGGGATTGAGATTCGTTGATAACATATTCGTTCCTGTTGAATGTATGGTCAATACTAATAGTGCGTTGATCGTTCAATATGGAAGACGCGATAGACTTCGATCCTACAACCGAAGAAGGTGGCACTGATGTGAATGATCTTACTCCCGAAGAATGGGCTGCGATTAGACCTGAGGATGGTGAGGCAGAAATGGATTGGTGGAATAGAGCTAAGTATAGATTCAAAAATACGACGAAAGGCATACGTGATAAGTTATGGAAAAATCAGAGTAATTGGGGAAGCAGCTCAGCTGAGTATATAGAATTGATAAATATAAATGATACTGCGGGGACTACGTTAGCAGAAAGGGAACAACAAGCCGCAGAGGCCTGGGACAGGATCCGTGCTAGGTTTCCAGAGGTAGACTCAAAGAAGGCTAAGTTCACCGCTAGTTTGGATGAATATGGTAGGGTCGTGGTACGAATGAATAAGGTGAATGCCAAAGGCCACTTGCTGGATGACTTCGAAGGTTCAAGATTTCCAAAAACGATTAGAGATATTCTGGGACCACCTGCGGAAGAAGTGATTAATACGAAAGAGGATACGGTCGCTGAAAAGGAGAAACAAAAGACTGACGAAATAAACGAGATGGATTCACTAACTAAGGGGACACCAAAATACGAGGTCGCAAAGAATAAGGTAATAGAACTAGAGGATCAAGTACAGGAGCTCAATAAAGAAATCGAATCCATCAAAGATCGTATGTCGCTACGAGACCGCGTGAAAGCTCTCTTCAAGAAGCATGGCTTTACGGTGATTGGAGTGTTAGCCGTTGCAGGTGCCATAATTAGTACCGTCGTTAGTATATTGACAAAAGGCTTAGCTGCGGTCGCTAAGGGAGTCGGTACGGCTTTGAAGGATCTTGGAAGTAAGGTGACTAGCATGTTACCTGCCGCGATAGGTGCTATTGTGAGTTACATGTTCAAGATAGCGAGTCAAGTCATTCCCTTCCTTGCCAAGAATGCATGGTTACTTATCGTAGCGGCGGTCATATTCCTAGTAGAGCAATATAAATCGTCGAAACAGCGCTAACGAAATATCATCCATGAGGCTACGCCAGCCACGATACCCACGATTGCCAAATTGGTTTCGTGACTCGTTGGTGACACATTCTTGTGTGGCTTATCCGTTGTGGCTCCGCTGTCTGTAGCAGGTTTATGCGTTTTTGGTTTCGAGCCTTCCATAGCAGGTTTATGCGTTTTTGGTTTCGAGCCTTCCATAGGGTCTGGTGGCGGGGGTTTTTCATCGAGGTTGATATTATCGTTTATTCCTAAACTTAGGCCTGGCTTATTCGACATTTTCAGGTAGTTGTTATAACCCACTATGCTCTTCTTATTGATATTCATATTGCTGGGTATTAACATACAACCCTTAGCGATCGCTAGGTCGAGACGAGAGTTCGTGTCATTCAGGGCTTCGTTATATTGCACTAAACTATCCCAATCCTTTTCCATGATGGTATCTCTCAGCAGTTTTTTGAAGTCTTCCTGGACACCGGGTGACAAGCCTGGCGACCCTACGATCGGGACCGTTCCCACGCCCTGGGCTCCTAGGATACAGAACACGTAGACCTTTACAGATGTGTTAATTCGGACTACCCCAGCCTTAGTCAGCCCCTTGCCCTGCTGCGGAACGAACCAATTGTGCTGCTTTTTCGCCATTTCGTTGCGATAGAACCGAGTCGGAATATCGAGTGGCCCATTCGTATCAAACCCCCACGACTTATCAGTAAATCTTGCTCGGCGCAGGGCAAAGTTAACTTCGGCGACTCCAAACTCTCTCCTGAGCCTGTCGTATACGACTGAGTTCCATGGAACGTTGTTGTTCTTATTAAAGATGTTTTCTCTGGGGAGGGGGACTCCCAATTCAAACAGTAATCGCATGATTGTGTAGTACACATGAAAGCGGTAAAAGCTACGAATGTAATCAGTGATTGGTGCGTCATCTGAAAGATGGTCATCGAACGACACTCCACAGCCAGCCGTTGCGCACCAAACTACGAAACAGAATTGTTGTTGCCAATGCCTCATTGGTAGAGCGTCTAACCATTCTTGCGCTTTTTCGGACTTATCGTCTTTTTCGTCGTCGTTGTCGTTAATGGTGTCAGTAGGAAAATCAAACCCCAGCCCTAGTAAGATATCTCGCGGCTCTGACGTGAAGAACCGATCCTTCGTTACGTAGATCTTGAGAATTCGCATAAAAGGGTCTATGTCTTTGGCATCGATATTCCAGGGAACGGCTGGAACTGGATACTTCGCGTCGGTCCTTTTGAATGGGAGTGGGAAACCCACAACTGCCACGCGTTTTTGCGTCGTCCCGTGTTGCGTAGCAACCAGTACATCGTTTAGCTGTTTTCGTACATCTGCTGGTACGAGACCACCAATAAACCAATGTTGTCCACCATCGTAAAACATGATCCTAGTCTCGTACGTCGACTCATCGTGTATGTCAGACGCTGTTGTCCTAGCTGAGAACTTCTCGAAGTCGGCGTATGGATGTTTTTCCTTAAAGACCGCGAAAGCCTTTGCATTGCGAGGTGCGATATAGTCGCCCCAATCCCCTTCGAAATGAACTTTTCGCGACATAGTATCGCTGGTTTTCTTATCCGCGGCACCTGGCCAGGCTATTGTCTGAGAGGGATCTGCAAATGGGAATTTCTTCGATCAATCCGTTCGACTCACGTTCGATATTAATACGTATTAAAGTTACGGCGTACACCAATATCGTGAAGTAAAGAATATACGTTAGTATCATATCGAAGTAAACTTCGGACTTCTGGCTTCAATATGGTAATCTTAAATGTCACCACCACCTCGGCTGACCATACGGTCTACTTCGATCGACCTATTCATATCAACAATATTTCGCTAGTTGAGGTCACTTTTGAGAACAGTTGGTGGAACCTAGAAACGATGGCTACGTTCTCGTGGTCTACCCCCCAAAGCATAACACTACCATATAACGTTGCCGCGGGGCACCATGACTTTGCAAGCATACAGATCTACTTCAAGCCCGCAATTGCTGCTGAAATCGTGCAATTCATAGAAGCTTTCCCGACAAAGGTTTGGATCCTAATCGTAAAGAGCCCGATTCTCCTTAGCAGAAATATCTGCACACTGTTAAATATCAATAAGGGTGGTACAGATAATGCGACAATTCCAGTTGGTAGTCATGAGATGACACTACAAGATATCCACACAGCATACGTCCACTGCGATGTGGTGAATTCCGATTTCTCACTTCTCGAGGGAAAGCGATCGCAAGTCCTAGCTAGCATTGAGATCCGAGGTGAGAGGTTTGCAAAGACAACGTATTCTGCGACGCTCCCACTACCTGTCCGAGCTCTAGGTACAACGCGAAACAGCCTTCGTCTGACGATTCGTGATGAGAAAGGCAACGTGGTAGACTTCCGTGGTCGACCCATACGATACGTATTGAAGATTGAGTAAGTCATATGTATAATATGCGATGGCAAGCGATTCGATTCAAACAATTCCAACGGCGCCGATCTATCCCAATCTACGTTCATCTGAAACTGTTTTGTCTGGAGATAGCTTTCGGCTACAAAAAGTATGTGACACACTTGCTGAACTCGACCGGCAGGCAAAGCACTACGAAGTAGTTCGTAAAAAGTATGCCCGAGCGCGTGGCATCGTTCACGGGGTTGCTGTGGCCACAGGTAGCTTGAGTGGTGCATTATCCGCTATGGCGTTGGGCTTGACGTTTACGGGGATCGGGATACCTGTGGGTATTTCATTAGGAAGCATTGGGTTCGTTTGTGCCGTCATTTCGGCCTCGATGTCTATTGCAAGTAAGAAACTTGGTATTCGCGTCTCGAAGCACGAAAAGACCGTTATGTTGGCAAAGGCTAAGGCCAATTCCGTGGAAGTCAAAGTCTCAAAGGCTCTAGCCGATGGTAATATTTCAGAAGCCGAGTTCGGAAGCGTTATCGATGAAAGATCGAAATACGAATCGCTCAAGCTCGAAATACGGCAAAAAAATAGGCAAGAAAGAGGGTCAAAAAACGTAGAAGAACTTCGCTCGGAGATCCGAAAGGAAATGAGAGCGAAACTTGGCAGTCTAGTGGGATAAGAATCAACGTCTCCTATGAAAGGAACCATCACGGAGTCTATTTCAACTTCACTAAGAACATCGTATAAATTACCGTGTTGTTTTGCAGTTCGTATGCAAATTTCGAACCAACGCGTGAACGGCGCTAATTAACATACGACAGGTGCTTAAGACATAAGTAGAGTACTTTATCATCAAAATCTCGTCTAGCACACATGGTCTAAAGGTTCTGCGCTAGGTATATGATCGAAAAGGTGGAGCCGATCATATACCTGGGGTTCGAATCCTACGGACCATGTGTGGTAGATCGGCTTGTGTGATGGAAAAAGCTCCACCACATCACACAAGTCGTAGCGCGTCTGTCATGTGGCAGAAATAGGAATAATGTCAATCCTGGGTCGGGTGCATGGGTGAAGCTCAAGGGATCTTAAAGGGGACCCACGGGTGCCGGTTGTGTCTCAACCAGTTAGGACAGGATCCAAATAACAGTAGAACGAATACAGTAGAATGAATACAGTAGAACAAATACGGTAGAATGAATACAGTAGAACAAATACCGTCAAAGCCGGGCCCGGCAAATAAATAAAAACCTCTCTAGGAACGAAAAGATGGCAAAGGAAGGAAAAAGGTGAAAGGTTCCTAGAGAGGTTCTGGTGACACCAGTTTTGGTATTTGGTTTTTTTCACTATCAAATCTTTTTCTTCTCATGGTCTTAAACTAAATTCTTAAATGAGTATATATTGGCGGATGTCCTCGTCACGAATCAGCTGCTTTGGTTAGAACTCTCCCAAATTATTATCAATTAAACGTAAACAGTACGAAGTCATATCACACGATGGCCGAGATAGTAACTTGCGTTTGGTTGATGCGTGGTAAGGACACGAAGTGCGTGAGGAAACCTTCCAAAGTGTCAGAATATTGTGCTCAACACAACTATCAGATACGAAGAGGAGCCACCCCATTCGGTCCATGTTCTAAATGCGGTAGTGGTTGTAGAACTAGTTACGGACTTTGTACAACGTGTGGTGCACGACGACAACGTGAACTTAGTGGGGAGAAACGCAAAATCAAGAATCGCTTCTCGAAAGTATTGGAAGAATTGAAGTACCGTAAGACTCATGGAGACGTAGAGGGCTCGCTAAAAGATTTTGCATATCCATGTCGTAAATGCGATCGTGGTTGTCGAACTAGCTACAGACTTTGTACAACGTGTAGTGCACCACTACGACGTGAACTTAGTAAAAGAAAATCGCTTCTCGAAAGTACTGGCAGAATTGAAGTACCGTAAGACTCATGGAGACGTAGAGGGCTCGCTAAGGGCTTTCGAATGGCAGTAAAAAAAAAAAAAGGAAAAAAGAATGAAGAGAGACGAAATAACAGTTTCTACTCATTCTCTTTTTTCTCGTTCATGGTCTACGAAAATCGAATGGATAAATAGATAAAGAATGGTATCGTCGCAATTCTTATGATTTCAGTAGTATTTATGGAGGAAAAATGATGCCAATTTTTTGTGAACGTAGGGGAGGGCTGAGGTCTGAACGAAGTCCTCCACTACGTTCACAAAAAAAGTGGTATCATTTTAACTCCATATATACTACTACTTCACCACTATCTTTAGACGCTAAAGGTTCGGCTTCTTTGTATCGAGAAGCTACGTCGATTACTACTAAAGCGTACTTGTATAGCTTTCGTCCACGCCCAGGTCGATCGTGTGGTAAGAATATGAAATCAGCTTGGTGGACTTCATTTGGTTTCGATACAGTCCAATGCGGTCGTGGAATGTGTTTTGGTGGTGGTAGATATATTTGCCACATAGATTGCTTTTCCAACCAACTCCTAGCTACGTCTTCTGATGCTTTCGCTGCTACCGATAGCTTGCCAATTGCAGAGTGACCTTTCCAATAGCCCATAGGACCATAGAAGATATTCTAGGAAGTCAAGGCAAACAAAATTTCGATCGAGAAAAAGGAAGCTGAGCTACAACTCTTTATATACATCATTACATGTATGAAATATCAATCTCAAAATCCCAAAATCATATCCTTACCCTTCCTCTTAGTTCCTCCTGGTGTTCGTATAACACTCCTTACTTCGCTTTTGCTATACGGCGTTGAGTTTTTTTCCTCTGTCTTACTCTTCGGCTGCGTTAAACTTAATGCTCCAATACTGTCGCATATATCCGTTTTTTGTTTCAGCAATACTACTAGCTCAGCTTCCTTTTTCTAGATCGAAATTTTGTTTGCCTTGACTTCCTGTAGTGTTGCTTTATAATCTCTGCTGAGAATGGGGACTTTTGTTCTCTGATATCGTGGAATTTTGGATTTCTTCGGAGCCGCTGGAATTCCCGCTTCCGCCATGTTGGAATCTCATCTCCGATGGGATCGGAGAACGAAAACCTTAGGGAACCGGTGAGAGAAAATGTATTTACTAAAAGTACCGTGGGGATCCGGGGTGAAGTGAGAGGTCCATTAGGGTGAAGGAGCCGGTCCACACTCTTCGGGTTTCAGCAGGCATCTCTTTCTTTCTCATATTACATTTTTCGCCCCAGGGTCCCTCGCGCGCCCACATGTTCGGCCACAGGGTTCCCAAGCTTACTATTTCTTACTAACTAGAGATGCCTGCGGAGGAGGCTAGGTATATGAAATGATTTCCCACACCGTCGTTACGGGCGAGTGAGCACTTGTCATGTGTTTATTGATCTGCTGTCAATGAAAAAGAACCTTTTACTACCGGTTAAAAACTTCCTTTTGGTATTTCTCCGTCAATATAAAACATTTTTTAACGGAGTTTTTGGTATATGAGACACTACTACTAAAACTACATTTCTGTGCGAAAAATGTTTTTTTTCCATCTTTTTCGTTTTGAAGGTATCCGGTAACCTTAAAGGTGACAACTCTAAGAAGGGCTGTTTGCCCCCGGGGGGGGGGGGGTACTCCTGATTGTGACGTATTATGTATGTGCCGCCCGGGTGGGTCAGGGTTTTGAGCTCCGTTTGGGCAGGTAGGGTCAGGGTTTTGGCCTGATTTGGGCAGATCAGGGTCAGGATTTGAGTATAATTTGGGTGCAGTCAGGGTCGGGGTTCAGTATTTTTTAGGCAGTTATTTTTTTTTTAGCTACTATGTCAAAAAAAGACATTCTGTTGCCGCATTTTGATCGCCTGCCCACATGCAAGCACTGAGGTTCCCGTACTTCAGTACTTATCTATGTACTTCATGTGCTGATTTGTTTTCCCAATGCCACGTCCCGACTTGAAATGTTCCGTATTTTGCATGCAATCCCTGTACACTTAGGCAGTTTACATTGTTGCTTTGAAAATAAATGTTCTGGTATCCTGTCCATTGCTTTGAACATTCATTTCTCATCACCTTGATCCTAAAAATGTAACAAAAGGGAAAGTTCACTTTAATATGACAAGGGGGAAGAGGTATGAAGATATTAAAAGGTTGTACCTTTACATTTTCAAAGGCCTTTCCCAAATTAAGCAGTATAAAAAGTACTGAAACCTGCAAAATTACTTTGTGATAAACACGAAGTTGCTCGATCTGTGGTTTATAGCCAGGTTCTGCTACCCATACTGGTAACAACAACAATAATACATATATTTACACTCAAAAATAACAATATGAGGAAGTACGTACACTGTAAATGTTTCTTAGCGCCAGTAATTACTGTGAACACACCAGATTTCAATGAGGTCTTTTAATTACAACGGGAACTCAAGCGGGAGAGACTCGTGTTTACAATTCCAAGATGGAGGAACCGGGAGGCGTGCCGAGGGCGCATGCTCAATAGCAAGCGACCGCATACAACTACACTACTGGCGTGGCCACTTTTCTTTCCTGTCTCCTTATCTAAGTAAATAACATTAACGGAATAACGACTATTCCAGCGTAACAGAACAGCTAATGTTTCAGTAACATAACATAATTGTATGGCTGGGAGGCAATTCCCCAGTACCATAATCGCTACTTTCAACAGACCTTTAACATTATTATCTAGAACGTATATAAACGTGTTTATAGTCCCGTATATAGGATATCATGTAGACTGTGGGTTGCTTCTAGACCGCTACTGAGGCTTTAGTTCAGAAATCAGTGAAGTAGTCCTTTAGGTGTTGTGGGGCGAAGCGTTGTCTTGTCGAACGTCTAAGCTGAGTACTGCTGCCATCGTCTTCGGGACAGTCGTAGGGAACTGCTGCATTTCTATGGTCACACTGAGTGAAAGAATTTGGCTTGGGCTGGTCAGCGTAAATGAGGGGACCAACGTCATGTAGAGTGGGAACTTCTGAAGTGGGCAGTGCTGATATCTCTTGTGGGATAGAGGGGGGCGGTGGAGGCGAAGGCGTTGAACGCACGTGGGCCTGTAGGGTGGGCAGCCCATCATCGGAACAGTCGCCTGTGTCGTCTTGACTTTTGTTTGTGATACTGTTTCCGCAGGTGGTGAGTACTTTGTAACACTCGCACATTTTCACGCGATATGAGAAGTTTCGTAGTTGTGAGCCAACAAATTTTCGGATATTGCACCATGTACCTTCCACGGAGACGACAAGATATCGATTACGACTTCGCGACTTATTGCGGTCTGAGTGAAGATATACTAAGTCTCCTACTGTGATCGACAGTGCGTTGGCTTGCTTGCCTCTCGATCGAGGGGCTTTCGATGTCTCACTATGAGGATGGTTTTCCTGCCGTCGTTCATGTTGCTTGAGTATTAGTTCTTGGTCGGAAAGTGGTATCTGATTACTAGTAAATTGGTCTCTTTGAGTCCACATTTCTCTAGCTGATACACCGCGCGATCGGATTCTAGAGTTCAGGCAAGCGGTAGCTATCGATAGGGTTTTTAAAGAGACCGGTCCTCCTTGAGGATCTTGCTCGAGGAGCTCATCTTCTACCTCTTGTACTGCTTTTTCAGCGACAGGGTTTTTGTTTGGATTTTTCACTCTTCCTATTTCTAGAGACATACGGTGACGTTGCAGTAGTTCGTCGTTTACTAGTGCCTTAAACGCCGGTGCTGGGTCAGTTCGTATCACGGCAACAGGTCCGTCGAGAGGGCATAACTCGACGCATAACCGGATTAGAGCATCGCGTAATGTATGATGACGCTCGTCGTCTATCAGTGTTGTTGTGGTGTACGAAGTTACGGTCTCTCTCAGCACTAGGATTAGTTGGCGGGATCGTTTTATTACATCACAGGCGAATGAGACTCCAACTACAGCTGGCGGGTCAGAAGTGGACTGTTCTACGATGGTGTGAGGTGTGTGACGGAGAGCTGCGCAAGCATGACAACCATCTGTTACGCAATCGATAGCTTTGTCTAGGTCTAGGGCGTAGACGTAGCGGCTCACTACTTTCTTGAGTTGGTTACTGGAAGGGTGACTGAGCTGTAAGTGCAGAGCAGTGAGGAGTCCATCAAGGATTTGGCGTGGGACAATAATGCATTCACGTGTGGCGGTCAGCGGTTCGTCTCGCTTTACAATTAGGAGGCCGTCCTTAGCGATTGTCGCGACGTTTAAGTAACGTTTAACGTCCTTGATGTTTGTGAGTTTTTTTAGAAGGGCGTGTACCTTGTGCGAGGTGAGCGTGAGTGCGGCGTAAATCAGCGCATTCGGACTGAATTGATAACCACGATGTTCTGCTTGTAAAGGGGAGTCTTGCAAGGCCAGATAGCACATCTTGGGATGATAGGAGTCGCGCCACGGACTCTTCAGTAGGTTTGACAAAGCTGCAAATCTGACATGCCATGTCGTCTCAGTCCGGGGCATTATGACTTGCAAAATCGGAGGGTAGAATGGAGGGCCCCGCTACATGTCGCACGGAAGCCTGGAAACGACTGACGGTTGAAAGAAAGGTTGACACCCGTGGGCTAGCGGAAAACTCTCCTCTGCACAACTTTTCAAAGGCCTGCACACATGGCTTGCTATCGGTGAGAACGCAAGCTTTATGACTGGACTGGATGATGTACGGGCTGAAGTGCTTAGTTGCAACGGATATTGCAAGTGCTTCTACTTCACAGGGTAGCCATGACAACTGGTGGCCACGTAGCTTGGCGCTAAAAAAAACAGCGAGTGCTAACTTGCCAGAGCGTGTGATGAGGAGGGTCGCGGCGATCCCGGGCTTTTTCACAGCGCCGTCCGTTACTATCCATAACTGGTCGTCAGGCCTTGGTAGTGTGATTGCGCGGTTATTGCGAAGGGCGTCTTGAGCGGTACGGAACGCACAGTTGAGGTCGTCAGTCCAATGGATGTCTTCTTGAGATTGTTTGCCAGCTACGACGTCGTCGAGGGGGGCTAGTAGGTTAGAACAGCGAGGGACTACGCGTGCTAGAACTTTATATGCCCCAATGAAGGACTTCATACCTCCAACCTTCTTGGGTGGACTACATGATGCTAGTGTAGAAACACGATGGGGACTTGCATGGAGTTTGCCTTGAGACCAAATCCACCCTAGGATTGTGGTGGTTTGGGGGTTAATGATGGTCTTGCTCGCTGATAGACGCAAGTTAGAGTTCTGAAGGGCCTTTAAAACTAAGGACCAGTTGTGCAATAGCTCGTTTGGACTGTTGCCCCCGCAATACAAATCATCGGCGATCTTGGCGACTACGCCTGACTGTAGCAAGTCGCCAAGGACGCGGCACATAAGCTCCTCTAGTGAGGTTTCCGAGCCGGGCATACCCATAGCTGACCGAGCGTATACACGGACTCCGCGAAATGGAGTTGCAACCCCACAGTACTTCATAGACTCGCGGGCAAGAGGTATCTGGTAAAATGCGCTCGTTAGATCGGTAGCAATAATGTGCTTCCATTGGGCGATCTGGCGGAGTGTGTTGTCTACGTCGGGCATCAAGGAAGGCTGAGGTTTGGAATACCGGCCTACGTCGGCGAAGGCGGTAACGAGGCGAAAGCCACCGTTTGCTTTCTTGACCAAGAAAGATGGGTTAAGGTACTCTACTGACACGTCGATGTCCTCAGGACGTTCGAAGACTCCAAGTTTTTTCTAACTCGTCGAACTTTTGTTGAAGCTCGACGAGTTTATCGCGGGAGTACAGAGGTAGGCGACCTTTACGCTGTGGTGGTTCTACTGGGCCCATATTCACCTTGGCTTCGAAGGGACCTACGGCCCCATTGTATCCTGTGATGTTGGGGTCGAAGACACCATCATATTGGTCTAGAAGTTTACGGAACTTCATCTGGGTCTCCGGGGGAAGTAGGTTGTCGGGGTCGAGTTTTACGTTATCAGAGTGCTTAGTGTTTTGCGTGGAGGCTGTGCGTATCTTGTGAAAAGAGAGAATGTGGTCTGGTGTTAGGGGATGTTCAGCCATGTCTGGTGTAAAGACTCGGTTTATTTGGCAAAAATGTTCATTACGTTTGAGATACCGTGGACCTTCTGACAGGTTTGGGATGCGCAACTTCCTCCAACACTGAATACAACTCCGCGTTCTGGCCACATTTGCGAAGGCTTGCACGTGCGAACACTGGGGGCGTCGATACGTGGTTCGAGTGCATACTCAGAGTCAGTTGGGGCGTTGTCAGGGAAGTCGATCTCTAAGAAATCTCCAGGCCAAATGGTTGTTGGGGAAGGGGGGCACGTAGCACAGATGCACGGCGGACGGCATTCTCGGTCTGACACTCTTTGGTAGAGCCGTATGTGTACGTGGTGCCATCTCCTAGGATAACCTGTCGCTTGGCGGGGCGAACGGTTATGTCGTTTGTCTCCATGAAGGGTGTACCGGCCAGGACGTCAATATCGAGATTTTCTACTACTAAGCCCTCGAAATGGAAAACTTTACCACCGCGGCTGAGGGCGAGGCGCGTTTCACCTATAATATTGAGGGGGGACGATCCGTCTGCTTGGTGTACCGACTGAACTGGTGTGGATCTCTGCACCAAATCTTTTGACAGCGGAAAGGCGGATCATGTTACAAGTGGCACCGCTGTCTATGATTACGCGTGCGCGGTGGTATCGATAGAAAGCATCTATATACGGCGATTGTCGTACATGTACCCTTCGCGTCGCGTGATTTGGAGGTGGATCGTCAGGCTCGACAGGGGTTGGTGTGTCGTCATAGGGGGGGGGGGGGTCATGCGTAACTTCGTCGGCTTCGTCATTGAGGACAGAGACAATTTGTCTCGCCTTTAACATAAATTTGCGATCTTGCTCAGGAAGAAATTTGCATTCGCTTAGATAATGGTTGTTGCTAACGCGGCCGGCTTGTTTGCACAGGGGGCATTCTCTGTTGCGAGAGTTGGGTTTAGCGGCGGCCCTTGACGGCGTCTGACGGGATAGTGGTCTGTTTGAAGCGAATGTAGCAGCGGTGCGCATGATTTTAGCATCATTGGCGGCGCGAATTTCGTCTAACAGAGAGTTTAGTGCCTGGGATATTTCCGGTTTTATGGAAGCCAATGTGCGAGATCGAAGCTCTGTTCCGTAGCGTTGCTTAATTAGTTTGGGAAGGTCGGGGTGGATTAAACGTAACCATGTTAATATTATAAAGTTCTCTAGTGTTGGGGACAGTTCTTCGTCCTCAGCTATCGCTTCCCCGTGGTGGAACAGAACATTAGATTTTAATAAGCTGTCCTCTATGAACAACAACAACAACAACAACAACTTTATTTAAATACCACAAATTATTATATATACAGTGAAAGGGAGATTGTTCAGAAGTAGGGTATTTGCTACCCAGAATAACTATATAAAGCTAATCTAGCTAGGTAGCGTTACACAATATTTTTCTAACATTGTAGAGTCGAACAAGTAGCATATTATAGTCTCACACATATACACACATTGAGACACAAGTATAGAACAAGAACAAAAATAAATAAATAAACAAATAACAAAACTACGAGACTGAGGGAAGAAACGCTATTAGTATGATTCGATTTTGCAATGTTTAATTGAACGTTTAAATGACGAAAAGCTAGAGTATTTTAATAGATCATCAATATCGTTCCAGATTGTAGCACCTTTGAATCGAATATTGAATTTTCCGAAGTTCGTTCGTACAGAAGGAATACAATACGACGATCTTGATGCCAACCTTGTATTATACTTGTGTCTTGAAGAGATTGTTTGAAAAAAGTTATTAAATACAGCTGGTAACAAGTTGGAATGAAATTTGAAAAGGAAGACGCAGTTGAAGTAATAGATAATATCAATAAATTTCAAGATGTTTGAGTCCTTAAAAAGGGGTGACGTATGATCATTAAACTTGGCAAAATGTATAATTCTTATGGCTTTCTTCTGTAAAGTTATTATAGGTTTAAGAGTAGTTTCATAGGTATTAGCCCAGATAAATACACCATAGATGAGAAAGGGATAAATGAGACAGTAGTAAAGTTGGGTCAGGATACAATTGGATACGTAGTGTCTAAGTTTTGATAATATCCCAATGCCTCTAGATATCTTTTTGCATAGTTGACGAATATGTTCTTTCCAGCTTAGATTTGAATCGATAATTAATCCAAGGTATTTGATACTATGTTTCTGTTCAATTGGTTTCTTGTTTATTCTAATGTTGATAAATTTATGTATTTTCTTCTGGAATGGGTGAAAAATGACAAAATTGGTTTTATCAATATTTAATGACAATTTGTTTGCACACAACCAGGTGTGAATATTTTTCAATTCAGCATTAACCCTTGATTCAAGAGAATCAAGAGAAGTATCTGCTAAAAATAAATTGGAGTCGTCAGCAAAAAGATGAAAATCAAATAACTTGGAGCAACAATTAAAGTCATTAATATATAGGAGGAAGAGTAGGGGGCCAAGTACGGAGCCCTGTGGGACACCACATGAAATTGAGGTATATGAGGAGGTGTGATTATCGATAGATACAAACTGCTGTCTATTTGACAGGTAAGAAACAAACCAGTCATGTACCACTCCACGGATACCATAATTATGTAATTTAGCAAGAAGAATGTTGTGATTCACCGTGTCGAATGCCTTGCTGAGATCAAGAAAAATTCCACAAGAGTATTGACCATCTTCGATTGCTCTTTGAATTTTATCGGTTATTAATAGTAAGGCATGTTCTGTGGAATGATTGCTACGGAATCCAAATTGATTTGAATAAATTAATTTAAACTTAGTAAGGAAACTCATTAATCTATTGTACATTAGTCTTTCTAAAATTTGATTAAATATGGATAATAAAGATATAGGTCTGTAGTTTGATACAGTTAAATGAGATCCTGCTTTGAATATGGGAATAACTCTAGCCATTTTAAAAGATTCAGGAACAACACCATGGGAAAAAGAATAGTTATAAAGTACTTCTAGTGGTCTAGAGATGACCGAGTTAAGTAACTTGAGTAATGGCACGCCATGAGACGCTGACAGAGGTCTTCTGGACGCTCTTCAGGCTCTAATCTGATGTCGTTGAAATCAATAAAGTGTGCTCCTGTAACCTGGAAACCAAAGTGTAGCCTAATCACTTGCCAGATTAATTCGATAGACGTGGACACCTTTATGATAGTGCTTCTCGATATAACAGGACAATACTTAGCAATAATTAGCTCTAGCATGCTGACCTTTTGCTGAGCCGTGCGCCTCTGCGCTTCGGGGATATCTTCATTGTCATTGGTGAATCCTCGTAAAGGGTTTTCTTTTGTTTTCTTTTGCCAAGTTACCCGCTCCACTAAGAAAGGGGCGAAATGCTGGTCTAGAGATAGAGTATACACGAGATTTTGTTTCCAGTTTTCAAATGTGTTCAGAGTTTCGTTTTTGGTCAAGCACCACTGTTTCGGTGCACGAGTTGTGTGAGCCATTGGTTTACCTGGTTTTCAGTCGGCTTTGTGACTGCTGAGCTCCGACCAGTTTGTCGTGACGGTGTGTGAAGTTGTACCAGTAGTTTTCTTTGTTTGAGAGCGTGGAGAACGGATCCTTGTAGCTGCCACCACGCCAGTAATTACTGTGAACACACCAGCACTCAATGGGGTCTTTTAATTACAACGGGAACTCAAGCGGGAGAGACTCGTATTTACAATTCCAAGATGGAGGAACCGGGACGCGTGCCGAGGGCGCATGCTCAATAGCAAGCGACCGCATACAACTACACTACTGGCGTAGGATATTCAGTAATGTTCGCACCAAACTCAACGGCATGTGCATTGTTATAAATACGTTCACCTTCAAGAATAAGTCTTGCTCAATCTTCCTCTAAATCTGTTTGATCCTTACGAAGCCAAGAACAAACTTGAATTGAACAGAACTCCAATCTGTTATTGAAAAGAAAATTATTTGGTCAGTGGCGAAAAATGACGCCAAAATTTGTGTACCAGAATTCCCAACTGTCATGGTTTGGAAAGTTGTTCATACCTGAACTAGGTAATACATTATCCTCTGTAGGCGGACTGTAATTTGAAGCCCTTAGTGAAGCTGTTTTCTTTCTTTTATGAAGGATTCGCTCGAACTATCACAACACGAAAGTACTGGTCAACTGAAAAACTAGCCTTGTGGGAGCCCACGTGGCCTCATGGGAAGCGTATGTCCACTCGTCACCGGACTTCTGTCGGCGTGCGTTCGAATTCCGTACGCGTGAGTTGAGTAGTTTCGCATTTGTTGCGAATTCTGGAATTCATTTCAATCTTTTCAATAGATTTATTTAGTATTTTGACGTTTCCCATTAGGTAACGTTTTCCATCAGTTTTAACTTTGTTTAAATTAGCTAGTAACGCAGGGAACTGTGTTTAAGTATACCAATGCTATTCCTGTGTTGGAAATTCATTGGATTTCTACAATTTGACGTTTAGTACATAGTTCAGGCGCGGATCCAGACCGGTTTACACCGGTTTACGGAAACCGGTCAAAATTTCCAGATTTTTTTAGTAACCTTAACATTCGATTAAAACTCTCTTTGAGAGAGGGGGAGGGGGTGGGGGTGTTCAGTAAAATTTCCAATTTTTGAGTAACCGGTCAGATATTTTTCTGGATCCGCGCCTGGTTATCCAATACCATACCAAACAAAAGCCAGTGTTGGTATACCTGATGACTGGTATACCAATGTTATAACAGTTATAAGCTTGCGGTTCCAATAGTGATCCAGTTTGGTACGTCATTGGACCATCATTGGCATCATCGTTTCACCTCCCAATAAAATCCAATAAAGAACCAATAATGATCCACTGTTGGTTGGCAATAGATAACCAGGCTGGGGAACATTGGATTATCATTGGACAATCTGTATACATTTCCTATAAAGAACCAATAATGATCCAATGTTGGTTGGCATTATGTTCCCATATTGGAATATTATTGGAATACTGTAGATTTACCAACAATATACCAATGTTGGAATCCTAAACGGCTGATTTACTAATGATATACCAAATTGGAATCTTCGGTTATAAAATTCGATTTACTGTTCATGTTTAAAGTCTCTGGAAGGCTAAAGGTCAGAAATTTAATAGCAGAACTTTAGAAACTGCCAGATTCTGCATATTCTGCATATTCTGCATAGGACATGCGTGTTTATTTCATCGTTGCATTCGTAGATTTTTCATATTAAGAAAACATAGTTATCCGGGTCGTGTCACTCAATTAAAATCACTTCACAGATAACACCTTAAGTTTTAGTAGCGGGGCTCAAAACTTTCGACTCCGTGTTACTTTGATTGACGTCTCCCACTGATTCACGGTGATCTCGTGATATCCTGTAGAGCGCTGCGCAATGGGAAACTTGGACGTAATCCAAAATTTCAGGGCTTGCGGCTCCTCGTGGTATTATGACCTGGTATATTAGAAGATAATAATTGGGGTTTGTACAAATCATAATTCATATTCCACTCTAGCTGGATGATATATGCTATTTAAATCTGTATATCTGAAGTGAACTAAGATACACATGAACAGTGAAAACTATAATTAAAACAATTCAACTCGATCTTTCCAGTGTGTTGTCGAACTAAGGTGACGAGTGCCAGTCATATGTGGGCTTTATACAACTAGATCTCTTGCTACGGAACTCAAACGACTAAACAAACATGGCGGCCAAGAGAATGTCTGGTACGTAACCGCTGACCACCTTGTGGACCCGTAACCACAGGCAGCCCGAGTTAATAATAAACGTCCTTGTAACTAAACTATACTAAACTAAGGTAATGCTAGAAAGTAAGATTCATAACATTCACCCCTCTGTTTAAAGATTTAGTCTATCAACCGGACGACGAGCCCGCTCAGAGCGTCGCAAGGTGAACTGTACATTAGGTGCTTGGCTGATAGGGGATCCTCCATCAGAGTTGTCATTCGGCAGGGTGAACTGTACATTGGGTGCTTGGCTGATAGGGGATCCTGCATCAGAGTTGTCATTCGTCACGTGTCCCTCGGTTGATATCGGACTCAAATCAGGATTTAACCCGAGTTCAGGTTGCGGCAAGGGTTGGGACGTCATCCGACCTCGAGGAGCAAGGTGTTTCGTTGATACCGTTGTCTCCCGACCATCTGGATAGCGTACATGAGCGTAGTGAGGGTTTGCTTGAAGCAGCTCCACTTCATCAACTAGAGGGTCAAATTTGCTGGTGCGGACCTGACGCTTGACAAAGACTGGTCCAGGAGTAGCCAACCATGAGGGGACGGAACAGCCAGAAGATGATCTTCGTGAGAAGCCGAGGAAGCGCTCGTGTGGTGTCTCATTCGTCGCTGTACACAAGAGTGAACGGATTGAGTGCAACACATCCGGAAGAACATCCTGCCAATGCTTTGCTTGGAGGTTCTTTGATTTTAGGCACGTGGTGATCGCTTTCCAGACTGTGCCGTTATACCTTTCAACTTGACCATTGCCGGCTGGATTGTAGATTAATTTCGCAGAATCCTTCGACTTTAGTAGAGAATGCTGATGTAGCCATAGATACAGTACTAGAGGAAGGATGAACGGGTAGACCAGCAGATTCCACCAGGTTGGGATGGATAAAACTTTCACTACTTCCGCTGTCAAAGAGGGCCTTAACTTACTGTCCGTTGATGTCTACTGTTACGTTGCCGATGATTTCAGAAGGGATCCTGTAGCCTCCTCCGGGATGGTAGCAAGCGTTGGAGACCAGAGAGCAGCCGAGGTGGTTGAGACATTACTTTTAGGGTTGGTAGACTTTCCTCGACAGACTTTTGCGAAATGGCCTTTTTTTCTGGCACTTAAGACAGGTTGCGTCACGGGCAGGGCACCTAGAGCGGGGGTGCTTACTGTTTCCACAAAAGAAACACGTCGGACCTTCAGAAGGTGCTGCGGCTAGAGTGCTAGAGTCGGACTGCCCAAGGGTGACTGAAGGAGGAACTGCTGCATTGAAAGATGGATGAGGTGCCGTATAGGATTCAGAGCTACGCATAGCTGACTCGAGGGCGCGAGCCTGGTCAAACATTGTCTTTAAGTCCAGTGTTTTGTTCTCCAATAGTCTCTGGCGAATCGAGTGAGATTGGAGTCCAGTAATAAATGCGTCTCTGATACTCTCCTCGCCGTACTGGGCGGCTGTGACAGACTTGAAGTTGCAGTCTTTACTGAGTGTCTTCAGAGCCTGGAGGTACTCGTCGAGTGTCTCGGTAGATTGTTGACGTCTTGTTGCCAGTACATGCCGGGCGTAAATTTCGTTGGTTGGCTTCACGAAGAGAGTTTGCAATACCTCAATAGCGGCTTCATAACCGGTACACTCCTCGATGTATTGGAAGACCGTAGGTGACACATAGTTAGTTAATACGCCAAATTTATCGACGGAGGTCCTCTTGTGGTAACACCGTTATAAAGTTCTCGAAGGTTCGTTTCCAATGAAGCCACTCTTTCGAGGCCACGCTACTATTAGGATCCGTCTCCAGGCGTTCCGGTCGCAGAACTTTATCCATTGGAGATAGTTGTATAAATTGTTGTCGAACTAAGGTGACGAGTGCCAGTCATATGTGGGCTTTATACAACTAGATCTCTTGCTACGGAACTCAAACGACTAAACAAACATGGCGGCCAAGAGAATGTCTGGTACGTAACCGCTGACCACCTTGTGGACCCGTAACCACAGGCAGCCCGAGTTAATAATAAACGTCCTTGTAACTAAACTATACTAAACTAAGGTAATGCTAGAAAGTAAGATTCATAACACAGTGTACATTTTTATTAAACTCTCAGATTTACTGTAAATAAAATTATAGTTCATGTACTGTAGATTACATAGTAACCTTAACAATAAACCTATCAAAATTATCTTATAGTCAGATGTAATATAACTGCAAATAAATTATTAGAAATGAATATTTAAGGCTCAGATAGAATTAGCATAGATCTGAACCATCAAGATCTGAATCATGAAGTCCCTGAAGGATTAATAAAATCTTTGTTTTTGCTATTCTAAAGTTGTTGTGAAACTGCACAATACTTCAGGGCATTAACCTAGAGTCAATTCCATGAAGTGAAATTATTATAAGGCTAGTAGACAATGAATACAAGTACATTATGGGATTCAGAGTTCCAAGAGCTAAGCATTAGAACTCTATCTACTGTGAAGGACTCTAAATTCCATAAAGCATGAGTGTTCATTGTCTAACCACCTTAGAAAATGGTCATGCATGCACTGACCAACAACGATATTTTTAAATAATTGCACATAATTCTTTTTCCAAAAATAAAACCTTGTTCATGTGCTCAGTTTAGTTCTCTAGGAGACTGCCTGCACTATTGAGTATGTATACAGTACGTGTTGCTGGGGTTTCTGGAAAACCCGAATAGCGAATAGCGCGAATAGTAAATATAAGTTAAAGATTAATACTTACAGAACGTAAGTCCTTCAACGAGTACACTTTCAACACTCGCCATTTTGTTTTCCTCGTGTCAGACTCAGTTTCATGGATGGGTTACCTGTGGCACTCGAAAGCGAGGCCAATCGGTTGGAGAAAATTATAAAACAGCAAACGTTTTCTACATATGTCATCGTGCACCTGACAGACGTAGTTGGGTTTCACCTTCCTCGTGCTGTAGCTATTTCTTTTTAGTGCATGCTTTCTTCTTTTTTGCAATGTACAGAATGCAAGGACCAATTCGGACGAAGTGCAGGAACCGGATCACCTTGGATGGGATCTAATCAGCAAAAATATACGAATATCAAGACAAGATGAAAGGCTGAAATGTACGATACTGGGACTATATATAATTACTACCGATATTTCGGTTGGCACGGCCAACCTTCCTCATGGTACACAAGTATATGGCAAGAAACCGTTAGTTACAAATTTTAAATTTTTTAAACATGAATGTGAGACTAGGAGATAAAATTACAAATGATGAGTGGGCGTGATAGAGAACTAAGATAAATACAATTCCATAATAGAGACTGATCAGTAGTATAAAATTACATTTCTTCCTTTCTGTTCATGCCTTTAGGTTCTAATGTTTGTCCTTTATCAATAAGAAATGCCTCGCGAGCCTTGCGTACGCCATCTCTATTAGAGTGGATGAGTTCTAAGGGAATTAATTGCATGTCATTAGGGCAATGGTTGTTAGTAAGAAAATGATCCGAAACAGCAGTAGCTTTAGATTTGTTAGTAGGTTTGTCAACAGGGTGGCGGTGTTCATTAAAGCGATCTTTAAGGCGACGCTTAGTTTCTCCTATGTATTGAGCATTACAGCGTTTACAATGAACGCGCTATTCCTTTCAGTCTTGCTCTCAGATTACGCCGTATCTGCTCTTCCGACAAAACCTTTACCTCTCGCACCAACGAACTTAAATCCTACCTTAACAAACGTGGATATAACCGCTTCTTTTTAGACAAAGAAATACGTCGCGTTCATACCATCTCACCGAAAGAAGCACTTACACCCAAACAAGCTAACAAACAGTCTAGCCAAGTCCCTCTTGTAATAACATATAACCCTGCTTTGCCATCCGTATCATCCATCATCCGCAAACACGTTAACATTCTTTCTTCATGTAACCAATGCATAAACGTATTCCAAACTCCACCGTTTGCAGCCTTTCGACGCAGTAAAAACTTACACGACGTTTTAGGGACGGACCATTTGAAAATTGATGGGGGGGGGGGGGGGTACCGCAAATCCCCCCAAAAAAATCGAGCAAGGGTGAAACTTTGTTCATCAGCTGAAACAGGAACCTTCAGTCAATGTTTAGTCTCCAGAACACAGGAAACCAGTGTTTTAGAGAAAAAATATAAGCAAATACCGTGAACAAACATCCTGTAAAAATACGTTGGATCCGAAGTGAGGACCTATGCAGCCAAAAAATATGAAAAATAACGAATGAAAAGTCCGAAGACTACAGCAAAGCTGATATACAACGTAAAATTCCAACACAAAGCACTACGGTTAGCTAGGCCTGACATGAATAGCGCTCGGACTAGATTGCAGCCATAGACAGCTGTTTCGTTCTTATTAGAACTCGTCAGTATGGCATAGCAAACAGAACACAGGTTTCGGTGCCACTGCACTACCGACCCAGGACTGAGCTAAGGAGCATCTAGTTTCGAGCCCACAGAAATGTTTGGTTATCGGGTCACACGTCATTACGTGTGGCGAAAAGCCAAAAACCAAACAAATCTGAACCTAACATGTCAGTGCCTTATGAGAAATAGTTATGCTGGCCAGACCAGCTTTATAAATGATGACAATAACAGGAATATTCGGATCCATATAAGACCTACGGTACAAAAATCCATAATAGAAAAAATATAAGCAAATACCGTGAACGAACATCCTGTAAAAATACGTTGGATCCGAAGTGAGGACCTATGCAGCCAAAAATATGAAAAATAACGAATGAAAAGTCCGAAGACTACAGCAAAGCTGATATACAACGTAAAATTCCAACACAAAGCACTACGGTTAGCTAGGCCTGACATGAAAAGTGCTCGGACTAGATTGCAGCCATAGACAGCTGTTTCGTTCTTATTAGAACTCGTCAGTATGGCATAGCAAACAGAACACAGGTAAAATATCAAAAAATTTGGGTCGGGCCTTTGACCCTCGCAACATTTAAAAGACATTCTGTTTTTTCTTCCATACGCAGGACGGTATATATTATCTAAACTCATAATCAAAGGCACATAATAATGCTTCGTGTACAAGAGATTAGTTATATATGCCAATGTTGAGCACTTTTTCATGTTTTTATTTGAGACTACGGAACAATGCAATATGATGCACTACAATACAATATGATGCACGAATTAACAATACAATTTTAAGTATCCATCTGGGAAGGAGTGTGAGGTAGAGATTTCAAGAAGAATACATGTAAGGAGCCTTAGAACCTAAGACCCCCTTTTGTGAAAACATGCCTGATCTTGTGTGCCTTTAGCTTTAAAAGCCAGTAACTCGTGTTTTTGCCGTTTTCTTGAAAGGGCAAATGACAGTTTAAGACTTTTCTGGCCTTCCTATCCCATAATTGATCTCTAGGTATTTTATGTGGGGGTGAGGGGTGGGGAGGACTAGTTCAAAAAAAATCGGCAACGATTTGCTTTGTGGAAGACGTATATTTCCCACATGAAAACGTTGATAAGTGAGTTACCGGCTTTTAAAGCCAACAGTAGACTTCCTCAAAGTCCCTTAAAACGAGATTTTCATTTCCCGCCTTCGCTTCTCTTACAACAATATTTTACTTTCCCGCCTTCGCTTCTCTGGCTTTAACTCGCGCATCGAGGCTCAGAGGAAAAGAGGTCGACAGGTACACATTAATTTACTTGTGTAACCTAAATTTCAAAGTTGCGCCATTTCTCAAGCTTTTAATGGATTTCGATGCACTACACGGCAATATAACGTTCTTTTCCTGTAAATTAAGTTTAGTTCATTGAATTTTTGCCGTATTTTGAGTAGAAATACCAGAAAATGGCGTTTTTCTAACCTACCCCTAACCTCTAGCTCTCAAATAAAGAAATTATGGGATAATGTCACACAAGTAAATTATGGGATAGAAAGGCCAGAAAAGTCTTAAACTGTCATTTGCCCTTTCAAGAAAAAGGCAAAAAAAACTAGTTACTGGCTTTTAAAGCTAAAGGCACACAAGATCAGGCATGTTTTCACAAAAGGGGTTCTTAGGTTGTAAGGCTCCTTTTGTGAAAACATGCCTGATATATATGTTTTCTACTAAACAAAGGTAATTAATGTACATGGAAAATACTATAAATCTAGAAACATTAAAATTGTGTAAAATGTTCTTGATGTAAAACCAAAACACTGAATGCCTTAAAAAAATATCGTGCAAGGTCCGATGCCATAAAAAAAATTCTTGCAGCAATAGGAGTCGTAAAAAAAAATTCGAGCAAAAAAAAATCCGGGTACCCCCCCCCAACCCCATCAATTTTCAAATGGTCCGTCCCTTAGTCAAATCCAAACTCCGCACTGATAAACTTGATCCTCTTTACGACCCCCATGGCTCATTTCGCTGTGGTAATAATTGTCTAACTTGTAACTACATTCATCACGGCCAAACTAATTATACATTTCATTCGACTGGCGAGATCAGGCCCATCAAACATCACATTGACTGTAATTCTAAAAATCTCATATACATGGTTCGTTGTAAACGCTGTAATGTTCAATACATAGGAGAAACTAAGCGTCGCCTTAAAGATCGCTTTAATGAACACCGCCGCCCTGTTGACAAACCTACTAACAAATCTAAAGCTACTGCTGCTACTACCGCCGCCCTGTTGACGGGTGTCTATAAAACAAATACCTAAGACCTAAGACCCAACACCTAAGACCTATAAAACTAAGACCTATAAAACTAAGACCTATAAAACTAAGACCTATAAAACTTGTGTGTTTACCGTGAACTTATCAAAATTTAATACGGTTTTAACAGGCTCAGTCCATAAATGGGGGGACGGGGATCATGTAACCAGGATGCATCCACCACTCAATCTGCATACTTAATTTTGGATTTTTAAGTAAATATGGAAGAAAACAAGTTTCGTTTGGTCACGGCCAACTACAATAAAGTTCAAGTTGTGCATGTATTATCTATCGTTTGAAAGATACAATACACTGTACGTTTATTCCTACCCAGAAAGAGAATATTATTATGTTTTCAACGAGGAAAGAGAATAGGAAACATAGCAGCAAAATATAGGTTAGGTTTTTTAAAGCTTCTCTTAGCTTCATAGCACTCAAAAAGCAGCCCTACCACTAAACACAAAAGAACATATTAAACATGCTGCCTCTTCTATTGGAAACTTGTGTCAACACTAACATTCCAGTAACGCCTCGCCCTTCCTAACTCAACCAAATCTTGTTAGAGTTTGGTTTTATATTACAGGCATTAATTGGCTGAGGGTAGATTGAATTTACCCTCAACGGATTAGCATACTAATTTTTTCAGCCCTAAGCTCCTCATGAGTTCGCTGTAACATGGGTTAGGTTAATATATGGAGTGAAATATGTCCTTCAAATTTCCACCAGTACCTTCAGTGAGCTCTGTTAGTGCTCAAACTTGCACCACTAACTTAAAATCGATTTTACGCGAAGGTTTCCCAGCATTTGAGTGGGGTGATCTCACAGAACTGGGTGCTTCGGATGCGGGTTGTTCGGCTCAGTGTTTGTAGCGAAACGACGTGCAAATGGAGAAACGATCGTAGTGAAAAAGCTGATCAGTGAAGAAGAAAACGATCAATGAATGTTTTTGAAGGAGGCTCGCATTCTGCGAACCATCGAAAGTAAGTATGTCGTCCACCTGAAAGCGGCATGTGTTGTTCCGTGTGCAATAATGTTGGAGTATGTTTACTTTGACTTTCGACCATTCGGCACCATTCTTTATCAGTACAAAACGAGCAACGTTGTAAGATAGAACTTGTTCTTGCTGTTTTGAACAGAATGAAACCGATATTCTATGTTCAGGAGTTGGCAAGCCTAACTTTGTTGTTCCTGTTGTTTTATCTTTTATTTATCGATTCTTTTTCACGCGGTCAGCATAGAGCAGCCTACGAAGTGAATACCGTAGTGAGCTTTTTTCATACAGTCAGTCTTGTTGTAAGCAGATGGTGAAATAAACACATTGCAATTTAATAGTTGTATTTGCTAATCATCACATAATATGAGAAAACATCAAGGGTAATTATTTAGCAGGGGGTAGGGGTAGGGCTGCTGTCTCAGTTTGCACTTGTCCCCAAATTTGGGGTTAGTTTTATAGGTCTTAGTTTTACCCTCAACGGGTTTTGGCCGGGTTCTGATTTTCGAGACCATCGACTGGAAACCCCGGGCTCGACCCTCGACACCCGACAAAAAGACAGACTCCTCTCGGTTCACTGCTTTATTGCTCGTGTATTACTGAGATATAAATTTTTACTTATTTTAAGATCTTGGCAAAAATCATAAAAGGTCGCCATTCCCTGTTCCTCGTTCGATCCCCGTCCCCCTATTTATGGACTGAACCTGTTAAAACCGTATTAAATTTTGTTTAGTTTTATAGGTCTTAGTTTTATAGGTCTTAGGTCTTGGGTCTTGGGTCTTAGGTCTTAGCAGGAGCCCATTACCAGGAGCGTCCATCTTCCCCACTGTGTCTGTACCCCAGCACAGAGGTAGATGAGGCTATTTTTAGCATTGCGTTTCGCGCGAAAAAGAACAAAGGTAGGCTATTCTTAGCCAATCAGATAGCTAACGTCACTTCTCATTATTATTCATTATCATTCTTCTCACTTTCAACGCGGGAATTCGAATTGCTGGTTTTCACTCAATCCCCAGAGATTCAAATATTGGTGCCCCAACAAAAGAAGCTAAACGAGGAATCTATTGTTTAAGGGCACCAACATGGCGGCAACCTCTTTTCGCGGGAATTTCGAATCTAAAAATAGCCTCATCTACTCCTGTGCTGGGGACCCAACCCATAACAGAGGAACGCTCCTGGTAATGGGCTCCTGGTCTTAGGTCTTTATTTTATAGACACCCCCCTGTTGACAAACCTACTAACAAATCTAAAGCTACTGCTGTCTCGGATCATTTTCTTACTAACAACCATTGCCCTAATGACATGCAATTAATTCCCTTAGAACTCATCCACTCTAATAGAGATGGCGTACGCAAGGCTCGCGAGGCATTTCTTATTGATAAAGGACAAACATTAGAACCTAAAGGCATGAACAGAAAGGAAGAAATGTAATTTTATACTACTCAGTCTCTATTATGGAATTGTATTTATCTTAGTTCTCTATCACGCCCACTCATCATTTGTAATTTTATCTCCTAGTCTCACATTCATGTTTAAAAAAAATAAAATTCGTAACTAACGGTTTCTTGCCATATACTTGTGTACCCTGAGGAACCGAAATATCGGTAGTAATTATATATATTCCCAGTACCGTACAATCAGCCTTTCATCTTGTCTTGATATTCTTTTTTGCGCCGATTTTTTTCCGGATAGTGTGTACAGGGGAATAGACCCTTTCAGCTTGCCTGTTTGTTGCCCAATTCAGACCACGTAACTTTTCCCTTGAGTACGCATTAAATGCGTTTTGGCCTTCACCTCATCGGAACCTGGAATTATTACTGCTATCCAAACAATGCCTAACCTTGAAACAATGGAATTGTTTGTTAGTACAATCCAAATGGGGTCCAATAAAAAGCAAGATTTTGAGAGGTGAAGGCCTCCTGCTGAGGGGAGCCAGGGTGGTGCAGTGGTTAAACACTTCGTTTCTCACCTCTGTGGCTCGGGTTCGATTGCCGGACGCGGCGCCATATCGGCATATGTGAGTTGAGTTTGTTGGTATCTCGCCCTTGCTCCGAGGGCTTTTCTCCGGGTCCTCCGGTTTTCCACCCTCCACAAAACCAACACGCTAATTAAATTCCAATTTCATGATCTATGGATTAGCCGGGTCCTGGCTTTGATCAGCCCCTATGGTTGTTTCAGGTCCCGTTATAGAAATTCAGAGAATTTGCGGTTCAGATTCCGACATTTTTAAAGGGGTGCAAACATGGCGCGAAATACAGTGTTTGTATGTGAATCCGGTGCCAAATAATTTCAATAAAATCGAATTTCTAAAATATTCACTGTCTGGTAAAATATTATTTTAAAACATTTAAAATTTGATGGATGTAGCTGCGCTGGAAAGCGTGCAATCGTGTTTTCAGTTTACCATACATTGTCTGTAACAGCGAGTCTAAGTCCGCGGGAAAATTTACAGAGAAATGTATGGAAAACAGAAAACACGCTATCCGAAAAAAACTGGCGGAAAAAAGAAAGAACTATTATAACCAGCCTTTTCTCGGGCCACTGATAGAATTTCAACAAAGAATAGTTGGTATTCTTTGCAGGTTTGATTAAAAAAGTATTTTACGCTTGCAATTTTTTTTAGCCTTTGGGAGAATAATAAATGATTTTGATTTCTTTTTACAAGAGTTACATATATAAATTATTTTTAAGAAGAATTGTGATTCTGTCTCCAGGGAAGCCATATAATAAACATTATATTAGTCATGTAAATATAATTCTATTTTAGAGTGCCTGGGATGATAACTGCCATGGAAAACAGAAAACAAATTGCAGCCATGTTTATAACAGTAGCTACATATGTTTGAGACAATATACATGTAGCAACACAAGACCAGTGATAATATAGTGAACACGAATGGTTAATTCTGTCCTGCTCTGCTAAGACTTACAACTCTTTATCAAACAAGTTTGATTTCACATGGTTTCGCATGGTTTTCAGGGTAGAATAGGCGAATCCTTACTGACGTCATTCTTTACATTTTTGCCTGATTAGCATAAATTAAACTTCAAGCTACAAACAGAGTACATCAGTTGAAAGAGAATTTTAAACTTAGTAATCACCGAAAATGTAAGATTGATATGTTAAATATTTACGGAGAAATTGACTTTTAAAAACTGTAAAATGGGCTGGGGGGGGGGGGGCAAAAGTTGCCAACAGCCATACATTCTTTGTAAATTTTGCTATTTTTATATACTTATCACTGAATTGTTCCTCAAAATAGATTTATTTTATCATTCTAAAATTTTCGGTGATTATCAAGTGTGTCAATCTCTTTCGATTTATGGATTCCGTTTGTTTATATGTACGTTGCTTGAAGTTTGATGTATGCTAATAAGGAAAAATGTAAACAAGGATTCGCCTATACGAGAGGCCAAGTAAGATCAACAACAAGTCTTTAAAATAACACATGCAATGTTCCTTTGAACTTCCTCCCAGTAATTTAGCATTCAGTTTTGCACTGTATCAGTAGCTTTGCCTATTTACTTGCAGCTACTACACCAGGGGTTAATCCCCAGGTACCCTGGGAATTTGCACAAATACCCAATCAAACTCGTTGTATCAAATCCCCTGGTATGGGACACAGCAATTAGTAAAAATTCATACAAGGTGCCTGATCTATGAACCAAAGTGAGCTTTTCCCCCCTCACTGATGGGCAACAAACAATTAATTCTGACAGGTTCCCATGGATCCAACCCTGGGGAAAGCTGCTAATACATGTATTATTTACCCATCCATTTACAACAACAACAAAAGAATTTAAGGCAGCAGTCATGATTATATGTATGTAATCTACTAGTTTACCCTGTATATTAATATATAAAATGTACATAGTGGCAACAAGGGAACTAGTACTACTACTACTAACAGAGGAGAATGTCAATGTATTTAGCATCATGGTATTGCTAATTGGGGACAAACTCATTTACTCTCTATGTATACGAATACATCCACCACTACACTTGAGGGTGGTCACTTAACCAGATATTTGGTTGCATTCTCAGTGTCGGACTACAATTTAACATTCTGATCCAAGAAGACATGAAGGTCTAACCATTTGCAGATGTCAGAGCAAAGGCAGTACCAGTTCTCCCACTTATTTGAAGGTCGACCCACCGGGATTTGAACCCACTATACCTCCTGCACAACAGACTGACACTTAACCACTGAGCTTACTGGAATTCAGTTTAAACATCTTTCTGTTATAGGCTCAAACTTAGTTCAGATAAAATTAATCCAATTGTAATGAAATTAGAAATACATATAGATGATGTAACTTTGAAATTTAAAATAAATTATTAGTTCTCAAATAAATTACAGACTGCATGAGTCCATTTCAGAAATAAACATGCGATTTCCACTCGGTTTTTGGATTATTGGAGTCATCTGTCTTCACAGATCTTCCCGCTTGTTTAGAAGTATTCCTGGATCCGTATTCCTATTTTACCAAAAGAACTGATAAATTGGGCCAATTTCTGGAGCCCATTTTCTAGTCTTTTAGAAGCCATTTAAACTTTAAGAGGAAATAATAAATATCAACACTGCAACCTGGTATTAAACATTTGTGTTTACTTACCAAATAATTTGGACGCGGACGCAATCTCATTCTCAGACTCCTTTCGTATATAAAAACGGCCCGTAGAACACCTGTCTGCCCTAGAAAAACTTAACATCTTGGTATTTCTGTCGAAGAAGCCTTTGGTTTCAGCAAAAATGGCCCAAAAACTTAAGGTGATTTGCCATAATAAGGCATAAGTCCTTTGTAGCCGCCATCTTGGATTTTCCAGAGAGAAAACCTGTCCCGCGTGTTTATCCGGTGGGGAATCGATTCTGATTGGTTGACGGCGCGAAAGGTCGACACAGAAAATAATAAAAACAAGAGGCTGTACTAGCCTTTACTCGGGCCATATGGAATTTCAACAAGGAATAGTTGGTACAACTTTGCAGGTTCGATTAAAAAAAGTATTTTACACTTGCAATATTTTTAGCCTGGCTTTGAGAGAAGAATAAATTACTTTAGATTCTTTTTACAAGAGTTACATATATAAATTATTTTGAAGAAGAATTGTGATTCTTTGTCTCCAGAGAAGCCATATAATAAGAATATTATATTAGTCATGTAAAAAGAATCCTATTTTACACGCGGTACCTGTGATGAGAACTTCCATGGAAAGCAGAAAGCAAATTGCAGCCATGTTTGTAACATTAACAGTAGCTATATGTGTTTGAGAAAATATACATGTGGCAACACAAGATCAGTGATAAATAGTGAACACGAATGATTAATTGAATGCAGTTTATACACATCTGAATAGCTGTAGCTAGCTATAGGGTTGATTGTGTTCTACACTAACTCCAACTATTGCTTTACACTGTATACCACACTGCAAAATGTGCTACGAATGCTCAAATGAATGATAACCACATGAAACACACATGTACATATAGCCACATAAGCATCGCATCCGATGATTTAATGTTACACAAAGATAATTACAGTTTTATACCCAGATACATCCCCTTTTATATTAACATATAAGTCAATACATTCAAAATTAGTTAAAAACAAGCATTTTTGATCAGGATTATTTACACTGTCCACATCATTGCAGCAATCGTTCAGCCTTTTGTGTTACCACAGGAAGCCCAGTCCTTTCTCTTATAAACATATGTTGAACGCACTTTGATAATCTATTATTACTTCTAGTTTAACTCCTGTCATAGCTTTGTATACAGTATCGAAGCACTTTTCGATCATGCCAGAGTGCGAGTTCTGCACGCATGTATGCTTGTCTTCTATAATTTTCTAGGGATTGAAAACAAATTTTCTAGCCAGTATTTCAGAAAACAATTTTATAGGGACATTTTTTTCAAATCCGAAAGTTTTAGGCTAACTTACTCTCCCGAACAGCTTTGTAACCGAAAACGTTGTTGGGTGCCCTTGGTTTGTGCTAGGGGAGCAGGATAATTGATTCACTTCTCATGCTTGTGATAATTTACTAGATGGCAAACAAATCTTAATTCATATATTTAAAGGCACTTGTATGAGATCGGTAGTGTTGTTAACAAAACCTGTTTTGTAAATGCTATTTTCAACCTTCCAATTCTCAACCCCCAAAGGTGGAAACGGTCCCTTACGCGAGCTTCTAATTACAAAATTTTACTGATAATTAAATCGGGGTTTCATGAGGGTTGTCGCTGAAGGGACTGGTCAGAAATTAGCAGGGGGGAGGGGGTTGATTATTTAAAAGTTCACTGGGGTTTTTACGACATGTTAAAATTAATGTCGGCAGTTCTGTACGATCCAAATACTGAGGATCGGGAAAAGATCCATCACCTTTGTGCATTACTTCCTAAAGGAAAGATAGATGCAAAAACGTTGTGCAAGGCAAAGATGTTTGATGAACTAGATATTTTCCCTGTCTATATATGGCAAAGAACTTAGGGGATTGCGGGATGCATCACTTACGATTGAAAAGCAAGTAAACCATATGATTTTGTAAATACCTGTAAGTACCTTGTGAGATGAAATAAATTATTGGTGAAAGAACGTGTCTTTGGTGTAACGATATACTGTCGTACGTGTTTGTGACATCCGGTGTCACAAACTAGACTACGTTATCGGTGTTATCTGATCCCAGATTTTGGGACATCTATGTCAGTCGTGCAATGACTAGGACGCACTGAACGCGACATGTTTATGTAATAACTGCGGGTTTAATAATCG
Organism: Actinernus sp. WN-2022; assembly: GCA_030867875.1. Taxonomy (NCBI): domain Eukaryota; kingdom Metazoa; phylum Cnidaria; class Anthozoa; order Actiniaria; family Actinernidae; genus Actinernus; species Actinernus sp. WN-2022. Next base: position 55,001,201 of record JAOWCC010001634.1, read on the forward strand.
ATCATTAAATACAGTTCACTATCCAGGTTTGCTCCTCTGATCTTTACATTTGGATTGTCCCTTTTGACCCTCGAAATTCGAGAAGTTGGATGAAAAAAGTAATAAATATCTCGCAATATCTAAACCCCTTTGTAGCGTAAAAAGTAAGAACAAACTACTCGTCATAGGTCTATTTTCCTTTACAGTAAATAACTCATAAGATAATTGTATACAAAATCCGGTATGGTTCATTAGATCAACTTTGCTATTGTCCTTAGGGATTAGCGATAACTGAAGGGCCATCAGTACAGTTTGATAGAAACAATAGTCCTATTTTTTTGAGGAAAACTCTTGAGATGCAAATTCTTCTCTAAAACTGAACTATAATTACCATACGAATAAAATCAAACCACCAGATAAATTAAACAAAGTTTATTCAATCTCAAAAACACCAATTTACAGTTCGTTTTCCTTATAGTCGCGGAGTTGATAACTTTCTTATTTCTCAGTTCTTGGGTTGATATAATGTACCGTGTTACAAGATTACACTGATTTATGTTTCATTGATTTTTTTCTTGTTGACAAATGCTGCTTACTGATTGCTTATATTAAAACGATGACAAGAGGAAGAATATTTTTAAAGACATTTATTAATAGAAATCGACTTAATAAAATTTATTTCTAAAAGGTACAAAGGTATTGTTCATCACGGGAACACTCTGTTCCGGAATAGGTTGTTTTTTGAATTGTTTATTCAACAAGAATTTTCGGTGGTGAATTGCAGCCTCGGTCGCTTCTTGCCAGCCATACTATTCCATGTTCATCAAGCTTTGCTTTGTTTCCAAGATTTTTCGGAAATCAGGATATTTTCTTAAGCTGTGAATCCATTTCATATCTTCGAACAACACTTCTCTTAGGACTTTTCTATAGGTAGGAACCAAAGCGTTACTGGCTTTGATTTCAGCAACTTCATGACTATCCCCATCGTGCTCATACTTTTGAACCAACGCTTCCCAATCTTCCTGGTGCCGTTCTTTAGCTTCGTTTCGAATTCTTTCCCAAACATCCTCTTCTCCGTCATAACTATCATCAGTGGAGTTCGTGCTCTCCGAGAATCAGAGCTTTTATAAGAATCTTCAGTCATTTCATCATCTGAGTTGGAACGATTAGCAGCCATCGTTTATATCTTTACTCTTCAAGGATCGGGAGTATAATGTCAGACCCTTAAAAGTTTCCAACTTTATAGAAAACAAATTGGCGTGGTCACTAAGTTTAACAAATGTCGATTAGCTAATTTAGCTAAGGTCTCTCAGTTAGACCAATATTATAAGCAGGATTCCTAACCAACATATTTTCCATTACAACTGGATTTACATTCCTTGACAAAAACTTTCTTTTTTGAAGTTTCGCTTCTTGTAAATATGGTTTACGTTCTTGAGTTGATAACCTATGGACTTGTGCCAAGTGGTTGGATAATTTAACAAGATACTTTGATCCACAATTAGGTACAGGGCAGTTTTTCAAAGTCCGATTTTCCATGTTCACTCGTTGAAAGTTAGTATCAAATAGCACAAATCTACTTGATCGTCCATTTTGTCGCCTTTCGTACCTCTTTTTTTCGTTTTGAAATAAAAACGGGACGAGAGGCGACAAAAGGGATGAAAAGGATGAACGTAAAAAAAACCAGTGAACTTTTAAATAATCTAGGCAAAGTTGAAAGTGATTTCTGAACACCTCGTAGAACCCTCCCTCTACTAGATCATACGGTAAATAAGAAAAATGCAATCCAGAGTCATGAGGTAAGAGTACACGACTCTTCTCTTCAAAAACTCATGAATAATTAATGAGCATTTTGTCCAATCAGATGAAGCAAATCAGTCACGTGCATGCTCCTTTATACCTGATAAAATCTCATCATTTTAAAAGGCCCGCGGAGGGATTTGAATTTTGTCCCAGGGGGAAACGGGGTTAATGATTGAGACAATGGAATTTCTATTGATGTTTCAGCTTTCTCATTGAATTGCTAATTAGGATGAACGTTTTATATAAAGAATACTAATGAACATGAAATTTTATATAAAGTTTCATCCTAATTAAGAATTCACTGATAAAGACCCAAAGATAGCAAAAAGTACACGGAACATAAGGTACCTAGTTAACAAATTTTGCACTAAATTTACTAATATCAGCAGACTACCGAGATACACAGATAATATTTTTAAAATAAGTTATCCAACTACCATTACTTGTTTACCGAGCCACTGTTTAGTTCCAATCATTAAACCAAACTCAAAGCCGTAAAATAATAAAAACGTGCATTAAACTTACATATTTTGTGCCGGAGTAAAATATTTAGAGTCTGCCGTCATGTCAGACACATCGCTTTCCAAGTCTTGAACTTTATCGAGGTAATCCACGACACCAAATCCTTCAAGTGCATTGCGAAACGCCGCTTCAAACAACATAGTATGGTAATTTCTTCATGTCATTCCCTTGAGATGTTCGTAATTGCAGGCGGTGATTACTCGAATATTTTGCATGGCGTTGTGAATACAAAGGTTCAATGGTTCATTAAGTAACTATTCCCTTGAGATGTGCGTCTTTCTTTCATTGCATTCTTAAAACGTTTTTGAAGCCGTTTAAAACACTCACAGCACGTGTTTTATCAAGTCTAAAAATTGATAAAACACTGCTGTTCGTGTTTTAAACAGTACTTCAAGCTCTATTATTTCCCCATAGCTAGTGTTCCGTTGGTATCGTTCATATTTCAGGTTTTCATTAGATACACACTCTAAGAAGAGATCTGCCATAACTTGATATTCATCAGTCTTCCATCCGCGTATGAATGTAGTTAACTCTGGCTCAGCATCAGGTTTGTAGGATCGAAGGAATCTCTTCTGGAATGGTCTATAAAGTAAAAAAAAAAAGGACTTACCAATCTGTACACAAATAAAAAGGTTGTGGTGTAAATACAATTCAAAATAATACTTACGTCGGGGTCAACTGCTGCTAACTCGACAAACGGTCAATTGCTTCTGAAATGTCACATTCGAATTTGGTAGCTTCCATCTTGTTCAAAGTTCAATTTCTTGAATGGATTCAGGGCCGATCGGTTCTAGCTTTATAGCTGCTCCAAACAATAGGCTTTGCCCAAACATGCCCGAATAGATCGATGACTTCATCCAAAGGAACAATAGATAATGAGAAACCACCTCACTTTATTCATGAGCGCCTTAACAATTAGCATAACACCCCCATTTTATTCATGAGCGCACCACTTTATTCATGAGACCAAGACAATAGAACCGTGACGTCATTGATTTAATGAGAGCGCACCAAAAAAATTAACATAACGCCGCAAAAAATTACATAACGCCGCAAAAAAGGGGGCTAATTCCATTTCTCCTATACTATTCATAGTACACAGCTGCTTCGCTCAATTAGTAGTTACATGATTTCCTCCCTTTGCAAAAAGCCGACGTCTTTACCCTTACTACCAAAAACCAGGAAACAAAGCATCTTGGGTTCAGCTGTCGCAGAAAGTCAAAAGTACACTTCCTGGTCACAGAACCCAGATTCTTTTACAGATTTTGTAGCTTTCAACTATAGAACTGTTCTTTCTTTCATGACTTTCTATAATCTAGTTTCTAAATATACCTTTTGGCCTTTTCGCAAAATCTTAATTAAAACTTAGTTCACACTCAATCCAGCTATATTTATTCATATGCTAAAGCTTCCGTACTTTTAATTTAACATGTTTTACACAAAAGGTTGTAACTCACACCTCGTTAGTTTACTTGTTTTACACAAAAGATTGTAACTAACACCTCGTTCAGTCGTGCGCCTTGATAAGGCCACTACTTTGTAAGCTTAGTTCAGTTGTTACTCGGCTTCGAGCCGTTACAGTTGTTACTTGAGCCTGATTGTAACTTGGTTTTGAGCCGAATAAACTACCGTGAGCAGAAACCGGCTAATAATCCCCTTGTGAAGTCGTCCCAACATCGACGAGCCACTCCAACTGGCCATATCACACTTGTACTAGAATGTCTGGACGTCCTCCTCCCTGTACTCACCAGGATGATTAATCTATCTCTGGAATCTGGCCTGTTCCCTGATAACAGGAAGCAAGCAAACGTTCGTCCCAGATTAAAGAAGCCAGGGATGGACGTCGTATTTAAGAATCTTCGTCCAATCAGTAATCTGTCATTCACCTCAAAGCTTACTGAGCGTGCGGTTACTAACCAAACGCATAATCATATGACAGTCCATAACTTGTACCCTAAAGCCCAGTCCTCCTACCGTGAATTCCATAGCACAGAGACTCATGAATATGAACAAGCGAAATGTCACCTTCCTCGTGCTACTAGATCTGAGCGCCGCGTTTGACACCGTCGATCACGATATTTTACTTGAGCGATTACACTCCAGCTTTGGTGTATCTGTAACAGTGTTAGCGTGGTTTAAGTCTTACCTTTCCAATCGTTCTCAGTTCGTATCAGTTATGCCGGGAGCTTCATCTAAACGTTTCGATCTGCAATATGGTGTGAGTCAGAGTTCGTGCCTTGGTCCTCTGCTTTTTGTTATATATGCAAGTAAACTATTCAGTGTACTGGAAAGTCATCTTCCAGATGTACATGCCTATATGCTAGCTGATGATATGCTTACTGATAAGCTCAAACTTAACGAAGACAAAACATAATTCATTTATATTGGAACTAGAAAGCAACTTGCAAAAATCAACTTAGACATACTACGTGTTGGTAACTCACTTAACCCCTGTGAGCCAGGTTAAGAACCTAGGCTGCTGGTTTAACACTCAAATGTAACTTGACACCCATGTAACTAAATGTTGCAATGCAGCATTCTTTCGCCTGTTTAACATATGACGAATTAGTAAATTATTGAATAATGATACTGCTCAAATATTAATTAGTGCTTTCATAACTAGTCGTCTAGATTATTGTAATGCCCTTTTATATGGTCTGCCGGCCACTCAGCTTAGTAGGCTCCAACGTGTTCAGAATGCTGCGGCTCGGCTTATATGCAACATTTCTCGTTTTGAACATATTACTCCTATTCTTTATAAGTTGCACTGGCTTCCAATTAAGTTTAGAATAGATTTTTAAATAATGCTTATCACGAATAAGGCACTAAATGGTTTAGCACCATCCTATATTACAGAGCTAATTACAGTCAAGCCTGCATCTCGCTATAATTTAAGATCTAACTCAGAACTTCTCCTGCATCGACCAAGACTTAAAACTTTGGTAACCCTAGGTGACCGATCTTTCGCAATAGCAGCGCCTGCTCTATGGAATGACCTATACCCACAGAAATACGTAATGCTAAATCAGTTGCAGCTTTTAAGAAATTACTTAAAGACGTTTTTATTTGAGAAAGCTTTTTGCTATTGTTTATGTTGATCAATCCTGATAACTTATAGCTAGGAATAGTCGATCGTTACCAATAAGTTTATCAGTTAGTAATTAGTCTATTGTTCTTGTTATGCGCATGTAAGCATTTATGTATGGTAGTTGCGCACTATAAATGTTATTTATTATTATTATTAAATGTTATTTATTATAATGGTAGTCGAAGTGCCCTAACTGCTTTTCTAACTAGTGTCTCTACAAACAAGAGCCGAAATCACGTGATAGTTGGGATCTATCATGTCTGTCGTGCATGTAACGTGCTTGTTTTTAATAAATTCTGCCATTATCTTGAAATTTTTAAGGGTATAAATAAATTTTACTGTTAGGGCAAAATTGTAACTGTTAGCTGTGAAATGGCATAAAATTTAAATGTTAACTGTGAAACGCCCTAAAATTTAAATGTCTACTGTTATGCAGACCCCCCCCCCCCCCCTATCTAGACCCTTCTAGAGCCCAAAGGTATAAATAGAAAAGAAGAACTGTAACGTACTACTTTTTCAACCGTCCGTCATATGTTTCATTTACATTGTATATCAGGTATCTGTCATTTTCTTTATTCTTAGTTTTCTATCACGCCCTCTCATTACATCAGCATTTGTTTTATTATATCTTATCAGTTTTTTAGTCTCATGTTCGTATATTTGAATTTGCAACGGTTTTTATATCTTAAACCTTAGTACGGTTTTTATATTTTAATCCTTAGTACGGTTATCATTACATCTCAGTGTGTTAGACGCTAGGCCACGTCGTAGCGCGTTTTGGGTAGTGCCATGCAACTTGCATGGTAGTGATCCTGGGTGTATGGTGTTTTTCCACCTACTAAGGCTCAACTGGAATTTTGGAGCACTTCTCGTGGAAATAAGTGGCCTAAACATCGCCGAAAAAGTTTCTCCTTGAAACGATCGTTATTTTCGAGAAGTGCTCCAAAATGGTACAAATCTAATTACTTAGAGGGCAATCTAAGCAAGTATCAAGTGATGATCATGGATAAGAGTAAACGAGATCTGTCAGACGTAGATATTGACAATCAAAGAATCAGGAATGCAGAGGAGATCAAATTACTAGGGGTCATTTTAGACAAAGAACTTAATTTCACAACACACATTTCCACGATTTGCAACAAGACCAGTAGACAGATTGGCGTATTGATGAGACTAAGAAAACTAATACCAATTGAGGCAAAATTGCAAATTTACAAATCTGCAGTCTTGCCCCATTTGACTTACTGTGGCCTTGTTTGGCACTTCTGCAGAGCGAGTGATCAGAAAAAACTGGAACGAGTAAACGAGAGAGGACTAAGAGCAGTATTCTGTGACTGGAACTCGACATACGATGAACTTCTAAAGCGAGCTAAGATGACGAGCCTTTACAACAAACGCTTGCAGGATATAGCAATTTTTATGTATAAGACTAAGTACAATCTGCAACCTAAAAACATTATGGAACTTTTTAAATCATCACCATCATCTTACAACCTTAGAAATTCAGACTTTTATATTCCAAGTTTTAAAACTGTAAAATATGGAAAGCATGCACTTAGGTACTTTGGCCCTTGTTTGTGGTCCAAGCTTAGCTCGAAAGAGAGAAACTTACCAACGCTACAAAGTTTCAAAAGTAACATTAGACTGAAAAAGAGATCTAACTAGTCTGGCAGCCAGCGACTCTTGCAAGAATTGTTTTCTTTGCAATAGCTAAAATAATTAAATGTTTACATAATGAGGGTGGGAAAGTGCGAGTGATCAGTGATAAGATAGTTATTTTAATCATTGACTGTAAATAGAGTATTTATAGATAACCTTGACAAATTTTAAACTTAGTTACATATTTATATATATACACATATGGGAGGTAATTAGCCCTTGCAGGAACCATTGTGTTATTTTAATCATTTTATCTCAAACTATCATTATGTAAGATTTTATTCTGTTTAACACTAAATCGTGCTATATTATGCTGATCGTATTATATTTCTTACTCATATATTTGTAAATGTTAATAGCGTTCCTAGATATATATTAGGTGTATTTTAACTAGTGTCCCCGATTAGTAGACTACTTGTGGTCAGCTATAAGATTGACACGTTAATAAAGTTATTATTATTATTATTATTTCCATCCAAGTGCATGGAATGTCATCACACATCCATCCGCAGTTCATGCCGCGTGGCAGTTGTCGCGTCGAGTACAGAAACCATGGTTTTAACTCTCATTCTAGCCACTTCTAAATTTCTAAACGACATCTTAGTTAGGTCTAAACTCCGTACTAACGAACCTAATAACCTCTGTGATTCACAATTGCGTAATCTGTAAATAACAGCGGCCAAACTAATTACACATTTCACTCTACTGGCGAAACCAGAAGCATCAAAGATCACATTAACTGTAACTCTAAAAATCTCATTTACATGGTACAATGCAATACCCTGGTTCCAGAGGGGCTCAGGTACGAATATACTGTAATGTGCCGCGATCGAAAGAGTTTTGATTCCCCGAAGGAGTTTTGTTTTGCGTGACGTTATTATTAAGTTATTATTATTATTATTATTTCCATCCAAGTGCATGGAATGTCATCACACATCCATCCGCAGTTCATGCCGCGTGGCAGTTGTCGCGTCGAGTACAGAAACCATGGTTTTAACTCTGCCACATCACTTCATCCATTGTGATTTGAAGCTGCAACCTCATTCTAGCCACTTCTAAATTTCTAAACGACATCTTAGTTAGGTCTAAACTCCGCACTAACGAACCTAATAACCTCTGTGATTCACAATTGCGTAATCTGTAAATAACAGCGGCCAAACTAATTACACATTTCACTCTACTGGCGAAACCAGAAGCCGGGCCAGAAGCATCAAAGATCACATTAACTGTAACTCTAAAAATCTCATTTACATGGTACAATGCAATACCCTGGTTCCAGAGGGGCTCAGGTACGAATATACTGTAATGTGCCGCGATCGAAAGAGTTTTGATTCCCCGAAGGAGTTTTGTTTTGCGTGACGACCGTTGAGCCCTTCTGGCCGCTCGAATAGCCAACCTCAAACCCTGAAGGAGGTTGGCCGTGCCAGCCGAAATATTGGTTATATAAGTTACCCATTACCGTATAATCAGCCTTTCTTCGTATTACTGTTTACACATTTTCGCTGATTAGATCCCTCCAAGGTGATCCGGTATTATACTTCGTCCGTTGGTCCCTGCAGTTTTACAGTTTTCCATTATTAACAGGAAACGCATAGGATTTTCTACCCCTCCCCCCTCAGTTTTGCAGGGTTCGCATTCCTTATCCCACATTTGCAACCAATATGTTGTGTTCGTCGTGTTTACTACCAAAAGCATTATTTTTAAGCTGCAAATTCATTCTAGCCACTTCTAATGGGGGAGGGTTCCATTATTAACAGGAAAGGCATAGGATTTTCCACCCCTCCCCCTCAGTTTTGCAGGGTTCGCATTCCTTACCCCACATTTGCAAGCAATATGTTGTGTTCGTCGTGTTTACTACCAAAACTATGATTTTAACGCTGCAACGTTATTTAATCCAGTTCTGGACTCGGAAATAGCAAATGAAACTGTCCCAGCATGCTTTGCGGCAAAAACGGAAAGGGCGATGGATTTTTACGGATAGAAAGGAACATCGTAGAGACATGGGGTTCTACCAAAATGTTACCCATAGAAAACTGCAGGGGTTCCTCGTAATGTGGTTGACATTAAAGTTCAGGGGGGGGGATGCTGGCAAAAACAAAAATTCAAAACGGCTTAACCCCCCCCCCCCCCCCCCTCCTGAACTTCATTTGCGCGAGTAATAACGCAAAGATTTCAGCTAGGTGGTCGATATTACATACGATAGGCTAGTTTTGAATCCTTTAACTATTTGCTACATATGAAACATAAGCTATCAATTACAATTATTCCCTACCCCACCCCCCCTGGAAATGGTATACCCATTTGTGTTAGCAAAATGTGTTGGGAATGCTATTCATGACAAAACTGAATGGTTTCTAAGTTTTCAAGTTCAACACCGAAACACAGAATTAATCAATTAATTAATTAATTGTATTATTTCTATGATTATCGTTAGGAATTATTATTATTATTATTATTAACCCTGATGAAGGTTCGCAGGAGATCCGGTCCTTTTTCTCTTATTTATTCTGGCTTTCATGTTTTTTCTACATTTAAAATGCCAATAACTCGATAGCAATTTGAAACATTGCTTTCAACGAAGTGGAATATAGCATTTACAAACAGGTTTTGCTAATAACACTACCGATATCGTACAAATGTCTTTAGTATGTGAATTAAGATTATGTTACCTCCCAGTACGAGCACGTGATTGCATTCCTGTAAGCATCCCTGGCCGACCGACTGGGAGGCCTGTGAAAAATAGAGAACCAGAGGAACTGGGAGAGAGACCTACCACAGGAGGCCCGGTTTCTCAGTTTTCAAAATCCTGGTGCACGATGAACATATCGCAGCAAATCTTGGCTTTAGACGCGAGGTACAATGCTTATCGTGCTTCCAATAATCCTCAATTCAGTAAGTTTTCACTTATGATGCCTTTAATACACGCGGGTCTTTACATTTAAGTCAATTCCCAACCCTATATTGATATGATGTGCCATACATGTGCAGCTATAGTTTCATAAGATTGCTCAACATCCTAAAAGACTCTTATTTTAATATTCTTCTTCTTTCAAGAAATTAATGTCTTTCTTTAAGACGAATGATTATTCGTAATTTTCAAAGAAGGAATGGGTCATGGTCTGTTTAGTTCTAGCGAATATCCGTACCACTAATCACTACCACGGGCGGCATATTTCCCCTTCCGTTCGGAAATTCCGAAATGCATTTGGAATTCTAATTTTACACTTTACGATCGTTTTGGAATTTCTTATCAGACACCTGTACAGACTCTACATATTGTACTGCTATAAAAAAAGTATAAATAACTCCTGTACAGACTCTACCTACAGTATACTGCTATAAAACTATACACTATTGCTGTGTTGCATGTGACGTCATCACTACCATGTTGGAGGACGTTTACAAAAGACCCCATATCAGCATCTTGTTATGTCCTCCAACATGGCCACCACAGCTTTGTCATTTGAAGATATAAGGCGAAACTATTTATTGATGTCAAATGTTAAAACTCGAAAAAAATAAAATATATATACTGTAGTATAACTCTTCTATATTTAACAAAAAGTTAAACAGGACTTATTGCTGCCATCCATGCATGTTAAAGACAAATTAAATTCATTGCCAAGAGTCAATTATTATACATGGGGTGTCCGCTTATGAGAGAGCGTAAACAAAAGAAAAATCCAATTTTCATTTTCAAAAGTGTCCGTGTCCGTTTAAGAGAGAGTGTCCGCTTACGGGAATGTGTAAGTACAGAGTTTGACTGGGAGGTAAAACGTGGATTTGAAAGGCGTCCGTATGTAGAGCTGTCAGCTTACGAGAGTGTCCGTTAGTGGAGAGTTTACTGTATACACACAACAGCAAAACTGTCAATACTGCTGAAAAGAGCACCTCAAAGTTAGTCAAAATCCCAAATTTGAGAGATATCTTGAATAGGAGCAAAGTTATAGGCCTGTAAACTCGGACAATTTTGGACAATTTTACAGACATTTGTATTGAAATTTTGATTGGGGGGGGCACAAAAAGAGGTGCTCTTTTCAGCAGTATCGACGGTTTTGCTGTTATACGTATATATCAAAAGTTCAAAGAAACCGTGGAAGGGTCTATTGATTGCAACTTTCCTTGTCATACATGTATTCTTTAATAATATTAATAAAAATAAGACTTTATTTACTGAGGGTGACACTAAACAGTTACAAACTGATAAACTTGTGGCCCTCTGAAGGCTGAACTAGGTATAGATACATGTATATCAAATATTAAAATATGGATAAAAAAGTATATATTAAAGTTACAATACAAAGTTCAACTAATAGTTGAGCCCAAATTATATATATACACTAAAATAATTAATTTGCTAAATGTACAATCTAATTAATAAAACCTAATTTAGAATTTAAGCTGGAAACTACACATGTAAATATAAGATATAATAATGAAAATACTCAAGGATTAAAAATGGTCTAGCTCAGAGGCTGGTCTTCTAAAGCTTTTTCAAAAAGAGAAGATTTGAGAGACTTGACGGTTGGCAATTTTCTTTCCCATTTTTTACTTGTTATCTAAGTTCAAATTCATCAAGAAATGTTCTTCTATTGTTTCTCTCTCAACCAACTATATCTTTTCAGGATACCTGGATGCCAGAGGGCCAGTGAAAGGAAATTTATTTTAAAAACAAACTGAAGCAGACTCAGATTATAAATACAGCATGCATGATTGAAGAGTGACAAAAAAGGAAATAAGAGCACTACAAGACCAGTTTGACAAGACTTAATTACTATTAACTCTATCAATGATAAGAAACGTGTCTGGTATTACCAATATATTTGGCATGGAGTTATTCGACTTTATATATAGAGCCATAAGGAAACTTTTCATGGCAGATGTACAAGAAGAATGGTGTATGCTGCTGAGAAGAAATCCAAATTCCCTATGGTGGGGCAAAAGATAATGCCCCACCAGGCACATCCAAATGCTTTCCTCAAGTAGGAGTACTTTGAATCAGAGTGAAATGAATACAAGTCACATGATTTGCTTTGGAATGTTTGTGCACTCCAAATTAATTTTTAATTGTAGAAAATTGATTACTAAGGGGAACTAAAATTTATTACAATAAAATAAAAACGTTTTTCCCCCACTTCATTGGCACTTATTAACATAACTTTGAACTGCACACGATCACTAACAATATAAGAACCATAAAGTCAAACACTAATTGAGGACTATTGAGATCTCAAAATCATTGTTTAAATGACTGTAATACCTTAATTGCCTCTTGAATTGAGAATACTTCCCTCTGTAAAGAGTTAAAAAAGGTCATTCTGAGTTCATGTAATAAATATTAAGGCACTTTTAATTACATACTTATTTTTAATTTTTACTAGCATATATGTATTACATTTTATATTACATTTCATTATTATTTTCTATTCCTATTTATATTTATATATATATATATATATATACTTTCTCGTATTATGAAATTTTATTTGTTAACAGATCGAGCCCTACTGAAAATCACTTTACGTGATGTAGGCCCTCTGGGTAAAGAAAAATATTATTATTATACTAACAGGAAGCCAATGCAGTTCTTAGAGAATTGGAGAGATATGGGCAGAGGGTTTAAGCATTGAAGTTTCTGAATTTGATTGGAATTCAGGTAACCTTAAAACATGCTGTTGCAGTAATCTAACTTGGAAGTACATGTATTGAAGGCATGAACTACAGTAGATGCTTGGCTGTTGTTGATATAAAGTCAAACCTGACTTGTATTCATTTCACTCTGATTCAAAGTACTCCTACTTGAGGAATGCATATGGATGTGCCTGGTGGGGCATTATCTTTTGCCCCACCATAGGGACTTTGGATTTCTTCTCAGCAGCATACACCATTCTTCTTGTACAAGGCCATCCCAATTAAAATATAATTCATAACTGCACCTCTTTTCTGAGCTCTCTGTATTTTAGTTTCTTGCTTTTTTCATGCGAAGTGTCAATCCACAACTACATGTAGTAGAGGAAAAAGTAGTTGAGAAATGCGTGAAAGTTTCAACAAGTTCCAATCTGATTTGGTAACCAGGCTTTACTTGGTTCCAGACCCTCCAACTTCAGAATTATTATTTTTCCGGCCCAAGCTCTGACTCCCCAACACGAGAGAGGGAGATGGTAAACAAGATATTTTATTGGGATGGCCCAAAGAATGGAATTTAAGAGTGTACAGTGTATGTTTCAAGGTGGATGTAAGTAAAATTAAATAAGGCTGCCTTCTTTTAAATTTTATAGGAACTTTGTACATACGGAGAAGAAGCCAACTGCTTCGTGAAAATGCCAAACGAGAGGTAGGGTATCTTCAGTTGATATTTTCAATTCATCTTAAAGTGTATATGACCCAAAAATTAAGTTGATCTTATATAAAGAAGTGGTGTCAAAGTTTGAGCTGTCTGGCATTAAAATTGAGGAAGATACGGGCATGTACATGTATACTTAAAATCGTGTGACCAATGACATTGTTCCAACATAATATAAGTGATTGATGGAAACCTAATACCATTATCTGTCAAAGTTTGGACCATCTGCCATTAGAAATGAGGGCGATACGGGTACATGTATGTACTAAAAATCATGTGACTGATGACATCATTGTTATGACATCACCACTAAATTATATGCCATAGTTATGACATCACACTAAGTGATTCATGGGGAACCCAATACTATTCCTGTCAAAGTTTGAGCCACCTGCCATTAATATTGGACGAGTTAGACATTAAAATGTACAAGGGTTTATGTCACTATCAGTGGGACCCAAATGTGCATGCCTACTGGTTTATTGCTTGAGCACACAAATCTCCCACATGGAACAATATGTGGTCCAACATATACATGTACATTAGTACCCTTACGGCCACTTTAGTTAGTTGTAAGAGGCTAGGGACCCAATGATGAGGCTTTGACAAATGTCAATTCCAACAGCAATTATGTGTTCGACATCGATCTTCAATTATTAATTAAATGACATGTTGATTACTGAGTGACAAAGAATGCATGATTCCAACCATGCCAATAACTCATTCCTGCACTTGTGCGCATCCACCAGTTAAAAATGGAAAAGTTTCCAAAATGCATTTGTTCACAGATTTTAAATCTGAAAGCCGTAATCTAGCATCACAAAGAATACTCAAACTAAAATATGTTTAAGGCTTGAAAATGTATCTTTCTGATTTCCTGCTAAAAAGGAGCAAACAATGATTGACAGCTGCTGTCATTCACTGGGCAAATTATTTCATTCAATCTACACTACAGTACTATACTTTTCATTGGTAAAGAATTCTCTGTTAATGCAATGTCCAAAAAAGTAATGGTAGCTAGTATTCAAAAAAGAAGAAAAAAGAGAAAAGCAGTACAATTATTTAGTTTGTGATAATGTAAGAGTACAGTAACTGCATGTATGAGAGAGGTCTCACAACCAATCACTGACCTTCCTCACCTGGGGCAAAATGTCACAGTAGAACTCCTGTCTTGATGTCTCATCATCACTGACCTTCCTCACCTGGGGCAAAATGTCACAGTAGAACTCCTGTCTTGACGTCTCAATTCATCACTGACCTTCCTCACCAGGGGCAAAATGTCACAGTAGAACTCCTGTCTTGACGTCTCATCATCAATGACCTTCCTCACCTGGGGCAAAATGTCAAAGTACAACTCCTGTCTTGATGTGTCAGCATTGTTGTTTTTGTGCATGTCTGCGATGTATACCACTAAAGTGCAAAACTTATTTTATGCTTTTCATCAAAATTTCAGAAAATTAAATTTTATATTGCTCATTTCATCTACTAAAGGCTCGCCATTGTATATCCCGTATAATTAGGTTGCTCATATAATCGTAAATAGTACTTAAGGATTGTCAACCACAGATTGGCACTACATGTACATGTAGTTTAGTTAAAATTCTGGAATTAAAATAAAACTTTGAGGTGGTGAGCTTTCAAAAATCACAAAAATAAGATAGCTCAGTATGGCCGTCCCCCAAATCCATACTTAACTGTCTTATTTTTGTGATTTTCAAAAGTTTGCCGTTCAGTTCTTATTTATTCAAACTCCCCGGTAAACATACTGGGGTTTTCGAAATTATTTTTGAATTGGATTAAATTTACACAGTGTCCTAGCCTGGGAAACCAGCCGACTCTTATCGCTCCCCACTCGCAAAAGAGACGTCTGGGAAATGAGGCAGAAAATGCCATACTGATGACGTAGCAGATAGCCGTTTCACGATGCATAAATTAGTTGCAATTCTCAGAAGCCGAATGCGAACAAAGTTCTTTTCAAGGAATATAACTACCGAGGCTGCTCGTTTGCTTGGCAGTGGATCACCGTCATGAACAACCATGAAATTCAAGCCTATATATTTAGCGTGTGTTGGTAGCTCGCTTGCTTCGTTCTTTCAGCGGCTCGGCCCGGTCAAGAGAATTTGTCCTACGACTGTCAAAACATAATAGTTGTTTATAATTTCAAAACCTACACACAGCACAGCAGGCCACTTTTCAAGCCAGCTCTTTTGTCAGGTCAGTAGCCGAAGAGGTTAGCTACAGAATGCAGCGGTTATTTTCAGGTATACTGCCGAGGCTGCCTGTTTGCTTGGGTGATTGATTCATATCACACTTGGTTTGTGATTCATAGCACACTTACATGTAATTATGTTTATTCATAGCCCAGATTCACTGTCTGAACGATTTATCCGCCGCAACAACAACTCATCCAGTGTTTTGTGACAGCTCAGTGTATGTAGGTTTACTGATATGAAATTATAAACAACTATGACAGTAGTCAGTACCTTTCTCGTAAATGTTTTGACAGTACGACATTTCGCTTTACTAGTCGCTGAAAGAACTCCGTCTGCAAAGGAGCCAACAACAGCACCGGCACACGCTAAATAGGCTTGAATTTCATGAGTTGTTCGTGATGGTGATCCACTGCCAAGCAAACGAGCAGCCTCGGTAGTTATATTCCTTGAAAAGAACTGTTGTTCGCATTCGGCTTCTGAGAATTGCAACTAATTTATGCATTGTGAAACGGCTATCTGCTACGTCATCAGTATGGCATTTTCTGCCTCACTTCCCAGATGTCTCTTTCGCGAGTGGGGAGCGATAAGAGTCGGCTGGTTTCCCAGGCTAACACTGTTCCAGTCCTTTATCAGCTTATAAAATGGCTAATTGAGATCATTTTCCTTGTGCAGAAAGCTGACCCAACTTGCCGTAGGCAATATCTGTATGTACGCAAGCAACTGTTGTCTAAACGTTATGGTCCATCAGAATCATCTCAGTTGTCAAGGTGAGCAATATTAATACTTTGTTTTATTGACTGAGTGGTAGGTCTGGACAGGAAAATGTTTGGTTTAGATCATAGGTACTGACCAAGTACAGCAAGCTAAGGTCCATACAAATCAACAGAAAGCCAAATACGTGTATTTTCCCTTTTGGCCAGACAAAAATAATACTAATCTTTAACCCTTTCACTCCCAAGAGTGCCATATATGGCACTATTACTGGTTACTTGCTTTGATGGTTTCAGTCTGACTAAGTTCAAAGAGCAATGCCCTGAGATTCCCACACACCCTAATGTATAGACAAATGAACTGCATTAGGCATATTAAAAATGAATAATTTCATCTAAATCCTCCTTTCTTTGCATAAGTTAACTATAGTTGACATTATTTCACTTCAGAAAAAGGGACTAAAATGACAGTTACAGAAAAAAATATTTCTCCTCAGATTCTAAATTTTCTCACAATAATTTAATAATAATAATTATAGTATTTATATAGCGCTAAAACTATAAATATTCTAAAGCACTGTTAAAATCGTTAATATATATACATGTATAATATACTCAATCTGCAGACAGTACTGTTTCGCTCTTTGTGAGCTCATCAGTGCAGAACAGAGATTTCAGACTGAACCTTAGCTATGAAGCAAGCAAGCTTGCAACAAGGCAGTTTAAAAGGTTCACTGTACCATGCCAAAGTGCTCAAACTACAGAGTAGTGGGCCAGCATTAATGCAAACAGCAATGGTACAATCTGAAAAAGAGTGCTCAACAAAACCAAAGTTAAGGAGCTATAATACTCCATCTGCAGACAGTACTGTTTCGCTCTTTGTGAGCTCATCAGTACAGAACAGAGATTTCAGACTGAACCTTAGCTACATGTATGAAGCAAGCAATAGCTTGCAACAAGGCAGTTTTAAAAGGTTCACTGTTCCATGCCAATTAAAGTGCTCAAACTACAGAGTTAAGTGGGCCAGCATTAATGCAAACAGCAATGGTACATTCTGAAAAAGAGTGCTCAACAAAACCAAAGTTAAGGAGCTATATTTATAATAATACTCGATATATATATATATCAATACCAAAAAATACTAAATAAATGGTAAATACTATAATAAAATAACTATAAAATACTAACAAAATTCTAAAATAAATTACTATACTAATACTACTGCAGAAGGTAAAACTTGTAAGAATGTATAAATCAAAAACGACCAATAGTTAAAGCAGCTATGGAAGCGACACTATGTAATATAAGCATTCTTGAACAAGTATGTCTTAAGGCGACTTTTAAAACAATCTACATGTATACTAGATGCGCTGCGGATCTGCTGTGGGAGGGAGTTCCATAGGATGGGGCCGACCCTAGCAAAAGCACGATCACCAAACGTCTTCCGCTGTGTCGTAGGTACAACAAGGAGATCCTGCTTGGCGGATCTCGGCGCGTAGCGATCATCTTTTTTTCGACTTAAGAGTTCACAGATGTATTGTGGAGCTATCCCATGAAGATCCTTGTAAACGATCAAAAGGATCTTGAAAGTCACACGTTCTCTTACAGATAACCAGTGAAGTTTCATCGTATCAGTGTTGGAGTAATGTGATGAAATTTAAGTACGAGACAGACGACTCGAGCGGCCGCATTAAGCACTTTCTGTAGATGGTATTTTGGAATCCCGTACAATAGAGAATTGCAGTAATCGATGTGGGATGTCACAAATGCGTGCACCAAGATTTTCGTGGAGTCCTCTGATAAGTACTTTCTTATCTGTCTGATGTGATACAAGCTACGAAAGGCCTTGCTGCAAACCTAATACCAACATGCGTTTTCATGGACATGTGCTCGTCGAACCAAGCACCAAGGTTGCGTACGGTATTCACCGGAGACACGTTCACTTCTCCAACCCTCAGCTCATCAATAGACAACTTGGACAGCTGATGACGAGAGCCGATGATGATGAACTCTGTCTTACTGTCATTAATAAGAAGACGGTGATGGACCATCCATGCTCGGACATTATTGACACAGTCCTCCATGGCCTTCACGGCGGTATCCTGAGCCGTTGAAGCAGTAGGATGGGGTTTGAACGACAGATACAATTGAGTATCGTCAGCGTAGCCGTGAATGGAAGGAAGGTGCTTGGATACCACTCTGAACAACACTGACGCATAAAGCAGGAATAATATGGGACCCAAGCAGCTGCCTTGAGGAACTCCAGATGACAGGTCAAAGCCAGAGGACTTGAACTGATCAATAACTACTCGCTGCTTTCTCCTAGAGAGAAAGGACTTAATCCACTTCTGCGCATTACCAATTACACCAAAGTCCTTCTCAAGGATGTTCACCAGGACAATGTGATCGATCGTGTCGAAGGCGGCACTAAGGTCAAGCAAAACGAGCAACGCAACCTCTTGGTTATCCATGCTAGTGAGAATATCATCTTGTACTTTAAGGAGAGCTGTTTCTGTAGAATCCAGGTCAAGTTTTTTAAGAAGAGGCAGCACGAGCGCAGATTTCCAGTTGTCAGGTACTTGCCTTTCTTCAAAAGACAAGTTAATCATATGAGTAATAATGGGAGCCAGCACGTCACAACAGGTCTTTAGTAACCAAGTACATTGTAGGTATTGGGTCTAATTGACAGGAGGCATTGGTGGATGTCATGATGATATTCCGCACCTCCTCTTCAGACAGTGAAGAGAAGGATTCCAACTTCACTTGAGGTAATCGGAATTCCACAATAGGAGGATCAACATTAGTCTGATCAATCTCCTCTTTGATGAGTTCAATCTTGCGACAAAAGAATGCACCGAATTCATTAGCCAATAGGCGAGGATCGTCATGTGTGGTGGTAGTAAGTTACTCTTGTGTTCATTGGTTAGTGAATTAACAACACAAAATAGTTTCTTGGAGTTTCCCGCACATTGGTCAATCATATCAGTGTAGTGAGTCGTCTTAACTTCCTTGAGAAAGTCACTATAACTGTCTCGTGTCACGTGGTACGCTTCTTTATCAGCAGGTAGACCAGACTTAAGCATTTTTCTCTCCAGCTTCCGGCGATTAGCTTTTAGTTTCATGAGGATCTCATTGTACCATGGCACTCTTGGCCTAACAACCATCGTCTTAGTCTTCAGTGGAGCGTGCTTGTCAAGAATGGCAAACAAGGTTTCCTCATAGCAGTTGGCAAGCTCATCAATGTTAGCCCTTCCCTGCTAGCAGAGGTCTCTCTCTGTCTTGGTAAAATGGAAGGCGAGGGAGAGACCTCTGCCGACATCCGACGCTTTCTATGTCGTGCATGCGTGAAGTTTCCTTGGCAACAAGTGACGCGATCTCACGTGTACTTATGAGCGCACAAAACAACTGTAACAAATAACTGATGCGTACAGCTATTTCCGGTAAAACGTGTTTGAGAAACTGGTTTGACTCGTCCATGAATGTGGACGGCAAGTGTTGGATGTCGGCAGAGGTCTCTCCCTCGCCTTCCATTTTACCAAGACGGAGAGAGACCTCTGCTAGCAGGGAATGTTAGCCCAAGATCTATTGTATAGTGCTGATGAAGAGATGTCAGCTTTGAAGGAGTCAATGTCAATCTGCTTGAGTTTTCGAAACTGAACTTCTTTCACAGACAGATTTGGACGAGGAATGTCTAGTTTACAACTCAACGAATGAGTGGTCCGACAGGATGAGAGTAGGTTGCAAAGCGGATATGATTACATCATTGGCTGATCTTGTAATTACGAGATCAAGAATGTGACCTGAAGTGTGAGTTGAAAATCCAACATGCTGGATAACTCGAAATGTCTCCAAAAGATCTGTAAACTTCTTGGAGTCACAATGAGTTGTACAGTCAAGATGGAAGTTAAAGTCACCAGCAATGAGTAACAGCTCAGAAGACATGACAATATTCTCAAGGTAAGTGGAAAATTCCTCCATAAACAAGCTTGAAGAGACAGGATGTGCGTCAGAGGAAGGCGGATGGTAAACAGCTACTAACTTGATGACATGCTTCTTCAAAATGACGTTCCATTCGGAGAATTCAAAAGATCTATTCTCTTTGGCATCAATTAAATTCACATCCATCGTGTCCTTATATATACATCACACCGGTTCCACCTCCAGTTCTGTCGGTCTGCCTGGGAAAGTTCTTCAAACTATACCCCGTCGGAGATAAGGGTAATAGTGAACAATCACGTATCAAAGTTGTTGTCGGTAGGTAGTCGGTAGGTTGTCGGCCGACAACACGCCAACAACCTACCGACAACTACGTAAGTTCCACCGACAACCTACCGACAACTGCAAGAAATCGGCCGACAATCTATACCGACAAGTAATAAGCTTATGTGTATCTTCTAAGACAAGATATTGACGAATTTACCGACACTTAAAACTTACCAACAAGTCTAAGCTTGTTTTCAGACCCAAAAGTGAAGAGAAAATACAAGATACAGAGTCACGGTCCTTTAGCCACGTTTAGGTAATGACACAGATATCAATGTCAAAGCCCACAACATGATCCACTATATCAGCCACTTTGTTCCTAACAGAACGAGCATTGACACAGGCAAATTTAAGAGATCTACTCTTCTTCTTCACAGTAGGTGAGTTGTCACGCAAGGTGACAGATGTTGCGGCCTGTTGTTGAACGCTATCACAATCTCTCATAGTAGACGAGTCACACAAGGTATCACGAGTAACGGCTTGTTGTAAGGGTATCCAGTCGTTTCGCCACCAAGTCGTTTTGCCACCAGTCGATTCGCCACCACTTTCTAGTCGATTCGCCACCACTTTCTAGTCGATTCGCCACCACTCAAAGTCGATTCGCCACCACTCAAAGTACGTGTATGAGTCGATAAGTTACCGATCGAGGTTGAAGTAATAGTGTTAGTAGTAAGTGTAGTTTATTTTATTGGGAATAAACGGTAATTCTGGTGTAGTTTATTTAAACAGAGAAAAATTTACAACTCGAAATGGCGTTGATATGACGCCGTTGCTATGACGCCGAAGTAAATTGAATTCACTCCCTCTGCCAGTAAATGGCAGAGGGAGTGTTGAATTTCAATAGAAATAACTTGAATGGGTTCTGATATAACAAAGCATCACCACTTCAATAGATGGATGTAACAGTGCTTCACCATTTCAAAAGATGCTCGCTATCAAGAGGCTCGAGCAATTGTTCTACATCAATTAACGATTCAGTTTATAAACCATAGCGAATTGAAGTTGTTTCGTTGGATTCGTTTCGTCTCTACGGTTTCGTCTGTACGTTTCGTCTCTTCAACTTGAACTCAAGTTGAAACGAATCCGTTGAAACCGTTCAATTATACTTCACATGGAACCCGTAACAAACGAAACCAAGCGGCGCAGCGAAGTTTGAACAAACGGTTTTAGTAACAGCAGTTTTAGTATGATAGGATCGATCAAGTAAATTTAATGGATATATCTGGGAAATAAGAAAATACACTTACCTCGAATGTCGGAGAAGCTCAGGTTCAGAAGTTAAGTGAAAAGGCTAAAAAAATACGTAAATATGGCTTGAAAATCTTTCACAATTTGAGCTTCATCACCATTATAAAACTGACTTTGTTCAAATCTTTGAAATAACTATACCATTCTGCCGGGGATACGTCGTTAGATACACCTGCGGACTTATGCGTTTTAATAAGGTTTACTAGTTTCCAAAATTCTTTTGGATTAGTGTCTTCCTGAAGACACGAATTTTGTCTAGCATTTCACTCTGAAACCTTCCTTTTGACCGTCCAACTCGTTATGAACCTCTTCAGAATCAATGCTGTCACAAAACACACCTTTCAATTCATCATTCCACAAAAACGTCATCGGATGCGGCGTTAATTCCATTTGATTTTCCAACACACTAGGAACTTCAGCCTTCATAGCAAAAGATAAAAAACAATGATGCGAAAATTCTGTTACACTAGATACGACTTTGAGTGATGGCGAATCGACTTTGAATCAATCAATCAATAACTTTATTTAGGCACGCTAGCCTCTACAACTTGTAGCTGATTTCCATGAAGGGCGTGAACAATACAATTGATTAAAACTATAATACAAAAGTCGATGACTACTTAAATGTGCTAAAAACACATATAATGCATAAATATATATAAAGGTATTTAAGATGTGTTAAAAACACATGATACGTATTTACAATAATATGACATTATAATATACTATAATGTCAACTGCTGATTTAATGGTAGCGTTTAAAAGTTTAAAAGTACGGAAGGAAAGGAATGATGCATGCTAACGGTTAATGGAGGAAGAAATGAGATTGCAGAAGGAATTAAACGATTCGCAGTCCCTTACTTCAGTTGGCAAGGTATTCCATGACTTTGCACCATTGTAACTCCAGCTTTTCTTTAAGAATTCGGTTCTTGGACGAGGCATGACTAGCTTACTAGAAGATCCTCTCAAGTTATAACTGCTAGTTTGATTAAATTTTTGAAATAAATGACACAGCCTCGAAGGTGCTAAACCATGGAGTATCTTGAACATAAGTTTTGCCTTCATTTGAGCTCTATGCTCCTGTAATGTCAACCACCCAAGAGCATTTAGGGACGCTTCAGACTGTCCGGCTTCGTTACTGCGTTTCATTATAACTCTGGCGGCTCTATTTTGTAGTTTTTGAAGACGATCCGAAAGGACACTTCCTATCGAGTCCCACACTACACTACAGTAGTCGAAATGCGGCCTAACCAATGCATTATATACTAATATCAATGTTTCGTGATCTACAAACTGTCTTAACCTTTTTATAGCACCAATACCCGATGAGATTTTCTTAGCTATAAATTATAATCAATATGACTTTCCCACGTAAGGAACTCATCGATCTGGACACCAAGTACTTTACAATTATTAACCCTCCTGATTGGTTGGTTCCCAATGGCAATGTCTGGTGCCTTTGAAAGATGATTAATATTACAATGTACATGTATATCTAGATCCAATCAGGGTGTATTCAGTTTTTGCTACGTTAAGACTCAGTTTGTTTGCCGAAAGCCATTTTTTAACGTTCCCCAAATCACGATTTATTGCCAGTTCTACTTCCTCTAGAGTTTCACCAGCTGCTGTTAAATTTGTATCATCCGCAAATAGCCGTGCTGTTGTGGAGCTCAGGCAATTTGGCAGATCGTTTACATACATTAGAAATAGAAGTGGCCCAAGTATTGACCCTTGAGGAATTCCACATGTTATTTGCCTGTGACCCGAAACTACATTATTTATTTGGCACTTTTGAGTACGGTCTGTAAGATATGAGCGGATGAGATTCTTAGCAGCTCCCTTTATACCGAATACAGTACAGCTCAAAAAGAATGCACGCGCAAGAACTTCTTTTTGCGGACGCAAGAAGTTGATTATTGCGCTTCTTTTTGCGCTTATAATTAATTATCAACCGCAAGAAGTTAGACCCGCAAGAACTTCTTAAACGCAAGAAGTTAGAACCGCAAGAACTTCAACCGCAAGAAGTTCAACTTAATTCAAACGGGTTGAAACTCTCTTACTTATTAACGCGAAGTCGTCCCTTCGACTGGAAAGAAACAATTAAGTTACATTTTGCAGACTGAGGTTCACGTTCTGCGGAAAACATCAAATTAAAGTACTAAAGAAATATATTAGAACAACAAACACAAACTATGCAGCAAATTTATCGCATTTTGGAAGTGAAATTTCACATCTTAAATCCAAGTGCAACTTTTCGCTAATACTGCTGTTGAATAATAGCTTGGTTGATTATATGAGAAATGGCCCTAATAAGAGTTGTGTTCTTTATTGAATCCCACCGCCGCTCATGTGTTCAGCTGACTATTAAATAAGACAAACACTTCAGAAATATTAAACGTAAAAACTCCGAGACAAGCAGCCCAAAATATTTTCGCCTTTCACACTTCTTTATAATATTTATCACCGCCGTTTGTGTATATCGGCGAAAGCACTTACCTCCTTGCTGCTTCACAGCTCGCTTATAACGCATCCTCCCATATATTCTGATAACCTTACTGAAAATCGTTACTTAAAATGTAATATGGAAGCCTGAGCTTTCGGCACAAAATAATAACAAACAACGGCCGCTCGATCGCTTCAGTTCCCGTTATAAATACCGGTGTTGCGAGGCCAGCTTTATAATTTGCCGTGCAAAGCATAACATCAAATAAACTTTAGCGTCTGTACATGTAGTTTCACATTTATAGCACATCCCTGTGTTGCTCAAGGTTTCGGCTCAAATCATTGCAAATGTTCGCAGTCCTAATATAAGGCATATTTTCGAAATTAAAATCTCAAGTTCTTGCCGTCTGAATTTCTCCACGTGCAAATCAGTCAGGCGTGAACGTGTCAGTCTGAGTTGATCGCTGCACTTTCTGAAGCCAAGTTGGCAATGAAACCGTGTAAAACTATACTCTTAGTCTTACCAGAAAACTTCTACTGGGAAAGTGGAATCCTTTTGAACTAAATGCGCCTTAATTCGTAGAATAGTGAGTGACTGTCTTCCCAAAATTTTACAGGTCAAAAAGAAGTGGTAATTTGCATATTGCGATCGACTCAACAATAATCGCTAAACGCGCAAATCAAAGCAGTTGGATCGAACTGCAAAACCTGGGAAACCTGGCAAAACGAAAGAAACAGTTAATAAACACTACCATAAACGAATCAAAGCAAATTGTTAAATACATCTATGTCTTTCAAAATAAGTTTTTCAAAAATATTACCGAAAGTCTTTCTAAATAAATTTGCCGTATACACTTGTAAACAAACCACGATCGAGCGTGCATTGTACTCGCGTTTCGAAGTTTGGACTTGAAACTTTTTGTATTGTTTAACTTTGTGCGTGGTCTTGCAGTTGAGCCGCAAAAAGCGGATTATCCACTCTTTACTTCTTGCGCGTTCTTGCGGCTGAGCCGCAAAAAGCGGGCTATCAACTTCTTAAACTTCTTGCGTGTTCTTGCGGGTGAGCCGCAAAAAGCGGGTTATTAACTTCTTGCGGGTTCTTGCGGCGCAAGAAGTTCTTGCGGGACTTCTTGCGGGTGCATTCTTTTTGAGCTGTACTGTAGCTCAAGTTTATGTACCAAAATGTTGTGATTTACGGTATCGAATGCTTTTTTCAGATCAATAAACACAACCAGGTTAAAAAGGCCACGATCCATATTAACATACCATTCGTTTGTGCTATCTAATAATGCAGCTGCGGTCGAATGGAATTTTCTGAAACCAAACTGGTGATTCGATAGTAGGTTATGTTCCATCAGGTATTCGTACAACTGATCGTATAATATTCTTTCAAATACTTTACTTATTATTGGAAGAATTGAGATAGGTCTATAGTTGTCGAGTATGTTTCGTGGGCCCTTTTTGTAGAGTGGATTAACTCTGGCAATTTTCCATTCTGAAGGAAAAGATTCAGTGACAATGGCTATATTAAATAATTGTGTAAGGGAACTTACAATAACTGGTGCTGCCACTTTAAAAACTCTAGCAGAGATTTTATCGACACCTGTTGCTTTTCGAGTAGACAATGAATTCATTATTTTGTAGACTTTTGATGTACTTACAGTTGTATAGGCCTAAAACTAAAACTTGTATTTGCTTTCTTGATATAACTCTCGAAATCGGGTCCATCATTACATGTATCTATGGTTTCTGCAAGTTTAGGGCCTATGTTTGTAAAGTAGTTATTGAAACAATCTACAATTTCCTCTGGTGAGGTGATAGTGTCATTGTTGGTGTTAATTTCATTCACGAAAGTATCCGTTCTATTTCTTCCCAAAATATCATTAACTGTTCTCCAAGCTCGTTTAGGGTCATTTTTCTGGTTATCGATTTGGGTCTGATAATATTCTGCTTTAGCTTTCCACATTCTGACGTTGATATCATTTCTGGCTGACCTGTAAAACTTCCAATCAGATTCGTTGTTAGTTGAGATTGCTTTTCGTTTGAAATGATCTCTTTCGAATATTTTAGCCCTGATATCTTTGGATATCCACGGAAGGCTAATTTTCTTCCTAACTCGTTTTGATCTTACCGGGGCATGTCTATCAAGCACTTCTAAGAACATTGCCTTCCAACACACCCACATTTCGTCAACGTTCTGCTTGGTATATGTTTGTTGCCACGGCTGACAATTGAGATCAGCCAGAAACCGTTGATCGTTGAATTGTTTGAAGTTCCTGATCTCAATTTGCTTATGGGTTCTATCTTTTTTAACTGTATTGATTTTCCTTATCACATACAATGTATATTAGACTATGGTCACTATGTCCGACGTGTAGAACACCGGAACGAGTGACTTTCCCTGGGGTATTAGTGATACACACATCCAATAACGAACGTGTACTCTCTGTAACACGTGTCGGTTCATTAATTATTTGAGCTAGCTGAAATAGTTCCAAAATTGAAGACAAAGTTTTAGCAGGTTGATCTAGAGTTTGAGACAATAAGTTGCAATTTAGATCTCCCAAAACATACAACTCCTTGTCTTCATTGTCAACCAGCTCAATGAAGTGTTCAACTTTGGATAATACTTCGGCAGGAGCACTGGGTGGTCTATATATTGTGGCAATGATGAAAGGCCGGCTATTGGGTTTCGTGATCTCAATACAGACAGCTTCGATGTTTTCCGAGATTAAGTCGGATCTTTCATGATAGCAAAGAGATCTCCTCGCATATATACAAACACCTCCTCCGTTGCGTGCTCGATCGCAACGGACAATATCATAGCCGTCGACACTTATTTCACCATCCGAAATAGTTGAGTCTAACCGCGTTTCGTTCAATGCCAGAATATCAAGGCACTTATCCGCTAATAAAAGGCGTATTTCATCAATGTATTTTGGTAGGCTAACAACGTTTAACATAGCCATCTTAAAACCTCTTACATTTGAAATCATTGATAAATCCTTTATAGCTATTTTCTCGGCTCCACTAACCGTCTCGGTGGCGAATCGACTAGAAAGTGGTGGCGAATCGACTAGAAAGTGGTGGCGAATCGACTGGTGGCAAAACGACTTGGTGGCGAAACGACCGCAATTCGTTGTAAGCCATCACAATCCCTCACAATAAACAAGTCACACAAGGTATTACATGTTGCAGGTTGTTGTTGGATGCCAGCATAATCTCTCACAGTAAACAAGTCACACATGGTATCACGTATTGTGGTTTGTTGTTGTAAGCCATCACAATCCCTCACAGTAGACAAGTCACGCAAGGTATTACATATTGCAGCTTGTTGTTGTACTCCAGCGCAATCCCTCACAGTAAACGAGTTACACATAGTATCACGTATTGCGGCTTACTGTTGTAAGCCATCACAATCCCTCACAGTAAACGAGTCATGCACAGTAGACGAGTCACGCAAGGTATTACATGTTGCTGGTTGTTGTTGTACGCCAGCACAATCTCTCACAGTAAATGAGTCACACATGGTATCACGTATTGCGGCTTGTTGTTGTAAGCCATCACAATCCCTCACAGTAAACGAGTCACACACAGTAGACAAGTCCTGCAAGGTATTACATGCTGCGGGTTGTTGTTGTACACCATCACAATCTCTCACAGTAAACGAGTCACACACAGTAGACGAGTCCCGCAAGGTATTACATGCTGCAGGTTGTTGTTGTACGCCAGCACATATTTGAATGCAGTTCCCTGTATATGATGCCTAGGGCAGCCCAGCAGATGCACGCCGTGACCGAAACGAATTCGTAATGCAAGCAATTCGCTGTGGGTGCAAATTTGCCATAATTCGATTTACAGAAGCATGACCAGCACGTTTTCCCCTCCAAGGTAGTAATTAAGGCCAAGTTCCTTCAATAAATTATGAGAGTTAGGGGTAGTTTTGTATCGGCTGAAGACAGCCAGAGACCTCAGAATGCCACTTGAGTAGGTATAAATTATTGGTGAGGCCGCCATCTTGAATATCCCACTTGAGACAGACAAGCCAAAGTTCACCAAGAACAGTCCAATAAAACACATATGTGACAGATAAAAGTACTTAAAGGATCCAAAAGTGCTTTAGGCGAGTATAGCTTGGATAGAATTGATCCAGCGAAGGTCAGAGAGGAAGATTTTGCTGTAAAATAGCGGAGCTAAAATACTTAAGCAGCCATCGAAGGCGTGGTTACACGTTACATGCATATTTCACATAAAATTTCATGTTTCATGTTTGCACTATATAACCTCACTTTCTGTCTCCCAACACCTAAACTTGCCCAGAACCAAGCCATTCTGTCCACAAGCACTTCACAGCAAGCTAAATTCATCCATAATGACCGCAAAGCATGCCGGGAAATCCTACCAAACAGCGACATGACCCTTCCCCCATCTTCATTCTTCAAAATAATATATAAGTCTAAAGCCATTTCGACCTAATAGCTTCATATTGGAATCAATGGCAAGTAAATATTGTCCAGTATTCCAAGAAAGCTACATGTAATGATGGGTGGCTCCATACCCCCATTTATAAAGCCCATGCTAAAGTGACAGAAGAAGTCCAAGCCATTCACGAGTGGGAAATGAGGCTCATTCTCCATCACAATATAATAACACTGGCACAGACTCGGTTCTTTGAAAAAGTGCTGATTGAAGCTCTCGTCAGACTTAGTGATGTCCTCCAGCACTCTATAAATGGCAAAAAGGCTTTAAAAACCCTTAAATTCTGTATTCCCCCAAACAAACTTCCCTCCAGCTCCATAGAGATCTGACATAAACATATCCAAAATGGCCGACAAAAAACTTTGAGCCCGCAGTATTATAGGTCAGTTGGAAATTCCATGGTAACAGTGACTACAGTTGTCTTAGGGGGGAGGGTTCGTTGCAGTCTACATGTAGAAATAGCCAAAAATCAGTTAAAAGCCCTAGTTGGGGCTCAAAGGGTTAATATCACTTTTAGAAAATAATTAATCACTAATTAAATTATGCAAAAACATAATATATATACTGTCTCTGTAAGAACAGCAGCTAAAAGGCTGTGATCGAAACACAGTTACAGGTACATCATTCTACATGTAAACATATATGTATTACATACAATGTACTTTGTACACTGTTAGTAATAAAAAGCCATCCCTGGTGGAAAACTTGGACAGGATCCTGAGTAGGATCCTGACAGGATCCTGCATAGGATCCTAGTTAGGAACTTGTTTAGGATCCTGTAGGATCCTGACATAGGATCCTGTAGGATCCTGTAGGATCCTACTCAGGATCCTACTCAGGATCCTACTCAGGATCCTACTCAGGATCCTACTCAGGATCCTACACAATTCCTATAGGATCCTGAACTATTTCCTGTAGGACAATGGTATGTAATCAACTAAAGTCGATTGAGGTATGCTAACCGCCGTGGAAAGCGAGTAGCAGCTGACGTTTCGAGCGCTAGCCCTTCGTCAGAGCAAGAAAGGGGATATTTTTTGACTTTAGTGTAAAAGTTAGTGTCGGCGAGTTGCCGAAAAGCTTCCTGCTTGTAAAGATCGGTGCGCCAAACAACTACGGCACCGCCTTTGTCGGCTGGTTTGATTACCACATCTTTACGATTGCGAAGAGTTTTAAGTGATAGGCGTTCCTTTGTAGTCAAGTAAGGGCCCGTTTACAAGGAGATAGGGTTACCCTAGCACTAGGGTTACCCTACCACTAGGGTTACCCTAGCGCTGGGTCATTTCCTCTTATTTTTAGCGATGTATTTACAAGCAGGCGGGACAACTCAACTCGGCTGCCCGGGTTACCCTAGCGCTGGGGTTACCCTGTCTGAGAGCTAGGGTGACCCTAGCACTAGGGCTATGTTTTGCCCTTGTAAACGGTTTGCTAGGGTAACCCGCCTACCCGGGTCAACTCTATTCTAGAGCCAAATTTCACATTGCAAGTTTCTGAAGTTCACTAGCAATTAGTAAGTAACATAACAACATTCTAGGATACTAGACAGCTGCAATAAAGGGCACCACAGAAAGAGGAATCGACGTTAAACCACCAAAACCCGCCAGAACTCTACTCGTCTCCGCGATGTTGTTTTCTATGCTTGAATGATTTTGGCGGCCGCGAGCCTAGCGGTTCACAGGCTACCAAAGAATCAGTAAAATCAAAATCACTTCCACAGATCTGTTTGAACCGGATAAAAATGAAAGAAAAGTAGAAGAGTGATATTAGTAGCACATGTTTTCATACATTAGTATGACATTTCATAAGAAACGGCTTCTCAGATGAATAATATATTTGAAAGAGACTTCAACTGGCTTGTGTTGAGTTGGCCCGGGCAGTAGGGTAACCCTACCTAAATCATTTTGCTTGTAAACCCGGGCTATCTTTGACCCTAGTACTAGGGTAACCCTAGTGCTAGGGTAACCCTATCTCCTTGTAAACGGGCCCTTAGAAAACTTAATGTTCTGATTAAAATTAAGGTTTTGAATGTCCCGACGACATTTTCTAACGAAAAGGTCTACTGAAGCGAATTGGCCTTCAGGAGGTATCCAATTAGATTTACGAGTATTGAGCGATTCGAATTCGTCTCTGTCAGGTAGGCTAGAACTGTCTTGCTGGTCGTAAAAAAAAGCCTTAAGTTGAACGCGACGGAGAAACCTCTCAGAATCCTGTTTAGCAGCAAATTCGTCGGTTTTTTTAGCGATAGGTACAAAGTTTAAGCCCTTGCTGAGAATCGATTTCTCAGCATCAGAAAGAGGTAAATTGTCAGGAATAGTGACAACTGTGTTACGTGGAACTTCTGGTTGCACAGTAACGGATGCAGGGCCGACAAGTTGATTGAGTTTCTGAGTCTTAGTTTCTGCTAAATAGTAAAAGAGCCTAGAGTTAAGTTCCTGAATCTTAACGCGTATAGAATTAACTAAAACAGTAGGGCAGTTACTTACGAGTTCAGAGCGGCAACTTAGAATATTGCGGTCAAGTTCCTGGCGTTTAGACGACATACATGTAGCTCTAATGGTAGATCTCATAATACTTCTAGAAAATGTTACACAAGCGCGATTAACTAACTCTATATAACGATCACTAGTGCTAGAAAAAATGGACGGGTGAAAAGACGAGCGAAAGCCCTTAGGAATAACTTTAAAGTTAAGACAACGACCTATGAAATTAATGTGGCTACAAAATCTAGTCTTAGTAAAAATAAGTACGGCTAAGCGAAATGCTAAATTACTACTAATAGAAGGAAAAGGTTGAAGGTAACTTACGATTTCCTGGTGCAACTCCTTGATGAGTTTCTTGAGGCTCGGCATCTTGGGATCCTGGTGGTCGCAGTAGGTTGTAGATATGATAGGCAACTAGTTCCTGTAAAAACTAGTTTTGGTCTGCGTCGGCGGGGAAGATAAACAATGGTATGTAATCAACTAAAGTCGATTGAGGTATGCTAACCGCCGTGGAAAGCGAGTAGCAGCTGACGTTTCGAGCGCTAGCCCTTTGTCAGATCCTGTAGGATCCTGGGCTATTTCCTGTAGGATCCTTGGCTATTCCTGTAGGATCCTGGGCTATCCCTGTAAGGATCCTGGGCTATTTCTGTAGGATCCTGGGCTATTCCTGTAGGATCCTGGGCTATTCCTGTAGGATCCTGGGCTATTCCTGTAGGATCCTGGGCTATTCCTGTAGGATCCTGGGCTATTCCTGTAGGATCCTAGGCTATTCCTATAGGATCCTGGGCTATTCCTAAAGGATCCTGTAGGATCCTGGGCTGTTCCTGTATAGGATCCTGGGCTATTCCTGTAGGATCCTGGGCTATTTTCTGTAGGTTCCTGGGCTATTCCTGTAGGATCCTGGGCTATTCCTGTAGGATCCTGGGCTATTCCTGTAGGATCCTGGGCTATTCCTGTAGGATCCTAGGCTATTCCTATAGGATCCTGGGCTATTCCTAAAGGATCCTGTAGGATCCTGGGCTGTTCCTGTATAGGATCCTGGGCTATTCCTGTAGGATCCTGGGCTATTTTCTGTAGGATCCTGGGCTATTCCTGTAGGATCCTGGGCTATTCCTATAGGATCCTGGGCTGTTCCTGTATAGGATCTTGGGCTATTCCTGTAGGATCCTGGGATATTCCTGTAGGGTTCTGGGCTATTCCTATAGGATTACTATAGGATCCTGGGCTATTCCTGTAGGATCCTGGGCTATTCCCTGTAGTATCCTGGGCCATTTCCTGTAGGATCCTGGGCTTAAAATTCCTGTAGGATCCTAATACACCCAAATCGTATACCATAGTTGTCATTAAACATGAACATAACACAGTAATTATTGTTTTAAAACTCTATGTATAGTTTAATAGAAACATGCATGTCAGTCTATTTACATTAATGATTTGCCCAATTGTCTTAGGCATACTAAGGTAACATTATTTGCCGACGATACAGCCATATCTTCGAATGCAGTTAATGACTTATAGTCTATGATTAATGAAGATCTAAAGAACGTAGCACAGTGGCTTTACAATCACAAGCTAACTTTGAGCACCGCAAAATCTAAGTTTATGCTTAATTGGAAGTTCACAGAGGTTGAAATCCCTTGACACGATTAGTGTACAAATCTACGACCAAGATCTTGATAGAGTAGATTCATTCAAGTACTTGGGCGTCGTCATAAGTGAAACCCTTACCTGGAATGACCATGTCGACTACGTCAACAGCAAGGTTAAACAAACATTAGGGATACTAACCAGGATCAAGTACTTACTTCCCGCTTCTGTTAGATAACTTTTTAGCAACACAATGATCTTACCAATCTTAGATTATGGCGACATTGTTTGGGAAGACAAAAGCAATACTACTCTAATGAAATCCCTTCAACTTCTTCAAAACAGAGCAGCAAAGCTAATTTTAGATAAGTCCAAGGACTCCTCTGCTTCAGAGGCCTTGGAAGAACTTGGCTGGGATTCCTTATCAGAGCGACGCAGAAAGCACCGTATCTTATTTGTTTTTAAATGTTTAAATGGTTTTATAGACTGGGATTTTACTTTTACTTTTAAGAGAGACATGCACGACTACAATACCAGAAGTAAGAACGACATCTATAAGCTTAAATCTCGTAGCTCGTTTGGCCAACGTCGCCTTTGTTTTCATGCCATTCAGGACTGGAATTTGCTATCTGAGAACACGAGAAACATTCTAAATCTAGATCAATTTAAACGATTTATCTAGTTACTTACATGTATATGTTGTAGGTTGTTTCTCAATTCAGGTCATTTTTAAACAACCTAGGTAATTTTTAAATAACCTAGGTTATTTTTAAAATATAAATAACCTAGGTCATTTTTAAACAACCTAGGTTATTTTTAAAATGACCTAGGTCATTTTAGGGTCTTTTACATGTATCATTACAATTGAAATACTCCTATTTCTATAAATAAGTTAAAAGTATTTATTTACAAACTGTACATTGTACATGTAGTTCGAGTTATATGTATGTACAATACACATGTGTACATGTAGTCCAATTCAAAAATGTAATATTTCATGACTTTATTTCCTGTTTTACTTAATTAAATAATGGGAATTTCTTTTTGGAGAAGTCAGCCTACTTGGTGAGTAATATAAAATATTTAGTCTAAAACAACCAGGAGATGATCGTTATGTTAGAGCTTTTTTTATCCTCTTGATGACAATTAACATCAGGAACTGATCATTAATTACAGGGGGGAGGGGGGCTGGCTGGTGAAAAAAGGGGGTGGGTCCCCAATTTTAATGCAGAAAATTAGGGGGGGGGGGGGGGGCATAGTAAGGTAGAGTGGAAATTATTGAGGGAGGGGTCATCAAAAATTGAGCATGACATTTTTCAGTTAATTCTTATAAGGATTCTGTTCCGATCCTAGAAAGATTACATAATTTTTCAAGAATTTGCTGTCATAGGATTCAATTCCTATAGGATGCTACTCAGGTTCTTATTCCTTAATTATGTAGGATTCCTATTCAATTAGGTGCTGAATGTTCCTACATGTAACTATGTACATGTAAAGGTCCTATTCAAGATGCTGACTTCCTATGTAGGATCCTATTCAGGATCCTATTCAAGATGCAGCTGTTCCTATGTAGATCCTTTTTAGGATCCTATTCAAGATGCTGTTCCTATGTAGGATCCTACTCAGGATCCTGTATAGGATCCTACAATGTATGTACACGTAGGATCCTTTTCAATATACCATTCCTATGTAGGATCCTTTTTAGGATCCTATTCAAGATGCTGTTCCTAAGTAGGATCCTATTCAAGATCCTGTTCAAGATGCCATTCCGATGTAGGATCCTATTCAGGATCCTGTATGGGATCCTGTGTAGGATCCTTTTCAGGATCCTATTCAAGATGAGGTTCCTATCTAGGTTCCTACTCAGGTCCTGTCAGGATCCTATTCAGGATCCTGCTCCGGCCTATACATAGGATCCTATTCAGGATTATGTTCCTACAGTACAGCCGTAAAATAATGCACGCGCAAGAACTTCTTCTTGCGTCCGCAAGCCAACAGGTTCTTGCGTGCCGCATGCGCTTGAAATTACTGAACTAACGCAAGAACTTAGACCTGCAAGAAGTTCTTTCCGCAAGAAGATCAACCCGCAAGAAGTTCATTCCGCAAGAAGATCAACCCGCAAGAAGATGCAAGAAGGTATACTTTAAGAAGACCCGCAAGAATGCTGAAGAACACGCAAGACGTGGCATATGAGAACATGTTTGTGTGTATGTGAGATCGCTAATAAGAAACGGAACCTTTGAGAACCATGAAAGTTCACTAATATCTTAAACTTTTTAAGAGATTAAACACCGCGTTCTACGGCAAACGGGAAACGTCAGCCCGCCGTCAAAATACGAAATAAATATATAAGAAAAGTGGAAAAGAATTCCAACGTAAACAACAAACGCGGATCTACTCGACCTTACGTAAAAACTGAAAATGTCAAGCAGCAAACGCGCGAAAATTGTGGTTATGTTTTCATTTCTGCCGTTCGCGGGAAGGAGCTAATAGAGAGATTGAGCATCGCGTACTTCGATACCCGCAGACTTGAATATTTTATTAACTCGTCACAAAGACTGACTGAAATCAAAACTCCAGAAGATTCGGTACGATCTCATGCAAATTTGCAAATTACCGTGTATTTAAAATCAGACAACAAATTAAAATATCCAAAAAGTTTATTCACCAGTGTATCGATTTGACAGAATAGACTCAAGCCAGTTTTCACATCAGGTGGAAACTATTCAGATCCGTAAGTAAAATGAAACTTTCAAAACATTTGGTTTGGTAGGAAGACATTTTAGTGCGATCTCAAAGCAAAACAAACACTGCGGAGCTCATTGATTATTCAAATCAGTTCGCGGAAAATGTCACACATTCAAGAGTCGGACTTTGAAAACGGAGCCACATTAGATAAAAAAATAAACTCCAGAATAT
Organism: Actinernus sp. WN-2022; assembly: GCA_030867875.1. Lineage (NCBI taxonomy): Eukaryota > Metazoa > Cnidaria > Anthozoa > Actiniaria > Actinernidae > Actinernus > Actinernus sp. WN-2022. The sequence continues at coordinate 55,036,933 of JAOWCC010001634.1, forward strand.
TTATTTGGTAGAATTAATCATTTTCCAGTAAAGCTGAGAAGCTTGTGTTGCATTTTCAACTACAACGCAATAAAATCACACTTTCCTCAAAGTTCGCGGTACTCTTGATCTTGTGTCAAAAACCAGACAATCAGTCTCCACGGCTGAAAGCGCACGTGAACTCGGAGAATCGTTGTATCATCGAAAAGCTGGCTTCTTGAATTGAAAACATATGCAATAGATGACTTTTAAAAATACTGAATGATTGACAAAAGCTAAAGTTTATCAGATGAAATAAAAACACCGAACTAACGATAGGACGGTGTTTAGTAACGCAATCCCACGCAACCTTTCTTTTGGCGACCCTGCGATAATTATTAATTTGGTCAATGGTGAGCCATTCATTATAACGTTTTGGTAGCCATTCGATAGTCAAGACCATCAAGGAACATTCATTATGGATTTGAAGACTGATAGCTTCAAAAGCTTAGTTTAATACCGCCGTTTCATTGCTACACGATAGCGTGAGACGTACATGTACATTCCCGCCGCGCCAGATTTTTGCCGCTCATCGTGATTTGCAGTCTTTAATACTATCAGTAAATGAATATCCTGGAACTCGCGGTATCTCAAACAATTTTTCCCTTCCCTTGAGTGTATCAATATTTATTCTACTTGCCTGCTAAAACAGCCGAGTGCTTGAGATACATATATTTGCTTTTCGATTATCGTACTCTAGAAAACCTTTAGATTCAAGAGGGAAATAAAAGGCGAACGTCGATATCTGAAGTTAGAAACATAAATCTTAGCGTACGAAAACAGCCGCGTCTTCCCGAGCTCAAAGAAGCGACCAGTTCTTGCGTTAAGACTTCAACTTCTTGCGTTTCATCTTCTTGCGGATAAGCTCAAAATATTTAGTTCTTGCGCTTCAGCCTGAACTTCTTGCGGTTCAGTAGTTCTTGCGTCTAAAGCGCAAAAAGTTGGTTTAGGCCTTCTTGCGGCAGCTTGCGTGTTCTTGCGCCACTTCTTGCGCATGCATTATTTTACGGCTGTACTAATGTATGTAGGATCCTATTCAGGATCCTGTTCCTACATAGGTTCCTATTCAGGATTATGTTACTACAGTATGTAGGATCCTATTCAGGATTATGTTCCTATGTAGGATCCTATTCAGGATCCTGTTCCTACATAGGTTCCTATTCAGGATTATGTTCCTATGTAGGATCCTATTCAGGATCCTATTCCTACATAGGATCCTATTGAGGATCCTGTTCCTGTTCAGGATCCTGCTCAGGATCCTGTCCCTATGTAGGATCCTACAGGATCCTGTCCAGGTTTTCCACCAGGTATAACAAAAAGTGTTCCAGTCAGTGTGAGAAAATGATATTTTGAACTAATACTAGTTTATAATAAGAAGAATGGAGTTTCTACTTAGATTCAATAGGCCAATGAATGATGACAGGGATGATTTACATGTATGCCTATCCTGTACATGTATGCTTATCCTGATGTACATGTATGCTTATCCTGAGGTACATAACTATGTACATGTATGACTATCTTGATGTACAAAACTATGTACATGTATGCCTATCCTGTACATGTATGCCTATCCTGATGTACATTTATAACTATATACATGTATGCCTATCCTGATGTACATAACTATGTACGTGTATGCCTATCCTGTACATGTATGCCTATCCTGTACATGTATGCCTATCCTGTACATGTATGCCTATCCTGTACATGTATGCCTATCCTGTACATGTATGCCTATCCTGTACATGTATGCCTATCCTGTACATGTATGCCTATCCTGATGTACGTAAATATGTACATGTATGCCTATCCTGATGCACATAAATATGTACGTGTATGCCTATCCTGATGTACAGAACTTAATGTACATGCATGCCTATCCTTATGTACATAACTATGTACATGTATGACTATCCTGTACATGTATGCCTATCTTGATGTACGTAAATATGTACATGTATGCCTATCCCGATGTACATAACTTAATGTACATGTATGCCTATCCTTATGTACATAACTATGTACATGTATGCCTATCCTGATGTACATAACTATGTACATAGCTATGTACATGTGTGATAAATGATTCTAACCAGGTAATTCATGGTAACACTAGGCCACTGAAGCTGTTTAATCTCTAGAATCAACTTGTTCGCTACAACCGACTCTGAACAGCAAAACCCCATGGAATATATAATGAGGTGACGTCATCATCAGTTGCGTTACAGTCACTATTATCGTCACACCATTCCCCTCTAAAAAGGAATTATGACACGCAAGTATAATAACAAATAAACTATTCAAAAAGTGTTCAATGTTCGTTGCTTGTCTTCAGCTATTTCCAGAATCGTGTTAAGAGGTTTGTCACCCATTCTCCATAGCGATCAGGTGGTCTCCAGCATCGAACTGGCCTTGGGGATCTGGTCGGGCTGCTAAGTGGGCCACCGTCCAACTCGACACTGTCCTCGGTATCCTCTCCAGAATCCAAGTTACCTTCTTCTTCCTCCCACCCAAGTTCTTCGGTCACCTCCACAGGTACCTCGTATGGGATAGTAGGCAGTTCACACATCTTATCGCAGCTTTCTTGGTCGCACCCATCCCTTGGTTCTTCAACCCTAGGTTTCAGTATTAGCCTTGTGTCCACTGCTAGCCTGGCATCTACAGCTGTGGTCAGGTGTGCCTGGTGTGACCCTGTCTTGTAGCGCAACGTTAATATCAATAACTTTCTTGTGGTCTTGGTCTGAACTACGACGAACAAGCTTTAGATTGTTGAAATGCACTACCGTGGATCGGCTGGATGGTTTACCCTCTTTCTGAATCCTGTAGTTCACTTCCGTCACCCCGTTCCAACACTTTGTATAATAATAATAATAATAATAATATACAGTTCTTATATAGCGCCATTTCCATCTCTGTCCAATGGCGCTTTACAATAGGTTTAAATACACATATCTAATATTAAAAGAACGAAAATATCATAGCGAATAAATATGTATATGATAAAAAGCATTAAGAGAAATTAAAACTATCCTTAAATCTGATCTAAAAATATGTGATAAAAAGTACTACGAAAAATTAAAAATGTCCTGAATAAGCCTTCCTGAAAAGGTAAGTTTTTACTTTACTCTTAAATTCATTTATTGTTAAACAATTTCTAATGTCTTGTGGAAGGCCGTTCCATAGGGCAGGTGCAGCAGTTGAAAATGCCCTACAACCATATGAACTTAATTTATATGGCACCTGAACCAGCCTATCGCTGGTGGCAGATCTCAAAGAACGCGTAGGTACATATCGAGTGACCAAATCAGCAATATACGGAGGTGCCAAACCATGAAGGGACTTGAATGTCAGCAAAAGAATCTTAAAAACAATCCGTTCTTCGATAGGAAGCCAATGTAAGTTATATAAAACAGGGGTAATATGTTCAGATTTTCTACTTAAAGTAACAATTCTTGCTGCTGCATTCTGTACGCTCTGTAGCCGCTTGGTAACGTGTTTAGGTAGTCCGTAGAGAAGAGAGTTGCAGAAATCAAGTCTTGATGTGACGAACGCATGCATTAGAATTTCCGCTGTTTGTAAGCTTATGTACTTCCTTATTCGCCCGATATTTCTAAGATAGTAGAACGCCGATTTACACATACTGATTACATTCTGCTCCATCGACATAGTCATGTCATGAATGACACCGATATTTCTGGCCTTGGATGAAGGATTAATGGTCTGACCACTTAAAATGAAATTTCGAAACCTCATCTTCCCTGAGCTGTGGGTCATATTTTAGGACAACATCACCAGTTGCATACAACATGCACTTCACCCCTTTGTCATAGGCGTCCTTCTGTCGCTTCTGGGCCGTCTCTAGATTGTTACGGAAACTTTGGAAAGCGGATCTCAAGTTGTCCTTAAAATGGGAGACAAATTCAGAATATGGATGCTGCTCCTCTTGTTCGCTTTCAGGGGCCATCATGACGTCAAGAGGTATACGCATCTCACGCCCAAATATAAGGTTGAACGGCATGTGTCCTTTAGAAGACTGGACACTGCTGCGGTAGGCCATGAGACACGAATCTATGTGCTCGTCCCCGCGGTCGTGAAGGTCACCAATTTTGGTCTTCAGTAAGCTCTTTAGGGTCCTGTGGAAGTTCTCAATCTGCCCGTTACACTGTGGGTCGTCCTGGACCAGTCGTCCTGGTCTTATTCATTTGAAGCATCTCACACATCTCCTCAAAGGCCTTCGACTGGAAATTCCTGCCTTGGTCAGAATGGATAGAGTCCGGGACTCCATAATGGTAAACCCAGTTTTTGACGAAGGCACAAGCACAGGTAGTTGTTTTTTTATTAGTAAGTGGGTACGCCTCCACCCACTTCGTAAATGAGCACTGCACTTTGAGGGTAAAACGATTGCCCTTCCTTGTTCTAGGGAGGGGCCCAACAATGTCCATGTGGACTCTCTGCATTGGGTAGCCCGAACACATTGGTTGCAATGGTGCTTGCATTCTTCGGCCTGGTTTACATTTAGCACATGTCATGCATGCGTTTCCAAAACCGAGCCTTTAATTTGCATAGGGTCTTCTGCTGGCCTAGATGGCTGCCGGAAACACCATCATGGAGTTCCTCGAGAGCAGGTCTTACCAGACTGGCCGGTAGGACAGTACGGCAGTCTTGTGCGGTCTTCAGATAAAGGATCCCATCTTCGACATCAAGCAGCTCCTGGTGCGCCCATATTGACCGAGTTATTGGGCTCAGTACCTGCATACCTCGCTTGTCAGGTTTGCCTTGGCCTGCTTCAAGACTTTCCAGTACTGGCCATATATCAGGATCTGCATGTTGGGCTTTTGTGATATCGTGTAGAGTCCAGGCCAGGGTACTTGATTCTGGTTGCTTGGCTGCAATTGCTGCAATTTCTGGTCTCACTGCCTGGATGTCACTGGCAGAGCATGTCGGGCAATCACCGTGGTGTCGGATAACTCGGTGAGGTCTCATTGAGAGGCTGTCGGCATTACCATGTGATTTCCCAGGCCTGTGGATGACTTCAAAGTCGTACTCCTGTAGCCTCTCTAGCCATCTCGCCACCTGCCCTTACGGATCCTTAAACGTCATCAGCCACTTCAGGGCATTATGGTCAGTCCTTATTGTGAATTGTTGGCCCAGGAGGCAATATCTGAAGTGTTCAATAAAGTGAACAAGGGCGAGCATTTACAGCCTCGTTACACAGTAATTCCTCTCGGGTGCATTAAAAGTGCGGCTTGCATAAGCAAGTACCCTTTCTGAGCCATCACTTTGCTTTTGAGACAGCACTGCACCAATGCCAAGCATGGTACTGGCATCTGTATCCAAAACAAAAGCGCCTCCTTCAGAGGAAAGTCAGGATAGGCTAGGACTGGAGCTGTAACTAGACATTTCTTGAGCTTTTGGAACGCTGTGGCTTGCTCCTCATTCCAGTGGAACTTCATTCCCCTTTTGCAGAGGTGATACAGAGGGGAAGCAATAACTGAAAACCTATCTACATAGCGTTTGTAGTAAGTTGTGCATCCAAGAAAGCTTCGTAACTCCTTGGTGCTAATAGTATAAAATAACTGAGTAGTTCAAGGTGCTGCCTTTACATAATACAGTAAAATAATGGTTAGAACTTCACATCTTCTCGGATAAGTCATAAAATTGTAGGACTAGTGTCCCCAATTAGCTGCAATGCTAAATATATTGACACTTAATAAAGTCACTCACTTGCTGATCTTATTCCATTTACTCTGCAGAAGTAGAAGTGCAAGTACCTACAGTAGGCTGAGTTCATTTGAGGTTGGTTGCCTGAGTGACAACTATAAACACTTGTTCTGTCAATGACTACATGATTGTTGTGCATGTAATTATACTTAGATAACAGATGTATTGTAAAAGGTTAACAAAATTTATTTCAAACAGTACCATTTTATTTTTCATTTTTGTACAGACTAGCTTTGATTCCCTGCATATAGATCCCACAGATACAAGTCATGGACACTCCCCTAATAGACCCACCCACCGGCGTTTCCACAGCAGTGGATCTTTCAAGTTCTTAACTCCCGACAAAACTGAAACTCCACCAAGGGGAGTCGTGCCTACACAAAAAGCAGAGGCTAGCAGGTAACGTACCCATCAGCAACTCCTCAGTGTTAATATAGGCAATGTACAAGACCTGTATGTCCCAGTAATTGTGAGACCTTTTTAGTAAATCTTTAGTTTGAAGCTGAGGTTCTCTAAGGTGGTTTTGACAAGATATGAGTCATAAATAATAAATTATTATTGAATATAATGAAAAGGCATCAAGCAAAATTAATCAACATTTGCTGCTCTAAAGTGTACAGAAATATTGTCCATCTGACTCTAATAATAAAATATTATACCAAAATGTTGCACTCCAAAACATGATTCATATATCAAAATTAGGCTGACTAATGAACTTATTAAGTATCCACATTATTTCATTAGTCAGCCTAATTTTGATACATGAAAGTGTACCACTGTAAATAGGTAATACATTGTATATGTCATAAGAGTACTCCCCCACCCCTCCCCTGAATTAGTAGACCCAAGAGAGTCAGCTATTTATTATAATAATTATAATTTGATATTTACAACTGTTTATAATTTGTGATGAAAACCATAGGAAAATGGCTGGCAACACAACTCTGGGAGAGAATTATGCATTTGCTGGCATGTATCACATCTTTGACCAACATGCCAAAGCTGGTAAGGCCTGGCTGATAATTTTGAAATGCTATCATTGTATATGGATCAATGATTTAAATACCGTAAACATCCGTGTAAAAGCCGCACCTGTAGATAAGCCGCACCCCAAGTTTTGAAGCTTGAATTTAGGAAAAAAACGTTTTTGAAAAATACATTTTTTTCTGGCGAAACTATACTGGCACGAGTAGTTCTGAGGTCCGCCATCTTGGATTTTCATTAACTAGTGCCAATCTCCCACGTGTAAAATTGCGAAAAATGCCTGGTTGTTTAGATGCCTGCTTTGACAAGCGCTGCGAATCAGCCTGTTTTGGAAGGTAAATAAGCTTAATCACGTTTAGATATTCACGAAATTCTAATATATTAGGTCTAAGGTGGGTCTTAGAAGAGTTTTTGCTTTAATTCTTTCAAACTGCGTGTTTTTTTCCAGTGATTATGCTAAATTGCTATATTACACGATCGGATGCGATTTGAACCTGATTGTAATATACGCACCGTCGCATAATAAAAGCTTCATACAGGTTCATGATATGTAAATATATGTTAATGTTGGGTCTCCTTTCTAGGTGTTCCCGTAGATAAGCCACACCCCCAATTTTGAACTAGAATTTTGGTTGAAAAGGTGCAGCTTATCTACAGGTGTTTACGGTAGATCTTATAAAAGTTTGAATTTCATGCTCAGAAGTTGACTTTTGAATATGTGGTCTGACTAATACCATCTAATAGCTTCAGGATGGTTATTAGCATACTAGTAAGTACCTTGTTTAGAGTGGATTTTGTATGAGTGGGCTGCAAGTGATTTGTTATAGCATGAGCTACCATACAGACAGATGACAGCAAAAATCCCGGAATTTCGCCTATCACTATTGGGAAAAGACCTTGAACCCTCAGAGACTGTAAAAGATCTCGGAGTGATTTTTGACAAAAATCTCACCTTCAATGAACATACCATTAAAACTGTCTCCTCATGCATGTCCGCATTGGGACAAATAAGTCGTGTAAAACATGCATTTAGGAAAGATACACTTATTACTATAATTAATTCTTTAGTATTTAGCAAATTATATTACTGTTCTTCAGTTTGGGCAAACACCACTGACACTAATATAAAGAAGCTGCAAGGCATTCAAAATTTTGCAGCTTGTATAGTTTATAACACTAGAAAATATGATCACGTAACACCTGCTCTGAAGAGCCTTAAATGGACCCCTGTAAAATCCAACCTATATTTAAGAGACGCCGTTATGGCGTTTAAATGCATGACTGGTCTTGCACCTAATTATTTATGTAATCAATTTATTTCTAGAGGTAGTATCAGTGGTCGAGTGACCCGTAATTCACAACAGCTGAATATACCACTTTGTAAAACAGCAACTGGCCAGAGGTCTTTTTATTATCGTATTGTCAGCTTATGGAACGCTATTTGCCCTAAAATTAAATTAAGTCCTTCTGTATTGAGTTTTAAACGTACTCTTAAATCATATCTTTTAAAACAATTTTTTTCTTGAGTTTATTTAGGCCAATTATATATATTTAAGTTTTTATTCTAGTTTTTGTATTTTATATAGTATATCTTTAATAGTTCGTACATATATAATTATATAATTAATTTATTATTTATTGGATCAATTGTCACTGAAAAACCCCTATGGGGAGTTGTCAATAAAGTATTGTACAGCATACATGTACATGTACATGTATATGGCATAATATATAAGTTTTTTTTCCATAGTTTTTGTCCATCTGGTCCAATCAAATTACAGAGTTACAGTATTATTATGGCGAAGTCACAGTATGGTTAGGGACTACATTCTTGATGCTCTATTATTCTACTATAAAACACTCGATATTATCCACAGTATAGATTTTTGTGGTAGTCAAAGCAACTCATCCAAACAAATACTGTTGGTGTAACATTGTTCTCCAGTGACGGCAGTTAAGTTTGCTCATGATGACAAGTACAGACTGGCTTGTAGTTCTGCAGATGCTACAATCTCTGTGTGTCTCTTGATGCCATCCCCTTCGTCAGTGGTATGTACATTGCGTGGACACTCAGCAACTGTTACTGGTAAGTTGTACATGCTTGCTCAAAGTCCAATATTTATTTAGTAATTAAAAGGCATCAAATATTTGTGATCACACACGGGGAAAGGTACACTAACGATTATCCATTAAACGGGCAACTTTAAACGGTTATCAAACGCTTTTGCAGATCGTTTAAACGGGCAATCAAAAATTTCTAACGATCTGCCAAACCGTTTAAACGGTTTGTGTTGAAGAGCTAACGCTTTGCCAGATCGTTAAAACGGGCAAGCAAATATTTCAATCGATCTGCCAAACCGTTTAAACGGTTTGGGTTGAAGAGCTAACGCTTTGCCAGATTGTTTAAACGGGCAAAAAAAATTTTTCTAACGATCTGCCAAATCGTTTAAATGGTTTGTCTAGAAGAGCTAACAGCTAGCGAAAATCTGTAAACGACCAAGTAACAGTAAGAAACGTTTTTATTCGAAATTTCGAACTAAATGTACAGAAAGTGGCCCGATCGAACCCACGAATTAGACCTGTAGTGTCTGAATGTCATTTAAAATCCATGAATACAGTGATATACAATCAGTCAAAACAAGTATAAATATGAGAACAACAAACGCAAAACTATGCAGCAAAAATAATTTATCGCTTTTTGGAAATGAAATTTCACGTCTTACATTGGAATTCAAGCGCAATCTTTTCGCTAACACTGCAAACGGCCCTTAATGAGTTGCAGGATGCAGCGCGTTGTCATAAATGGCTCTTATTATTCGTGGGCGGTTGTTAAATCGGGAGTTCTTTAACCTCAATTCTAGGTCCTGTATTGTTTCTTCTTTATGTTAACGATATGCCAGATGTTGTGTGGAACTCCAGCATTTCTATGTTCGCTGACGACTCGAAGTGTTACAAAGTCATCACTTCTACGTCGGACTCTGCCTCCCTCCAGTCAGATCTTGATGCTCTAAGTGAGTGGTCTTCATGTAATGAACTAGAATTTCAACCGAAAAAATATGAAAACCTTTGTATCAGTCGTTAACGCTACAGCTTTGACCGTTCCTACTTCATTAATTTTGACGTTAAGTTAAGTTGTGAACCCACTCAAAGGGATCTTGGTGTCATGATTACGAGTGACCTATCATGGAATCACCACATTGATACAATAACTGTGAAAACAAATCGAATGCTTGGGTTTCTAAAGCGAAACTGTACAAGGGACCTACCTACCAACTCCATAAAGACTCTGTACGTACAGTAGCTCTGGTCAGATCTCACTTAGGATACTGTAGTCAGTTATGGGTTCCTCGATCTGTTATTAGAAACATGCTTATAGAATCTATTCAACGCAGGGCAACTACATGTAGATTTATCTGTAAAACTTTGCCTCGACCTGGCTATAAGGATCGTTTGGTGTCCTTAAACCTTTTACCTATCAATTACTGGTTAGAATACCTAGATCTAGTCTTCTTTTACAAATGCAAATCTAATGCTATTAGACAGTATTGACATCACTAAATACGTGAGCTCGTGTTCCGGTCGTTCCCGCCGTGCTTCCTCTGGTTTGTACTTTAGGCAATCTGTCATTCCCAGGACGTCCAGCTTTAGGGACTCGAATTTTTTGCCCATTGTTAACTTATGGAATGTCATCCCAGATGAAATCAAATCATCCCCAACTCTAGCGACCTATAAGAGAAAACTCAGACACTTCTTTTTTCATAAGCATAAACATGCATTCAACCAAGACGACATTCGCAGCTACAAGCTTATACGTCCTAAGTGTCGCCGTGCCAAGTAGTATACAAAGTGGCGGTTCTGGTGCAGCACCAACGTCATATTACAACAATATGACGTCAGTGTTGCACCATAACCACCACTTATACATACTACTTATTACATTTTATTGCATTTTGATACCCTATTAGAGAAAGGCTACTATTAAGGTATTACACTATGGCTAGCCCTCGTTTATTATATCGTGCGATATTCTATCGTATTTTCTCTAGCGATTCTCGTTTTTCCAATCCTGGGACTTTCGCAACGTTATTAGAACGATCGTGCTATAATCGAGTAATTGAAGTCCTTCAAACAGAAGCAGTCGTCCGCAGTTGGACATCCGATTCATTCATAAATATTTATTCTTCGCGATGTGGAACCATACTTAGTAATTTAAATCCTAGTTCCAGTATTTGTCGCATGTATGGTACATTCGCTCTTGATCAATTAGCAATGGGAATATGGTCGCCTAACGAAATGGGATATCTTAGGTCAGCACAATTGTGTCCAAAAGCTTCTAGAAACGAACGTACTGAAATTGCTTTACGAAGTCGCCAGAAGGTTAATGAAAAGACATCTCAGCTCTATAAATGTCCTATTTGTCACGAACGCAATTGCGTTTATCGAGAAGTACAAACTCGAGCTCTTGATGAACCAACAACGATATTTTGTACTTGTAGACAATGTGGTACGAACTTTATTGGTGGGTAAGAGATTCACCACCGTTTAGGGATACGTACCGTAGGTCTATATCTATTGTTTAAGATAGAAAAAAAAAAGAAAGATAGGAGTGGTCCTACTGTCTATCTTTTTTTTTTTTTTTTTTTTTTCATATCGCGATTTCTAATTATCTAGGAATCCTATGGTCCTTCAATTCCACACATTATTGTGCTTCAATTCCGCTAATACATTTGAAAAGCAATCCTTGGTTTTGCATATTACGTCACGGTATTTCTTCTCGCGAATGATACGGCGTTGTGGCTCACCACACCTCGCACAAAGTCCGTAACTAGTACGACAACCACGACCACACTTAGAACATGGAACGAATAAGGCGCCCCCTTTTTGTATCTGGAAGTTATGTTGAGCACAATACTCTGATATCTTAGAACACTTCCTTATGCATTTCCTGACCTTACCCCTCATCAGCCAACTACAAGTTATTATCTCAGCCATCATGTGATATATATCTTATACTAGTTTATCTCTAATTGCTGTTTGAATTCCGATCCGACCCTAAAATAAAATAACGAAAAGTTTTTCGAGAGCAAAAAATCGTATTTATGTTTGGCAGATCAGCTGCCGTATGTTAATTAGTGGCTGACGAAATCGAGACAGAAATCTACATACGAACCAGATGTCACGTCCATTGCATAAGCCAAGGGGGATGAAATACATACATTCCTGAGTTCCCCCTAAAATTCCTGAGCGCCCCGATTTTGCTTGAACGAGTAAAACAGGGGCGCTTTGGCGCGCCAGGAATGCAAACCAAATTCATTTTGTTTACGACTCAGAAACTTTTTTCATCGAGTTTAAATAAAAATCTACAGGTGCCGCCCACCTGCCGACAGAAATTTACATACGAACCAGACGTCGGAATTAATTTATACGAAGATTTTTGTAAAGTTAAAATAAAATCCACGCCGGTTTCTTTCGTAGGAGATATTGATTCTTATCCCACTAGACTGCCAAGTTTTGCTCTCATCTTCTTTCGGATCTCTGATCGAAGTTCTTCTACGTTTTTTGACCCCCTTTCTTTCCTATTTCTTTGTCGTATTTCAAGCTTAAGCAATTCATATTTTGATTTCTCACCAATAACACTTCCGAACTCCGCTTCTGAAATGTTACCATCGGTTAGAGCTTTTGAGACTTTGACTTCCACGGAATTCGCCTTTGCTCTTGCCAACATAACAGTCTTTTCATGCTTCGAGACGCGAACGCCAAGTTTCTTACTAGCAATAGCCATCGAAGACGAAATGACGGCACAAATAAATCCAATTCCTCCTAAGGAAATACCCACAGGTATCCCGATTCCCGTAAATGATATACCTAACGCTGAAGCAGATAAGACACCACTCAAGCTACCTGTGGCCACAGCAACCCCGTGAACAATACCACGCGCTCGGGCATATTTTTACGAACGGCTTCGTAGTGCTTTGCCTGCTGTTCGAGATCGGCAAGCGTATCACATACTTTCTGCAACCGAAAGTTCTCAGTTTCAGATGAACGTAGATTGGGATAGATATAGATTGCCATTATATCTATATGTCTTAACTTATTCAATCTTCAATACGTAGCGTATAGGTCGACCACGGAAGTTTATCACATTTCCTTTATCATCGCGAATTGTCAGGCGAAGGCTGTTTCGTATCGTACCTAGAGCTCGAGTTGTTATTGGGAGTAGTGAAGCATATGTTGATTTTGCAAATCTTTCACCTCGTGTCTCTATTCTAGCTAGTACTGTCGATCGCTTTCCATCTCGAATTGAAAAGCTAGAATCTACCACATCGCAGTCGACATACGCTGTGTGGATATCTTGTAGCGTCAGTTCGTGGCTACCCGAGTTGAGCGAAATCATACCACCACCTATGTCAAGTCCCTTAACACCCCATAGTGTACAGAGGTTTTCATTGAACTGGATTGGTTTTTAACCAAAATGGTCCAAACATTCTTCGCCACGGTTTGTATGAATTCCACGAAGCCTCCATCAATTGCGGGTTTGAAGAGGGTCTGGAGACTTGTCATATCATAGTGTCCTGGATCGATACAATATGGTACCATAAGACCATCAGTATCCCACTTGAAAGCCCCAGTTTTTGATAGGTTCCACCAACTGTTCTCAAAAGTGACCTCAACTAGCGAAATATTCTGGATACGAATAGGTTGATCGAAGTAGACCGTATGGTCAGACGAGGTGGTGGTGACATTTAATATAACCATATTGAAGTTATGAAATGTATGTATGTATAGCTTCAATATGACAGATGCGTGGCAACAGTTCGAATATCTATTTCCTGATGCCGTACTTGATTGGTTCGAACCCACTTCCGATAATGTCAATTTCAACGATCGGGGAATGTCTCATCGCGTGTTCACAGATGAAGGACCCACTACTAAGATAGGAGGAGGAAAGTTAATGGGATGGCTTGGTCGCACTGGTAAGGCACTTGATATAGCTCTTGGCACCAAAACAGTCTATAATGAAGTACTATTCGAGCGGGAGCACAAAGATACTTCCAAATATGATTGGATGGAAGAAAATAAAAAGATTGCAACACTGAATGCTGATCTATTTGAGAAGTTCAAGAAACAATACTCACATGCAGATCTTCACCAGTTCCACGCAGTCACAGACATAGATGGAGATAAATATTTGACGAATATTTTATTTCGAGATGGAGATTCTAGTTATGTGGTCTATGGCGATAATGTCTCCAAGTTACCTGCTACAATTCAAAAACGCATTGATGACGCACTACGTGGGATACGTGGAGGTTTCCCATCTACCTTAACATTAGATCAAAGCGTAAAATATTCCGTTCCATCAATTCCTTTTACCAAATCAGCCCCAGATCTCGATCTAACGACTTTGAATATCTACGTAACATACACGGAATCATTCAAAGCAGGTGTCAAGGACATATTCAAAGAGACCGTCGTAGAACATAAAACGGCACATGAGTCTCACCATTGGTTATCAGGCCCGGATTTCAGTTATTGGCCTCAACAGTTGAATTTCGCAATGTGGTGCGCAACTTCTGGATGTGGAGTGTCATTGACTGACTCGGATTTCAAGATGTATCCACCAGTTGTCCAAGGGTTTTATCGATTTCACGTTTATTTCAATACGACGAATTCTGCATGAACTTAGAACTCCTCTACCTGACGATCCTCTTTTTAAGCAACTCGATAATCTCTATAACGAATCAGCTCTTGAGAAATTATGTATCGAATTTGGTCTACCAAAAAAACCAGACTTTCGATGGAAAGGAGGTCGGAATGGCGGATTAGGAGACGTATTCATATACGCCCATGGAAAGCTGGTGAATGCTACTGAGAAATGGGAACACAACACCTCATATGATCCAAAGTGGCCCGGAGGAAGTTTCACGTTTCCTGAGGAGAGTCGCACTGATTATCAATTTCCATTAAGTTTCATTGGTAACGATAGGGTGAAGAAGCAGTACAATTGGTTCGCACCACCAATAGGAAATGGATTAACGGAGGCTGGATTGGTCAGGATCAATCGATCAGTCGAGGCCTTTGTTTATTGCGTCGTAGCATCTCAAACCAACGTACGCAAATCCATACTCAATTTGGCTGGAGGAGCTAAAGTCGAGTTCAAAGTTCTACTTGAAGCATCAATCATTATAAACGATTTACCAAAAAGCGTATCGAATTTTCAGATTGCTGTCACAAAAGCAAATATGAGGCAAAATCTTGCAGTAGCTAGTGGCGTTTGGTTATTACCAAGTAATCTGGTGGTCGACTTCGGCATAACCATAGGTTATAATAACGCACTCCAGTCTGCCACGAAAGATATGCGGTTGGGTACTAACGATCATATAAATACGGAGAACATAAAACCGTCTACTCCACATATGGAAGGACCAAAGACTAAGTCAATTACGGCGCATATACCAAAGACTAAGACAACTACGACGCATATACCAAAGGTAAAGACGACTACGCCACAACACGAAACAAATCTTGCAGTAGTAGCGATCGTCGCAGTTGGCGTAGCATGGATGTTGTTTCGTTAACGTTTCTTGTATTGCTCCACTACGAACACTACTACCGCCACTATTAACATCCAAATATGATCTGCCACGACTCCCAACACCTTACTCGCTATATTGAACAAAAGACTAGCAATTGTACCAATCATTCCAGGTAGGGAATCCTTCATCTTGCTTGCTATGTCTTTTAACGCTTTTCCAATGCCCTTGGCAACACTAGCCAACTTGGAAAGCATTACACCAATCACAGTCCCTGTCGCGGCCAACACACTAAGAACTGTTACCCCATACTTCTTGAAAATCTCTTTTATCCTCTCACGGAGCGACATATGTTCTTTGATTGTCTCATTTTCTTGCTCAAGAGTTTGAATCTCTTGTTCACGAGTCTCTATTGTCTCCAGAGATTTCTGCCTATCTGCCTCAGACGTGGAAGGATCGTCAATGATGTGTTGAGTTTCTTGATTTTTCTGTTTTATGCCTCCAATCGTTTCATCGTTTTGTGCTATCATTTCATCGCTCAATCCTACTGCAAGTTTGAATCCTTTCGATTTTTGTACATCTGCGCGAACGCTATAATCTTGGTTGAATAATATTTTTGATTTTGTCCAACCACCCGTTTTTATGTTGCGAACCTCAATCAGGATCTTTCCATCATTGTCTGGAACTAATCTTTTCAAGTTTTCATTCAGATCTTTATATGATTTCCTAAGTTCTTTTAGACCAATCTCTAATGCGGCTTCTTCTTTAGTTATAGTTGTGAATGAAGTCTCGGCCGTACCATCTTCTTGCTTGGTACTTTCTCCATCAGTTGTCTCCATTGTTTTCATAGGTATGTACACTCCACCTTCATCTTCATGGAAAACACCGAATAAACTATTAACGTATTCTTCATCGTCATCATAATCATCATCCGCGTCTGGAATGAGTGGAGTCTCGTCAGTCGTATCTGTTGGGTCAACCTCAACATCCATATTGAACATAACTACATATCTTGCTATATTCAATATGATCTCATCAAAGTTAGTTCCTGCACAAACTTACAGAGAGCCACATGGACTCAAAGCTCGACGAATCCTATATAGACGCACTTTCGCTCCATCATCTGCCAATCCTGGAGAGACACTCTATGTTGCCATTCCAAAATTAGGAGAAAACATCGTACTAGTTCCTGGGAGTTTTGCACTCTTGGCCGACATTGCATTATCGGGCGGACTTAATACCAATCGCGTAGTATCCAATGTTGGACGATGTTTAGTCTCTCATTGCAGATGTAGAATTGGGACGGAAGTAATAGAAGACCTTGCCCGATCAGATCTCTTACAAATATATACTGATCTATATCTTCCTACTCCAGAGAGAGACTCTCGGATCCAACAAGGTATCCAATCAGAGAATATGAACAAACTTCGATCAAAGACTAATGGCGCGACCTCTTCGACTGAAGAAACTGCACTACTAGCTGCATATGGATCGAAATATAGAATCCCATTGGATGTTGACATTCTGACACAACATGGAACTCTATATCCGCATGCCCTCCAAGACATTATTTCATTTGAATTGGTTCTAGCACCTGCCATTGATATAGTGATAGGAACAGATTCAACTAAAATAGGCACATACAAACTCAGTAACATACAACTAGAGTATGAGGTCATTGAGGATGAAAAACTTGCCAGACAAGCATCGCACGCATATTCTACGGGTGCTACCTTTCTATTTAATCATTCTTTACACTCTACTACAGTATCTATTAACCAGGCATCAGACACTTTGGTAGCTAAGAATCTAACAGTACCACGAAGATCATTTACTGGATTACTTTTACTATTCGTGTCACCACACACTCCAGGAACTCGAGATAGTGAGTTATTCACAAATCCTGGCATCACTAAAGTAGAAGTAGATGTTAATGGCATTCCAAATTTCTTCTTTCCGGCCGGTATACTGCCTCCAGATTTCTGGGAAGCCGCCAATGGATGGTTTGGCACATCAGTAGTTACATCTATGACATCTGCCAAGTTCTATAATAATAAAGTTGCCATCTTGGTCGATTGTCGCACTGCGATGGATTCAGTTGTCCATGGTGATGGATTGGCACAAATGGGTGGAGGGAAAAATATCGACATCCGAGTGTATAGGAATGGAGGTACAATGTAGTGGAACTATTAACATGCACATCTACGTTATGTCAGATGCTCAGATAAACATATTGAATGGAACCATTCATAGTTTTACATACTAACGATGGATACTCTTGTAGAACACATTCCATTCAATGCTTTAGTAGTTGGACCCACAAATTGTGGAAAGACGGCATTTCTCATAGAACAACTTCGTGGATCATTTCGCGGTAAGTTTGACTATGTAGTACTAATTTGTCCCACATATACCCACAACGAAACATATCGTGGATTTGCCCATAGAGATCCTCGTTTCTTTGTTATGTCACCCTCTCAGGATGCTATCAATTCTACGTTGAATATTTGTTCCAAAATTTGGAAAGGTACCAATACCCTATTGATACTTGATGATTGTGCCGCATCAAAAGATGTAAAAAGAAGGACCGACAAGCTAGTAGAATTGGCATTTTCTGCCAGACACATCGGGATTTCTGTTTGGGTACTCACTCAACAACTTACGAGTATATGCAAACCCTTCCGAGAAAATGTAGCTATAGTAGTGTCTTTCCATACCGCATCAGCTATAGATGCAAAAGTTCTATTTGATGACTATGGCGGAGTAGTAGATGCGAATGAGAGAAAGATGTTGCAATCAGAACTACGTACGAATAAATTTGCTCGTATATGTTTTTGTTTCCGTCATCCATTCGTAGTCATGTTAGAGCTACCAGCACCTAACAGTATATGTCATGGACGATAAAGAAATCGAAAGACTACTGTTAAGTGAGGATGTCGCAGGTCCTCCACCTAAGTTGGATGATGATCATCGGGAAGAATTGTCTATTTTAGCTGTGACGGGTACTACAAAGGAATATATAGGTGAAAATTTATCTCTCGGAGATATTTCTAGATTAGATGAGAAAGATGTTGAGCGATTGCATAGAAGGTACATGGCCGTTCGAGGACAACAAATAACGGAGAGTCTAGTCGATGGCGCGATGCGTCTAGCTACTCGCGTAGTTTCACACTTAGTTACTATAGACGATCAACAAGCACTCATTAAGGAACTACGAGAAGACCAACTAGTTCGCAATGAGATCAGTGTCGAGGTTGGTAGGATGTCTATAAAAGCAGGTAGATTTGTTGCTCTAGCTAGTGCCATGTTACATGTGGCTGGTCACGTTGTTATTCCGCCAAGCTATCTACATATTGAAGACATGCAGATAACTGATATATCTCAAACATCTTCAACGATATCTCAAATATCTTCAGAAATATCTCAAACATCTTCAGCAATATCTCAAATATCTCAACAAGATGGAGGAAAAGACGGATCTGATAACTGCACCTAAAAAAGAAAAAGAAAAAAAATCCAAAAAACGTAGCCGCCGGACACGCATCGACGATATTACGATTGCACATATTGGCATAGGAATAGCATTGATAGGACTTTACTATCAATACAACAACTCACAACGTACCAAGAACTGTTGTATACCGAGTGTTGTCGAACAACAAATAGCACCACCACCACCACGTGTGATGTCAGATATGGAGTGATGCAACACCATTTGAAGACTAGAACTATATTCCATATATATGTTATGTAGAAATGGCAGAGAATAAGTTGATGAAAACATTACAAGACGCTGCGATATTAACTGGTATTGCTGCTGGAATTGGGTTCGTATCGAAAAAATTAACAAAGGAGTCCATGCTTAGTGATCCTTCGTCATCAATCACAAATTACGTAAAGTGGACGGCAATATTAGCTGGTAGCATAGCTGCCAAGCAATATCTTGACGATAAAAAGATAATTCCAAAGAGTCTTTAGATGGCACTCGTCGCAATAGCAACTGCAATTGGCGGTGCCATACTAAATGCAACGGCCTTCGTAGGTGGAAGTTCATCGCCAAGGCAGTTTCTGGTGACGATTCCTCTGCTGAGAGAAAAAGACACGACCTGGCACTAGAGAAGTATAAGGCCGCATATGATATTTATATGAAAAAACGAACTCGTGTACACGACTGGTTCCAAGAACAGGCTAATTCGACGCATAATGCTTACGTAATTAGCAATGACGCAAATAAAAATCTCGAACTATACAATACTGTAAATGTGGGATTGAATCGAATAAGTCGAGAGGACATGCGCAAACCTAAATTATCTGACTACTATAAACCTTCTAATTCACAGGGTGAATTAATATACGTAGGTGAATTAATATACGTAGGTGGTGGAATGCTTGCTATTGGCTATGCCGCCAGTAAATGGCTATAGATCTACTTAAAAAAAAAGAAGAAGAAAAAAAAGAATAAGGACTAGTTGACTCGATGGGTCTTTATTCTTTTTTTCTGCTTGTTGAAGGTTAGAATACATAGATATAAATGGATGCTAAACTTGCGAATATCTTCTATGGCCCTAAGGGATACTGGAAAGGTCACGCTGCAATTGGCAAACTCTCAGTAGCATCGAAGGTATCAGAAGACTTAGCTAAGAGTTGGTTGGAGAAACAAGCTATATGGCAAATATACTTACCACCACTACGATATATACCACGACCACATTGGACTGTATCGAAACCAAATGAGGTTCATCAAGCTGATTTGATATTTTTACCTCACGATCGACCTGGACGTGGAAGGAAACTATATAAGTATGCTTTGGTGGTAATCGATGTGGCTTCTCGATATAAAGAGGCTGAGCCCTTAGCATCGAAAGATAGTGGTGAAGTTGCTACTGCATTCGAACGAATATACAAAAGAAGTCCACTCGAATGGCCAAAAACGTTACAAGTCGATCCTGGTAGAGAATTCATGGGACGTATGTCTGAAACCTTAGAACTACGTGGTACGAAAGTTCAACGAGGTGAAGCTGGCAATCATAGGGCACAAAGTTTTGTCGAACGAGCAAATAGAACATTAGCTGAGAGATTATTTGGATATCAATATGCACAAGAGATGGTACTCACATCTGAAGGATCGGATGCGCGTAGTAGAGAATGGGTATTGAGGCTTCCTGAGGTTATCAAGGCCATGAATAACGAAGTTACTCGGCTAACAGGTAAGGAGCCATCGAATTATGTTGTGTCACAGCAAGTTAACATAAAGACTCCTACATATTCTCGAACTGTTGGATTGAACGAAAAGCGACTACCATTCGACGTTTTAGTTCGATATCTCTATGCATCTGGAGAGTTGGAAGGTGGAACCAAACGAGCGACCGATCCTGTATGGAGTTTCCAGACATATATCATTTCACGTAGTGCTATATCTCCTAACCAACCAGTTCTGTACTATTTGGAAAAGGATGCACCGAATCGTGGATTCGTACGTGAAGAACTACAAGTGGTACCACCAAATACTGAACTACCTCCAAAGGGGATTCTAAGATAGCAATTCCTCAATGAAATCATATTCGTGCCCAGGCAACTCATCGATGAAATCATCTTCGTACCCAAGCAACTCATCGATGAAATCATCTGCTGTAATTATGTCTTTATGCCCATAGGCTAATGTATCTATTCCGTGTGCTGAAATCCAGCGTTTACTATCGAATGGTGATAGAGATATTTTGTCCATATGCATACCATACATTCTATGACCTTCACTTCGAAGCATATCCATACCATGGCGGAATACTTTCTTATCTAGCAAGCACTCTTTGTATTGCTCATGACGAATACGATGTTTCACAACTGCCTTTTTGGTGCCTTTAGCCTTCCTAATCTCTTCACCATCTACTTTCAATATTGAGTATAGCTTCGATCGTAGTCCAACATATTCAACTATGGGAATACCTCCACATTCGTCTTTCATTTTACCAAGTACTTTCTTGTTGGATACGTCGTACGATGGATGGTCTTTACTGTAGTTACTCGTGTCGTATAGGTGTTTGTTTTTGTCTATGTCTGCATAGATGTCTTCAGTTTCAATGTGTAGTAGTAGACTGTCAGTATCTGTATATAGTAGATTACAACGTTGCCCATACTGTTTCTTGAGCTCGTTATAGTAGAAGTCATACATCAGATGTTTTGAAAGATCTAGAATCGACATTCCAACATATACTGGACGGTTCAGTAGTAACTTACTTTTGTAATTGTGTACGGCAACTACATTGTAG
Organism: Actinernus sp. WN-2022; assembly: GCA_030867875.1. Taxonomy (NCBI): domain Eukaryota; kingdom Metazoa; phylum Cnidaria; class Anthozoa; order Actiniaria; family Actinernidae; genus Actinernus; species Actinernus sp. WN-2022. The sequence continues at coordinate 55,058,459 of JAOWCC010001634.1, forward strand.
ATCGTTGTCAAAGATCGTTGAGCGAGCATAGCTAGGTTTATTCAAGAGACGTTGTAGTCTGATTCCTTCTGAGGAGCGAATTAGTTTGATATCTACACGCTTTCGTAGATTCTCCATTGTTTTGTCAAATACACTATTGTTCATCAATTTGTAGAGTTCCTGCTCGAAAGGGCTCTTCGCTTGTTTTCGTAGTTCTGTATTCATTTGTATATATGGCTCCATCCATGGTGATTGATCGAATCGTAGTGCTCTATGGATCTTTTTCAAACGTATACTAAGAGATAGATATAGTTGTAGATTTCGGTAGTGGAGCACGTATCGTTCTTTGTCATAGAAGTTAGGTACAAGCTTTTCCACTTCAAGGATCCATTTCCTTTGTATAGCTCCTCGAATAGGTTTGACTGATACTCTGAGAACCAAGCTTTATTCACTTGCATTCTTTCAGGAGCTAACGGAGAGCTGTTGTGTGTGTCGTGAAGTTCTCGAGGATACTCAAGGTCAACTTCTAGGATGTAACCTACATCAGAATCGATTTCGTGCTGGATGATTTGTTCTTCTATTGGCATACACCACTCAAACCCTCCCGTTGGTAGATATTAACTCATAGCCCATCCGTATAGATTGTTAGCGTCAAGATAGAGTATATGGCTATTTGGATTATTAGGATCGAAATCGGGCACGTTTGGGTTGTTTGCTTTGGCACTACGCTGAGACACCATAGATATCCCACCTCGTATACCTTTCTCGATGAATAGATGCATGTCATAGTCTGTTAATAGTTCAAGCTTCACGCCAGTCTTCTTCAACAACGCATCCCACGATAGACCAGGACTTGTATAGTAGTGAGCTGGATCTAAGCCATAGTTTTGCATGCATGTCGTTCGAAAGGTCTCGAACACATCTGCAAGAAGAAGTACATCGGTTTGGAGGTAAAGGTCATGGTAGTCTCCCAATGTTTCACAACCAAATACATTCCAAACTTCTAGTGCGTGTTCGTAGTCCTCATCGGTTATGTCCTCTAGATTTAGTTTACTATAGAACGATTCTTTCGGTGGAAGGGAAGTCTCTGCGAATTTTTCCCAAGTGTCCATATACTCATACGGAAAACGCCTTTGCGACCAAGAAGGTGTGCATTAGTGAGTGTATGTGTAACGGTTGTTGGGAGACGAGACGGGTCGAGTTGCTTTATGCTACCTTCTCCACACTGTTGGCAAGTCCCAACTAGCTTCCAGTCCTCGTTAATGATAACCAGCTCAAATTCATTACATCGTTTACATTTGTTTGCGGCTGCATCTATAGTGCTACAAACCAATTTGTCAAGAGAGAATGGTAAGAATTGAAAGCTATCAATGAATCGTAGGTTACCAAGTGAGAATGATATATATTTCTCCATATTATTTGGTATACAAGAGATATCGCCATTCGTTTTGGAGATAGATTGCATCAATAGGTGAGAATCATATCCGCGTAGATTGTGGAATACGACTGGGATGATAGGTGATATACGTAATTTGAGATTACATACCTTATGTGCGGCACCTCGAAACTCACCAGTGATATGACAATGATCTCGTACTCTATCATTACCAACTAAGGGCTTCTGGCAAATATGACAAATCTTTGCATGATCGAAAGCCCGCTTATTTTTCCACGACATACATAATGGTTTGGCCACGTGGGCTTTTATCTTAGTCTCTTCATCTTGTACACATAGTAGAAATCGTTCGATAGTATCCATACCTCGATATAGTACGGGCGGTTCGCTACGACCATCGCAATGTACAACGATATAGGAAAATCCACATGGAATATGTTCTTCTGTTTTAAGTGTATTGCACTTAAGGTCTTGAGCATGTGCTTCGATTTTAGTTGTTAAGGCCTCAAAGTCTGCATAGATAACGTATGTAGCTTTTAGTTGTTTATGTATGTTCTGAAAGGATAGTTTGTTGTTATACTTGGTAGGCATTTCAATTCGAATGGCTCGATCGTTGACTCCATTACACTCGGGAATGTGCTTTGCAAGAAGATCTTTGGTAGTATATCCACAGAAGTGCTTCCTATGTTCATGCTTTGTTTGATCGAATAATAGCTTATCGAAATCCTTGATCCAACAGTAGTGTTGTCGACCGCTATTTGGGCACTCTATAAGCAATAGGTTAACTCGTGTTGAGAAAGTCTCCTTCGAGATATGATGCACGATCAAACACTTTTCCTTATGATCCCAACCATACACATTGATAGAAATCTCATTTTGCCTCTCTACACGTCTTATTTGTGAGGTTGGTGTTGGCGAATCAACTCCATCAAAGTTCAACCCATCGTCTTCTTGGTACTTCGATGTCCTTTCGGGGTTTTGTTTGATCTTACACTTTGCGGCACGTAGTGCCCAACGTAAGCAATTGTCATCATAGTTCTTTACGTTGATCACAGCTTTCTTACTCGCGATTTCTGGAGGTAGTAGTACATACGAACCTCCATGTAGTGGCTGATACCTAGCGATATTTATCCATAGAATGTTGACCCTATCTATAACCCAATTCGATCCTCGACTGATCCACTTCTCAATGACGTTATAGATCCTTGCATGTGCTTCTACTATTTCCCCACGTATCTCTTCGTTGTTGGTTAAGACGGCTTGCAAGCTACGAAAGGTGATTATATCATATATCGAACCCTCAGGTTTGTCAAGTCGTAGTGTGATGTTCAAAGCTAGTTGAAACTTAATGCTCTTGAGGGCTTGAATCACTTCCTCAAGCTTTTCGGTAGTCTGCCTACGTACACCGGCAAGAAAGGCTGCTGGGTCTGCTTCGAAATGATTACCCCTTGGAACATCCATCTTCCATCCGCGTAAATAATCCTTAATGCCGGGTACTCGAACGAATGTTAGCGTATGTTCAGCCATAGTGTAATACCTTATACTAGCCCTTTCTCTAATAGGGTATCAAAATGCAATTAAATGTAATAAGTAGTATACAAAGTGGTGGTTATGGTGCAACACTGACGTCATATTGTTGTAATATGACGTTGGTGCTGCACCAGAACCGCCACTTTGTATACTACTTGCCAATGCTTTTATTATCTGTTCTTGCAAGATCCTTCTTTTGCTTTATTATTATCTTTGCTTTACTATCATTCTTATGATCTTAATCCAAGGGTGTAACTGGGGATGGGTGTGATCAGGTTTTTATTGTGGGCTGGGTTGCTGGTGCCTATTAACCTTGTAGGGGACTTCTTGTCCTTTTGTTTCTGCACCATGCATTTTACCGGTATGCTTAATCCTTAAATAAATAAATAAATAAAAAATAAAAAAATAATCCTCCCATTTCTTCTGATAAGCCTGAACTTTCGGCACAAAATAATAAACAACGGCTGCTTGATGCTTCAGTTTCCTTACCGGCGGATACCCGCTTTAAAGTTTGCTGTGCAAACAAACATAACACCAAATAATACCAAATAAACTTTAGCATCATTCTGTAGTTTCACATTTATGGCACATCCAATTGTGTTGTTCAAGATTTCGGCTCAAATCATTGCAAATGTTTGCGGTACTAATAAAGGCAATTATTATTATTATTAAAATCTCAACTTCTTTGGAGTCTGAATTTCTCCTGCATGATTGGTGGAGTGTGTCACATGTGTACTTTGCTTTTATTACACCCATCCTGTAAAAGAAAAGTTTTCTTGAAGACAATAACCTACTTTCTGGCATTGAAATATGAACTGTTATGTATCCTTGGAAATTAACTGTTCCTCGAAACTCACAGTTTCCCCTCAAGCTTCTCAGAAACTGTTTGCTTCTTAGAACAAATAATATCCAAGGAAAAATATCAGTGTTTATAACCATCAAATATTTTTTCTCACGTGTGATTGGTTGAATGCATCACATGACCAAATATTTTCTCTCCGCAAGCAGGAAATATCAAATAAAACCCCTGTGTGCATATACATGTAAGCGTCTTTGCTGTCAGAGGATATGTGATTTAAATAATTTTTGCTTGTAGGTTATTGTTCAAAGCAATACATTTTTAGTCAGTTTTGTCAATCTCTTTTTTTTTTTTTACTGCAAGCTCCTGTATTTCCCACATTGTTTTGTTATTTTTATTCTTTACTCTGCAGACTTTGATTGGTCAGCCAGCAATGATTTCATCCTGTCTTCATCAATGGACTGCACGGCCAGAGTCTGGAACCCATCATCAGGCAGATGTCTTAGTGCTGTCAGTGATGCTCAGTCGTGTGGTGTTACAGCTTGTCGATTTCAACCCAGCAACAACAACATGTTTTTGGTATCCTGTTTAGAATTAGTTTAAAGTGTGATCTCCTGTTGATAAATAGGGCTAAAGTGAACAAGTTGCACCGTAAATTTGTTGTTGGTAAGTGGTCGGCCGACCACTTACCGACCACTTACCAACCACTTACCGACAGCTTACCAACCACTTACCGACACAATTTTACCGACCACTTACCAACCACTTACCGACCACTTACCAACCACTTACCGACCACTTACCGACCACTTACCAACCACTTACCGACCACCAACCGACCACCAACCGACCACTTACCGACCACTTACCGACAACGTATTGACGGTGCAACTTGTTCACTTTAGCCGATAAATAGTGTAAAGTGTGATCTCCTGTTGATAACTAGTGTAAAGTGTGAACTCCTGTTGATAAATGGTGTGATCTCCTGTTGATAACTAGTGTAAAGTGTGATCTCCTGTTGATAAATGGTGTAAAGTGTGATCTCCTGTTGATAAATGGTGTGATCTCTTGTTGATAACTAGTGTAAAGTGTGATCTCCTGTTGATACATGTAACTAGTGTAATGTGTAGGAACTGTGGAACCTCGGAACTTGTTTTTAAGATGGTTAGGATAAGTTTTATGGTTCAGGTTAGGGCTTGGTTTGAGGTCCCCTATCTGTTACTTTCTGCTGCTAATAGCCAGTTTTTGGAGGTTATAGATCAAATTAAGCTTTTAGATCTCACCATTGACAGTACTGCTTGTAACAAGGTTAATGCTTAAGTTGCCTCGTTAAGGCGGCTTAGGAAATTTATTCTTACTGATGCAATGGTCAAAGTCTATAAGGCCTTAATTTTACCACACCTGGAATATTGCGCTTCAGTCCTGGTAAGGCTGTCTCCTGGCCTGTCTAACAAGCTAGAGATTACCAACCAGTATGCAATTAGGACACTACTTTAATAACGTAGATAAAACTACACCACATGAGAGCTTACTTAATCATGTAGATTTAAATACTCTTGAGCATAGACGTTACACACAAGCTAGAGTCTTACTATATAAGTGTATCCAAAAGACAAGAAATGGAGCGAATAGTAAGACGACTCCTTCCCTCCGCTAGTCTGGGAGCCCACCTTAGGCAAGCGTGAGTACTCCCTCAGCCTTCCGAACCAGGGTTACGGTGAAGACTGGACTTGGCAGACTGCGCAGAGGAAACCACCATATGGTTCAACGGGCAGAAAGGCAACGACAGCAAGCACTGTGGAGTGCTTAGGGCGCAATGTGACAGACACACTGCTGGCCATCCACTGCATCCTGTTCTATCTCCAGCCGTCTTAACTATGTCTTGCCGCTGTATCCAGATGAATCCGGACGAGAGAGTGAGGCTGACAATGCGCAACTCTCCCTCACTATAATCCAATTTAAGCGCAAGTCACCCCCCCCCCCCCCCCCAACCCAAAAGTCCTGTGGCGATGGGCGAGCGATGAAGCAGCAGGTGTGGATACACTAGAAGCTGTAGACGCAGACCTACACTCAGGCGGCTCAGGCCATAGGGTCGCTTTCTTGCCGATCGAAGCAGCAGCGGAAATCGACAGCCCCCTGAGCGACTGAGCAGCCCTCTTTAGGAATGCACTGCTCACCTCCATGTCACGAGGAAGGGGCTAGAAAAGGTGCCCTAAACATTGTCTGCTTCACAACCCTCCTGGCCAGTTAACCGCGACTGGCGGGAATCCCACTATTGCGGTCGAAAACAGAATCAGAAAAGAAAACCAAAGCATATGCCACTCATTGTTGGCTCCTGGAATGTAAGGACGCTGATGGACAACCCAAATGCAGACAGACCCGAGAGGAGAACTGCACTTGTGGCAAGAGAACTTGAAAAGTACAACATTGACATTGCTGCACTTTCCGAAACAAGATTAGCGAATGAGGGTCAGCTCACTGAATCGGGTGGTGGTTACACCATCTTCTGGAGTGGGCGTAGTGAGGAAGAACGGCGTAAGGCAGGAGTTGGCTTTGCGATAAAAAACCACCTCGTCTCAAAGTTATCCAGCCTCCCCAAAGGCATGAACGACCGCCTTATGACACTGCAGCTCCTCTTGAGGTTTAACCGTACCGTCACAATGGTTAGTGCTTATGCACCAACGATGACCAATCCCGACGATGCCAAAGACAAGTTCTACGAAGAACTCGATGGCCCTCATTGCAGCCGTCCCCAAGTCTAACAAATTACTTGTCTTAGGTGATTTCAACGCTCGTGTTGGTCAAGACCACACGACCTGGGAAAACACAGTAGGTCATCACGGTGTGGGTAACTGCAACAGCAACAGCCTGCTCCTGCTGAAAATCTGTGCCATCAATGAACTGCTCATAACTAACACAGTGTTCCGCCTACCGAATCGCAACAAAACTTCCTGGATGCACCCACGTTCTAAGCACTGGCACCTTATTGACTATGTCTTTACCAAACAACGGGACAGGCAAGATATCAGAGTAACTAAATCCATGCGTGGTGCTGATTGCTGGACGGACCACCGACTTATCGTCTCAAAACTTAACATCTGCATCCAGCCAAAGAGGCGTCTCCAGGGTAAAAAGACCACCAAGAGGCTTAATGTCTCCAACCTGAAGTCAAGTGTTACTGCCACCCAACTGGCAAACGAGCTCGATGCCTAGCTTGCGGACTTCCATCCCGCTGGGGTTGTTGTAAATGACTGGGAGACATTTAGAGACTGTTTATTCAACATCGTATGAGATTCTTGGTGCCAGAACTAAGAAGAACCAGGATTGGTTTGATGAGCACGATGAAGAAATAAAGACTTATCTTCAAGAAAAGCAGCGCCTTCACAGGGCCTATATCAATGACCCCACCTCCACCTCAAAGAAAACAGCTTTCAACAACATCCGCCGAACTGTCCAGGCTAAGCTGAGACAAATGCAAGATTCAAGGTTGGCCAGGAAAGCTGATGAGATTCAATCATTTGACGACAGACACGACTCTATGGTTCTATGCTGCACTAAAGGCTATATATGGACCACTGTCGTCGGGCACCTCACCACTCTTGAGTGCAGATGGCACAACGCTCATCAGAGATAAAGATAAGATCCTCGAAAGATGGGCTGAACATTTCCAAGCTGTGCTAAACAGACCATCTAACATCAATGATGGTGCAATTGATCTCACTGAACAGGTCGAAATCAACCACGAGATGGACCTTCCTCCTGAGGAGCATGAAGTCAAGAAAGCCATACAACAGCTGGCCGCAGGCAAAGCCCCTGGATCCGATGACATCTCAGCGGAGATTTTCAAGACAGGAGGCCCCACCATCACCAAGAAGGTCACATAACTATTTTGTTCATTCTGGGAGAGGCGTCTTATTCCACAAGAACTAAAGGATGCATCTATTCTCCACCTGTTCAAAAGAAAAGGTCATCGTAAAGTGTGTGATAACCATAGAGGCATCTCCCTGCTTGTCATAGCTGGCAAGATACTCGCCAGAGTAATGTTTAATCAGCTTAACTGTCACCTTGAGCGAGGCCACCACCCTGACATGATCTTTGCTGCACAACAGTTGCAGCCAGCTCTACACAACATTTGTGGACCTCACGAAAGCCAGCTCTACACAACATTTGTGGACCTCACGAAAGCATTCGACACCGTTAGTAGAGACGGTCTTTGGAAGATCATGGCTAAATTTGGCTGCCCGGAAACATTCATCACCATGGTTAGGCAGTTTCATGATGGTATGACAGCCAAAGTGCTTGATGATGGTGAATGCTCTGACCCATTCCCTGTAACGAATGGGGTTAAGCAAGGATGTGTTTTAGCACCTACCCTGTTCAGTATGGTGTTTGCAGCCATGCTATCCGATGCATTCCAAGTTAGTGATCCTGGAATCCACATCAGGTGCAGAACCGATGGAAAGCTGTTTAACCTTCGCCGACTTAAAGCCATCACCATGGTCAAGGAGATAGTACTGAGAGACTTCTTGTTTGCTGATGACTGTGCCCTTAACACCCACCACCCACATAGAGCCAGAAATGCAGACCACGATGGCCAACTTCTCGTCAGCTTGTGACAACCTTGGCCTCACAATCAGCACAAAAAAGACTGGTCATGTTACAGCCGGCACCCAATCAGCCCTATGTCGAACCATCAATTTCCGTGAATGGACAGAAGCTCAAGGCTGTTCACAAGTTTACTTACCTTGGCAGTACACTGTCCAAGGACGTTGTCATAGACGAGGAGGTAAACTGTAGACTAGGAAAGGCCAGTGCGAGTTTTGGAAGACTCCGCACAATTGTCTGGGATAGAAGAGGTATCAGCACCACAACCAAGATCGAGGTCTATCGTGCAGTTGTTCTGACCACCCTGCTATACGGGTGTGAAACTTGGACCGTGTACAGCAGGCACGCACGGAAGCTGAACCACTTTCACCTAAACTGCCTGCGCAACATCTTGAAGATAACATGGCAGGACAAAATCCCGGACACAGAAGTCCTCACCTCTGTTAAGTTGCCCTCAATTCATACCCTGCTGAAGAAACACCAGACTAGATGGGATTGGTCATCGTTGGTGGATAAGCACTAACCATTGTGAGGGTACGGTTAAATGCATACCCAAACAGTTGTTGTATGGCGAACTGAGTTCTGGCAAGCGTTCACATGGTGGCCAGCGCAAACGCTTCAACGATACACTGAATACCTCTCTGAAGTCCTTTAGCATCAACACAGCAACATGGGAGCAAACCGCCCAAGATCTCCCAACTTGGCGTGGGCTCATTAGTCTGGGAGCCACACAGGCTGAAGAGAAACGCAAAGTTGATGCAGAGGAAAAGCGACGCCTGCGAAAAGAGCGTGCAGTCAGCAGTGTTACCTCTGCAACTTCTCATCACACCTGCCCAACTTGTGGGAGACTGTTCAGTGCTCGGATAGGCCTCATTAGCGATCTACGGAAGCACGACAGATGAAACCAACCTTTAGGGGTGTCAGTGGTTATTATCGGCACACATCCATAAGACAGCTCCAACTTACGCCTACAGCCTTAGGAGTAATTACATACTTCGCAGCCTTATAGTACCAGGTTCCTGCATATAGTTCCTTTTCCAATGTTGCTACCAGGCTGATCTGGAACAACCTTCCTGATGACACAAGAATCATCTCATCACAGGCAGCCTTTAATTCTAGGTTATAACAACTTACTTTGTCCCCCAATATTATTTAATTGTGCTTGTCACTTCTGTACAAGCTGACTAGTTACACTTTTCTTCTAGTTTAGCTTCTTAGATTATCCCCTTATGGGAAAATTATTTATATAATGCAATATAATAGTGACCGAACACAGGAAAACATACATTAATAACGCTCCAAGTCGTTAGCTTCCCGTTCAAACGGCTTGTAAAGTCGTTTAGCTCATCAACTAAAGCGTTAGAAAATTTTCCTTGTCCGTTCAAACGAGTTGAGAAGTCGTTAGCTCAGCAAGAGAACTCGTTTAAACGGCTTGGCAACTCGTTAGAATTTTTTCGCTACCCGTTTAAAACGACTTGGAAAGTCGTTAGGAATTTCACTACCCATTTAAACGACTTGGAAAGTCGTTTAATAGCTAAAACATTATAAGCCGTTTTGTTAGTCTAAAGGTTTTTGCGTTTTTCTCTACGTACGTAAAACGTACGTAACGTCAAAAACTAGCGTTTAGAAAAAAATCAATGTCGGGGGTAAAACACTCGTTCCAAGCTTTCATTGTGCCTTTTTTGCCTTCGATCGCGCAAATCACGTCAATCGCGCACTTTTTCCATCGCGGCAATCGTGCACTTTTTCCATCGCGCAAATCGTGCAAATCGCGCCCTTCGCGCCCGAGTTAGTAGATTATAATCGTAGGCTGATATGTCTATAAAATACAAACAGTAAATACAAAATGTTCACCTTAAAACATAGCGGCTTTTTTGCTTGTATTTTATAAACTCCCAAGTACAGCTCTTGCGAAATAAAGCCGGTAAAATCAACCCCCGTTTTGTATCAAACTTTTCTCATTTGTGGTGCTGCATGATACTTCCAAAACGTCTTTGTTTCCAAAGAAAAGAAAACTAAAGAAACTAAGCTCAATTTACATAAAGACTGCGAGCCCATTCGACCCCCGTGGGGATTCTTCAAAGTTGGAAGTTGTAAACAACTCAATTAAGTCTTGTGACATCACAGACAATTTAGATTGGCACGTGCAAAAGATCAACTCGAGTTACCACATAATATTTCTTGGTTTCTAATTTGCTGGAGTTTAACTTGAATTGAAGGTCATCGCATTATGAATTAAGACAGTCGATCTATGCTCATTTTAAGGCTGATTTCCATCGGATCACTAAGATAACAACATTTGCATAAAGCAAAAAAAGTTTTTTTGACAAAGCCGAAAGAGACAAGCTATTAAACAACATTCATTTGTTGAATATACATTTAAGTCATAATCTTGTCATTCAACAGTACACTCAAATTTAAGTGATACTATGAATAGTTTCGTATTGATGTAAATATATTAATTGGCAAAGTGTAGCAAAAAGTGCCAAAAAAGCAAAAAGTGCGCGATGCCAAAAGTGCCAAAAATGCAAAAAGTGCGCGATCTACCCGATTTGCAAAATGGAGACTGTGCACGATTTGCGTGATGAAAATGCACTCTAAAATTGAGAGGTTTTGTTACGCGGTTTCACGTTTTTTGTGTTGAGAACGGTTGATACTTTTATTCTCAGCGCCACGTTCTTCCCTCTTTCGAAGATAAAGATCCACATTCGAGAAACTACATAAAGGACGAGCGCGTGTTGGGCTTTGGAAGCCAGTCTAGCCACAAACTTAACCAGGGTTCCGCAAGGTAACCCGTTCCCGTTCAAGCGGTTTTTTCCCTAAGCATTTAAACGACTTTTGCAACCGTTTAAACGACTTGGAAAGTCGTTAGGAATATTTTATTACCCGTTTAAACGACTTGAAGCAAAGCGTTTAAACGATTTGGCAAGTCGTTTGAATTTTCTCCTTGCCCGTTTAACGACCTTGTAAAGTCGTTTAAACGGCTTTAAAACCATTAGCAAGCCGTTTACATTTGCTCGTTTAACGCTTTCCCGTTAATGTATGTTTTCCCGTGTTCGGTCACGACTTAGTTCCTCATTACTATATTAACTTATGTGTGATCCTATAATTTATTATCGGTGTCTATCTTCATATTTTATTCATCTTAAGAACGTAACTTATGCACGTACACATTTAAACGAGCCTATCGCTCATCCTGTTTAAATAAACTACTACTACTACTACTAGGTCTAATGAGTAATTCCTGTCTTTAGAAGCATATCTGAAAATGTCTAATATGGTATGTAAGAAATCCAGATCGCACTTTGTTGCTATCAGTTCAATATGATCTTTGACCAGCTTGACTCCCATAGACTGGAAATCAGAAAGGACACATCAGTGTTTTTAACACCTCAACTGGAAAAGGCATCAAGGTACAACGTTAGATCTACAGTATATGTACAATGTGTGCATTTCTCCTGTGCGAGCATGCTTTATTTGAGGTAAATGTAGTAGCTGATACCCACAAAAATGGTTATATAGTAAATGAAAGCGATCAAGGTAAAACTGTCCGATGATACCCAGGATCACATACAAAATAATGTACCTCATATTCCAGAAACTTTGTTGTTGCCTTCGCCAATAACTGCTTACATCAGCTTCCACTAATCTAAACTTCTTTAGCAGTGTCTGTGACCGATATATTAAATGTACTTATAGAGTGAGATCCGTAACCTCGCATCGACAGCTTGCATAAATTCGTTCGCAAACACGTGCACGTGTGTAAAATATACAGAAAGTGCATGTCATTGCACTGCGTTGCATAATCTGGCTTTTACGTCGGTATTGGCGATGACTCTATTAACACCGAACATCTGCCACATGGTTTATACAGCGGAATTCGACAAATATATCCTATGATGAGCGATCAGATTACGGTTGAGGCTACAGTAACTATTGCACCATCGTGCGTGCACCACGATATGGGCTCGCTCACTCACTCACTAAGATGTTAGCAGCATGGAATGCTTGGAATGTCAATTATTAAGACAATAGCAATCGATATTTCATTTAATTGATAATTGAAGATCGATGTTGAACATTAATTGCTGTTGAAATTGGCGTTGATCAAGGCCTCATCGTCCCCTAGCCTCTTAATAGGCCTTTTGCAGGAAACTGTCACGTGCTGACTTTGTTCACGAATGAAATGAGCGTTGCCATGGATGCTGGACGGCAAGCTATCTTTAGAAACGCTGTTCTAGAAAGATCGACAATCGATTGTAGGTGGAAAATATAGTTTACAAACAGGTTTTGCTAATAACACTCCCAATCTCGTACATACATTGTATGCATTTAAATAAACGAAGTCAGATTTTTTTGCTGTCCAGTACAACCACGTGACTGTATTTCTGCAAAAGGCCCATTGCAACTGACACAAAAGTGTCAGTTGCAGGGCATGTTTTCAAATCAGAGGAAAATAACTTGTGGTATTCCTCATAGATCCATTCTTGGCCCTCTCCTGTTTATTATTTTATTTTATTACGATTTGCCAAATTGTTTAAAGCACACGACATCTAGAATGTTCGCTGATGACACTAGCTTGACAGCTTTTGGTGAAACACTAAATGAAACAGAAGAGAGAATAAACGAGGACCTGATAAATGTTAGAAATTGGCTGTCTGCTAACAAACTCAGCTTAAATATAGCCAAAACCGAGTATGTCTTGATTACCTCAAAACATAAGATAAATAACGTAGATGTCCAACCAAGAGTTACCATTCATAATCAACCTGTTAATAGAGTAACGAACTATAAAGTACTTGGAGTACAAATTGACGAATCTCTAACATGGGAGAAACACATTAAGTACATTGCAAGTAAAATTTCGACTGGAATTGGGGCTATTAGAAAACTCAGAGAATTTGTCGACCGAGACACTCTTGTATTATCGAGACACTCTTGTATTGGTCTACAATGCTCTAATTCAGCCTCAATTTGACTATTGTTGCGAGGTTTGGGATTCGTTGGGTAAAGGTCTAAATGAACGTCTCCAGAAACTTCAAAACAGGTCGGCCAGAGTCATCATGAATTTCAGAAATGAAGCTGGCCAATCAAGTTTGGCTCTAAAACGCACTTGGGTGGACATCTTTAGACAAGCGTAGGTCACAAATGAAGGCCAGACTCATGTACAAAACGATTCACAAATTAATTCCCCAAAGACTGTGTAATATGTTTCAAAATTTAAACTCAAAAACTGATTACAAACTAAGGGGATCCTCAACTAAGCTTTTTATTCCTAGACCAACATTGTGTAGAACAAAAAAACAAAAAAAAGAGCTTTAGCTATAGCGGAGCTCAAATATGGAATAAGGTACCAGAGGGCATAAGGGGTTCAAACACATATGAATCGTTTTGCAACAAACTTTCCTTCTCAGGCTTTACTTTTAGAAGTTAGTAAACTAGTTATTGTGCATAGAAATATATATATATTTTAAATGATTGTGTATTATGTTATTTTTATTTTTTATATTACCACATAGATTACTTTATCAATTATGTATATTAGCTTAGGATAAGTATTAGTAATTATAATCAGATATTGAGATGTTTATAATTATAATGCACACCTCTCTTGGAAACCAGCTTTTAAGTTGAACGAGGCCAACGTGTTTAAATATAGTTAGATCATCATCATTGATCCTATTTCTTGATCCAATCAAGGTTATATTCAGTTTTTGCTATATTTAGGCTCAGTTTGTTTGCTGCAAGCCATTACTTGATGCTATTTAAATAATGGTTCAGCCCCACTTTGATTTCATTGAGCGTTTTTCCAACGGCCGTTATACTTGTGTCAACAGCAAATAGCCTAGGAGTAGTAAATTTTAAACAGTCCGGCAGGTCGTTTATATAGATCAAGAAGAAAAGTGGGCCTAAAATAGAACCCGTGGTACTCCACAACTTACTTTTCTTCGACCTGAGGACTTACCATTTACTTGACACATTTGTCTACGGTACCCTAGGTATGAGCAAAGTAATTTGAGGGCATCATCCTTGATACCGCAAGCCATGAGTTTACCCAACAAAATGTCATGGTTTACGGTATCAAATACCTTTTTAAGGTCAAGGAAAACAACCAGGTTGTAAAGGCCTCGGTCCATGTTAAAGTACCACTCATTGGTACATTTTTACATATTTTTGTTTACATTGTTTTTTTATTCACGATTTTTTTTTATATATGAGTAACAAAGTAACAATAGTAATACTGACTACAATACAAAGCGGCCTAGCGGTGTGATTTGTAGAGGAATATTATTGACAGGAGAAAGTAATAATTAAGGTATTTGAATAGTTACAATAGATTTCTTATACAGAGAAATTAACTAACTAGAATTAACAATTGATTTGACTAAGAATATTGTGCTAAATACAACGAACAGTTACTATTAGTTACAAGTTAAATAAGTGGAAGCTTAGGCAATTATGGCGAGGAGGCCTCTGGAAACCACAGGGCTTATAGAGTAGAGACCTCCTCATAAGATTCATATAATAAAATGAGTTAGCAATTGCGAACAACAATGTAATTAAAGATAATTAGAGATGTGAAGGTGTAAAGAATGAAGTTTCATTTGTTAGTAGCAATGAGGTGGAAAAAGTTTTTTTTAAATTCCGGTAGTGTTAAAGACTTAGTTATTGAGAGGGGCAGAGAGTTCCATATTTTTGGTCCTTGATGAAGAATAGTAAATTGTTTGATATTAGTATGACAAGAGTGTGATCGATAATTAGTTGCAATTCTGGTACTATAACTGTGTATCTGATCATTTCTAGGAAATAAGTTTGAGAATAGAGAGGGAAGTAGTTGATTATGATAGGAGAACATAAATTTAGCATTGTTGAAACTGTTCAAGGTAAAAATGTCTAGTATTTTTAAGCTGTCAAAAATTGGTGCAGTATGGGCACGATAATCGGCAGAGGCTAGAATTCGTACAGCACGCTTTTGAAGAAGAAGTACTCTGTTTAAGTTTGAGGGATATGTGTTTGACCAGACAATATTACAGTAGGAGAGGTATGGGTAAACTAATGTATAGTAAAGAGATAATTTAGATTTAGAAGACAGATAAAATCGAGATCTGTAAATAATACCTATAGATTTGGACATTTTCTTACAAACATGGCTTATTTGAGTTTTCCAGGTGAAGTTTTCATCAATAAATACTCCTAGGAATTTAGTAACTTGCTTTTGTTCTAGCTGGTGGTAATTAAATAGGAGGGGAACATTGCACGAAATGTGCTTTTGTCTAGGTTTGAAAATGATATAATTGGTTTTCTTTATATTGACAGTAAGTTTATTTGTTTTTAACCAGTCATCTATCTGTTTTAGTTCTCTATTTAAAAAGGATATCAATAGATTAGGATCTTGTGTCATCCGCAAAGAGTAGAGAGCCAATTAACTTGGAGGCGTTAGGAAGTCTAGCAGTGCAGACGCATTCGAGTGAAAGCGTCTGAAGCCAAATTGATGATCAGATAACAGATTCTCTGCATTGAAATAATCTATTAAGTGTTCATATAATATTTTGTCATAAATCTTACTTATTACTGGGAGGATCGAGATTGGTCTATAATTATCGAGCATGTTACGAGGACCTTTTTTATGAAGAGGAATTACCCTGGCTCTCTTCCATTTCAATGGAAAGGTCTGTGATGTAATTGATGTATTAATTATTTCCGTAACAGACTTTGAGATAACAGGTGCAGCTAGCTTTAGAATTTTGTTGAGATGTTATCAAAGCCAGTGGAAAGCCAGTGGCTTTAGACACGGACAACGAGCTAATCAACCTATAAACGTTTGAGATAGCTATAGGATTCAAATTGAAATTACTCTGAACATTCGTTACAAAGTAAGTGTAACTGCAACCTGCATTGTTAATAGTGTCTGCGAGTGTCTGGCCTACGTTAATAAATGTTCATTAAAACGTTGGGCAATTTTATCTGAGGACGTAATAGAACAGTCGTTCACTTTAATTTCGTTAATACCGCTTTCTTGTTGTTTGCGGCCAAGGATATCGTTTATAGTTGTCCAAGCCCTTTTTGGGGCCCTTTTGTAAGTGGTCGTCCCAATATTGTTCACAGTACTAAGCCAAAAATATTGCAACTTTCGAGGTCTTGAAAAGATGTGGATGCATGAGCAGAATGCAAGTGCATTCATAAACTTTTCTAGACCTCAAAAGTGCATTATTTTAGAGGACATATGAAAACAATATTATATTTGTTTTATTATATCAAATTCGATCCACATGAAAATAAATGATCAAGCATTCATAACAAAATCATGCACGCTAATTATTTTAGCCAATAAAATCACATGTTCCTACAATTGGAGACAGGTTTAGTTCTTTTCGTCTTCCTCTCCTCCCTCAATTGTTGGGACTCTTGAAGGCCCAATACTTCTACCCAACATTGAGAAGGGAAAAGACGAAAGTGTACCATCAATAGTGTCACGGATTGTAGGATGCTTCCATAATTTATATTATAAAATTTACTTATTAATATTATTATTTTATTATATATTAAAGTGCCTCTAACCCTTCTTGACATTTTTTCTACTTATGAATCTGTGAAAGGTTTTGAGTACTTCTGCGAATTAATGCATTATCCTGCATTATCCTCCATGGCGCCTTTCTATCACAACAACATCGATTTATAGAAAATATACATAGTTTGTGAGTTGTTAGTAAAGAACAAAGTCATTTTAGACAAAATCCTGAATATTTATTCAAATTATTGCAAAGTCGAATTAATTATATGACGTCAACCCCAGCGAATCGTCCCAGGCTTTTACTTACGCGGTCATTGGTCAGGAAAGGTAAATTTTTCAGCATTTCAAACAAACGTAGAACATAAATGTAGAGTATTATCTGTAAACCAAAAAAGTATTCGCAGAAGTACTCAAAACCTTTCACAGGTTCATAAATAGAAAAATGTCAAGAAGGGTTAGAGGCACTTTAAGATTGATCATTATCTATTGGAATGCTGGAAATATTTTATGTTCATTCTTGTTTTCAGGGGGGTACAGGAAAAGTGTCATCTGGTGTGTGCAGCATGGAGTTTGAGTCATCAGGGATAGTACTGTGGGTAGGGGATGAAAAGGTACAGTAAATCTGCTATATTAAGTGTTTTTTTTTGTGTGAAGCATGTACATTTTACATCATGGAGTTTGAGTCATCAGGGATAGTACTGTGGGTAGGGGATGAAAAGGTACAGTAAATCTGCTATATTAAGTGTTTTTTTGTGTGTGAAGCATGTACATTTTACATCATGGAGTTTGAGTCATCAGAGATAGTACTGTGGGTAGGGGATGAAAAGGTACAGTAAGTCTGCTATATTAAGTGTTTTTTTTTTGTGAAGCATGTACATTTTACATCATGGAGTTTGAGTCATCAGGGATAGTACTGTGGGTAGGGGATGAAAAGGTACAGTAAGTCTGCTATATTAAGTGTTTTTTTTTTGTGAAGCATGTACATTTTACATCATGGAGTTTGAGTCATCAGGGATAGTACTGTGGGTAGGGGATGAAAAGGTACAGTAAGTCTGCTATATTAAGTGTTTTTTTTTTGTGAAGCATGTACATTTTACATCATAGAGTTTGAGTCATCAGGGATAGTACTGTGGGTAGGGGATGAAAAGGTACGGTAAGTCTGCTATATTAAGTGTTTTTTTTTGTGAAGCATGTACATTTTACATCATGGAGTTTGAGTCATCAGGGATAGTACTGTGGGTAGGGGATGAAAAGGTACGGTAAGTCTGCTATATTAAGTGTTTTTTGTGTGTGAAGCATGTACATTTTACATCATAGAGTTTGAGTCATCAGGGATAGTACTGTGGGTAGGGGATGAAAAGGTACAGTAAGTCTGCTATATTAAGTGTTTTTTTTTTGTGAAGCATGTACATTTTACATCATGGAGTTTGAGTCATCAGGGATAGTACTGTGGGTAGGGGATGAAAAGGTACAGTAAGTCTGCTATATTAAGTGTTTTTTTTTTGTGAAGCATGTACATTTTACATCATAGAGTTTGAGTCATCAGGGATAGTACTGTGGGTAGGGGATGAAAAGGTACGGTAAGTCTGCTATATTAAGTGTTTTTTTTTTGTGAAGCATGTACATTTTACATCATGGAGTTTGAGTCATCAGGGATAGTACTGTGGGTAGGGGATGAAAAGGTACGGTAAGTCTGCTATATTAAGTGTTTTTTGTGTGTGAAGCATGTACATTTTACATCATAGAGTTTGAGTCATCAGGGATAGTACTGTGGGTAGGGGATAAAAAGGTACAGTAAGTCTGCTATATTAAGTGTTTTTTTTTTGTGAAGCATGTACATTTTACATCATAGAGTTTGAGTCATCAGGGATAGTACTGTGGGTAGGGGATGAAAAGGTACGGTAAGTCTGCTATATTTTTTGTGTGAAGCATGTACATTTTACATCATGGAGTTTGAGTCATCAGGGATAGTACTGTGGATAGGGGATGAAAAGGTACGGTAAGTCTGCTATATTAAGTGTTTTTTTGCGAAACATGTACATTTTACATCATGGAGTTTGAGTCATCAGGGATAGTACTGTGGGTAGGGGATGAAAAGGTACAGTAAGTCTGCTATATTAAGTGTTTTTTTGTGAAGCATGTACATTTTACATCATGGAGTTTGAGTCATCAGGGATAGTACTGTGGGTAGGGGATGAAAAGGTACGGTAAGTCTGCTATATTAAGTGTTTTTTTGTGAAGCATGTACATTTTACATCATGGAGTTTGAGTCATCAGGGATAGTACTGTGGGTAGGGGATGAAAAGGTACAGTAAATCTGCTATATTAAGTGTTTTTTTGTGTGTGAAGCATGTACATTTTACATCATGGAGTTTGAGTCATCAGAGATAGTACTGTGGGTAGGGGATGAAAAGGTACAGTAAGTCTGCTATATTAAGTGTTTTTTTTTTGTGAAGCATCTACATTTTACATCATGGAGTTTGAGTCATCAGGGATAGTACTGTGGGTAGGGGATGAAAAGGTACAGTAAGTCTGCTATATTAAGTGTTTTTTTTTTGTGAAGCATGTACATTTTACATCATGGAGTTTGAGTCATCAGGGATAGTACTGTGGGTAGGGGATGAAAAGGTACAGTAAGTCTGCTATATTAAGTGTTTTTTTTTTGTGAAGCATGTACATTTTACATCATAGAGTTTGAGTCATCAGGGATAGTACTGTGGGTAGGGGATGAAAAGGTACGGTAAGTCTGCTATATTAAGTGTTTTTTTTTTGTGAAGCATGTACATTTTACATCATGGAGTTTGAGTCATCAGGGATAGTACTGTGGGTAGGGGATGAAAAGGTACGGTAAGTCTGCTATATTAAGTGTTTTTTGTGTGTGAAGCATGTACATTTTACATCATAGAGTTTGAGTCATCAGGGATAGTACTGTGGGTAGGGGATGAAAAGGTACAGTAAGTCTGCTATATTAAGTGTTTTTTTTTTGTGAAGCATGTACATTTTACATCATGGAGTTTGAGTCATCAGGGATAGTACTGTGGGTAGGGGATGAAAAGGTACAGTAAGTCTGCTATATTAAGTTTTTTTTTTTTGTGAAGCATGTACATTTTACATCATAGAGTTTGAGTCATCAGGGATAGTACTGTGGGTAGGGGATGAAAAGGTACGGTAAGTCTGCTATATTAAGTTTTTTTTGTTTGTGAAGCATGTACATTTTACATCATGGAGTTTGAGTCATCAGGGATAGTACTGTGGGTAGGGGATGAAAAGGTACGGTAAGTCTGCTATATTAAGTGTTTTTTGTGTGTGAAGCATGTACATTTTACATCATAGAGTTTGAGTCATCAGGGATAGTACTGTGGGTAGGGGATAAAAAGGTACAGTAAGTCTGCTATGTTAAGTGTTTTTTTTTTGTGAAGCATGTACATTTTACATCATAGAGTTTGAGTCATCAGGGATAGTACTGTGGGTAGGGGATGAAAAGGTACGGTAAGTCTGCTATATTAAGTGTTTTTTTTTTGTGAAGCATGTACATTTTACATCATGGAGTTTGAGTCATCAGGGATAGTACTGTGGGTAGGGGATGAAAAGGTACGGTAAGTCTGCTATATTAAGTGTTTTTTGTGTGTGAAGCATGTACATTTTACATCATAGAGTTTGAGTCATCAGGGATAGTACTGTGGGTAGGGGATAAAAAGGTACAGTAAGTCTGCTATATTAAGTGTTTTTTTTTTGTGAAGCATGTACATTTTACATCATAGAGTTTGAGTCATCAGGGATAGTACTGTGGGTAGGGGATGAAAAGGTACGGTAAGTCTGCTATATTTTTTGTGTGAAGCATGTACATTTTACATCATGGAGTTTGAGTCATCAGGGATAGTACTGTGGATAGGGGATGAAAAGGTACGGTAAGTCTGCTATGTTAAGTGTTTTTTTGCGAAGCATGTACATTTTACATCATGGAGTTTGAGTCATCAGGGATAGTACTGTGGGTAGGGGATGAAAAGGTACAGTAAGTCTGCTATATTAAGTGTTTTTTTGTGAAGCATGTACATTTTACATCATGGAGTTTGAGTCATCAGGGATAGTACTGTGGGTAGGGGATGAAAAGGTACGGTAAGTCTGCTATATTAAGTGTTTTTTTGTGAAGCATGTACATTTTACATCATGGAGTTTGAGTCATCAGGGATAGTACTGTGGGTAGGGGATGAAAAGGTACAGTAAATCTGCTATATTAAGTGTTTTTTTGTGTGTGAAGCATGTACATTTTACATCATGGAGTTTGAGTCATCAGAGATAGTACTGTGGGTAGGGGATGAAAAGGTACAGTAAGTCTGCTATATTAAGTGTTTTTTTTTTGTGAAGCATGTACATTTTACATCATGGAGTTTGAGTCATCAGGGATAGTACTGTGGGTAGGGGATGAAAAGGTACAGTAAGTCTGCTATATTAAGTGTTTTTTTTTTGTGAAGCATGTACATTTTACATCATGGAGTTTGAGTCATCAGGGATAGTACTGTGGGTAGGGGATGAAAAGGTACAGTAAGTCTGCTATATTAAGTGTTTTTTTTTTGTGAAGCATGTACATTTTACATCATAGAGTTTGAGTCATCAGGGATAGTACTGTGGGTAGGGGATGAAAAGGTACGGTAAGTCTGCTATATTAAGTGTTTTTTTTTTGTGAAGCATGTACATTTTACATCATGGAGTTTGAGTCATCAGGGATAGTACTGTGGGTAGGGGATGAAAAGGTACGGTAAGTCTGCTATATTAAGTGTTTTTTGTGTGTGAAGCATGTACATTTTACATCATAGAGTTTGAGTCATCAGGGATAGTACTGTGGGTAGGGGATGAAAAGGTACAGTAAGTCTGCTATATTAAGTGTTTTTTTTTTGTGAAGCATGTACATTTTACATCATGGAGTTTGAGTCATCAGGGATAGTACTGTGGGTAGGGGATGAAAAGGTACAGTAAGTCTGCTATATTAAGTGTTTTTTTTTTGTGAAGCATGTACATTTTACATCATAGAGTTTGAGTCATCAGGGATAGTACTGTGGGTAGGGGATGAAAAGGTACGGTAAGTCTGCTTTATTAAGTGTTTTTTTTTTGTGAAGCATGTACATTTTACATCATGGAGTTTGAGTCATCAGGGATAGTACTGTGGGTAGGGGATGAAAAGGTACGGTAAGTCTGCTATATTAAGTGTTTTTTGTGTGTGAAGCATGTACATTTTACATCATAGAGTTTGAGTCATCAGGGATAGTACTGTGGGTAGGGGATGAAAAGGTACAGTAAGTCTGCTATATTAAGTGTTTTTTTTTTGTGAAGCATGTACATTTTACATCATGGAGTTTGAGTCATCAGGGATAGTACTGTGGGTAGGGGATGAAAAGGTACAGTAAGTCTGCTATATTAAGTTTTTTTTTTTTGTGAAGCATGTACATTTTACATCATAGAGTTTGAGTCATCAGGGATAGTACTGTGGGTAGGGGATGAAAAGGTACGGTAAGTCTGCTATATTAAGTTTTTTTTTTTTGTGAAGCATGTACATTTTACATCATGGAGTTTGAGTCATCAGGGATAGTACTGTGGGTAGGGGATGAAAAGGTACGGTAAGTCTGCTATATTAAGTGTTTTTTGTGTGTGAAGCATGTACATTTTACATCATAGAGTTTGAGTCATCAGGGATAGTACTGTGGGTATGGGATAAAAAGGTACAGTAAGTCTGCTATATTAAGTGTTTTTTTTTTGTGAAGCATGTACATTTTACATCATAGAGTTTGAGTCATCAGGGATAGTACTGTGGGTAGGGGATGAAAAGGTACGGTAAGTCTGCTATATTTTTTGTGTGAAGCATGTACATTTTACATCATGGAGTTTGAGTCATCAGGGATAGTACTGTGGGTAGGGGATGAAAAGGTACAGTAAGTCTGCTATATTAAGTGTTTTTTTTTTGTGAAGCATGTACATTTTACATCATGGAGTTTGAGTCATCAGGGATAGTACTGTGGGTAGGGGATGAAAAGGTACAGTAAGTCTGCTATATTAAGTGTTTTTTTTTTGTGAAGCATGTACATTTTACATCATAGAGTTTGAGTCATCAGGGATAGTACTGTGGGTAGGGGATGAAAAGGTACGGTAAGTCTGCTATATTAAGTGTTTTTTTTTTGTGAAGCATGTACATTTTACATCATGGAGTTTGAGTCATCAGGGATAGTACTGTGGGTAGGGGATAAAAAGGTACAGTAAGTCTGCTATATTAAGTGTTTTTTTTTTGTGAAGCATGTACATTTTACATCATAGAGTTTGAGTCATCAGGGATAGTACTGTGGGTAGGGGATGAAAAGGTACGGTAAGTCTGCTATATTAAGTGTTTTTTTTTTGTGAAGCATGTACATTTTACATCATGGAGTTTGAGTCATCAGGGATAGTACTGTGGGTAGGGGATAAAAAGGTACAGTAAGTCTGCTATATTAAGTGTTTTTTTTTTGTGTTTGAGTCATCAGGGATAGTACTGTGGGTAGGGGATGAAAAGGTACGGTAAGTCTGCTATATTTTTTGTGTGAAGCATGTACATTTTACATCATGGAGTTTGAGTCATCAGGGATAGTACTGTGGATAGGGGATGAAAAGGTACGGTAAGTCTGCTATATTAAGTGTTTTTTTGCGAAGCATGTACATTTTACATCATGGAGTTTGAGTCATCAGGGATAGTACTGTGGGTAGGGGATGAAAAGGTACGGTAAGTCTGCTATATTAAGTGTTTTTTTGTGAAGCATGTACATTTTACATCATGGAGTTTGAGTCATCAGGGATAGTACTGTGGGTAGGGGATGAAAAGGTACGGTAAGTCTGCTATATTAAGTGTTTTTTTGTGAAGCATGTACATTTTACATCATGGAGTTTGAGTCATCAGGGATAGTACTGTGGGTAGGGGATGAAAAGGTACGGTAAGTCTGCTATATTAAGTGTTTTTTTGTGAAGCATGTACATTTTACATCATGGAGTTTGAGTCATCAGGGATAGTACTGTGGGTAGGGGATGAAAAGGTACGGTAAGTCTGCTATATTAAGTGTTTTTTTGTGAAGCATGTACATTTTACATCATGGAGTTTGAGTCATCAGGGATAGTACTGTGGGTAGGGGATGCAAAGGTACGGTAAGTCTGCTATATTAAGTGTTTTTTTGTGAAGCATGTACATTTTACATCATAGAGTTTGAGTCATCAGGGATAGTACTGTGGGTAGGGGATAAAAAGGTACGGTAAGTCTGCTATATTAAGTGTTTTTTGTGTGTGAAGCATGTACATTTTACATCATGGAGTTTGAGTCATCAGAGATAGTACTGTGGGTAGGGGATGAAAAGGTACAGTAAGTCTGCTATATTAAGTGTTTTTTTTTGTGTGAAGCATGTACATTTTACATTATAGAGTTTGAGTCATCAGAGATAGTACTGTGGGTAGGGGATGAAAAGGTACGGTAAGTCTGCTATATTAAGTGTTTTTTTTGTGTGAAGCATGTACATTTTACATCATGGAGTTTGAGTCATCAGGGATAGTACTGTGGGTAGGGGATGAAAAGGTACGGTAAGTCTGCTATATTAAGTGTTTTTTTTGTGAAGCATGTACATTTTACATCATGGAGTTTGAGTCATCAGGGATAGTACTCTGGGTAGGGGATGAAAAGGTACAGTAAATCTGCTATATTAAGTGTTTTTTTGTGTGTGAAGCATGTACATTTTACATCATGGAGTTTGAGTCATCAGGGATAGTACTGTGGGTAGGGGATGAAAAGGTACGGTAAGTCTGCTATATTAAGTGTTTTTTTTGTGAAGCATGTACATTTTACATCATGGAGTTTGAGTCATCAGGGATAGTACTGTGGGTAGGGGATGAAAAGGTACAGTAAATCTGCTATATTAAGTGGTTTTTTTTGTGTGAAGCATGTACATTTTACATCATGGAGTTTGAGTCATCAGGGATAGTACTGTGGGTAGGGGATGAAAAGGTACAGTAAATCTGCTATATTAAGTGTTTTTTTGTGTGTGAAGCATGTACATTTTACATCATGGAGTTTGAGTCATCAGAGATAGTACTGTGGGTAGGGGATGAAAAGGTACAGTAAGTCTGCTATATTAAGTGTTTTTTTTTGTGTGAAGCATGTACATTTTACATCATGGAGTTTGAGTCATCAGGGATAGTACTGTGGGTAGGGGATGAAAAGGTACGGTAAGTCTGCTATATTAAGTGTTTTTTTGTGAAGCATGTACATTTTACATCATGGAGTTTGAGTCATCAGGGATAGTACTGTGGGTAGGGGATGAAAAGGTACGGTAAGTCTGCTATATTAAGTGTTTTTTTTTTTGTGAAGCATGTACATTTTACATCATAGAGTTTGAGTCATCAGGGATAGTACTGTGGGTAGGGGATAAAAAGGTACAGTAAGTCTGCTATATTAAGTGTTTTTTTTTGTGAAGCATGTACATTTTACATCATAGAGTTTGAGTCATCAGGGATAGTACTGTGGGTAGGGGATGAAAAGGTACGGTAAGTCTGCTATATTAAGTGTTTTTTTTTTGTGAAGCATGTACATTTTACATCATAGAGTTTGAGTCATCAGGGATAGTACTGTGGGTAGGGGATGAAAAGGTACGGTAAGTCTGCTATATTTTTTGTGTGAAGCATGTACATTTTACATCATGGAGTTTGAGTCATCAGGGATAGTACTGTGGGTAGGGGATGAAAAGGTACAGTAAGTCTGCTATATTAAGTGTTTTTTTGTGTGTGAAGCATGTACATTTTACATCATGGAGTTTGAGTCATCAGGGATAGTACTGTGGGTAGGGGATGAAAAGGTACGGTAAGTCTGCTATATTAAGTGTTTTTTTTGTGAAGCATGTACATTTTACATCATGGAGTTTGAGTCATCAGGGATAGTACTGTGGGTAGGGGATGAAAAGGTACAGTAAATCTGCTATATTAAGTGTTTTTTTGTGTGTGAAGCATGTACATTTTACATCATGGAGTTTGAGTCATCAGGGATAGTACTGTGGGTAGGGGATGAAAAGGTACGGTAAGTCTGCTATATTAAGTGTTTTTTTGTGTGAAGCATGTACATTTTACATCATGGAGTTTGAGTTATCAGGGATAGTACTGTGGGTAGGGGATGAAAAGGTACAGTAAATCTGCTATATTAAGTGTTTTTTTTTGTGTGAAGCATGTACATTTTACATCATGGAGTTTGAGTCATCAGGGATAGTACTGTGGGTAGGGGATGAAAAGGTACAGTAAATCTGCTATATTAAGTGGTTTTTTTTGTGTGAAGCATGTACATTTTACATCATGGAGTTTGAGTCATCAGAGATAGTACTGTGGGTAGGGGATGAAAAGGTACAGTAAGTCTGCTATATTAAGTGTTTTTTTTTTTGTGAAGCATGTACATTTTACATCATAGAGTTTGAGTCATCAGGGATAGTACTGTGGGTAGGGGATGAAAAGGTACAGTAAATCTGCTATATTAAGTGTTTTTTTTGGTGAAGCATGTACATTTTACATCATGGAGTTTGAGTCATCAGGGATAGTACTGTGGGTAGGGGATAAAAAGGTACAGTAAGTCTGCTATATTAAGTGTTTTTTTTTTGTGAAGCATGTACATTTTACATCATGGAGTTTGAGTCATCAGAGATAGTACTGTGGGTAGGGGATGAAAAGGTACAGTAAGTCTGCTATATTAAGTTTTTTTTTTTTGTGAAGCATGTACATTTTACATCATAGAGTTTGAGTCATCAGGGATAGTACTGTGGGTAGGGGATGAAAAGGTACAGTAAATCTGCTATATTAAGTGTTTTTTTTTTTGTGAAGCATGTACATTTTACATCATGGAGTTTGAGTCATCAGGGATAGTACTGTGGGTAGGGGATAAAAAGGTACAGTAAGTCTGCTATATTAAGTGTTTTTTTTTTGTGAAGCATGTACATTTTACATCATGGAGTTTGAGTCATCAGGGATAGTACTGTGGGTAGGGGATAAAAAGGTACAGTAAGTCTGCTATATTAAGTGTTTTTTTTTTGTGAAGCATGTACATGTTACATCATGGAGTTTGAGTCATCAGGGATAGTACTGTGGGTAGGGGATAAAAAGGTACAGTAAGTCTGCTATATTAAGTGTTTTTTTTTTTGTGAAGCATGTACATTTTACATCATAGAGTTTGAGTCATCAGGGATAGTACTGTGGGTAGGGGATAAAAAGGTACAGTAAGTCTGCTATATTAAGTGTTTTTTTTGTGAAGCATGTACATTTTACATCATGGAGTTTGAGTCATCAGGGATAGTACTGTGGGTAGGGGATAAAAAGGTACAGTAAGTCTGCTATATTAAGTGTTTTTTTTTTTGTGAAGCATGTACATTTTACATCATGGAGTTTGAGTCATCAGAGATAGTACTGTGGGTAGGGGATGAAAAGGTACAGTAAGTCTGCTATATTAAGTGTTTTTTTGTGAAGCATGTACATTTTACATCATGGAGTTTGAGTCATCAGGGATAGTACTGTGGGTAGGGGATAAAAAGGTACAGTAAGTCTGCTATATTAAGTGTTTTTTTTTTGTGAAGCATGTACATTTTACATCATAGAGTTTGAGTCATCAGGGATAGTACTGTGGGTAGGGGATGAAAAGGTACGGTAAGTCTGCTATATTAAGTGTTTTTGTGTGAAGCATGTACATTTTACATCATGGAGTTTGAGTCATCAGGGATAGTACTGTGGGTAGGGGATGAAAAGGTACGGTAAGTCTGCTATATTAAGTGTTTTTGGGTGAAGCATGTACATTTTACATCATGGAGTTTGAGTCATCAGGGATAGTACTGTGGGTAGGGGATAAAAAGGTACGGTAAGTCTGCTATATTAAGTGTTTTTGTGTGAAGCATGTACATTTTACATCATGGAGTTTGAGTCATCAGGGATAGTACTGTGGGTAGGGGATAAAAAGGTACGGTAAGTCTGCTATATTAAGTGTTTTTGTGTGAAGCATGTACATTTTACATCATGGAGTTTGAGTCATCAGGGATAGTACTGTGGGTAGGGGATAAAAAGGTACGGTAAGTCTGCTATATTAAGTGTTTTTGTGTGAAGCATGTACATTTTACATCATGGAGTTTGAGTCATCAGGGATAGTACTGTGGGTAGGGGATGAAAAGGTACGGTAAGTCTGCTATATTAAGTGTTTTTGTGTGAAGCATGTACATTTTACATCATGGAGTTTGAGTCATCAGGGATAGTACTGTGGGTAGGGGATGAAAAGGTACGGTAAGTCTGCTATATTAAGTGTTTTTGTGTGAAGCATGTACATTTTACATCATGGAGTTTGAGTCATCAGGGATAGTACTGTGGGTAGGGGATGAAAAGGTACGGTAAGTCTGCTATATTAAGTGTTTTTGTGTGAAGCATGTACATTTTACATCATGGAGTTTGAGTCATCAGGGATAGTACTGTGGGTAGGGGATGAAAAGGTACAGTAAGTCTGCTATATTAAGTGTTTTTTTGTGAAGCATGTACATTTTACATCATAGAGTTTGAGTCATCAGGGATAGTACTGTGGGTAGGGGATGAAAAGGTACAGTAAGTCTGCTATATTAAGTGTTTTTGTGTGAAGCATGTACATTTTACATCATGGAGTTTGAGTCATCAGGGATAGTACTGTGGGTAGGGGATAAAAAAGGTACAGTAAGTCTTGTGTAGAATGGAGTTTGATTCATCAGGAATAGTAACAATCCAAACATTTATTTGTTTTCATCACTGTATTAAATGTGCACATAGAGGTGAATTACGTTGCGGTAATTAAACTCGCTTTCTAATCAAGAAAGTAAGCAAATTGTTTTCCCCTAGGCTTCTCATATTTTGAAAAATCGGTTCAGAACCAATTCCGAAGGTTAGAAGGGGTGGTGCAACTTCAAGAGAATTGAAATGTTTTGTTTAAGTGCATAGGTCACATGTTGAGTAGGTTGGTGTTTCAATGTATTTCTATTTAGGTTTGCACAACTTATTTTACTATATATATTATAATATACAGTAATTATTATTCAACAATCCATGAAATACCGGTACTCAAATTTGAACATATAATAACAGATTACAGCAGCGATGTTAACATTTTTTATTTCTTAACAAACTAGGCATAATACAGTAGTTGTATTTTTTACCTACGTGTGACATACTTGAGCACGAAAGCTCTTTTAATTGTGAACGTGCATTAAATGTTACTGGCTTAGTAGTGTGCAAATATGATATTTCACATGACTGATGGTGTGACGTTTGTATTTTATCAGGGATCCATCTATTCGTTTTGCTTTGACATTGCAAATATGATATTTCACATGACTGATGGTGTGACGTTTGTATTTTATCAGGGATCCATCTATTCGTTTTGCTTTGATATTGCATCTGGTCGGCTTCATAAGTCTAAACGGTGAGTCGATTTGATGGTCAATTTACTTAAAATGCATAATTATTATAATAAACATGCCAGACATGCCGACATTCTAATTTTATATATTTATTATATATTCAAGTCACAGTCCAATTTATGCTCCACACTAACAGTGGTCAACTTGTCATTGGCCGGAAAAAAACCTTTTGGCCTGAAGAAATTTGGAAAAACTGGCCATTTTGGCCACCAGAAATTCTTTAAAGTTTTGACGTGATTGTATCCAATTTGCACATGGCTTCGCTAAGTAAACTTAACAAAATAAATTTCTGACGCTTTTCAAACGGAAGACCTTTAAAAAAATTCAGATATCGGACCTGTGAAATGACTGCCTACATATTTACGAACCCCAAGCCCTTTCTTGGAACTGGTTTTAGTAGTGCCCATGAATCTCGCTAATATCTACATAAGCTTGAACAGCTTAACACGCATTTGAGTAGAACTATTTTTAACGATTTTTCACTCAACTATGACAGTCTCGATAAAGTAGGATCTAAAATGCAGCATGATAGAATAGTCCAGGACGTGTTAATAACTGTCTACAAATCAGTGCTGTATGGCTCATCGGGGTCCAGATACCTAAGGGACATTTTCACCTTTCGTTCCTCTTGTCTTAGGGGTGTCAATACATGTAAGTTGCTTGTGCCTCATGTGAAAACCACTAGTTATGGTCTCACATTCTTTCAAATACGTTGATTTGTTCCCGTTTTGCTGCTCTGCGTGCTATAATGCTTGTCTCAGTTATGCAGAATGTTGTACATCTATGGGCTACTTTATATTTATCCCCAAAAATGGATGTATGACTGAATGGTTCTTCCACTTTAAATTTTGAATCCAATGCCTAAATTTTTAATGCAGTTTAATGACTTTTATTATTGAATCAGGTCATTTTAGTCATTCGCCATTTTGCGTATTATTTGTATTTTCTTTTGTTCCTTGTTTTGTTACTGTTTAAATCGCAAAGATGTTGCCTCTTCGTGATCTAAATGTATAAGTGTAAATGTAAATTAATGTGAGCCCCCTAGATGAGTGCCTAAATATGCTCTTGGAGTTAACGTTTAGCTCAAATATTGTTTAAAAAAAAACACGTTGTCACCAAGTCTTGGAACGACATTACAGATACATTAAGGTAATTCCGACCATTTAAAAAAAGATGAAATTAACTGTTTTTAACTTCAAACAGTTGTTGCCCCAAGCAAGGTTTCTTTAAAAATGCAATACAAATAGGGGGTCACCATTCTCGTGTTTGCGTGAAGTAGCTACAATTTATAGTACTTTTATTAGAGGTCCACAGCAGAAATACGCAAATGTCAACATGAGTAAACAGCGCCCATTGACTACTACATGTACATTGTGTAGGTCTAAATGTATTTCATAGCGTACAAGTGAATTATGTATACCAACCTAAACGTAAAAACCTTTAAAACACTTGTAGTGGGCAGTACTATATAGTAGAATACGATTTAATGTGTTTTGTTATTATTCCTAAATGAGCATACAAATAGATAACACACTTCAAGTAGTAGGGACGGCTAGCAGTCTAGGTAGTTACTGTTTTGTGTGAAAATGTTTGTATTGTTTTGACATAATTACGCTTGGGCAGTCTTCCGGAGCAGTAGTACAAGTTTGTTGTCGTTTTTAGCACTTTGTATTAAGCTTCGGGAGTAAAGAATATATTGAATGTATAATAAATTTATTATTTGATTGGGCTTTTGCATGATATCTAAAATCATCAAGACCTTGGAATTTACAGTACAATATTAGATATCACGTTTATCAACAACAACTCGACTTAATTACCAAAAACTGAACTTAATTACATGTACAATAGTATTTTATAGACTAAGAAATGATGGTAAAAGTTACTCAGAATAGCAGAGCTAATCTAGCTGAGTAACTAACATGATACAATTATAAATAGTAAATGGTCCTCATCGAATCATTGTTTGATATTATCGATGTGGAAGGGATGATGCCGTTATTTGACACTAAGATACGGAAAGGCCTTCAGGTTACTAAGGCAACGACTTATTTGCAATATGTTGTCAGTTGGTTGCCATGGTGTTGGTGTCTGAAAGGATGAGGCAGAGCCACTTTAACTGAGTATTTCATATAGTTACACAGTGTACAATATAATAGACAATTTGGTATACTGAAGGTTGTGTAGTATGGATGGGCACTTTTGCCAAATGCCAATTGGTTTATTTTGGCGAGGTGTTGGGAGGAACATGTACTGGGAGCGATTATCGGATCTCCCAAGCCAGAGGCTTATTGAGTATTAAGTATTCTGATGAACTCCATGCAGGCTCGAATTATACTTTAGGTTGGTTTTACTGCACTTTCAGGGTGGATAAAATAAAATTACGATTTTCTGTGTAATCATTTATTTATTTATGTCCATCTGTCTTCGTGTACATTGTTTATATTTCTAACCAAACAATTCATTATATGTTTGCTGTTATTATCCTGTACTGGTACAGGTTTTCCATATCAGAAGGAAGTCCTGTTACCTCCATTGCATACAGAAGCTGGATCAGCCGTGAAGCCAGAGACCCAATGTTACTAGTAAATGTGGCTGCAGACTGCCTGTTCCTTTATAGGTGAGAATATCACACTAATACACTTAAATTATCTGAAGATTCAGGTTTTAAGGAGTAGTCTAAATTGTACGAACGATGGGTGACTAGTTTCTGTGAAAACTAGTGTCAGCGAGTTGTCGGAAAGCTTCCTGTTTGTAAAAGGTCGGTGCGCTAAACAAGCACTTAAACACTTTTTCGACTGCCGTACTATCCAGGAACCTAGTACAGAAACTCTTCTTTGTTTTGCCGAGCTTGTTCGACTCACTCTTAATTGTTTTTCATTTTCCGGTGAATTCTATAAGTAGCCATGGACAGCAAAATGGTTCCTAGTTACGCTAACCTTTTTGTTGGCTATGTAGAGGAACACATTTTTGATCAGTACAATGGCCCTAAGCCATCATTTTTCGGCTGCTTCATTGATGACTGCACGGTGCAAGTTCTTGTAGTAAACGGGATCTAGAACGGTTTATTGATTTTGTTAACAACTTTCATCCGGCTCTCGACTTTACATGGGAGATCTCCGATACTTCTATCACTGTTTTGGATATCAATGTTTCAGTCAGTGGTAATAGGAGCCTGGCTTAACTACATCCACTACAAGCCTACTGATCCACCCAGTTATTTGTTATTTTCATCTTCTCACCCCTCGCATGTTAAAACATCTATCCTGTACTCTCAATTCCTTATACTTCCCCTTTTGGGCAGCGATGATTTATCTGAAGAGATGCAATAGTTCTTTGTCGAAGCTAGTCTACAAATGCATCTGTTTTGCCCATACCAGAAAAATGTCCCAAGCAAGTGGATGAAGTTACATACACATTTATTTCGAAAAACAAACCCCCTAAAATTAAAAAGTCAACTTTAATTAGGCGCAAAGAAGATGGCGGCCTTTGTCTGTTTAATTTTGGTGATATTGAAAAGGCAATCAAACTCAGCTGGATAAAGAGGCTGGCAGACACACATGTCGCAGCATAGAAAACAATTCCTCCTGAGTCCCCTGGTAAAATGTGGGAGCGGTCTTCTATTTAAAGTGCATATAAGCCCTAGCCAGTTATCTTTGATATCGATTGTACATATTAGCTGATGGCTGACGGACGTGCCTAATTTCCGTCTCTCGGCAGCACACCAAAGATACTACTTAAATTTTAAATTATTAGTAATATTTTTTAAATTGTGTTATATATATATATATATATATATAATTATTATTGATTTTTAGTACAGGGTTGATCGATGATTGTAATTAGATACTGAAAAGCCCCGAGGGGAGTATGTAATAAAATTTATTATTATAAAAAAAAAACACCTAACGCTTTTAGAGCTTCCACTGTTTTACAAACGAATTCTGGTATATTGGCAGGATTTAAAATGGGAGTGGTTTAAACAACACCCTACAGCTTCCATAGAAAGCGAAATAATCTGGAACAATAGTAAAATCAAAATAGGTGGGAGCCCAGTATTTTACAAAGAATGGCTACAAAAGGGATCTACAGCTGTGACGATTTGTGTCATGATAACTACAAAGTGCTTACTTATAATGAATTTCAAACTTTTATACGGTTTATAGGGCTCATAAATGCAATAAAAACGTATGAAAAAGTACATGTGCGTGAATTACCAGTTAATTTATCTGTACCCGCACCACATCCACCTGAATGTTTCAAAAACGTGCAAAAATTACAGCCAAAAATACTCGCGGAGTATTCATAGAGCAACAATTCATATCACCAACCACTCAATGGAAATTAAAAAGTCAAGGGGTACACGAAAACAAGTTAAAAAACATTTACACACTTCCGTTCGCTATTACAAAAGAGATAAAATTAAGCATATTCCAATACAAGATTAATCACAACATTCTTGCCACAAATGATTTCCTCTTCAAAGTAAAAATAAAGGACAACGATCAATGTCCGTTCTGTGTTAAGAGACACACTTTAGAACATATGTTCGCCCAATGCGTTGAAGTAAAACGTTTCTGGGAATGTTTCAGGAAATGGTGATTAAAAAACACATCGCAAACGTTAAACTTAAACACTGCACATATCCTGTACGGTCTTGTTGATCCTATTAGCAAATTGCTAAACCATGTATTGATAATTGCAAAGTTTAATATGTATACATCATTTATAAGAAACACGCCCTTCTGTTTTGAAAGCTTCCTTATCCTCTTAAGCAAAAAAGCAATCATTCAAAGAGAATCTGCCATCAACAAACAAAATGATCAAAAATTCCAAACGAAATGGAAACCCATATATGACTAGCTAAAACGAGCTGAAAACGTAACGACTGAAGGATAATTTGCACTTTGTAAATTGTAATATGTTTTTGTATTCGTAGGTTAGCACTTTTTTTTTTGTTTAGTTTCGCACCTTTGAACTTGTAAGGTTGTGTGTTTGTAGCATAAATAAAAAAATAATAAAAAATAATAAATAAAAGGTTATTTGTCGAACGTGGTTATCCCATTGACAGAGAATCGGCTCTACTGCCGTACGAACCGAGGACTGAAGACAGAATTCCGTTTCCTTTAATTTACCATCCATCCAATCTCCCTATCAAGAAAATCATCCAGGAGAACTTCAAGATTTTACAGAATGATCCAGAGATCACCCTCATTTTTCCACAGCCACCACTTATCTCTTTTAAGCGAGACCAGAACCTTCGGGATTCGCTGGTCAAGGGATCACTTCAGCCCAATCTTCAACCAGGAACTTTTAAATTCTCCAGGAAACTGCCAGACTCATTTCAGGACCCAAAGACTCTCTTGAAGTTACTGACCATTTTGACTGTACATTTACGTCTTTATAGTAATATTATTTATTGTAATATTATTAAGGATCACCTGCATACTTTGTAAGAAACTCTACATCGGAGAAACAGGGTGAAGATTATTAGGAGATTGATTCCGCAAATACTTTCTTGACGTTAAAACTAACAGCAAGGATCTCGCCAAACTAGTAGCTTGCCACTTTAATCTTCCTGACCATTCTATTAATCACATCACTATATGTGGCATTTCTCTTCATCAAGGTGCTACCGAAACACGTAAATGCAAAGAACAGAACTTTATTTTCAAATTAGGCACTTTGGCACCTAACGGCATTATGAACGCTTTTCGTTCATTTAATTTAATAATTTGCGTATTCGTTCATAACTTTGATCAGCATATTTCATTAATTTATTCATCGACACTTTATTGTATTGCGCCGGGCCATTAGCATTTCTATTGTTGGCACAATTTCCTTTGATCCTAATTGATCTGAATACATGTTTCCTCAGCGGTAATTATGCACTCAACACCATCTAAACCGTTTCCCACCCACAATTCCCTCTTTTGCTCTGGCAAAGGGCTAGCGCTCAAAACGTCAGCTGCTACTTGCTGCCCACGGTGGTAAGTTGATCGTACCAGTGTTCAAATTGTATGAAACTGACTTCATTGTATTGGCCGTTACGTGTGAAAACTAATGACAGCAACTACAATAAAAAACTAATGGTTTATCCTCCTGGCAGGATGTTTGAGACTTGTTGCTATTTGCACACCAATTGAGTTGTTTACTTCTTGGTAAAATGTTATTCTAACTTAAGTAATTACTTATTGGTAGTGTCTTTTGAAGTTTGATAGCAGTGTACATGTAATCAAGTGCTCCTCTCAGGTTTGAAGATCACTGTGTGCCATATAATAACAACATTTATTTTTAATTTTTTATTTGTACTTACAGTGGCAAATTACATGGGTCGGATTAAAGTAAACAAGTTATAAAATAACCGGGCACCCGAAATAACTATAAGGAGCTAATCTTAGTCGGGTGCCCATTAAATGATACAGTTAATTTTGCAAGTCAGAAAAAGGCGAAAAATCAGCAAGCACATAACATTTAATACGTTGAATAACTAATTAAGGTGATAATAAATACACACGCAACACATAATACACACTAACAAACAAAGTATACTATTAGTAAGCAGGATGTGGGTCAAAACAGTTATTTAGATTATTAATAAAGATTTAGAAGTTTGTCTTTAAACTTTCACTTGAAGCAGCGCAAGCTCTAAGATTTTATAGATTCATCAACATTGTTCCAAACTTTGGGGCCAAGATATCTTATATTAAATTTTCCATAATTTGTACGAATCTTTGGAAAGGGAAGGTGGATTTAGATGCAAGGCGAGTCCTGTACTTATGCTTACTGCTAGTAGTCTGAAAGAAAGTGTCAAAAACGTTAGGAAGATTGCCCATAGAATACTGATGCATAAAGGATACAGTATAAAAAGTAATTATATCATGGAGTTTTAGAAGTTTAAGCTGACGAAAAAGAGGACTGGTTTGGGCATCAAATTTTGAAAAAGTAATTCTGCGAATTGCTTTCTATTGTAAGATTTCTAAAGGTTTGATATTGGATTTGTAGGTACTTCCCCATACTAGGCAGCTATAATTGAGGAATGGATAAATGATGGCATAGTACAGCAGGAGTAAAGTATTAGTATCAACAAAATGTCTAAGTTTGCATAGGATTCCTATACTCCTTGATAGTTTTTTGGGAGACATGAAAAACGTGGTCTTTCCAGTTTTATAATTTTATTGTTAATGATTATATTTATGGGGGCAGTAACTTTCTTTTGTCGAGGATGAAATAAAACAAAGTTAGTTTTGCCTATATTTAAAGACAGTTTGTTTGCACAAAGTCAGTCTTGATCTTACATAATTCATTATTGATTGTTGTCTCAAGTGTTTGTAGATTTGTATGAGAGAAGAATAGGTTTGAGTCTTAAGCAAAGAGGTGAAAATCGAAAGTAGTAGAAGATTTATTAAAGTCATTGATGTAGAGAAGAAACAGTAAGGGACCAATGACAGAAACTTGTAGAACACTACAGGTTATTAGATGCTGCTCAGAAGATATATCACTTAAAGAGACATATTGCATTCTATTGCATAAATAAGAGCAGAACCATTCCTTAGCTATTCCACGTATTCCGTAATATTCCAACTTTTTAAGAAGTATTCTATGATCAACAGTGTCAAAGGCTTTGCTTAGGTCTAAAAACAGACCACAAGAAAACAATTTATTCTCTATTGCTCTTTGAATCTTATCTGCTATCATTAGAATAGCATGGGTTGTAGAGTGATTGCGCTGAAAACCAAACTGGTTTTCATATAGAATTTCATATTTCCCTAAATAATTTATTAATCTTTTATACACTAACTTCTATTGAAAATTGAAAGTAATGAAATTGGGCGATAGTTAGAAATAACAGCATGGATTCCATTTTTATAGATAGGTATAACCCTAGCAGCCTTTAGCTTATCTGGAACTACACCCATAGAGAAAGAGCAGTTAAATAGATAATTTAAAGGGTAACTAAGAAGAAATTTAAGGATTTTAAGTAATTTTACAGGGATGCTGTATGGGCCTGAAGATTTGTTTGGGTTTAGGTTGCTTATTTCCTCTTCAATTTCTTCCGGTGTTGTTAGTTTTAGATAAAACTATTGCACTGAGATTGACATAAAAAAATCACTAAAGGATTTACAAACAGTGGGAATATATTTGGCTAGTTCTTGTCCAATTGTGGCAAAATAATCATTAAAAGCATTTGCAATAAATTTAGTATCAGTTATTGTTGAGTTATTTACCTCTATTTTACTAGGAATAAAACTTTTATTTTGTTTAGTGGTAACAAATTGTTTAATGCCATTCCAGGTATCTTTCATATTTTTTATGTTGTCAGATAAGTATTTGTTATAGTATAGCTTTTTGCTTGCGATTAAAATATGTTTTTATTTATTTCTATATCTCTTAAATTGAGAGTGGTGGAATTCAGATTTATTCATTAAATATGTAGCTTGTCATTAAAGCTTGTTTTTGTATTGATTTACGAAGACCTGAGGTAATCCAGGGTTTGATTTTATTCTTTACTTCCTTTTTAGACAACTTTCTTAATGGGGCATGTTTATTAATAATGTCTGAGATACATGAATAGAAAGAATCGAAGATCTGATTAACATCGTTATTGCAAGACAGTCTGTCTACCTTGCCAGTTTATACTTTAAACATCATTTATGAGGTCATGTTCATTACGTTTTGAGTAGTCACGCTTAAAACGTTTTAGATTTTTGTGAGTAATAGTTTGTTGATAATTAAAAAATTGGTAAGGTGATCAGTAATATCATGGACAATATTGCCACTTAAAGAATAATGCTCAACAGAGCTTAGAAAAAATATTATCTATTAAGGTGGCAGTATGATCGGTGATTCTGGTCGGCTGCAAAATTTGTGGTAGCATATAGTAGGATCCTAAAGTATTAATAAAATCATCTGTCATTGTGCAAGATTC
Source organism: Actinernus sp. WN-2022 (assembly GCA_030867875.1). Classification (NCBI taxonomy): domain Eukaryota; kingdom Metazoa; phylum Cnidaria; class Anthozoa; order Actiniaria; family Actinernidae; genus Actinernus; species Actinernus sp. WN-2022. Next base: position 55,096,664 of record JAOWCC010001634.1, read on the forward strand.
ATAGTTAATTAAATTAATATTGAAATCACCCTTAAAGATACAATACTTATCAATGCCTGAGAATAAATAATTATTAAATTGATCAAGTTTGCAATTTAGATGCCTATATCAAGTACAGCACATATAATATTTTATAAGCATTGCAGCTAATTTCAATCCACAGTGATTCATACTCTGTAGTTATAGAACTAAGGTCATCCCTTATATGAAATTGGGTACCATGCTTCACAAAAAAAAACATGGCACCGGCATTGCTAAGTGTTGGTTGTGATATAAAATCATAGCCTGGCAATGATGTTGAAGCTATAATGCAAATCAGTCAATAGTGTTGTCAAGTTATCATAATTTGCAGCAAGACTTCTGATGTTGCGATGCAAGGTAGAGAATGAGTCCTTTTGAAAATGCTCTATTAATAACTTCGCTGTTTTTAAAATCATTTATAGTGTAGTAATCGAAATTGACTTCCTGTGCCATATTTCTTTCTACATCAAAGTGGGATAAATTGGGGACTTTATCTAACTCAGACAAAATCTCAAATCAAGGTAAGTTGTCTAACCGTGATGAGAAGGCTTCCGAGTTCAGTGTTTCAGTGTGCTGCTCCATGAGTAATTATGTCCAGATCCTTTTGGCTGAGAATCACAGTTGCTGGGCTATCTTCGTCTTTGCGGAGGTAGATACGTCCATACTGAGTCCATATGTTGACCGTGTCTCGACATACCCATATCAGTCGTTGTTTTACCTCTGAGGAACTTTCTTCCTTTGTAGAAACGATCTCGTACATCTCTACGTACGAATTTCACAATAATCTTTGGAAAAAAAATCACCTTTGTTGGAATTTGAAGCCCGGTCACGCACTTGGCCTGCTACATACAACAAGAACTTTGATTGATTGAAAAGCATTTACCTTTTTTCAGGGTTACAGATGATGTAGGTGGACTTAAACCAAAAGTGAAGTTCTCTATCACACACAAGGTTCACAGCATCAGAAGTTCCTTCTGCCCCTTGATGTCATTCAGACAGGGAGCATGTGTAGGTAAATCAGTACATGATGACATTCATTGAAATACATGTGCATTTAACATCACATGTTATGGAAATTACATGTAGTCTGAATTTAAAGTAAAGTTATTTAACATTGGTAGCCCCTTCAGTCTAACCGACTGCTCTTCCAGGAGACCGACAGTACACAACTTTACTCCCTTCTCTGACAGAGCTGCCAGTTAAGGGAATTCAAAGCTATACAAGCTACTCGGATCAGAGAAGAGTCGGTACAGATGTGGCGGCACGCAGCAGGAATCGAACTCGGGATCGCATGCTTAATGTGCCATGCACTAACCCACTAACTAATTTGTAGGTTTTGTTGCTTTGTTTTCTTGTAAGACGTGCACTTCAAAACATGACTAGATACCTGTAAAAGTTAAATGGATTCACCATCGGTAGAACATCGGAACAACATTTTTGAAACCGATCTTGAAAATCATTATAAATGACCTTTACACAACATCAAACTCTCCAACATGCTTTCACTATCTTTCAACACCTTTCAACAATTTTGTCAAAGCATTAAAAAATGATTCAATATCGGCTTCAACAAATATTGTATACTTTATGTTGAAACCATGATTTCATCGGAGGTATTTGGGCTCAATAGCTGATATTACAATAAATTGCATCTACACATAGCAGTGTCAGCGGTATTGACCCGAATGCCTCACTTCAATGTAATGAAGCACCATTCAAACTGTATCTAAATTGGTTGTGCTTGTTTAAGAGGGTGTTGGTGTTATAAGGTATATAACAGTGATGGTTTCAATGGTACTTCAGTATACTTTTGTGAGAGGATTTTACTGGATTTTTCTGTTGTGTTCCCAGCATGCTTTGACACACGAAAACATACTTAATGATTTTCTAGAATCTCTGCAGTTGGTGATATTTTTACCCTGCTAAACCTACCAGGTTGTGTTTTTTTCGCTTCAATTTAGGGCCTCGAAATCTGTACTGTAATTGTAATCTGTACAGTTGCCCTCCCGTAAACGCTACCCCAGGGTTAAATCCTATATGAAGTTGCATGCTTCATATAGGCCGGTTTTGGCCGCTTTAGCAGTGAAAGGGTTAACAGGCCTAACAAATAATCCAAGATCTGTCTAAACTACACTCTTAAACAATTCTTTTTAAAGACTAATCAGTATAGTACAATTACTATTGATTCTGTATTGGAATTTGTTGACAGTTACTGGTAGTGAGGATATGGCCGTGTACTTTTTTGATGTTGAGCGAGCAGACAAGCCCTGCGTCAACAAGTTACAGGGACACTCGGCCCCAGTCCTGGACGTGTGTTGGAATTACGATGAGAGCTTGCTAGCCTCTTGTGACACTGAGGTGAGGTCATGTGATATGAACGTGCCACTCACGTTTAGTCAGTGTAATAAGAGCAGACACTGTACCAGTCACGACAGACCAGTACCGTTCTGTTCGTCGAGACACGTAATGGTCAAGCATGATGTATATTTTTCGTAGCAAGTTTTCAAAAAACGATTTTCAATAAAACGTAATTTGATTTTTATAATGCAATCTTTGGAAACTGTACATAACATAGAGGATATTACATGGCCGCGCGGAGATACAGATTTAATCTTCGAGTGTTGATTAGATATTTCATCGACACGAGAAGATAAAATTCGTATCTCCAAAGCGGCCAGGTAATGTTGTGTTTAATATATAATTATCGATAAAATACCAGTTTCAATCTCTTCCTGAAAAGGGCTAGAGCCAGTCATATTTTCAAAAGTGATATCTTCACGTGTGAATATCACTTTTCAGAAAGAAATATAAACTGGTAATCAATAATTATATATTAAAGTAAAATAACCACTATAGACAGAACGTTGAGAACAGGAGCTTGTTTCACCGAGAATATGAGGAAACGTATTCCAGTTAAACAACAACACACTATGCGTGGACTATATTCTGTCTTAGGCATATTTTTATTGCACTTGTAAATTACTGACTTGTTTTGCAGGGGACCGTGATCGTGTGGAAGCGTGAGCATCACAAATACAGTATCTAATTTCGAACTGAACCCATAATAACTACATGCCTCATATACTGGTGATACAGGTCATATACTGGCGATACCCATAATATCTACATGCTGAGCCATGTCCTCATATACTGGCGATACGAAGAAGACATAGTCACCCAAGACAACGACATCTCGCTTATGTGATATCCCTACCTGCCTAATCAGTCTACCCTATATAAACAGTGTGTGATTTAATAAGTCAGGGTGGACTTGTTTTGCGTTTTACCAATAAAATAAAATACTTTATTTACCCACGTTACACCTAAGAGCTTGTCACAAACTCGTTCTAATGTGAACGTGAAATTAAAGTCTAAATTGAACAGAATATATATCTTAATTATAAACCCTATATATATATATACCTTTAAAATATATCTAAAAACTATAATTTATATTAAAAATATGACGTGATAATTAAACTACTGAAACTATAGCAGAAGTACGCATGACAAATCAAAGGCTATCGCAAATAGTACAGTTACAAGTTAAATTTGTGCTAAGTTCTGCCTTAGCTATAAAGCGCGTTTAGATTCGTTGGCATTTGAAACGTCTCGTACCTTCGTAGGTAATTTGTTCCATAGCCTGCTGTAATATAGCTAAAAGATATGTGCATCCATTCTAAACTAAAATTCGGTTGAGCTAAGTTGGTACCACTTCCTCTAGTATTATAGCGTGTATTTCCTTTGGATTGAACTTACACCTATACCAATAAGTATCGGACTGCAATATTCAAAACGAGGGACAATAAATGTCTTGCACAACTGTATCATAGTGTCTGGGGGTATAAAACGACGGATTCTTCTAAGCGCAGCAGCTTTCGCGTAAGCCTTCCTAAGCTGATCTGTAATGTGGTCTTTGAATGTAAGCATTCGATCCAGAGTATCACCTAGTATCTTTAAAGAATTGTCGAGCTCTATGTGACAGCCATTCAATTCGATATCGTATTCGTATTTACAGGGTCCAATGGCAATCGCCTGTATCTTGCTATCATTGATGGAAAGATAGTTATGTTCAAACCATGTGGAGAGTAACTGTAGATCTTTGTTGATCACAAACTGGAGAACGGTAGGGGATACATCCGATGCGTATCCAGTCGTATCATCGGCATAGAGTCTCAGTGAGACGTTAGGTACCAAGTAGTTGAGATCATTTATAAAAATGTTGAATGATAATGGACCTAGAAGATATATTGTGGTACTCCTGTTTTCAGAGGAATAATGATCAAGTTATTGGTTAACATTGGTTTTGATCCGTATTTTGTTTAGATAACCTACCTAACTGTAGCCAACTCATTTATTACTCGGACCGCCGCCTGTGGCAGGTCCGAGTCTGAAATTTGCCTCTGTGTAAATTTTTTATTTTTATTGTCGTCGAAAGTGCAAAATTGCATTATTCTTGTAAAGGAACCTTTATTGACCCAAAAAAAAAAGTGAATGTTTTGATAATTTGCTGCAATTCCTGCTTTGTAAATAGCAAAACAGCTAAACCAGAGCAAAACAGAGCACATTGAAAGAACTGTTATGCCCCAGCAGGTCTAATGTGGAAGTCAAAACAATGTCACGAAATACGTAAATTATTGATTGAGGTATGCTAACCGCCGTGGGACGCGAGTAGCAGCTGACGAAGGGCTACCGCTCGAAACGTCTGCTGCTACTAGCTTCCCACGGTGGTTAGCATAATTACCTCAATCAACTTTATTGATTACACTAGTGTAAGTTAACTTCATACTTTCAGTCCGCTTAAATTCCTAACGCCAGATCAAGCGCTAACGTTTATGCAACTGGCCCCTGGTCATTCCTGCCATACCGGCGCTAGCTGCCGAAGAAAAAACGGAATGCTTAAACTGATCACCCTAATTATTGTTATCGATAAGTAGCCGGCCGGACCAGTGAAAGAAACAATAGATGACTAGTTCCTGCAAAAACTAGTGTAGGTCTGCGTCGGCGGGGAAGATAAACACTGGTGTAATCAACTAGAAGTCATCTGACGTTTTGAGCGTTAGCCTTTTGAAGAGTAGGGCTACCGCTTGAAACCAGTCAGCTTCTTAGTGTACACTACCTATAGCAGTTTTCATTCATTTAGTTGATTATAACAGTGAAAGCGGAAGGAGGAAGTTAAATTGCAATAGCAGAATTCATTAATAATAACCTTTATTAATTTCTCAACAACAGACGTGCGAGATTACATAAGTGTGAATAATTATATTATTAAAAACGAGCTTCTCTCGTTAGTTCCACCATCATGGTCTTTGTTATTAGAATCTCTGGGAATCTCTCGTAAATTATTTTACGAAAAAAACTGACAACTTTGATGGATACATGTATTATCATTTTTTACTGCTGGTTCAGAAGATCTACAAGTGCGCGCGCACGCGTCATCAATACCATTAATTATTACACACGTATCCTGAATTATACTTTCGCGACATTCTCCCAGGCCACAAAGTGAAATAAAAAATAGGATATTATCAAAAGTTTCAGTGTTGATGCAGTGTTCATAGTGTTCAAGGAATTTACTGTAAATGCTCGCTCATCTGTTTGATGTTTAGTTTGGCTTTTTGAGCGGCACCACGTGCTGGTCTTGGTGGTCTTGGTGCACTCTCCTGTGGCTTGTTTTTCTCTGGTGTGACTTCCTCTTGCTTGTCTTCTGTTACCTCTAGTGGGTACAGTTTCTCTATTGGTCGTTTTAACTGGCCATTTGCAGTGCAGAGGATGACAGACCTGACGAGTCCATCTCGTCCGGGTATGAATGAGCTCTGTAACGACTGCTAACTTCCAATTATTCCTTGGCAGGTACAACGTTACCCACCTTGATCATACTATCCGACACTGCTTGAACTTTCTTGCTGTTGAATTGACGTAAGCTTGTTAGATACTCTTTACTCCACCGACTCCAAAATGTTTTGAGTACTCTCTTGTGGTATAATGCTCATCTGGTCAAATGTTTTCGTGTGGGTTCCATTGGGGTGTACTGGGAGTCTTCTTCTTCTTTTGTGTCTGGTAGTGTCATCAATCTGTGACCGCAAAGGAAGTGGGATGGAGTGAGAGGCAGTGCGTCATCGATGTCGGAGGAAGTATAGGTTAATGGTCTGCTGTTCAAGGAAGCGTGTCCCAATACTTTCTTGATACATCTTTTCGTTGCTCCGATCAAACGCTCATAAAATCCTCCCCACCACGGCGCACGTTCTGCTATAAACTCCCACCCAATGCTTGCAAAAAATCGCTGCATTGTTCTTCTTCTAATATTTGATTGTTCAAGCTTGACTTGAAGTTTTTGGCATTATCCGATATAATACGTTCTGGGATTCCACGTCTACTTATGAATCGTCTAAAAGCTCTGATGAATGCTTCTGCAGACAAGTCTTCTACAAGTTCCAAGTGAACAGCTCTTGTATTCGCACATGTGTATAAGCAAGAAGAGTTGTTCGCGGTATCTCTAACATATAATGGACCGGCATAATCAACACCTGTAGTTTGAAATGCATGACTTCCCCCAACTCTTGACTTTGGCAATGGTGGTGTCTTGACCGAACGAAATGGCTTTCCCTCGACCTTGCTGCAGATTACGCATTTACTAAGAATTTTCTTGACGCACTGTCGTCCTTGTGGTATCCAAAAACTTTGCCGCACTTGTGTCAGGGTCTCCAACTCCATTATGAAGTACTTTCATGTGTGCGTCTAATATTAGTAGCTTTGTTAGGTGATGGTTCTTTGGAAGTAGTATGGGAAACTTTGTTTCATGCGGTAGGTCTGCGTGTTCTAGTCGGCCTCTGCATCTGAGCAAACCAATTTTATCTAGGTATAGCCCCAGCTGGCTTATGAGTGAAGGATTTGTGGATTTTGGTGGAGTTACAGTTGTATGTGAAGGGACTCTATTTCACACTTGTAGCATGTCTGCTGGACAGCTTTTATAAGAAGGCGTTTTGTATTCTTGAGTTCCTTTGGAGTTATTGCTCCCTCTCTTTCAGTCTGATATTTTCTACAAACGTTCTTGAAACCTATTATCCAAGCAACACTTTTAGCAACTTCTCAATGCTGCTGAATTTCTCAATATCGATAATGTTGAGGATACTTGGCTCGTTTTCTAGTGCAACGTTGCATGAGATATTTGTTTCGGGCTCTGTTGTCTCTTCATTTTCTTGTTTCCAGATTGGCCATTGACTTTGTTCTTGCTTTAACCATGCTGGTCCAGTAAACCACAATGCATTATCTATAAGTGATCTAGAGGGAATTCCACGTGTTAGGAAGTCGGCCGGGTTACTTGCAGTCGGGCAGTACTTCCATTGGCATCCTGATGTGATTGTCTTGATTGTCTCTACCTTGGCCTGATCGTTTTGTGCAGGGCTTTGGTACTGGATAACCAGTAACTACAGGAGAGAACAATTTGTGAATCGCTCCAGAGGAAGACTTCAAACTCACCAAACTTCGACTTGAATTTTTCGCTTACGTATTTGGATAGTTTCGACCCTACCAGTGCGGCAAGTAATTCCAACGTCGGGAGGGTTAATTGTTTCAGGGGTGCGACTCTGCTCCTGGACATAACTTGCGTAACTTGTACTTGTAAGTCTGTAACTGACCGCAAGTATATGACTGCTCCGTAGGCTTTCATACTGCTATCGCAGAATACATGCATTTGCACCTTTTGTGGGTTGGCTGTAGTGAAATATCTGCGGTTAATAGTTATTGTTGTTAGACCTTCAATGTCTTCCAGCCAAGCTTTCCAATCCTTTGCAAGATTTTCTGGCAGTTCGTCGTCCCAGTCTAATTTAGATTTCCACAGTTCCTGCATCATGATTTTTGCTTTTACCAGGAATGGCTTTATGAAACCAACTGCTATGCTAAGCACTATTCTCTTGGTCATTTTTGTAAGGTTTTTTTGAATCATTAATTGCCTTGTGGAATGCCATAGAAAGAGTATCGTTATCTGAATCCCACATAAGACCCAAAACTTTAATCGTAGAACTTGGTACACCCATTTTGTCCTCTAAGATGTTTTGTTTCAGAGCGTGGGAACTTGTACACCATTGACGAAGATTCATTCCTGCTGAACTCGGTAGCTTCATGGATTGGACATAGTACGTGATTGCCTTGTGTTTCGGTGGACACACCAGTTACAAAATTATCCATGTACATAGTTTCCATTAGATCGTTGGCTACCCAATCCTCTTTATAATGATCTTTACTCAGGTGGCTCTTTACTGTAGCTTGTAAGAGTAATGGCGAAGGCGCTGCACCAAAGAGGATTCTACAGAAGCGATATATTTCGATGTTATCGTTGCTATTGGCGGACTTTGCCTTTATTTGCTGATCATATCGTTGCAACACTTCTGGATCTCTCTCTTTCCAGTTTCTTTGAATACTTTGTAATCTTCCTTTACTCACGCTGTAGTTTGAGGGCAGCTCTCTACTGTTATCCTTCCAGGGGAGTTTTACTGAATACCTCCCAGTTTCATTATTATACTTCAAATTTTCTTTAAACTTCTCAAGGACATCATTGTTATTATCTGTGTCCCAAAACTTTGGAAGTAGTTCTTGAAGGCTATATTCGCTTGTGAAACTTGTATCAGTTTTGAAGCATAATGTTTCTATACCCTCTTTTTCACTGGACACTGGTCCAGAGAGCAACCAGCCAAACTTACTCTTCATAGCTATCATTCCGCCTTTTTTTAGACTTAATCGGTTCACCTGTCATCAAATGGCCATAAATATCATTTCCTATGAGGTTGTCTATGATCCGTTGGCTTTTATCATTTAGCTGGTCTGCAAATTCCAGGTCCACCATTTCTGTGTGGTCCTTTAAGTTGTATATTGGTTCCATGGACAAAGGAGGACAGATATTGTCAGACACCAATGCTTTAACTTGTATGTCCTCTCCTTTTGAAGACAGGGTAAAGGATACAACTTCGTACTCGCGCCTCTCACTTTGGGTTGATCCAAATGTACTCACATTCAGTAAACGCTTAGCAATAAAGGTTCTATGAGAACCTGTATCAAATAAAACCCTTGATTTACAGCTCACATTGTCGCTAATAAAAGTAACAACAGCAGATTGCATCAAGATTTCGGTTTTTCGTTCTGCCACGTTTATTACGCCCGCGTGATTGTTTGGTTCTTTGTTGGTTTCGGGTGCGATCAGTACGGGGCTTGGTTGTTCTTCTTTATTCCCGCTATTGTTGTTGCGCTTTGGATCATTTTGTGGATTCGGTTTACAAATTCACACGTGATATTTTCTTTTTCATTTAGTGCATCTTTTCTTAGAATAAAACGTGGACGCTTGGTGGTTTCTTCCAAGACAATTGAAGTATTTGCATGCGCGTAAAAGAATGGCGATTCCATTTTCTACAGAAGAAACGTTTTCACAATGTTCTGGCTTATGTGAGCCGTTACAGTAAACGCATTTTCTACCGTTATTTTGATTTGAAGGTTGACCATTATTTGCTCCGGAAAGTAGTGCGTTAGCTGTTGGTACAAATATTTCCTGATGTAGATGGCATCGGTCCTTGTGCGCATGGCGCGTGACTTCTCTCTCTAGTCTCTATTTCCTGTCGGAGTCCAGATCTCAGATCGTCTAGACGACTGTCAGCCTGGTTATTTGCTCGGATGAGTAAACGGCGAATTTCTTCAGGAAGTTTCTTTATCAAAATAGGGATGAGTAGACTCCCGTACGTATCCGTCGTGACCCCTCAAGCTTCTAATCCGCGTAAGTAACTTTCACATGAATCATAAAAATTTCTGAGACGTTTAACGTCCAATGACGGCCCTGAGATCTTAGCTAGTGCATCCATGTAAGCAGTAATAAGTTTTTGTTTTTGACCAAAACGCTCTTTCAACATTTTTACAGCTTTACTGTAATTTACATTTGTAATGAATAGCCAGGTATAGTATGTGCGGCATCTCCTTTTAAATATCCACAGAGGTAATTCCGTTTGTCGACATCTCTTATATGTGGGTTTGTGTCTACCAAGGAGCTGAAACTATCCCAAAACGGTGTCCACTGAAATGGATTTCCATCAAAGAATTTCAGAGTGAGTCGTGGTAGATTAACTGTTACTGTCTGTACGGGATCGAGGCTCACTAATACTAGTCTGGAACGTGCTTACCGGTTTGGCGACTTCAGTGGTCTCGGTGAGAAACTCTTTAATAGCTACGAGTATATATCCTACTTTGTCATTATACTCCAGAGTTTCTTCTACTTCAATTTCTATTTGCTTGGGATCTTTAATGTTGTCCCGAATCGCATTATCCATTTCTATCATTTCTTCCATTCTTCTAGTTAGTCTCTCATGAATTGCTTTCAGTCCATAATAGCTTCAGCTTTTTCGATGTCGCGGGTACAGTGCCCTCTGTAGACTCCTTACTTGTTTCGTTGTGTCGGACATGTTGTTCTTAGGCTCGAAGGACCATGTCGTGAAAGTATAATTCAGGATACCTGTGTAATAATTAATGGCATTGATGACGCGTGCGCGCGCACTTGTAGATCTTCTGAACCAGCAGTGAAAAATGATAATATCCATCAAAGTTGTCAGTTCTTTTCGTAAAATAATTTACGACTATCGGGGCTGCAGATTAAGATATGGGGTCAAAACAAAGTTTTAATGCTCTTCGATGTTCCAGGCAGATCAGAAGTCAAAACAGAAACAGGATATACACGCCTTTCATAAGTTTTACTTCCGGTCACGAAGACGAGGCTCCAGGTGGTTTGAAATCCAAGATGGCGGACAACTGCTCAGTCTCCGCTAGAAAGTACCTCCGAAAAGGACTCGAAAAGTGTGTTATTTAGTAGATCGTACCTGAATTTGGCTTCAGAATCACTGTATTTATGTTCATGTATAGTCTACCGTATATTAACTGATGATTTGCATGAAAAACGTCCACGTTTTGGGCAAAATACCGAAAGAGCGCGGATGAAACTTTTAAACTATTAACTTTTGTTGAAAATCTCCACAGATCAGTACCACAAAAATCACACGCCGTATGAAATACTGCATTGCTGTGTACACTATGTACTGGAATAACTCTTGAGACGTGATTTGTAGTGTAAGCCGACCCAAAACTGAGAAAGAGTATGGCTGATACGGTTGCTTGAAATATGACTAACTTAATATGGTTGTTCAGTTAACGTATAACTTTGAGGGAAGTGGGGGTTTCTTGGTGTTACAGATCACCACATATGTAACACAAAGAAAATTATTGTCTTCTAAAGCAAAACAATACCCTGAAATACAAAGAACGCTATCCCCAGAAACAATGAATCAAACAATGAATCTGCTTCACCAAGAAGCACCCAGAAAAGTGATATTTGAAGTATGCGGGCATCAGGCGTCGTATTAGGCACAGGCATTCCCAGAAAAATATGTTCCCTTGGTGTCAACGTACTCAAGAGAAGAGAAATCTTCAAGCATAATTCTGGCTCTTGGAAACAATGATAGCTACAGCTACCAGAATGAAGAAAAGACTGTTGATCATATTCAATCAATGGGCATCAGTCAAACGATGAAAATACAGATTCAACCGACGGCTATTGAAAAACCTGCTCGTTTTTCTTCTTCAAGGAAATAAAAAATAATATTAGTTTCTACACAGGATTGTCATCTTCTAAAATATTTCAGGTCTAGTATGATTTTTATAATGTTTGAGAGAAGTGACAAATATCATTTACTGAAATTAATGTTTAATTGAGGCTAACAGTAATATGGGAAGGGAATACTACTTATAAACAGTGGCTATACAAGCAATTCAGGTCAATAAAAATATGAAAACATTAAGTACTAAATAAATTGTAACAAACATATTAAAACTATTAACTGGTAAAATAGGTGTTAACTAAGTGGTGGTTGAAGGTGATATTAAAATTAGTCAACATGAAATTGGGGGAATCATAAGATGGGTGATAATGTGTGTATGGCTAACAGGGTTTTAGCCCAGAAGGTTTGGTGTAAGGTGAAGCAAAATCAGAAATGAGAAAAAACACTAAAAAAAAAGGAAAATTATGAGTAGTGAATGCATATATATTCGAGTGAGAGCTGCTAAATAAACAATAACAATGTGGTGACCGAGCTCGCTAACACTTTCTAACAGATGGCCTGATGATATGAGAGTGAAGGGAGTGGGGGAAGTTGCTTGGGGAAAGGAGGGCATTGGCACCCCTGCCCCATCTCCCCTTATTTGACTGGCTAAAACCCTAGATAGGGTGAGCTAATATACCACACAGAGCATGCAGGGATAGGGGAATAGGAACCACTTCTGGATCTTCAAATTATCAACAATAATGGCAGCATTGATACCGACTTATACATGAAACCAACAGATAAACATCAATACCTGTACCACATGTCATGCCACCCCAAGAGCTGCAAGAAGAGTATTCCATACGCACAAGCCATGAGACTTAGACGCATTTGCTCAACATTGGAATTATTTGAACGGAGGGCTGCGGAGTTATGTAACTTCTTGATAGTAAGGGGATACAAGAGAAGTTATATGAAGAGCCAAATACAAAGTGCAAGAATGATGGACAGGGAACAGGCATTAACACCTAAAGCCAAAGTACAGAAAAATAGGACACCGTTTGTTGTAACATACCACCCGGGCCTACCTAACATTGGAGGGATACTTAGGGAGTTGCACCCGCTCCTACACAGCTCAGATAGATGTAGGAGAGCCATTACGGAAACTCCGATAATGGCATTTCGACGCCCGAAAAGCTTGCGGAACTACTTGGTTCGTGCTAAACTGAAACCATTAAAGAACACCAATACAGTTCCAGGTACACGGAAATGTAATGACAAAAGATGCGACGTCTGCAACTATATGCATTGTATCAACACCTTCAATAGCAATACTACAAAGAAATCGTATTCAATTAACTATGTACTAGACTGTAACTCTAGTAATGTTATTTATCTTCTCAGTTGTAAAGTATGCGGTATTCAATATGTCTGCTCTACTACCACTAAGTTTAGATTAAGGGTGCGTTCGATTGACCATATTCCGGAATAAGAATACCTAGAATGATTACTACAAATCACGTTTACTGGGATTTTTTTAGCCACTGGAATCATAAATGTATCGTGAATATCATATATCAGCAAGCGTTTGTAGCTTACAGTGAAAAATATGTCCGAACCAGTGATTTCCAGAGACTATTCCATCTATTCCTATTCCGGAATACGGTCAATCGAACGCACCCTAAGGTTTAATAATCACAAGAGTCGACTACGGGCTCATGCCAAATTATCGCCTAGTAACAAGGAAAGCGATGATTTCATATACAGACATTTCGACAGCCAAGGACATAATGGATTGGATAATTTAAGCGTTCAGCTTATAGATAAGGTGTTTGCTACGGAGGACCTTAGAGTTAAAGAAGGACAGTGGGCTTACAAGCTTAACACTGTCAGGCCTAATGGACTAAACGAGAGTGATTTCTTTTATGACGAGAATCGCAAGAGCCGTGCGCGAAGATAGGCTCATATCTATAGTTCTTGGTCTTAACTTATTATTTCATTTTATGCTAGTAGTTCCTAAATGGTTACGCGCGCAATTTGTAGAGCGTTATATAGTGCGCGCGTAGTTTGGAGTTGTATTCCATTTTCCAGTTATATTATGCGCGCGCACTTTCAATTCTGTATGTATTTGCATGGATCATAAAAAGACTGGATTAGTCTTTTTATGATCCATGGTATTTGTCATCATTACTTGTAGAATCACGAATGTAACGGTTTATTCATTCACCCTGAAGAAGGCCGTTCTACACGGCCGAAATATAGGTGGCTATCGTTTAAACATCGTCTTACTTCATTTGTGTTTACATATACAGCAATTTTCATAAATTCTGACCCCCCTCAACTATATCGGGTGCATTGTAGGTAAATGACTGCTGGTCGAGCCTCAGTAAAAGTACCGGCAGTTTACGAGATGTAGAGATATCAGACCGGTAACCAGACCAAACGTTTAACCGAGGCATTTGTTTCTATATTAGATTTTAACCGAAGCATTTTCTATGTTAGATAATAAATTTATTTATTTCCCAACGCGTTGTTGAATGTCGAGTCCAGGAACCAACACTACTAATGGGACAAATCTTAGAGAATCCGTTGTTGTCGTTACAAGAAATAATATGGAAGATAAATACAGAATACTACTGGCACAGTGCCGGTATAGTCTGCCTACTTTTCAAGGAACTTCGGTGATTTAGTTTAACAAGAAACAGTTCTCAAAGCTTAGCTCTAGTTCTCTGCACTGATATACATGTACATGTAACACAATTGCGTGCAAAATAATTTTTTTCAGAACTTTAATTAGAGTTATTGTTTTCGATGAAAAATATCAAATGTGGTTTTCAAAACCAAACTTAAACACAGTTCCGATGTGCAAATATTATGCACACTCAGACAAAAACACGAACAGTGGAATAGCAGTTTGCAGAAAGATAACCACTAGGATTTACGATTTAATTTTGACATTAATTATTTCACTTTATCGATCTCAGTTCAGTTTCAGTTCTCCGCAGATATTTATTTTCTACTAACTGCCGGCTTAAAATTAGTAGTATTTATATTTGCTTCATGGCTTTAAGAGGCTCCATTTTAATTAAAAGAAGATTTATTCGGCAGAAAATGGTACACACGCCAGGTTAAAATAACAACATCTCGTATCATTCTCGGTTTGTTTTGAAGAGAATCCTGTCATTTGTGTGCTCCACAAAGCTTCGGAGCCAGCAAACGATAAATGTACGCACATGAACGGAAATATTTTAATTCTGATTCGTTAATAAATTGCAGCTGTCTAGCGTGTAATTCTGTGTTACATTATAAGCTCAAAATTTGACTCTTTCCCTTCTTTCCATTCTTTTCTTCTGTGACATTCAGAGATGTGAGACTCGTTTGATAAAATTCCGGTGCACTTTGTTTACTTTTTCAAGCCCACAAGATTACATCAGTCCAGGACTATTGTTTTTTGTAAACACAGCGTGGTTCCAGTGCTAAATATTTCTTTGCACTGGATGCGTCAGAATACAAATAATGCAGACCAGTTAATAGAATACTGCTATCTAAAATAAGTAAAATTTGTTGTTAAATAATTATTTTAAAAACGAAAATTCGTGTGTTTGCGTGACATTTATAAATACAAATCGAAACCACGGCAAACACGCCAAATCGCCAAAGTATTCTTGAAATAGTAGGTATAGACTAGTAATACCGGCTTTCAGCCAGTTGCATTCTGTATTTATCTTCCATACTATTTCTTGCAATATGACAACGAAGGATTCTACAACCAGCTGTTCGTGTGGCGTAAATTGAGGCAGTTGCTCCGGTTAAAATTTCTCCTTTTGTTTCGTTATTTCACATGCGAAGAGTTTGTGTATTATCTAATATAGGAAATCTGTTAAAATCTAATATAGAAAAATCCTTGGTTAAACGTTTGGTCTGGTTACCGGTCTGATATCTCCACATCTCGTAAACTGCTACTTTTGCTGAGGCTCGATCGGCAGTCATTTACCCACAATGCACCCGATATAGTTGGGGGTCAGAATCAGTTATGAAAATTGCTGTATATATATCTATCTATACATATACATACATATACACTGAAACAAAAAAACTCTGCAAAAGACTTATATATATCATATATATATATCCTTTATATTTCCATCAAACTTTCTTGACAGTTGTTGCTTTGGTAGACACAAAGAAACATAATAGGCTTTGTTTTCCTTTGTGTTTGACGGTAACGAAGTAGCAAGTTCAACCGTGAAACTCTGCCATTTTGGCCTGCAATGTTTTGATCACACATTTTCAATAGTAAAAGCGGTAGCTGGTCAGTCGTCTTTCTTTAGTTGCTCAATAATCTAAAGGCCTGTTTACATGACGCGTTTACTGATCCCGGGGCAAGATGTAGCTAGATGTGTCACGAGATAAAAATGAGTTGTTTTGCGTATGACTTTATCCCTCATAACATTACATTTTTTTACAGGGAATGATGATAATCCAACTATAAAGAAATTTGATAAGAAATACGCCGTGGGATTAACGTGTCATGTAAACAGGCCTTCTATTTTCTTTCGCTACGCTCAGCCAAATAGAAAGTATTTCTATTTTCTACATTAGAATAATGTTAACAACGTTTGGAGGGAGCCGCACAGCTGACAGCATCGTTTATTACATTAAGGTTACAGCAGTATTTGGTGTTATAACTAATAACAGTAGTCCAGTACAATAATAATAGTACAATTGCGAGCTAGATTTTAGATGGTGAAATGCCGGATACGAAAAACCGGGATAAAAACCCCCCAGTTGAGGAAAAACCCGGAAACGTATTCTCCAAACCAGTGCAAATTCACCTCTACCTCTGGAGTCTAAAGGTTTGAAGCATCCTATTAATATACTTTAGGAACAATATTACCGCACAGCTGACGGCATCGTTTATTACAAGTTATTGCAATTGTATACGTACTGAAAGACAATTTTACTCAACCTATAAAAAATCTACAATATGTCAAGGAAAACTAAGGCCGCTGCTGAAATGCGACATCAAGTGGCATGAACACGTGAAGGAGTGGCATTTATAGAAATCCTAATTAATCCCAAGGGATAATGCAAAAACATGTATTCAACATGTAACAAAGAGAAAAATATTTTAGATGAGTACTGCTGACTAGCTTTTCTGCGAGTTTAGGACAACTCATTTGCATAACGTCCCTTAAATGACGTGATTTCAAGGATTTGTAATGCTTTTTATAGCAATACAACGACCATAAATCGCCCAAAAAATGGTTGAACATTTTTTACTGGTTGAACTTTACTGCGCCCAAATAAATGATTTCTGGCTAGGGCTTATAGGCACTTCAACTCGAGCTCCGAAGCCGTCATAACTTTTAAGATTTTTGCCAAATTCTGCTCAAATCTTCACAAATAGTCACAATTTATTGATACAACTGATAATGCCAAAATATGACCCGTTCACACATACTAATGACGTAATTGTGACGTAAGGCAACCCCACTTTTTGACATTTTGAGCCGGCATTACTAGAAATCTAGTCGAACGATTTTTTTTCAAACAACTGGAAACTGTTCAAACTTATAACACACATACACAGTGCAAATTTTATCGAAACCCTTGAGCGGAATTGGCCAAAATTTGGGCTGTGAATTTCTCATCTTAACTAACGTTGTCGAAGTTGAAAGGACCGTAGCTTTCTGTTAATGGAAGTGATTAAAATCCAAGCTGGTTAAAAGTATTTCCCAAAGCTTAGTAAATCTTGATAGCAAACACAATTGTGCTACCAAAACTGAACAAAACAAAAGTTGCAAAAACTCAAAATCTACAAATTTCAGGTTTTCAAAAAAGCCGCTCAAGAGAATGTTTTTAACATTTCTGAGCTATAAATTCAATCTTTCATAAGAGTAATACACCAAATCCTATCGCTGAGAAATATCTACAATTGGAGATATATTTTTTCAAAGAGGAGCACATCAGAGCCGAGGTTTTGGATAGTGCTTTGTTTACATCTAGAGTGGCCACGGCTGACTAATAGGCACGTGCATTCAAAAAGTTGAGAAATTATCATAATGGTGAGGGGGTACAAGGGATAACTAATTTCTGTAAAAATATGTATAGATTGTTAGAAAGTGGTTGTGCATTGTACCTCCTGGTCGTTACGATAATTTGTAAACTTTTGAATGCACGTGCGTATTCCGTCAGTCAGCTGTGGCCGCTCTAGATGTAAACAAACACTCTCCAAAACCTTTGCTCTGATTTCTACGGTGGCTCATAAGGGACATCTAAAATATTATTTCTATTTTTCAAAACCCAAGTTTATTTTACAAAACCCCAGCTTTTTTTCCAAACGCCCAGGTTTCGTTTTCCAAACGCCCAGGTTTTGTTTTACAAACGCCCAGGTTTTGTTTTACAAACGCCCAGGTTTTGTTTTACAAACGCCCAGGTTTTTTTTACAAACGCCCAGGTTTTTTTTTACAAACGCCCAGGATTTTTTTTAAACGCCCAGGTTTTGTTTTACAAACGCCCAGGTTTTTTTTAAAACGCCCAGGTTTTGTTTTACAAACGCCCAGGTTTTTTTTTACAAACGCCCAGGTTTTGTTTTACAAACGCCCAGGTTTTTTTTTTAAACGCCCAGGTTTTGTTTTACAAACGCCCAGGTTTTGTTTTACAAACGCCCAGGTTTTGTTTTACAAACGCCCAGTTTTTTTTTAAACGCCCAGGTTTTGTTTTACAAACGCCCAGGTTTTGTTTTACAAACGCCCAGGTTTTGTTTTTCAAAGTTCAAAGGCCCAGGCCCCACGAGTGTAATGAATGCTCGTGCACGTGCTGGTCAAGATGGCGGACGGCACATTACAAGAGGTTAGTACATCGTAACTACACGTATGTCTGCTGTTTAAAGACTTCCTCGAAGTCCTTCCCCTTCTTTTTTGCGATTTGGATGCGTGCTGGGTTAAAAACCAATCGCTTCGCTTGCCTGAAAACAAATTTATGGTCGACTATCTACATCGAATTCGTGTGAGAGTCGACAAGAGTTTTCGCTTGTTTCATTAGAACTCATGGAACTTTCCTCGACTGTCTCATTCTTGTTTTATCCGGGATTACAGACCATATTCGCCCCTCATTTAGGTCATATTAATTTTGTAATCAAACCTAGCATGTACTGTAATTATATCACACACTGCACAGTAGACAAGACTTGTTGAATGAATGTGAATGAATTATGCACGTATCAATCCCGGGGGGGGGGGGGGGGAGGGAGGGAGGGAGGGGGAGGGGTTCGGATTTGTTTGTCAAATGCCTGAGGGTGGGGAAGCAGTTGTCAATAAAATCTTTCCAAAATACCCCACCCAGGGGCAAAAATATACACATAGGAAGACAACATTGTTCTCAAACTGCTTATTTATTAACTGCAGATGTTCAAACTGCCCAACCCCCAGGACAGGTTCTATGATCAAATGCCTGACTGAAGGGCTTGTTTTTGCTGTCAAATACAGACCCCTTTAAACAGTAACTGCAGGCCATGTTACATGGTGCAATATTTCATGAAACTTGTGTCACAACATGGCAACAGCTGTACCTCATGCTGTGGAAGAAAAAAAAATAACAAGCCTTTTTTTCTACAGGTACTCGACTTCCTTCAAAAAATCCTTAACTCAGATATTGAAGTTATTGAAAATTTTAGAAAGGAAAAGGTAAGTACATATATCATTATGACACATACTAATGATGTACTAATAGTGACGTAAGTTAACCATACTTTTTTGACATTTTGATCCATTAATCGAAATCTAGTCGAACGATGTTTTCAAACAACTGGAAACTATCCAAACTTAGAACACACTTACACAATGCACATTTTATCAAAATACAAACAAAATTGTCAAACAATTTGCCAAACAAAATTGTGCTAGCAAAAACAGAAACAAAGTTGTATATTCCTTTCGATTGAGTAAAAAGTCGAAAAATGGCAAAAACCTCAAAATCTACAAATTTCTGGTTTTCTAAGAAAATGCTCCAGACAATTTTTTAAATATTTTTTAGCATTCAATTCAATCTTTCATAAGAAGAATCACTGACAATATAATTACAATAAAATTTTATTGCAGAATGATTTTTCAAAGAGAAGCACATTGGAGCTGAGGTTTTGGATTAAAGTGATTTGTGTACATGTACATCTAGAGCAGCCACGGCTGACTAATGGAATAGGCATGTGCATTCAAAAGTCGAGAAATTATCATAATTACCAGGGGCTACAAGGGATAACTAAATTCTGTATAAATGTGTTTAGGTTGTTAAATAATAATAATAATAATAACCGTTCTTAGAACGCATTATGCAAGCCTCAATGCGTTTACAATATGAATATAATTTTAACAGTACTTAGTTTGAAAAGATTCGAGATTTACATTTTTCTTAAAATATATAATAATGAATAAATTGTTCCACGAAGCAATAAATGAACACACTATTCTAAATTATAATTGAAAATGTGTGTCTTAAGACACGACTTAAAATTAGTTATTGAATTTGCACTTCGTATCCTAGCTGGTAGTGCATTCCAGAGCCTGGGTCCTGCGATCGAAAAGGCGCGGTCCCCATGCGTGGCAGAGAAAGATTTGGGGACGGTTAAAAGACCCAGGTTGGAGGAGCGCAAGCTACGGCCAGGAACATAAGGCTTAATTAGATCATTAATATAAGATGGCGCGCACAAATGGATAGACTTAAAAATTATTAAACAAATTTTAAAGATAATTCGCTCTCTAATAGGTAACCAATGTAACTGGCGCAAAATCGGTGTAATGTGCTCCCTCTGTCTAGTGCGTGTAACGAGCCTTGCTGCCGCGTTTTGCACGCGTTGTAATTTAGACAATTCTGTGGCAGGTAGCCCATACAAAAGAGAGTTACAATAATCCATCTTTGATGAAATAAAAGCGTGAACTAACCGTTCCGTACTCGACTTACTGAGGTATTTTCGTATTCTTCCTATGTTCCTAAGGGCGTGTAACGCGGACCGGCATATTTTATTAACCTGAGTGGCCATAGTCAAATGACGGTCAAAAATGACACCTAGGTTACGGGCCTCATTTACAGGTACTATACTATGCTTGCCAAATATTATGTTAGAGATAGGCTCCAACTTACTAAACCTAGAAGAAAAATGGATTATTTCCGTCTTTTTTGAATTGCATGCGAGTTTGTTCGCGAGAAAGAACGTTTGAATGTCAGTAATACAATGATCTAAATCAACTAAGGCTGACTGCCGAGACGCAGGATTCATCGTGATATACAGTTGTGAGTCATCAGCATAGAGCATACAGTCCAGACCATGTAACTTGATTATGTCTTGTAGAGGGGCAAAGTACAATATAAACAACAAAGGTCCCAACACCGAGCCTTGTGGAACACCAGAAGTAATGGGTTGGCTCTTAGACTCTGTACCATTTATCACAACCTTCTGAGAGCGACTGCAGAGGTAGGACATGAACCAACTTAGGACTGTTCCAGTAAATCCAAACTGAGATTTTAGTCTATTTATGAGAATACTATGATCAATAGTATCGAACGCAGAAGAAAGATCCAATAGCACCAGGACAACTTCTTTCTTTTGGTCCAAAGCACGGAGGATATCGTCTTGAACCCGTATTAGCGCAGTCTCAGTGCTGTTGTTTTGCTGATACGCCGCTTGCAGACTAGGATAAAGGTCGTTCATCACTAAATAATTACGAGATTGACCAGCAGCAATTCTCTCAAGCACTTTTGATAAAAATGCCAGGTTCGTAATCGGTCTGAAATTACCAAATTCATCAGGATCTAAGGTCAACTTCTTAATCAAGGGAAGAACACGACCTTCCTTGAGTGCCGTAGGGAACACTCCAGTCTGTAGGGACGAGTTTACAATAGCAGTGATGACAGGAAGCACAACATCAAGACAATCCTTCAGAGTACGAGTCGGTACGGGGTCAAGGGCACAAGACTTAGAAGGCGCATCCTGGATAAATTCACGTACGGTTTCCATGGATACAACATTGAATTCTGAGAGGGAACTAGAGCACACAGCACTCACATTGACAGACATTTCAGGCACTTGTACAAGGGACAGACCATGACGCAGAGTTTGTATTTTTTCTGTGAAATAGCTACTGAAACGCTCCGTAAGTTGTTCAAGCGAGTCGTGAGAAGGGAGTGGAGACACAGGCTTTACGTGGAACATCCCGTCAATCAACCGGAACAGTCTCTTTTGATCAGTGTTTTCTATTTTCGCCGTGTAATATTCACTCTTGCTTTGTTCCAGCAATGCATTGTAGCTACGACACTGATCACGATAGATCTCTTTGTGTACTGTTAGTTGGGAGGCAAGGTACGCTCGTTCGCATCGACGCTTTTCACGCTTGGCCGCACGCAGCTCATCAGTGTACCATGGCGCATGCGGGCGAAGCGTGATGGCGCGTGATATAACTGGCGCATGCTTGTCTAGCGCATCCTGCAGAACAGAATTATAGAGACCAACCAACCCGTCTGGATCAGCGCAGTCCAACCGATCACGTGACATCAGAGCCGAGTTCGCAAGGTCAGACGTAAAGGCCTCAGTGTCCATGTCCCGCAGTCGCCGTTGGTTGTAACGGGCCTTTGTCGATCGCGGCCTAGCAAGGGCAATAGAGCAAATAACAGCACTGTGATCAGATGGTAGGTCAGATAAAGTCGAGAAACCAGAGAGCATGTTATCGTCATGACGGTCAATAATGAGATCTAATGTATGGCCACTGCGATGGGTAGATCCCACCACATGCTGTCTTAAACCAGAAGACTCAAGCATGTCCCTGAAATTAGCGGCCAAGGGATCCGATGGAGATTCCATATGGAAGTTAAAATCCCCCGCAAACATGAGATAACTAGATGATAACATTGCCGTCTCTAGAAGTGACGAAAATTCTTTGAAAAACACAGCTGGCGTCGCTCGATTCTTTTTTGATAGTGGCGGTCTATAAATAATGAAAAGTCTGACCGAAGAAGAGCTTTGACTGATAACCAGATCCATGTACTCCATCGATGAGAACGACAAACGCTCATTTTCAGTCACTTTAAAACCTTTGCGGAGCAGTATTCCAACTCCACCTCCAGTTCTGTTCACTCTAGGGACGTGATGGAAATTAAAGTCCTTTAAAGTGTTCAGAACTTCAGCAATCGTGTTATTATCATGATAGTCGCCGTTTAGCCATGTCTCAGTAATAGCCAGGATATCCAAACGCTCCGATATGACCAAGTCACAGATCGAGGCAGACTTCTTGTTTACCGAGTGTGCATTCCATATACCAAACTTGATACATGGCTTACTGGTCGAAACCAAGGGAGTACGAGGCACCGTGACGAGATTGCTAAAATTGACTGACGAGTGGCGTTGTACATTGAAGAAAGGATTGTTAAAGACACCTACTCTATTGGTAGTGTGGACTGGAATGCAGGCAGGAATGTTTGAAATAACATTTTCAGTAACAACCGGTTGCCTGTCTGCACTTAGGTGCACTTCCCAACCGGGATTAATTTCGATGTCACCAGATAGGAGTAGAAGTCTCTTAGTAGCAGTTGTGTTCGAGTAATAAACAGCACGGCTTTTGGAAAGTTTAAGTTTCTTGAATTTACCATACTTTATGCTTCCAAGTTCTGTTGTTATACAATTGAAAAGACCCATTGTGTTGTTGATGAAATCCATTGTATACGCCGACTGAAGCGTTTCACCCAACTGGAAGAACCAACGGCGAGGTACATTTAACGAACTAGGGCCACGAATACTTTGCAGTTTCGAAGATAGATTTGTCAGACATGCTCCATGAAGACTCTGGGACAGATCCTGTGTAAGATTTGGCGTTGAACACTTATTAAAGAGTAAGAAATTAAACAAAATCACTGAGACCAGAAAAACGTGTCTAGTCTCCATTGTTACGTTTTTGGAGAAACTTGGTGTGCATTGCTGTTTGCACCTCCTGCCAAAAGACCATAAATAAGGAATGGGTTTATTTATGTAACTGAATAGTATAGCATAGTTAATACATTTAGTGATATATCTTTGATATTTTTTTTGACTTACTGAGGCTTCTTTGGTTATTTATAATTTGATGGTCAGTGATAAGACTTGTTTTGAGGAGGGTGAAATACAACAAAATGTGGCTTGTCAGTATTTAGGGTTAGGGATAACCAAGTTTAATTGAGCATAATTTGGAAAATACAAAAATAATAGCAAACTTTCCATAATAACAGACTCCAGTATAGATTTGATGGATGCTTGTCCATCCAAACCATACAAGGTTACATGTATATGTAATAGATAAAGAATGAGTGATCTTTATCCGAGCTGAAAGCGAGAGTTTTTAAATCGGATAAAGATCTGACACACATTCTTTATCTTACTTATCAAATGTCTAGATGTAGAGAGTCATGTGTTCAGTTATTTTGGCGATATGACTTATTTTGGCCGAAAAAATCGAAGCCAAAGTTTATGTAAATCAGGACGAAATCTGTATCAGTTTTAAAGATCACTTATCGGTCGGTGATTTCCTTTGTTTTTGCTTCATGAATTATTAATGAGTTAGATAAATATATATATATATAAACAGTATAAAGAAGAAACCCATCTCTATATTTAAATAATCAGAATAAAGGTGAAAGAGAAAATATGTGCCCTGAGTGGAATTTGAACCCACAGCCTCGGCATACTAGTCCACTGTGTTACCACTACACCATCAGGACCAACCACGCTGGCAACACAGCCAGTTGATGGTGTCATTGTGGAACGTAACCGTGGGATTCTTAGGTTGAAAGGTAGTTTAAAGTTATAGCCTTTCCCATCTCGACCCAGAAAGAGAAAATGCCGGGTGTACCCACGGTTACGTTCCACAATGACACCATCAACTGGCTGCGTTGCCAGCGTGGTTGGTCCTTATGGTGTAGTGGTAACAGAGTGGACTAGTATGCCGAGGCTGTGGGTTCAAATCCCACTCAGGGCACATATTTTCTCTTTCACCTTTATTCTGATTATATATATATATATATACATTTTTTTCATATTTTTGCAGCTTTTGAAAGCTCATCACATGGTTAATGAATTGCTCGCAAGTCTTCTGCAATTTTTTTAGAATGGATAAACATGGCTAATGATGGCTAGACATGACACAACATGACGATGTTTAGAACTACAAGTAGCTCTCAACCCAGCGCAGTCATGCTGAACCATGGGCCATGTGTAGCTATCATTAGCCATCTTGAACCATTGTTAGCCATTCTAAAATAATACACGAATATAAGGGACAAGTTTGCTAGCAATCTACATGGTTAATATCCAACGAAACTGACTTTCCAAAACTTGGTAAAATTAATCAAATTACCAATCTCTTATCAATTTTGTAGTGGTGAATTGTGTGATATTACAAGATAGAAACTCTTTCCATGTTGCCTGTTAGGTAGACAAAGATGCTGTATCAGCTATGACAGAAAAAGACCTGGATGAAATGGGTTTACAAGCCAAAGGTGATAGGGCAAAACTCAGAGCCTTCTGCCGTCGAGAAGACGTAAAGCAAGAAAGTGAAAGGGAAGCCAAGCTGAAGAAACTAAAGGAAATCGTACAACAGGGAAGGAGTAGTAGATCATCTGCAAAACCAACACAGAAAAAGAATCAACTTCCTTCAGAACCCCAAAGAGCCTTAAAACCCACTTTGAAGTTTGAATTCAGGTGGAAGCATTACATCGAAGGAAGTGGATACAAGTTGAAGAGGGCACAGCAGGGTGGAGGTGTACGAGTAAAAGCCATCCCTCGATGCTCAACTGTAGAATACTGTCTACAAGAAGCCGAAAACCTTTTTTTCCCTGCTGGTAAAAGTTTTGAGGGAAGATTGGAAGATATGAACATTTACTTAGCCGATTTTAAAGGTGATGTTTTAGATTTGTGGGATTCTTTTTCAGCCGAAGACTATAAAGAGAAGTACGGTTTCCATACCCCACGATTATTCCTGTTAAGTAAGAATAAGGAAGTACATGTTATAACACCATCCTCAGATGAGTCAGGTGATGACGAATTGGCGACCCATGCATGGCTGTTATCAACAGAGGATAATAAGTTGCCTGTAAGCTTAGCAACTGATGATCACCAGGAGTCGTCTACACATGGTTCTCCGATGGGAACATCTGATGAGCGCACAGAGCTGAATGACCAGGTTAAACGAAGTTACATGAATGAAGCATCTCTTGCAGCGGAGAAAGCTAAGCAACAAGTAGACAGTGAATTGTCTGAAAATTTAACAATTGATGATCGGCACCAGGATCCAACACACTATGGTTCTCTGATTGGAACATCTGATGAGCGCAAAGAGTTGATTGACCAGATTGAACGAGATTACGAAGCATCTCTTGCAGCTGACAAAGCTAAGCAACAACAACGTCAAATAGAAAAAAACGTCACTGCTCGGAAAGAAGAACTGAGAACCTCGAGGGAAAGACGTGCCCCACCCGAACCAGCAAAATATGATCCACATATCACTATCTCTGTACGCCACCCTGACCTTGGAGTGATTTCAAGGGATTTTACTCCTGACTGTAAACTACTGGGTGTGTACGACTGGGTAGGATCACTAGCTTCTTCACCAGAACATTTCTCTCTTAGCCAGGCATTGCCTCTATTCATCCTCTATCCCGATGAAAATGCATCTTGTGCTGCATCTTCAATGCTATACATGCTGACCCGAGAAGACCCTGTCCCACTCTCTCAAGATGAGAAAGAGGTGGAATTTTACAGTGGACGAGAAGAAAATGGCAGGGATAATACATTACCAATCCAGGAGGTTCAAATGGGAAGTAGTATTGGTGATAACGATGTGCCACAGGAATCCCCTGATCTTATTGGTGACATCCAGATACCATCTTTCCCTCCAACTCAGCTGATGGAAGAGGACGTTGTCCTTTCAGCTGAAGAGCAAAATGCCCTTGAACTTATAGAACGCCTTCAAATCAAACGTCGAAAGATAGAGGGACAGCTTCAAGAGCATGCATTGACGGAAGTCAGTCGACACAATTGCTTTAAAGATCTCTTGGCTTTGTACAAGCAAGATAACATTATGCAATCAAAACTGCCTCTTGTGTTTAAAGGAGAAGATGCAGTCGGTGATGGGGTACGCAGGGAAGTATATGCGGTGTTTTGGGATAGCTTTGTGACTAACTACTGCGAGGGAGTGACACAATTTGGCTTCATTGTCTCACCAATCATTACACAGGCTGATTATGTTGCTTTGGGGCGTATTCTAACGCACCAGTTTATCCAAACAGGAACTATACCACTACAGTTATCTGAAGCCACAATCCAACAGGCTGTTGTTGGAAGCGTTTCCGAAGAATGTTTGTTGCAGTCGTTTTTTATGCTACTACACGAGAAGGAAAGGGAGGTCCTACAGAAAGCCCTTCTTGGTAGACAACCATTCCCAACAAGTGAACTTATAGATATTTTATCCGACTTCAATATAGGAACTGTTCCCAAGCCACATAATATCAGACAGATACTTTTACAAGTGTCTATCACGGAACTGATTTCAAAGCCATTCGTATGCATTATCAAGCTGAAAGAAGGCATGGGATCGTTTTGGGATGGTGTCAGTGCTCACGAAATTGATGCACTATACAGCTGCTGCACTCCAACTCCTAGGAACGTTGTCAACAGTTTGAATTTCACAACTTCGACTCCACAGGAGGAGAAAGTCTCAAGATGGCTGGTGCGATATCTAAAGAGTCAAGATCACAAGATTTTATCTCGTTTTCTGCGCTTTTGTACTGGCAGTGATTTGGTTCACTATGACAAGAGCATCAAGGTTAAGATGGAAATCATGTCAGACTTGGCGATGCGTCCAAAGGCGCAAATATGTTTTGGTATTTTAACCGTACCCAAGAATTGTCGTTCGTATGCCCATTTCAGTGGAAACATTGATTTTTACATGCATAATCCCCATATGTGGGAACTAAATGACACTGTAATCTAAAGGTTTAAACGCTGGGCTACCTTCACTATGAAATGAACATTGACTTATATCAGTTGAAACGTGTAACGGCCATACTTCGCTTTAGTGCCACGCTCCAGATTATTTAGCGAATAACATTGATCACATAAGCAATAAAATGGCAGCTGGACTAGACTGTTTATCCACTGAATATGGTACTAGACTAGACTGTATTCTTATTCGCTGAATAACCCGGCGCATGGGGACGCTGTTACACGTTTCGACTCCCTTATCAGCTTCTGCTTATATTGATTCGTATACCTTGCAGAGGCGTAGCGTGCATGTTTCGCGGTGTACACACGAGGAGAGATTTCCGCGAGCACCGGAGGCGCGAGCCACTTGGGGGTCTCTGGGAAATTTTGAAATCTAAGGCGTATATATGAACGCTACGCCGCTGCCTTGTTTGAAAGAAAGTAAAATTATTATAATTTTTTTTTTTTTAGTTTTTACTAGTTCATCCCAGGAGCTAATTAATTCTAGGATCGCCTATTTTGTTCCTCTGCCTTGACTTCATAACTGAACAACACTATAACCTCAGTTTTCTTTTATTCCAAAAGATAATGGCAGTGGAAAGGCAATTGGAATATATTCTTTTCTTCCGATTCTTTGTTGTTTGTTAATATGCAAGTTTCGTATGTCACGGACGAGCTGGAACGAGCACTAAATGGAGACTAAATGGGGACATCTTTTGTCACGCTAAATAGCTTTTAGAAAGTCTCCACACGGGCCTTAAATAAGTGCGCGTTTCACCTTGTCCACGAGAATACGCGAGACCTGCCTATTTGTTTGATTTCTATCAGAATACACCATTGTTAGTTGTTTACTATTAGCTGTTTTGCATTGCACACTGATTAATGCGTGCAGGCTACTTTGTGTCAGATGCTGAATCGGAGTATAGAATATCACCGTTTATAGAACAAAGAATTCGTTGTATTTTTTTCCTTTACGTTGATGTATTTCACGCTGTTTTGTAAGATATTGCGCTATCTCAGTATGGCTTAATTTGCAAGATACAGCAAACGCTACATATCCCAGTTGATACTGAAACCCAAAAGTTGAAACGGTGAAAATTGGTGCTGCACCCACCAGCAACACGTGTATCTTTGCTGTACCATGAACAAGGCCAGTTTAGTTACTAAACCATAGCTATACTTACGTTTTGTGATAGAGTCGGTGGTTTTACTTAATCCGTGAAACAAAAATTAATAGTCAGTAGAGTTTGAGGAAGATTGGTTTGATCTGAATGAATAAAAATATGGCGAGCTTTCCAAAATCACAAAATAAGAGATTATATGGCTTTGTGAGACGGCGATTTTTGAAAGCTTGCTGTTCAGTTCGTATTTATTCAAACATTCTCAAACTTGGTAAACGTACTAATAAATTTAGTGTGATCTTTCTTGTGATGGAGTTAATTTCTTAATCCCTTTCAAATTTTTGACACTGACGGTCCCTTCCTCAACTCAGAAATGGCTAATAGTCAAGCAGAAACACAAGAAAACGATGCATGGAATGAGGGTCTAATTGTGCCTGGTCTAATATCTATTTCACGGGTTAAGTAAAATCACTCTCACAACTTTTAGGAACTGGTTGTGCTTTTCTAAACTCAGTTTGGGAACAATTTATGAGGCAACCATATTAATCAAATGTCCTTTCTTGTTAAATGCTATTGGTGATTCTGTTTTTAACGTTTGAAACGTTTAATTAGTATGCCTATTTGAAATTACAATCGGCTTTCTCAAACTATGAAAGGTATTAGTGAGGCGGCTGTATTCGCAAGCTACGTGTAGTCATTAATCGCTTTTTGCAGCTGTACGGATAATCGGTATTATAATGTACTTAGTCACTGAATCAGCAGATCAAAAACAAAAGGCATTTTTAGGACTTTGGTTAAGCACCCCTCAAACTATTTCCTGTTAAATCAATGTATAGTATACGAGTACTACGTTGGACGAGTATCGTTTATTTCCCTCGAAGTGTTTACTTTTATACAGTGCATGCTCTATGCACATTAACATATTTTGCACAATTTCGTACAATAGTTTTGCAGCAAATAGTGCTAAATAGCGTTCTTTTGTATTGTTTAATTACTGCTGTTTGTTACTACAATTTGTTAAGAAATATTTCACGGATAGCAGTTACTGTATTTGAATTCTCTGATTAGACTGTGCATGTGTTTGTGCATGCATGTCGAATGTTATTGCAACCTATGTGGTTGTGACCCAACTGATTCGTTAACACGGCTGTATATCTTCTTATTGTGCATGTACGTCCTTTTGTTCATTGTAATGAAATAAAAGGAGTATTGGCACTATAAACATTCTATTCATTTTATTTCACTTTGCAACAAAACAAGGCTACGTTAAAAAAAAAAAAAAAAAAAAAAATTGGCCAAAAGTCTAAAAAGGGTTTCATCATTTACAATAACACCCCAAAGCAATGTTGGTCAAATTCTTTCTTTTCTTGTTTAAATCAACGTAATACAAACCACTTCTTCTCCGTGCTGCTGTCTGAGGCATCATATTTTTGGCTACGTTTTTAAATTATCATACCGGCATCTCCTTTCCAACATTGGTTTGCTTTAATTAGATTGCATTGATTTGGTATAACAAGTCAATATAGAGAGAATATGCATCTGTGGCATTGAGGGGCATGTGGTAATCATGGTCTTCCATTACCATGCTAGCCAGTTCTGCAAAGGAATTGTTACATCCCATAACGGGTCTTGGTTCAGCATAGTTTTCCTCGGCAAGATCTAAATCATCAACATCTACTTTCGTTATGTAATCTCGTGCACCAAACCTTTCAGGTAGAAAGTACAACACATCGGGTTTTCCTGGAGGTGACTCCCTGTTGTTTGATGGACGTATTCTGTGCAGATTCCAGTGCTTCGCTACGTTGTTCAGCTCATCTTGGATTAAATGCATAAAGCAATAACGTAGACACTCAACTTGTAGTGGATCACTGTCATCGAAAATTCCCGAATCTCGCATGTCTTTAAAAAAGTTCATCCACCAATTAGAATAGGACCTCCTGAGGAAAGACCACCACGCTTCGATACGCTGATTGGAAACGGACTTCCCATACAAAAAGCTCTGTGCGCCGGTGATTACATCTGTACAATCCATTCTCAAGAATCTTTGGATGCCAGCAATGTAAATGTTTTCGGTACCACGGTCTGCTCTAATAAATTTAGGTACTCCTCTGACCTCGCGAACACAATCTATGAAATACTTCGCGGTAATTTTTGGGTCGTTATTCGAGGGACCAGCTTCGAGCCACATTATACGGCGGCTAAATCCATCAATAGCCCCATGAATGCAAATACCAAAGGGCTTGAGTTTATCATATCCGTCGACGTGCCATATAAAATTTGGACCCTTTGCATAGTATTGTCTCCTCCTAAGTCTTCGTCTAGACCTGTGCTCTACCCCTTCAGGATCTAGATGTTTCAATATTAGTCGCACTGTTTCACGATCCACTATCAAACCATGCTCTAGTTGTAGCTTCTGATGCATTAGTCTGTAACCAAGACAAGAGCCGGTCCCAGCTAGTTCCTGCTCAATAGTGTCAGCAAGTTCTTGTACACTTACATGACCCCTCCTTCGTCGTAGACCCATAGTTCGCAGGGCTGGATCCTTTTAAGTTGTCGCAGCGAAAGCTGAATGCCGTGCAGTGCAGCTAAAAACGCCAAAATTTCCGAATATTGAAATCCAAGTTTGAAATAATTTTCAATCAAGGACTTGCGGGGATTACCAAGTTGACTTGTATCGGGAAGATACCTCCCAACCGCTGCTGCGTCTTTAAGCAGTGTTAAGAACACGAACATCATAATGGGACACAGGGCGGCATCCATGTTTGCTACCAGCACACACGTGCACGAGCCTCCAATACATTTATAGTCATTACAGCAGAAATATTTGAAGAAAAAAACCTGGGCGTTTGATTAAAAAAAACCTGGGCGTTTGTAAAACAAAACTGACCTGGGCGTTTAAAAAAAACCTGGGCATTTGTAAAACAAAACCTGGGCGTTTAAAACAAAACCTGGGGTTTGTAAAACAAAACCTGGGCGTTTGTAAAACAAAACCTGGGCGTTTGTAAAACAAAACCTGGGCGTTTGTAAAAAAAACCCTGGGCGTTTGTAAAAAAAAACCTGGGCGTTTGTAAAACAAAACCTGGGCGTTTGTAAAACAAAACCTGGGCGTTTGGAAAAAAAAAAAACTGGGCGTTTGTGAAGAAAAAAAACCTGGGCGTTTGGAAAAAAAGCTGGGGTTTTGTAAAATAAACTTGGGTTTTGAAAAATAGAAATAATATTTTAGATGTCCCTTATGAGCCACCGTAGATTTCTCCACTTTGAAAAGTCATGTTTCCAATTGTAGTCATTTTCAGTAATAGGATTTGGTGATTATTCTTATGAATGATTGAATTTAATGCTCACAACGATTTTTAAAAAATCTGTAGTGTTTTTTTTAGAAAACCTGAAATTTGTAAATTTCGAGGTTTTGCCATTTTTCGACTTTTTTACTCGCTCGAAACTAAAAATGTTCACAACGTTTTTCCTGTTTTCGCTAGTACAGTTGATTTGGTATCAAGATTTTGCTAAGCTTTGGGGAATACCTTTAAGCAGTTTGGATTCTAATCACTTCTATTGACAAAAAGCTACGGTCATTTCAACTTTGACAACGTTAGTAAGGTGAGAAATTCAGAGATCAATTGTGTTGTTTTCAAGAAAGAAATTATTCGACTAGATTTCGAGTAATGGTTCAAAATGTCAAAAAGTGGGGTTGCCTTACGTCACAATTACGTCAATTGTATGTGTGATCCAAGTCAAGATTTTGACATTATCAGTTGTATCAATAAATTGTGTACTATTTATGAGCATTTGAGCAGAATTAGGCAAACATCTTAAAAGTTATGACATTTTGTTTAAATTCGCAAAGTGGCTTCGGAGTTTCAATCGAGACGCCTTAAACGTAGCCTGATTTTCAGACGGAAGTGGGCGGACGACCTCGTACCGTCTGAAAATCAGGCTACCTTAAACGCTGCACCGTTTTTTAACGAAATAAAAACTAAAATACTCTCAAAATATCCTTTGTTCATTTCTGTATTATATATTTGAACCCATGGGTAGATGGGTGCAAAAATTAGTTTTGTCGTACTAATAAAAAAAATCAAAACAAATTAGTTAGGTTCAACACGGGTATTTTGGATCAGTTCAAAAGCCGCAATTTTGTTGCAATATAAACGATTCGCTCGTGACACATTTTGCCCCGGGATCGGTAAACGCGTAATGCCGGCCTTTAGATTATTGAGCAACTAAAGAAAGGCGACTGACCGGCTACCGCTTTTGCAATTGAAAATGTGTGATCAAAACATTGCAGGCCAAAATGGCAGAGTTTCAATGTTGAACTTGCTACTTCGTTACCGTCAAACACAAAGGAAAACAACGCCTATTATGTTTCTTTGTGTCTACCAAAGCAACAACTGTCAAGAAAGTTTGATGGAAATATAAAGGATATATATATATATGATATATATAAGTCTTTTGCAGAGTTTTTTTGTTTCAGTGTATATATATATATATATATATATATATATACAGCCGTTTGCAAAAATTCTGACCCCCTTACCATATATAAATATATATCAAACATATATCTAACATTATGGGATGTCATTGCTGATATTTTTTTCAAGTTGCCTATCATCAAGGGCTTCAGAAAAAAATATAGGAAGAGGTATCCCATAATGTTTGATACATTTTTTATATATATTTATATATGGTGAGGGGGTCAGAATTTTTGCAAACGGCTGTATATATATATATATATTTATATATAAAATAAAATGATGGTGAAGGTTACTTTTCACAGAACATTTATTGCTACTCGGAGTTTCATGTCCTCGTTAGAGGACAATCTTCAGGCAACTGCCGTTACGTACTAGATTCATTGAGGTTAGGCAAAGCTACTCAAATTACATAGTACTTAGGGTTATTACATGCGTAGATTTACGTAATAGGATTGCTCAACAGAAATCTCTTTGAATGTCTGCAGCTCGACATTAATTCACTTCTCTTATTTAAGGTAGCCATTTGGGGTTTGTATATTATAAAATATTTTTCCCATAAGCATAGGTTGCATTTTTTGCTAGCATTACTATAAGACTTAGCCTTCATTACTTTACGCCACTTGATGTGAAATTCGATCTTCTTGTCTTTCAGGTTCCATATGTGTTTACTTAATTCAGTGCTAAATCTATATTTCTCATTATTAAACGAGCATTTGTGGTTTGAATATCTTAATTTAAAAGTTGTATCACAAAGTCCAATATATGTTGCTCCTGAATCTGATTGATAAACACTTTCCAAAATCTAACGTACTGCACAAAATCTTCAACAGAAACACACTAAAACTCAGCTACAGCTGTATGAGCAACATCAAGAATATCATAAGTAATAATAACAAAGCGCAAATAGTAAAAGCCAAACCAGAGGAAACAAATAAGAAACACTGCAACTGCAACAAAAATAATGTGTGCCCGATGAGCGGCTACTGTCAAGACGAGTCCATAATCTACCAAGCGGAAGTATCAACTGCAAACAACACAGAAACATATATTGGACTTTGTGATACAACTTTTAAATTAAGATATTCAAACCACAAATGCTCGTTTAATAATGAGAAATATAGATTTAGCACTGAATTAAGTAAACACATATGGAACCTGAAAGACAAGAAGATCGAATTTCACATCAAGTGGCGTAAAGTAATGAAGGCTAAGTCTTATAGTAATGCTAGCAAAAAATGCAACCTATGCTTATGGGAAAAATATTTTATAATATACAAACCCCAAATGGCTACCTTAAATAAGAGAAGTGAATTAATGTCGAGCTGCAGACATTCAAAGAGATTTCTGTTGAGCAATCCTATTACGTAAATCTACGCATGTAATAACCCTAAGTACTATGTAATTTGAGTAGCTTTGCCTAACCTCAATGAATCTAGTACGTAACGGCAGTTGCCTGAAGATTGTCCTCTAACGAGGACATGAAACTCCGAGTAGCAATAAATGTTCTGTGAAAAGTAACCTTCACCATCATTTTATTTTATTTCGCTCTAGTTCGCTATTGAGCACTTTCGGAGACTGATGAAATTATACCTATTACCTATATATATATATATATATAGTAGATAAATAAATGTTTCGATTAATTCTATCAAACAGTGCTCGATACAATGCTGTAGAGCAATAATACTAAGGATTCGGAGTATTTAAATTTTTGGTTGATTCATATTTCGCTCTACAATACTGTTTCGTGGGGACCAAAGTCCTCACTCGTCAGGAGTTACTTCGTGAATGAATATATATATAAAAATTGAATAGAAAAATGTGAACGAGAGCAACTCAGGACTGTTATTAAAAAATTACTAAAACGTTTCGGCCTTCGGCCTTCATCAGTTAAAAAGGTTAAAATTTTAACTGATGAAGGCCGAAGGCCGAAACGTTTTAGTAAATTTTTAATAACAGTCCTGAGTTGCTCTCGTTCACATTTTTCTATTCAATTTTTATAACAATTACTGTGGACAAGAACTGGGAATCAATTTTATTGATCCTCTTGGCTGGACTAGCTGTTGGCCTGAAGACATTTGGACATTATATACATACTATATATATATATATATATATATATATACATATACAGTCGATGCCAAAAAGGTTGTCCAGCAGAACATAATATAATACTATAATATCCATTGTTTTGGGCTATTGTCTAGGCCAAAACAATAGGTCAAAACAATGGATATTAAAGTATTATATTATGTTCTGCTGGACTACCTTTTTGGCATCGGCTGTATATCTATCTATACATATACATATATATATCTATACATATATATATATATACATATATATACAGCGAATTGCAAAAATTCTGTCAAACCCAACTATATAACTATATCAATATATCGGGTGCATTGTGGGAAGGATTACTCACTCGAACTCTAACCCGTTGACCCGCACACGAGACCGACGCAATAATGGTTACCTTTAGCGTACACCTGAGAGTTTTGGAGGAAGTAATTAACCAAAAGAAATTGTTCCTACTTTAGTATTTCCGAGGTACTTAAATTTTGTTCACCTGTTTAAGTGATATTAATTGGAACATCATCCACCTCACAGTTATGAGCACGTAATTTCAATTGTCACGATCTACATTGTATGCATGGCCACTTGAAGAGCAATGGCTTCGGCCAGATTAAAACCAAGTTTTTCCACTTCATCATCGAGAAGGCTGAGAAGGTACTTATATTTATACCAGATGACTTCAAGCTCAGTCCTACTAAAAACCAGCTCAATCCGGCTAAGACTTTAAACTTCAATATGAGATATTTTGTTGAAGGTCGCGTCGCGGTAATCGGAATTTCGATATTGTGGGCTAAAGCAGCGAAAGACGAGTTTCATTTGTCTTTTGGTTGACCCTCACGGTTCAGCAGAGTATACCAAAAATATATATGTAAGGCTAACAACGAGAAAGGTAAGCGTTGCCTAATAAAACATTTCGGCGGCAGTTCTGATATTTAGGTAAACCATTTTACTAATACGGTTTATAAATAAGAAAACTACGCTAACGACGTTGCTTCATTTTATTATCATGTTCAAATTCATTCCAATTTGTCACGTTTTTTTTTTTCGGCTGTCCGGTGAATGATGACAAATGTGGTAATGACATTTAGGGAGTAGAATTTTACATAGAGCTTTCCTTAATTATTTTCAAATGCAAAAATAAAAGAAGTGGAACAAACAAAACACAGTCAACGCAAAAAGTAAAATGATACAATAGCATCTGCTCTTTTATTTTCATTAATTTGGCTTAGTTAAACTTCTATAACAACTACAGAATCATTATAACTTCCCCAAATTCATAAACTGACAGCACTGATAATGTTATCTCTCATCGTGACTACTAACTCCAGTATTCAATGCTATTGAACGGGTGACTGAATACACGTGAGGAATTTGAAAACGCACTGATGATTTTGCGCATAATTAGAAAGCTCTGAAGAATACAAGCTAGTGAGTGATGTTGAATTAAGTTTCAACCAAGCTACGTTCCCATGCAAAACTTATTCATGAAACGAAATGAAATTTCACATGGTGTTGTATATACGCTGAACTCACGAACGAGATCAAAGTTTTCATTTAAATGCGACGCGACCTTCAACGAAATATCTCATTTTGAAGTTTAAATTCTTTGCCGGATTGAGCTGGTTTTTAGTAGGAACGGCTTGAAGTCATCTGGTATAAATATAAGTACCTTCTCGATGATGAAGTGGAAAAACCTTGGTTTTAATCTGGCCGAAGCCATTGCGGTTCAAGTGGCCATGCATAAATCGTGTCAATTGAACTTATACGCGCTCATAACTGTGTACGCTAAGCTACGTTTAGCTTACATCTGAGGGTTTTGGAGGAAGTTACCAAAAGAAATTGTTCCTACTTTAGTATTTCCGAGATACCTAAATTTTGTTCACCTGTTGAAATCGTATAAATTGGAGCGCTTAATTTCATTTGTCACGATCTATGCATGGCCACTTGAAGCGCAATGGCTGCGACCAGAATAAAACCCTTCCTACTGAAAACCCGCTCAATGAAGACTTTAAACTTCAAACTAGATATTTCGTTGCAGGTCGCGTCGCATTTAAATGTAAACTTTGATCTCGTTCGTGAGTTCAGCGTATAAACAACACCATGTGAAATGTAATTTCGTTTAATGAATAAGTTTTGGGAACGTAGCTTGGTTGAAACTTAATTAAACATCACTCCTAGCTTTTATTCCTCAGATCTTTCTAATTATGTGCAAACAGTGCGTTTTAAAATTCCTCACGTGTATTCAGTCACCCGTTCAATAGCACTGAATACTTTTGTCACTTGAGTTAGTCACGATGAGAGATAAAAATATCAGTGGTGTCAGTTTATGAATTTTGAGAGGTTAATGATTCTGTAGTTGCTATAGAAGTTCTAAGTCAAATTAATGAAAATAAAAGAGCAAATGCTATTATATAATTTTACTTTTTGCTTTGACTGTGTTTTGTTTGGCCACTTCTTTAATTTTTGCATTTGAAAATAATTAAGGAAACTCCACTCCCTCAATGTAATTACTGCATTTGTCGGCCGGCAGCCGAAAAAAAACATGACAAATTTGAATGAATTCGAACATGCTGATAAAATGAAGCAACGTAGTTAGCGTAGTTTAATTTCTTATTTATGAACCGTATTAGTAAAATGGATGTTTACCTAAATATCAAAACTGCAGCCGAAATTGTAAAGACTAATTTATTTATTAGGACAACGCTTACCTTTCTCGTAGTTAGCCTTACATATATATTTTATTATACTCTGCTAATTCGCCTTTCGCTGCTTTAGCCCACGATATCGAACTTCCGATTACCGCGTCGCGACCTTAAACAAAATATATCAATTTGAAGTTTAAAGT
Source organism: Actinernus sp. WN-2022 (assembly GCA_030867875.1). NCBI lineage: Eukaryota > Metazoa > Cnidaria > Anthozoa > Actiniaria > Actinernidae > Actinernus > Actinernus sp. WN-2022. Next base: position 55,134,769 of record JAOWCC010001634.1, read on the forward strand.
CTTAGCCGGATTGAGCTGGTTTTTAGTAGGAACGGCTTGAAGTCATCTGGTATAAATATAAGCACCTTCTCGATGATGAAGTAGAAAAACTTCAATTTATACAGGAACAATTTCTTTTGGTAATTTCCTCCAAAACCCTGAGATGCATGCTAAACGTAGCCATTATTGCGTCGGTCTCGTGTGCGGGTCAACGGGTTAGAGTAGTCGAGTACGAGTAATCCTTCCCACAATGCACCCAATATAGTTATATAGTGATATAGTTGGGTTTGACAGAATTTTTGCAATTCGCTGTATACGGTATACATATATATATACATATATACAGCCGCGTGCAAAAATTCTGACCCCCCATGAAAATTATATACTTATATTCTTATATCGATTGCATCATGAGTAATCCAAAAATTTGCTTTTCAGACATTTTTTTAACAAAAAATATATCAGGTAGGAATGAAATATGTACAAGTAAAACATTGTTAGGTCATATGGGCCCATCAGTTGAAGAAAACAAGTGTTATTTTCAGTTTTAATTGTACTAATTTATTCCATGCGTTTGCCACTGGGTCCAGTCGACCGAAACGCTGCTAAGACTTCAAGGAACTCACACTGTATTCTTAACTTTACTTTCTTCACGTCGCACTAGCTAGGTTATTCTATTTCCCTAAACGAGGCTGAGTATTCACTAAATTGATCTCAAACCCTGGAGCCTAAGTTTAAGTTTACTATCAATGTGAAACACGTTCTATTCTATCTTATGGTAGTTCGACTACGGTTGCAATTCTGCCCAACAAACAACCAAATTAAACACTTCACAGCCAAACGCAGCTAAAATATTTTCCCCGTTATGCTCATGACTGGGTCTGCAAAAGAGCTAAAATTTCACTTGGAACACATTTGTTTCCTTTTGCGTTTTTTGGAAGGTAATTATTTTGCATATGAAGTATTGATCAAACATATTTTATTTTATTCAGAATTGAATGTGGCCGGTTTTCGTTTTGCTGTTCGCGATGCGTTTGCCACTGGGTCCGGTCGACCGAAACGCTGCCGTGACTTCAACTGAACTCACTCAGGGACGGCGCAGCCGGGGGGCTATAGCTTCCCCACTTTTTTGCCCAAAAATATTTTGCCTAGTTAATTCTCAGTCAGTTTAAGACTATAGTTTGGTCATACCGGTTCAATGACCATTTTTAGACCCCCACTTGAAATTTCGCTCTACCGCTCTGTCACTGTATTCTGAACTTTACTTTCTCCACATTGCACTAGCTAGGTTTATTCTGTTTCCCTGAATGAAGCTGACGTATTCACAAAATTGCTTTCAAACCCTGGAGCATAAGTTTAAATCTTATTATCAATGCGAAACACGCGCGTTCTATTTTATCTTATGGTAGTTCGACGTGTGCGATTCTACCAAAACAAAACAACCAAATTAAATTAATTAAACATAGCACAGCTAAACAAATATATTTTTTATGAAGTCCGCAACTCAGTTACAAAAATCACATTTAGTTATTGAAAAGGAAAGAAAGAACCAAAGTTGTTTTAATCTGTTTAAATTATGGACCAGAATTAAATGGTTTTGGTAAATAATATCTCCCACGTGGGAGATAAATTTTAAAATTGCTCGTCAGTTAAACTCACAGTAAGTGAAACGTATTATTTACTTTGGACTCGCTAGGTTGTAAAATTATTGGTATTCCCGAAAATCATTCAAATATAATCTTTAGTAATAAAATAAATCAACTGTTACAAAGTTTGATTAAATTTTATATAACTTGAATTTTATCTCGCATAGAGTGCTAAAGTTGCCAATGCAAGATATGTCAGAATTTCATTAAATATGCATCGCGAAAAGCAAAACGAAAACCGGCCGCTTCAATTCTGAATAAAATAAAATATGTTTGATCAATCACTTCATATGCGAAATAATTACCTCCAAAAAAAACGCAAAAGAAAACAAATGTGTTCCAAGTGAAAATCTAGTTCTTTTGCAGACTTCATAATGGCAAAAATATTTTAGCTACGTTTGGCTGTGAAGTGTTTAAGGGCCCGTTTACAAGGAGATAGGGTTACCCTAGCACTAGGGTTACCCTAGCGCTGGGTCATTTCCTCTTATTTTTAGCGATGTATTTACAAGCAGGCGGGACAACTCAACTCGGCTGCCCGGGTTACCCTAGCGCTGGGGTTACCCTGTCTGAGAGCTAGGGTGACCCTAGCACTAGGGCTATGTTTTGCCCTTGTAAACGGTTTGCTAGGGTAACCCGCCTACCCGGGTCAACTCTATTCTAGAGCCAAATTTCACATTGCAAGTTTCTGAAGTTCACTAGCAATTAGTAAGTAACATAACAACATTCTAGGATACTAGACAGCTGCAATAAAGGGCACCACAGAAAGAGAAATCGACGTTAAACCACCAAAACCCGCCAGAACTCTACTCGTCTCCGCGATGTTGTTTTCTATGCTTGAATGATTTTGGCGGCCGCGAGCCTAGCGGTTCACAGGCTACCAAAGAATCAGTAAAATCAAAATCACTTCCACAGATCTGTTTGAACCGGATAAAAATGAAAGAAAAGTAGAAGAGTGATATTAGTAGCACATGTTTTCATACATTAGTATGACATTTCATAAGAAACGGCTTCTCAGATGAATAATATATTTGAAAGAGACTTCAACTGGCTTGTGTTGAGTTGGCCCGGGCAGTAGGGTAACCCTACCTAAATCATTTTGCTTGTAAACCCGGGCTATCTTTGACCCTAGTACTAGGGTAACCCTAGTGCTAGGGTAACCCTATCTCCTTGTAAACGGGCCCTAATTTGGTTGTTTGTTGGGCAATATTGCAAACGTGGTCAAACTACCATAAGATAAAATAGAACGTGTTTCACATTGATAGTAAACTTAAACTTAGGCTCCAGGGTTTGAGATCAATTTAGTGAATACTTCAGCCTCGTTTAGGGAAATAGAATAAACCTAGGTAGTGCGACGTGGAGAAAGTAAAGTTCAGAATACAGTGAGTTCCTTGAAGTCATAGCAGCGTTTCGGTCGACTAGACCCAGTGGCAACCGCATGGAATAAATTAGTACAACTAAAACTGAAAATAACACTTGTTTTTTTCAACTGATGGGCCCATATGACCTAACAATGTTTTACTCGTACATATTTCATTCCTACCTGATATATTTTTTTGTTAAAAAAATGTCTGAAAAGCACATTTTTGGATTACCCATGATGCAATCGATATAAGTATATAAGTATATAATTTTCATGGGGGGGTCAGAATTTTTGCACGCGGCTGTATACATATATATAATATGAGATAAGAAGAGAAATGAGGAAAACTACACGTTCAGGTTCCATCGCTAAGCTTTGCGAATGCCTAAACTTGAAGGCTAAAATTAGCGTAGAACAGAGAACTGTCATCACTCCGTTTATATAGATACCAGTGTGTCAACAGTACAGCACAAAACTCATCTGGAATGTGTTTATCTGTTCATTTGACATGTCGGGTAGGTTTACTGTAGTAAAGAAAGCTCATGCGTTTTACCTCAGTAAAGGCAAATTTACTGAAGTAAACCTTCAAGTGTGACCTCAGCCAGTGTGGAAATTCAATTTCCTGTAATCAATGCGAAAGTGCGCACTGACGTCGCGTTTTCGTACCAGCACTACAGACGAGGACCAATCTCGCATACGTATCCTGTAAATGTTGTCTAACCTCTTCCTATTGTGCTGGTGGAATACGACGATGCCTTTGCTTAAATGGCTTCGTTTCTGTGACTTGTATCTCATAAGTAACTGCTCATAATATATGGCCAAGATTGTTAGGACCTTTGGAAAGCACTTGGTCGTTCCATCTATTTAGTAGTTCTAACGCCTTAACTAATAACGATGACATGATAATGATGTTAATTACATTTTTGATTTTTTTTATGGTAAAATTAATCAAATTATAAATAAACGTGTTCCTATCAAGAAACTAACCAAGAAGGAAACAAAATTCCAGACTAAATCATGGATCTCAAAAGGATTAAAAACAAATTATTTTAAAAAAATGTCTAAATACAATAAATGAATTTTACCATTCTAAGTTTAAACATCGGAATAAATTAAAACACACAATTGCTCAGTAGAAGAATGTATTACATGTATAATAATTATTTTCAAAAAAAATTAGGATATCAAGGCTACTTGGAAAGGCGTTAAGCAAATTATATCTTTAAATTCAAAGATATGTACCTTTCCTTCTAAATTAAAAGATGATCAGACGCTAACTGATTCATCAGCTATTGCAAATACATTTAATGAATACTTTTCCAATAAAGAAAACAGGCTATCTAATGGTATAACTATGGCAAATGCATTTCATGAATACTTTGCCAATATAGAAAACAGGTTATCTCATGGTATACCTCAGACTTTCTTTTCCTCCTGTTTAACTCATCCACAAATTAATAACTTTTTTGTCTTTCCAACCACTCAATCTGAAATTGAAGAAGACATTTTAAAACTGAATTCAAACAAGGCTACTGGCCTTTTCAGTAACCTAACCCTAACCCTAAACCCTAACCCTGTCGATTTTCTTAAAGTTTTAAGACATCTAATTTCAAAACCTTAGAAATTCTATTTAACTATTCCCTCTACCAGGAGCCTATTACCTATGTGATGGGTAGCGCCCACAGCACAGTAGACGATGTGGCTATTTATAGATATCCGATTCCCGCGAAATATAATGGTTGCCATGGTTGCTTGCGCTGCAGACAATGCGCGCTCCCTTGCATAGGAACATAGCTGCGTGAATGCATAATGAGAAGTGACGTTTCGTCGTGTGATTGGTTTAGTGCAGGTATCCTTTGTCTACTTTCGCGGGAAACACAAAGCTAAAAATAGCTACATCATCTGTTCTGCTGTTGGACAGACCTAATCTGGGAGATGCACGCTGCTGGTAATGATCTAATATGGAGATGCACGCTCCTGGTAATGATCTAATATGGAGATGCACGCTCCTGGTAATGACCTAATCTGGGAGATGTACGCTGCTGGTAATGATCTAATATGGAGATGCACGCTCCTGGTAATGACCTAATATGCAGATGCACGCTCCTGGTAATGGGCTCCTGCTCTACTGGATCTGCCCCAGACAAATTCAAAATAGCTCGAGTTATTCTAGCCTGCGTCGCATCCGAACTGAACCCCGGTTAAGTCCGTCTGCGAAACAGTGGACAAAAGCTTGTTCTCGACCCCCAGCGAAGTTGCAGGATTATTTATAATCGATTTTGATTGGCTTTTACTAATGCTCATTCTTACACGTCTTCTGACTGGCCATTCAACTGTCACCAGCCTCGGAGATTGTTATGACGGGCAATTCATGTCAGAGGCCGCTCGGTCGAAACTTCGTTTGCACGTGAGTCAACTGTTTACTTGAGATTTCTCGCCCTAGACGAGCTCTGTCGTCGTTTCCCCGTGTTTTACTATCGGAGGTTAGGTTAGGTTTATTTCCGACTTCGGGTCAGGTTTTGAAGTAATGTGTAACGTAATAGGCAGCTGCCCGTGGTTTAGTGCCATATAAAAGGAAACTTGCCGAACACATTAAATAGAATCTGTCACGACAAAATGCTCGTTCGAAGAACACACAAACATATCCCCCATGCAGCTTGGAAAGATCTAGTATGTGCCACATCCGAACTCAACTCCGGTCAACTGCTCTTGTTCTAGCAAACAAATCTCGATTTTAAACTGATATTGTACAAATATCATTGCTCTTTTCGACGTGTATAAAAGCCGCCGCATTTTGAAATGTAAATTAGCCGTTAGTCGCACTGTTGACAGGCTGGTGACAGTTGAATGGCCAGTCAGAAGACGTGTAAGAATGAGCATTAGTAAAAGCCAATCAAAATCGATTATAAATAATCCTGCAACTTCGCTGGGGGTCGAGAACAAGCTTTTGTCCACTGTTTCGCAGACGGACTTAACCGGGGTTCAGTTAGGATGCGACGCAGGCTAGAGTTATTCCTATACTTAAAAAATATTTTTTTTAGGGTACGTGTGTCTACTGCTTTGTAGCAGTAGTGTTTGCAGGATAGGGTTGCAGCAAGGTTTTTTTTGCACCAAGTGGTGGCATTTTCAGAAATATATATTGACATTACTATTTGTAACAACCAGTTGTTTCTAGGCTAAAGGAAAATCACTACACGATAGTGGTCATTTTTTTTATTGGACTTGTAACTGTCAATTTACTCCCATTGACATAGTCAAATATTCCATCCAGTAATTCTCTGTATTACTTTCAATGAATCTTTCAAATACTGGACACTGGAAGCTCTGATATCCAAGTGCTGGCTTGAATTACCAAATAACTGTAGCCCACGTGTAGCCGTTTACCCACCCTAAACAAATGGCTACACCTAGGCTAAATACCTGTAGCCCCACCACTGACATCTAGTGGTCTCAAGCCATGTTGATGTAATCTAAACTTCAATGATATATTGCAATATACTAAGGGTATATTGAGTATTGTCATTTTGCACCGGTCCTGGGTTTGACTACCCTGGTTCCAGAGGGGCTCAGGTACGAATATACTGTAATGTGCCGCGATCGAAAGAGTTTTGATTCCCCGAAGGAGTTTTGTTTTGCGTGACGACCGTTGAGCCCCTCTGGCCGCTCGAATAGCCAACCTCAATCTCATGCCCATAGCCTCGCTTTTATGTTTACAAGTCCAGTCAAACTGGTTTCGACTCAGCGGTTAATTTGCATGTCACTTTCACGTGGTGAAGTCGTGTGATTCAAAACATAAAACATGCCGTTGTCGGGATTTGTGAAGATAAAGGAAAATTCTCCTCGATTTACTTCGTCGGGTTCGATGTTTGGATCTCCCAATGAGCATGCTTTGATGCTCTGTTATGTGGGAGTAAATCAGGGCATATAGAGGGCAAACCACCAGTACAATTGCTCGTTTTGGATAATCGAACGTGAAGGAAGAAGCAAACACCAGGTATGAGTTGGAAAATCAGCGATTTTCCTTAGCCAGTAGGCCGTACTGAGAAGACATCACGCCACTTCAAGAACATGAACAGACTTCAACTCGTTTATTTCGAGGCTAACTCAAATTGTACAGCACTGTGAAACATTAACGTTTGTGTGATAATCTGTCAAGACTCGTGAACCGGTTTGTAACACGATCTCAGGATGAAAGCCAATCAAATGTTCCTTTGATCCGAATGCCTCAGTTTCCATGGCCACAACTCAATCAACCAATCAGGGACGAAGTACAGATTCTGTACCGGAAAAAACGAAAATCTCTACTCGGGCGGCCAGAGGGTCGTCGCTTCGCGACTCGTGCTGAAATCAAGCCTGCGACTCGATTTCAGCTGGTCTCGCTTCGCTCGCCCCGACGATTTCGAGCCTCTGGTATCCAGGGTAGGGTTTGACTCGATATCGCCAGACATCAAAAGCTTTCTTTCAGATACACAAAATTGTATTATGTTAATAATATAAATACGAAAATACTCCATTCTGATTGGCTGAGCATAGACGTGTTAATTACTAACAGCAGTGCAAACAGTTAATTCGATGCAAAAACTAGTTAATTCAGTTCTCCATTTCATTTTTGAATCTATATTATTAACCAGTAATCATTAGTGTACAACGTTCAATTAACGATTAATAGTGCTCGTGATGTTTGAAAATTCCACAAATAACACTCGTCCTGTTAGCATTTTCAAACATCACTAACTTGCACACCTAATGATTACCAATACAAATTAACTGTTTACACTTACGGTAAGCATAACAAAAATAATTGCACATTCTCTTTTTGACTGTTTGCTTTAAAGTTTCGAAGACTAAAACAGTTGCTGAAAAAGCAGTCGGTTATGTGTACATAGTTTACATTCCCTGATAGTTTATAACCAATACCGCTATGCTATTCATACTGGATAATTCAGAAGTGCATTTTCTAAGAATATGCTTAATTTTCTTCCTGAGTTTTCTCTTTTTCATGGATTGTATAATCTTCTTAAGGGTATCCTGGATGGTTCTCTGTCTCTACGGCGTTAATTTCTAAACCTCAACATTATGGGATTAGAGGAATTGCACTAAATTGGTTTAATCTTGAATAATCACGAGAGGACGCAAGTGGATGTATACTGTAAGTACTTCGGCTAAAATCAAGGAAAATTTACCCGCATTCTATTCATACTTTCCATTATCCACGCTGTTTCAAGGTTCGATGTGTCTAAACTCCAATAATCCTATTGGATAATTTTCACAATACAAAATTAACACCTTGCTACAGTATAACTGAATGCCGTTTGGTGCCGTAATTCTTACACGAATCATTACTTAACATGTAAATACTGCCACCTATTAGTGACGTAACCTATCAGCATATTAATGACCTGAAGATAAGCACGCAACTACCAGGATAAAACATCGATGGAAATAGAATCGGTGTGTGACCGCCTGGAGGCGACTACCGCATCAACACAGGTGAGCATGTTTGTGTGGTGACAACGATATATTTGTGCTTGTTTTTTCTTGCCTAAGATATATTTCATTCTGCAATTCTAATGACCGGTATTCACTCTATGCAATTTACAATTTATTCACAATTTGCACTTTACCTGACTAGTTTAACCTTATGGTTATTTCATGTACAACTACCATCTTCATCTTCTTTGTAACATAGGGCCTATGGAATAGCCTTCCGATTGAGTTGCGGCAAGCCAGAACTCTAAGTAGATTTCGCTCTGGTTGCAGCAGTTTCTTTTCTTATCTTAGCTTAACTTAATTTTAAATTAGCACACGGCACTCATGTAAAGCAGGTTTTTATTTGAGCTAATTTTAAATGTAATTTTATATTGTAAACTTTTTACAAAACCCTGATGAGCGTACCGTGTATAAATAAAGATTACTTACTTACTTACTTACTAACATAGTATATATTTTTTCTATTTAGTACAAATAAAGTTGTTGTTATTGGTGGTGGCGAGTGCTTCAGCTCCACTGTTACTGCTTACAAGTAAGTCCATGAACCAATAGGTACGTTTGTGCAAGTTATTGGTTCATGCTGGGAATAGTTGAGTATTAGGAAAAATACTGGCTATCTGTTAAGTGGTTCTTTGTTTGAATTTTTTCGCTAACGAGAGTATTTTTCAAGCAGTGAAATAATTCAATTGCTGGCTTGCAACCAATCCCCAGAGATTCAAATAACAAAGTCGTGACGGCCATGTTGGTGGAACGAACAAGAGAAGCTAACGAGGAATATTTTGTTAACGTCCACCAGCATGGCGGCGATGAGGTAACGTGCAAGCCAGCAATGTCCATTCTGACCGCTTTAACTAATCACACAGCACGTCTTGTAATGTTGTTTTGTATTTTTTTATGTTTTAAGTATGTGTTCTTACTTGTTCTAATTTCTATTGTCTGTAACACTAAGAAACACATTTTTTTCTGTTCTTCCTTTTTTACGGACCTATTAAATATTTTTAACCAGATATTTTACGTGAGCCACCTAGATAAGCTACTCGCTCTTGGAATGATTGTAAAATGAAAATACCGTTTAAATAAAACAATTTTTATTTTGTTTAATGTTTGCAAACGCTAAAACAATAACAGTACCAGTGACTTTTAATTACGAAACTTGAGCATAGTTTGCTGTTATCACTACATTTTTAGCTTATAAAAACGCTTTCACATAAAGAGTGCTTTAAGATTTCCAAGGCAAATAATAATCACAAAACCTCCTTTCACAAATTCACGCACAAGAGACGTAAGCAGTTTTTATATCGTAGTTTCAGGATTTTGTTTGCATGATTCACCCCCAAAGGGCTTGTAAGTGCCATGCGGGAGACATGCAGCTCAGTAATCATAAATAGGCAATTAGTTAAAAAAAAACATATGTTTTGCCCTGCAGCTAGTCAAGCGGACAATCTCAGAGGAACAAAATAAATAAGCAAATATTTCTTGAAATTGAAAAAAGAAAAAGTACTGATCCTGGTCAGTTCAGTTGCCATTTATTCAGCTTTTTATTGGCATGGTGATTAGTTTGTTATGATTACGGTAAATAATAATTGTCAATTCCTTACACTAATTAAGCAAACGTTTTTATTGAAAATCTAACAGTGACTCAACATCAGCAAAAGTAACGCAACATTATCATATTGTAAATTTGGCAAAAAAGTGCAATTTTAAGTTAGAATTAACTTACTAATTTCTACTTCGGCATCCATTCTGCAATTTGAAGCTGCGAGATTGGTAACAGGTTTATGTTTTAACAGGTAAGACAGATTTTAACAGGTAAAAGATTTGTTGAAAGAAACTGCTTAGATTAGACCAAAGGCGTGCAATCCATAAACCTATTATGATGTATAAAATAATAAATAACTTAACCCCTGGCTCATTACCATTCCTAGCTATGCCCCACAACAGTAAGCTCAGATCGTTCACGGAAACACCATGTATGGTGTAGAATACACTATGTATGCCGGAAAGTCAGTAAATCTGTTGGAATTATCGCAAAATTGAGACATTTTATCCCTCGCCAACCATTACTCAGTATATTTCGATCTCTTATCACACCATATTTGACCTACGGCATTTGTGCTTGGGGTCAAAGTGTCAAAAACATTTCAACAAGTTATTGGTTCTTCAGAAAACAGCTCTTCGGTTAATATTTTTGCCAAACCAAGGGAACACGTAATTCCCTATTTCATATCAACTAAATCCCTTTCGTTACTTATGCTCGACTTTCCCTCAAGCTCTTCTGCATCTCAAGTACTCGAACTATTAAACTGGAAACCACTGTACCTTCGACGGCGCTATCATCGCTGTATTACTATCTTCAAATGCTTAAATAGCATGGTGGACTTCAACTTTAAATTAAAGAAGAATCACGACTTTCATACATATAATACACGCCGTCAGCACAATCTACATTTACCATTCGCACGTAGGAATTGGGGACAGCAGAAGTTTACCTACCATGCACTATTAGACTGGAACTCTTTAGACTCTGAAGTTATACAATCAACTACATTATCAATTTTTAAATCTTACTGGCACATAACTTAATTTCATAATAATCCTTGTTCTATTTCTATTTTATTTCGACCATTTAACTATCCTGTTTTCCATATATTAGTGAAATATATTTTTTTTATACAGGACCTCCCTGAAAATCACAAATTGTGAGTGGAGCTTTCCTGTCAAAATATTATTATTATTATTATTATTATTATTATTATTATTATATTTTGAACGACTTAGAATTTTAATGTATGATGTCCATCACCAAGTAACTCCTATAAATATTTCCAACATATTTATAAAAAAACTAGACAAATACATAAATATAGGACTCGGTCTACGTCAAATGATTGTTTCTTCATTAAACATGCAAGAAATGAAAAAAATTAGGAAATCTTTTTCAAGAATCGGTGCTGAAATCTGGAATGGTCTACCATCAATAATAAAATCACTTCGTAAACCTCAATTTAAACACAAGATTAAAGAAATACTTTCTGATCGATATACTTCAGAAAGAGGATGACTATGTTGAGGTCCCCCAAATATTAACTCAGATAAAAATAATAATAATAATAATAATAATAAGATACTAGGAGTCATAATTTAAGGTAATTAGTTGATTCATTGACCTTATTTCATTCTTCATTTTAATTTGCCTAGTCTTAGCCCTTATCCTGCCCTCATCTTCATACCTAGATCATACAGTAAATGTCCTTCGTTTACTCTACAGATAAGTCAGTAGTATGAGAGGGACCGAATTAGCCCCTTTTTTGTGGCGCTATGCTAATTTTTGTGGCGCTATGCTAATTTTTGTGGCGCTCTCATTAATTCAATGACGTCACGGTTCTATTGTCTTAGACTCATGAATAAAGTGCGGTGGTTTCTCATTATCTACTGTCTTAGACTCATGAATAAAGTGGTGAGCTCATGAATAAAATGGTGAGCTATGTTAATTTTTAAGGCGCGCTCATGAATATCTATTGTTCCTTTGGATGAGGTCATCGATCTATTCGGGCATGTTTGGGCAAAGCCTATTGTTTGGAGCAGCTATAAAGCTAGAACCGATCGGCCCTGAAACCATTCGAAGTTGAATGAAAAGAGTAATAAATATCTCGCAATATCTAAACCCCTTTGTAGCGTAAATAGTAAGAACAAACTACTCGTGATAGGCTCTAAACTGTCTTTATTATTTTCCTTTACAGTTAATAACTCATAAGATAATTGTATACAAAATCCACTGTGACTCATAAGAGAAATTTTGCTATTGTCCTTAGGGATTAACGATAACTTAAGAGCCTATTGTTTGGAGGAAAACTCTTGTGATGCAAATTCTTCTCGAAAAACTGCACTAAATTACCATACGAATATAAACAAACCAGATAATTAAACAAAGTTTATTCAATCTCAAAAACACCAATTTTAAAAACAGTTCGTTTTCCTTATCCTCGCGGAGTTGATAACTTTCTTATTTCTCAGTTCTTGGGTTGATATAATGTATCGTGTTACAAGATTACACTGATTTATGTTTCAGTGATATTTTTCTTGTCGACAAATGCTACAGACAGTTGTGTTTTTACCGAGGAGAGGAAAATTAATGACCAAGGTAGTCTAGTCTAAAAACTATACTTCAGCTAGAAATCGACTTAATAAAACTTATTTCTAAAAGGTACAAATGTATTATTCATCGCGGAATCACTCTGTTCCGGAATAGGTTGTTTTTGGAATTGTTTATTCAACAAGAATTTTTGGTGGTGAATTGCAGCCTCGGTCGCTTCTTGCCATCCATAATCTTCCGTGTTCATCAAGTTTTGTTTTGTTCCCCAGATTTTTTGGAAATCAGGATCTTTTCTTAAGCTGTGAATCCATTTCATATCTTCGAACAACACTTCTCTTAGGTCTTTTCTATAGGTAGGAACCAAAGCGTTACTGGCTTTGATTTCAGCAACTTCATGACTAGCCCCATCGTGTTCATACTTTTGAACCAACGCTTCCCAATCTTCCTGGTGCCGTTCTTTAGCTTCGTTACGAATTCTTTCCCAAACATCCTCTTCTCCGTCATAACTATCATCAGTGGAGTCCGTGCTCTCCTGAGAATCAGAGCTTTGATAAGAATCTTCAGTCATTTCATCATCTGAGGTGGAACGATTAGCAGCCATCGTTTATATCTTTACTGTTCAAGGATCGGGAGTATAATGTCAGACCCTTAAAAGTTTCAAACTTTATAGAAAACAAATTGCCGTGGTCACTACGTTCAACAAATGTCGATTAGCTGATTTAGCTAAGGTCTCTCAGTTAGATCAACATTATAAGTAGGATTCCTAACCAACATATTTTCCATTATCAACAACTGGATTTACATTCCTCGACAAAAACTTTCTTTTTTGAAGTTTTGCTTCTTGTAAATAGGGTTTTCGTTCTTGAGTTGATAACCTATGGACTTGTGCCAAGTGGTTGGATAATTTAACAAGATACTTTGATGCACAATTCGGTACAGCACAGTTTTTTAAAGTCCGATTTTCCATGTTCACTCGTTGAAAGTTAGTATCAAATAGCACAAATCTACTTGATCGTCCCTTTTATCTCCTTTCGTCCCTTTTGTCACCTCTTGTCCCGCTTTTTTCGTTTTGAAATAAAAAAAGGGGGATAAAAAAAGAAAAAAAGCGGGACAAAAGGAGACAAAAGGGATGAAAGGGATAAACGGAGATACCTATATCTGAATGTGAACACATCTCTTGTCAGTAGACCCTCTCGTCCCGTGTGTCTCCTTTTGTCCCGCTTTTTTTCGTTTTGAAATAAAAAAAGGGGGATAAAAAAAGAAAAAAAGCGGGACAAAAGGAGACAAAAGGGATGAAAGGGATAAACGGAGATACCTATATCTGAATGTGAACACATCTCTTGTCAGTAGACCCTCTCGTCCCGTGTGTCTCCTTTTGTCCCGCTTTTTTTCGTTTTGAAATAAAAAAAGGGGGATAAAAAATAAAAAAAAATGCGGGACAAAAGGAGACAAAAGGGATGAAAGGGATAAACGGAGATACCTATATCTGAATGTGAACACGTCTCTTGTCAGTAGACCCTCTCGTCCCGTGTGTCTCCTTTTGTCCCGCTTTTTTTCGTTTTGAAATAAAAAAAGGAGCATAAAACGAAAAAAAAAAAAAGCGGGACAAGAGGTGACAAAAGGGACGAAAGGAGATAAAAGAGACGATCAAGTAGATTTGTGCTATTTGATACTAACTTTCAACGAGTGAACATGGAAAATCGGACTTTAAAAAACTGTCCTGTACCGAATTGTGCTGTTTATCCCTTTCATCCCTTTTGTCTCCTTTTGTCCCGCTTTTTTTTAATTTTTTATCCCCCTTTTTTTATTTCAAAACGAAAAAAAGCGGGACAAAAGGAGACACACGGGACGAGAGGGTCTACTGACAAGAGATGTGTTCACATTCAGATATAGGTATCTCCGTTTATCCCTTTCATCCCTTTTGTCTCCTTTTGTCCCGCTTTTTTTCTTTTTTTATCCCCCTTTTTTTATTTCAAAACGAAAAAAGCGGGACAAGAGGTGACAAAAGGGACGAAAGGAGATAAAAGGGACGATCAAGTAGATTTGTGCTATTTGATACTAACTTTCAACGAGTGAACATGGAAAATCGGACTTTAAAAAACTGTGCTGTACCGAATTGTGCATCAAAGTATCTTGTTAAATTATCCAACCACTTGGCACAAGTCCATAGGTTATCAACTCAAGAACGAAAACCCTATTTACAAGAAGCAAAACTTCAAAAAAGAAAGTTTTTGTCGAGGAATGTAAATCCAGTTGTTGATAATGGAAAATATGTTGGTTAGGAATCCTACTTATAATGTTGATCTAACTGAGAGACCTTAGCTAAATCAGCTAATCGACATTTGTTGAACGTAGTGACCACGGCAATTTGTTTTCTATAAAGTTTGAAACTTTTAAGGGTCTGACATTATACTCCCGATCCTTGAACAGTAAAGATATAAACGATGGCTGCTAATCGTTCCACCTCAGATGATGAAATGACTGAAGATTCTTATCAAAGCTCTGATTCTCAGGAGAGCACGGACTCCACTGATGATAGTTATGACGGAGAAGAGGATGTTTGGGAAAGAATTCGTAACGAAGCTAAAGAACGGCACCAGGAAGATTGGGAAGCGTTGGTTCAAAAGTATGAACACGATGGGGCTAGTCATGAAGTTGCTGAAATCAAAGCCAGTAACGCTTTGGTTCCTACCTATAGAAAAGACCTAAGAGAAGTGTTGTTCGAAGATATGAAATGGATTCACAGCTTAAGAAAAGATCCTGATTTCCAAAAAATCTGGGGAACAAAACAAAACTTGATGAACACGGAAGATTATGGATGGCAAGAAGCGACCGAGGCTGCAATTCACCACCAAAAATTCTTGTTGAATAAACAATTCCAAAAACAACCTATTCCGGAAAAGAGTGATTCCGCGATGAATAATACATTTGTACCTTTTAGAAATAAGTTTTATTAAGTCGATTTCTAGCTGAAGTATAGTTTTTAGACTAGACTACCTTGGTCATTAATTTTCCTCTCCTCGGTAAAAACACAACTGTCTGTAGCATTTGTCGACAAGAAAAATATCACTGAAACATAAATCAGTGTAATCTTGTAACACGATACATTATATCAACCCAAGAACTGAGAAATAAGAAAGTTATCAACTCCGCGAGGATAAGGAAAACGAACTGTTTTTAAAATTGGTGTTTTTGAGATTGAATAAACTTTGTTTAATTATCTGGTTTGTTTATATTCGTATGGTAATTTAGTTCAGTTTTTCGAGAAGAATTTGCATCACAAGAGTTTTCCTCCAAACAATAGGCTCTTAAGTTATCGTTAATCCCTAAGGACAATAGCAAAATTTCTCTTATGAGTCACAGTGGATTTTGTATACAATTATCTTATGAGTTACTAACTGTAAAGGAAAATAATAAAGACAGTTTAGAGCCTATCACGAGTAGTTTGTTCTTACTATTTACGCTACAAAGGGGTTTAGATATTGCGAGATATTTATTACTCTTTTCATTCAACTTCGAATGGTTTCAGGGCCGATCGGTTCTAGCTTTATAGCTGCTCCAAACAATAGGCTTTGCCCAAACATGCCCGAATAGATCGATGACCTCATCCAAAGGAACAATAGATATTCATGAGCGCGCCTTAAAAATTAACATAGCTCACCATTTTATTCATGAGCTCACCACTTTATTCATGAGTCTAAGACAGTAGATAATGAGAAACCACCGCACTTTATTCATGAGTCTAAGACAATAGAACCGTGACGTCATTGAATTAATGAGAGCGCCACAAAAATTAGCATAGCGCCACAAAAATTAGCATAGCGCCACAAAAAAGGGGCTAATTCGGTCCCTCCTATACTACTTAAGTCTCTGTTTTGTTTATTTCATTATTAACAAGAGGCTGCGTGCAGCCTTGACTCGGGCTCTGTATATTTTAACAACCGCACTTTGATTACTGCAATGTTGTCTGGGGAAACTGTGGTAAAACCTTAAAAGACAAACTACAAAAATTACAAAACCGTGCAGCCCGGGTACTGACATATTCAAATTATGACGCTGATTCTGCTGGATATAATACTTGAATATCTTGGATGAAAAAAAAAACTAGTCGGCTACAAATTCAAAAAGCTATCATGGTTTACAAATCTCTACATAGCCTGGCGCCTGAGTATCTGTGTTCGCAATGTAACTTCCAATAGCTTGAGAGGTTCTGCGAATAAAGGTACTGTTCCGTTACCACATACAAATTATTATAAAAATAGCTTCAGCTATAGTGGCGCAGTTCTTTGGAACAGTCTGCCCTGTAACGTAAGGCAAGCAGAAGTCCCTCAAGCAATTTAGAAATATTTTAAAGTCTGTATTTTAGGCACAACATTCATGGACATCAGCTGATATGTTTATAGGTTATATATAATTAGTAAAGAAAGCAGCTGATAGGTTTATAGGTTATATATAATTAGTAAAGAAATCAGCTGGTATGTAATATAATAGGTTTATAGGTTATATAGGTTATATGATAGGTTTATAGGTTATATGATAGGTTTATAGGTTATATAGGTTATATAGGTTATATGATAGGTTATATAGGTTATATAGGTTATATGATTGGTTTATAGGTTATATATAATTAGTAATCACTTGCATAATGTACCATAACATTAGATTTAGCATTGTATACATTAGGTATATTTTTAGTATTTTTATACATATATTTATATTTATAGCTAATGAATTGAACCGTGGGTAAATAAAATTTATATTATCTTATCTTATCTCATCTTATCTTAGAAACCTTGTAAATCTCGGCATTGGTTTAACTGGCTTTGACTTCCCAGTTGTATAATACTGCGCAGTAGTATCAAACAGAATAAGAATACACACAATGATTACTACAAATCACTTATATATCGGGAATTTTTAGTCTAGGTAATACAGAATGTATCCTGAATATCACATTTTAGCAAACGTTAGTAGCTTACAGTGCAAAATATGAGTGAACTGGAAAAATACCTTAAAGTGCATATAAGCCCTAGCCAGTTATGCTTTTTTGTTTTCATTACTTTTTAGCGACAAAACTTCCAAATGTAGAATAATTTCCGCGTACGTTCGGGGACTGGGATGAGGATAAAACGTAACGTCATCAACAGAACTCGTCTCTTCACCGGTAAAAAGCGTTGGCTTATTTGCAAAATAATTGAATGGATAACCAAGAAAGATAATATCTCGCTAAACTTTTCGGAGAGCTTTATTCGGCAAGCCTTTAATACAATGGCGCATCGAGCATGTTCTGTTGATGACGTCAAAACTAGACCCAGTGCCAATTTTGTAAAGCGCGCTCGTGCGCTTAAACGGCCAATACACTATAACAAATATATCAAACCAACTTTTTATTCCGGAATCCTTTGTCTATGGCCTCTAGTCTCTTCGTAAGAAATATAATTAGCCAGGGCTTATATGCACTTTAAGTAAACAAGAAAAAGGAACTAAAGATTTCTGGAAAGTTGTAAGACAAATGACATAAAAGAAAAGAAGGTTAAAATAATTGGCCCAATTAGAGACGAGCATAACAATTTGATATATAGTGACAAAGAAAAATCAAATACTATGAATCTTTTCTTTGCCACAGTTGGGAATAAGCTGGCTCACAGTTCAATATTAAATTGCTTATAATCAAAAATAACTGGGTCAAATTAAACAAGTTTCGATTGCAATGCCGATATCAATATTGTCATAATCAACCTTTAGTCTTGTGTTTAACGCTGACAAGTTCCATTCTATAAACACACACAGCGATACTTTACATCGTAGCACATCACCAGTATAGCACTCGTAGTCGGTTGTTACTGATCTGTTTCGAGCATGGGTTTCGAGCTACAGTCTTTGATCGATTATGTTGTTCGTCTGATATTCTCGCCTTCCAGATGCTTTTCTTCGTCCTCCCAGTCTTCTGAACTTCTCTCACAATATCGTCTTCGTCATATTTTTGTTCTGGTATGAAATGGCTCAGCTATATAGATGAAAATCTACTCTAATTCCGAGCGTGTGAAAATTCGACAAAGAAAACAAGTCGCTACAAGTTAGCCGCCAGACTCCGGTGGGACGAAGTGACATAAAAAACGTCATAGCAATTAATGTCAACAAAATGGCGGTACCCAGGTCTTCGCGGGGCCAACTCTCTGAAAAAGTTTTATCAAATTTTAATACATTTTCTGAACAAAATACATCTGAAAGATGCTTTTGAGCCCAAATGTATTTTGCACTCGGGTATCCTTTAAGCATTCCAAGCAAAGTAACAGAATCTGTTATCTGCGACCCTCTAGATCAACACCTGGAGGTAGTGTTACGAGAAAACCAGTGGGCGTACAGAAAGTGATTATCTGCTGAGTCCCTCATCTTATATTTGACATGCAGAAACTTGGAAATATGCTACTGACAGTGGAAAAGTTGTTGGAGCCATCTTTATCGACTTCCGAAAGGATTTTGTCTTTGTTGACCACAATATTTTATATTACAAAATGCAGGCTTGTGGCATTAGTGGAAATTTATTACAGTGGCTAAACAGTTATCTACAAAATCATCAACAATACTAAGGTCGAATATGGAGTTCCTCAAGGGTCTCGTAGGTCCACTGCTATATTCCATCTATTGATTCTCTAAATCAATTGCAAAAGGCGAAATACAGATGACACTACTGCTTTTGTCATTGGGCACAACACTGAGAGTGTCATACAACAATTATTTATTGTTCTCAAAAATATGTGCCTGGTGTAACTCAAATAAGCTCATCCTACACAATGGCAAATCAGAGGCAATGCTGATACAAAAAAAAAAGATTTGTTGGTCCACTTTTACCAGTACAGCCAAGTTACTAGGCGTTATTAGTCTGGAGAGAGCAAATTTATAAAATATATAAATCTTACACCAGCCAAGTTGCTACATTGAAAAAAATGAGGTATTTGCCATCTAGATTACTAGAAGAAATATATTTTAAGACTTATTCTACAAGTAACATATTGCATATCTGTATGGGAAGCTGCTCATTTGCCATGTTCTCTGAAATTGAAGAACTCCATCCATGTGAAGGCAGCTAAGATAATTCATAGAATATCAAATGATACAATGAATTGTGAAGTTTTAAATCAGATAAGTTGGAGTAACATAGGTCATATTTATAAACGAAAGTTAGCAATATAAATGTTTAGATAATTAACGCATAATAAAGAACATAGATGTAGACTAACTTCATATTTTAGAACTGCAGAATCTAGACGTAAAGGGGCATTGTTAGAAATGACCAGAATGAATACTCATTATATCTATTATCTAACTATTATCTTTTTACTTATTTTTAACTTTTTTACTTTTTAATATATAAGATTATATAAATACATATAGATAGGGTAGTTTTAGTATTTTAATTAGTAGGTCCACATCAGCTGTAAAGTTGTCATTATTGACCTGCATGTAGTAGATAAAATATTCGCGTCCGATCTGTATTGGCATTTACAATGGCGAGCCATTGTAAAGCCCATACAAATCGGACGCGAATATTTTATCTTACTTGTGAAATGAATAGATAACTAAAGCCATTAATATGCACGACATAAAATGTTAACCTTTGATTTCTCCCACCTTGGTATCGATGTGGGATGAATTAGTTTCTCACAAAAACATATCCCACATCGAAGAGACAATGTGTATGCAATAAGAGAGCAGAGCGTAGCGTGCAGAAAAATCAGGTCCGACATGGAATAGATGGTGTGTACATAATAAAAGAGCAGATGTACTTTGTGATTTCACCCGTCCCGGGATAGGGGTAGTCAGTGATCGGTTGTGAGACTTCCCTCACTAGCTTAGCTAGTAATCTGTACCTGATACAGAATACTACTAGAGCTATAACGGACCATGAGGTCTCTTTCTCGATATGGAACCTGATGTTTTATTAATCAGGTTTGTACGGGGTATAAAGAGGCGATCATGTGGTGTTATTCAGCACATGGGATTGGCTAGTACCCTTATGAATTATTAATGAATTTCACAATACTAAAAACATTATGTATGTATGTATGTATGAACCAGTGATTTCCAGAGATTATTCCATCTATTCTTATTCCGGAATACGGTCAATCGAACGCGACCTAAGACTATATTTTTTTTTAACAATTTTATCAATGAAAGTATATAGTACATACATGTATGTTAATTTTCTATATCCTTTATTCTGTTTTTACATATTTATATATTATATATTTTTAATATTTTAACCTAGATTAGATTAGATTAGATTAATTTATCAGTTATTTTTATTACTTTTTGTAAATAGTGTCCCCAATTAGTTTGACCTTTGTCAGCTATATTTTAATCGACACTTAAATAAAGTTTATTATTATTATTTAAAAACTTCGTAACCACAAATTAAGTGACTCAGCACAGCAGACATGTTAATAGTATTGGTATCCAAACTTTGAACTTCTTCATCAAATGATAATGAACAGCCATTGCGAGAAAATTTTAAATGCCCACTTAGTGGAATGTCTAGTAGATTTCGGTATACACTCCTCGAATAATTATTCTCTTCGTCCGTACTTTTCGCTTTTCTAAATATCGGCTTTTGAGAGGCATCTTCCTGGCTGAACAGCAAAAAAATAAAATGTTCAAATGGCTACAACAAGTGTACTTCAATCTGAAAATGATTTGCATAACTATTTTTATTTTAATAAGTGACAACAAACTGTGTTATTTTACTCTGTTTTCTACTGTACTGAATTAACCGCCCTTTAAAATAATGATCCACTAATGATAGTGGATCATTTAGTAGGTTCAAAAACTTTGTTTAGATTTCTCACTATTGAACAATAGTGTTTTAGAAAGAAAAATAATCCTCCAAAGACATGAAATTTGAAAGCAATTTTGAAGCCGTTCAATAAACTCGCAGCACATGTTTTATCAACTCTTAAATCACTGCGCTCTCGTGTTTTTGTTGTGGTTGTAAGTAAACGCGCACAGTACAATCTCCGCACTCGTCACGATTTAAGTCTACCTTCAACTCATAATGAGAGATTTAAGAGGTCTTTTTTTTTGTTCAACTATTTCATCGTGGAACAGTTTAGCGCGGCAAATTAGGTTATATTGTCATTAACTATGTCTAAAAGACATCTCTTTAATGCTTTTACAGTTTATCAAATGAACTCTTTGTTTTTGTTAGGATCATTATATAGATGTTCTACATACTAGACTTAGATTAGAAGCTTGTGCTTTGAATTCCTATTTACATTCTATTAATTGTGTGCCATCTCCTGCTTGCTTTTGTCAAGCTTCTCACGAAATCAATCTGTTTTTTCTCCATTGTAGTCATTTTGCCTGTTTGCCGTGCAGACCATAGGCAGACCATAGGCAGACCATAGGCAGACCATAGGCAGACCATAGGCAGACCATAGGCAGACCACAGGCAGACCACAGGCAGACCACAGGCAGACCACAGGCAGACCACAGGCAGACCACAGGCAGACCACAGGCAGACCACAGGCAGACCACAGGCAGACCACAGGCAGACCACAGGCAGACCACAGGCAGACCACAGGCAGACCACAGGCAGACCACAGGCAGACCACAGGCAGACCACAGGCAGACCACAGGCAGACCACAGGCAGACCACAGGCAGACCACAGGCAGACCACAGGCAGACCACAGGCAGACCACAGGCAGACCACAGGCAGACCACAGGCAGACCACAGGCAGACCACAGGCAGACCACAGGCAGACCACAGGCAGACCACAGGCAGACCACAGGCAGACCACAGGCAGACCACAGGCAGACCACAGGCAGACCACAGGCAGACCACAGGCAGACCACAGGCAGACCACAGGCAGACCACAGGCAGACCACAGGCAGACCACAGGCAGACCACAGGCAGACCACAGGCAGACCACAGGCAGACCACAGGCAGACCACAGGCAGACCACAGGCAGACCACAGGCAGACCACAGGCAGACCACAGGCAGACCACAGGCAGACCACAGGCAGACCACAGGCAGACCACAGGCAGACCACAGGCAGACCACAGGCAGACCACAGGCAGACCACAGGCAGACCACAGGCAGACCACAGGCAGACCACAGGCAGACCACAATAGCCCACTTCCGATATATGCCTCACTTCCTACGTATAAATGAATCAATACGAGGCTCCGTGCATAATGCTCAGTCGTTCGTGACAAGACTACAGCACTTCTTTAGTTTTATAGCTATGAACCTTCGAAAAGTGTATTTCTGTGAAGAAAGTTTTGGCTTAAAGAGAATACTCAATGTTCTACGCTTGTTTGAAATCGCATAAATGTGACCTTTCCTGATCCATGACCGCGTAAGGAAAAGCCTGGGTCGACCCTGGCCCTGATGCATTATTCTCCATGGCGCCTTTCTATCACAACAACATCGATGCATAGAAAATATATACAGTTTGCGAGTTGTTACTAAAGTAAAAAATCATTTTAGTCAACATATTTAGTATTTCTTCAAATGAATGCAAAGTGGAATTAATTATATGACGTCAGGATGACGTCTATCCAGGAATCGACCTTCGGAAAGGTCAAATTTACACGATTTCAAACAAGCGTAGAACATAAAGTATACACTGTAAACCAAAACTTTCTTCACAGAAGTATTCAAAACTTTACGGAGGATCGTAGCTATAAAAATTGCAAGAAGGGTTAATTCTCTATTGTTCAGTGAAGTTCAGTCCTATATTGTTCAAACCAATCTATTGTTGTGAAATACGAATATCAGAAAGTGGAAATTAAAGTTGTAGACAACTATATTTAGCTAAAACATAAACAGTTCAAAGACAAGTGTTTGTTTGGATTGTGTCACATTGTTGATACTCTTACTGATAGCCGCTCCACAGTTATTAAAATGTTATCAGTAAGCAAACCAAAACATATTTAATAATTATTAGGCACTCAAGATTGTATTCAAATCATGAATTCATTTAGGTCCCCAAATATCAACAATGTGAACCAAGCTAATTTGCATAAAATAGAATATAGATTTTGTAGCGTTGAGCTCTTGTTTCAACTAAAAGAACTTATTAATGATTGATTTTAGATTATGTAGTCACTCTAAAGAGTGTAGCTTGGTCATATATACCTGATCCAAACAGACACTAGCTATGACGCAGATTACAATTTAAAGCGCAAATGCTCCCACGCTCAGCAAGAGGTAAGGCAGCAATCTCGTATTAATGAGAATATATTTTATCTAAAAGAGTTTCAAGATTTCCTATATCGCAGAATGTCAAGATTTCCTACCAAAATTATCAGAGCTCAAGTGAGTTAAAAATACTTATAAATTTAAAATATAGCTAACCAACCAATCACAGAACATCATACTAAATTCCAGTGTGATATTCTCACGAGATTGTAGGCTTGTAGCCTTGCCCAACTATAAATGCAAGTACGATTTAGCCTGTAAATTTAGAGAGAAGACGAAGAAGAAGAACTGAGTAGAAGATGAAATAAAGAACTTACACTGAGAAGAGAGTCTTGGTACCTTCCCCGCAAATTTAACGTACAACACTATTTAATTAAGCTCTGTTATTGCTGTCGAATTTAGTCTTTGTCATTGTTTGCTGTTTTTCTTTTTTCTCATTTTTTTCTAAACTTACCTTGTAAAATGTCTTTAGTTGTGTTCATTAAAAACAACATTTATAATATTACATGTCTAGCTCTTGGAGCAAATGTAAAAAAAAAATTATTTAAGAAAAATATAAATAAATAAACATCTTATCGAAAGTAACGCAACATTACCATATCAAAAGTAGAAAATGTTCCAAATAAGGCTCCGTCTACACAAATACGTTTTCAAAAGTTTGCGTTTTCATTTCACTGAAATGGAATGACAGTATACACCCTAATTCAAAATGGTAAATCTTGTTTGAGTAGTATAAAGAGCAGTAAATAACAGTTGAATGCTATCACGTTAAAGAGTATGCCAATATTAGCATTACTTTGAATGTTAGGGGTGATAGCATGAAAGTGTACTAAGTTATCGAGATTTCAATATATAAAGTTTTGTATGGGTTTGAGCCAGTTATACCTACTAGCCTCGTTTTCGTGATTTACACTGTATTTAAATGTCAATAACTTTGCAACAATGACAGACCAAACTCTTAAACTGCTTATCGATTCTCACCTGACTTGGGCCTGTCACGTCGAAATGCTAAGGAAAAAGCTCATCCAGAGGATAGCTGTGCTGTCTCGCATAAAGCGACATCTACCAGTCAAGTACCGCATCCTACTCTACAACGCAAACATCAAACCGTTGCTTGACTACTGCTCAACAATATGGGGAAATAGTGGAGTCTGCCACCTAGATGATCTCTTCAGAATTCCGAAACGCTGTGCTCGCACCATCCTCGATGCTCCAATGGACACTAGATCTCTTGTTTTATTTAATAAACTGAATTGGCAACCTGTCGATAAGCTTTGTATCGCTAATCGTCTCTCTCTTTTGAAAAGAATTAACTGAGACAAACGGGCGCCTGATTATCTCATTAACAAGCTATCGTCTTTTAAATTTACTTCTGTGTACAATACCAGATCTGATACTAAGTATATACTTCCTGTTCCACGCACAAACAGTCTCTGCAGAACATTTTTCTATTCAGTTATTAACATGTGGAACACTCTACCGAATGATATTAAAGATTGTAAATCAATAATTTCACTTAAGAAACTGTACTTTCAATTTTCAATTTTCAATGTCTAAGTACACTCCTGATAATTTTCGTGTTAGTAAAACTTATTAATGGACTGATATATTTAGCTAACTAAGTAAATTAGGATTTATATTTATATTTTTTATTATATATCGCTTTCGCTTTCAAACTTTTTTAGAGTGATCTTTGTATTTTGTTATTTTCAATCCTTTTTGTTAGGGCCACAAGGGAGAATACGGTATTTACTGTAATTGTGCACCCTCTTTAAATAAAGTGTTATCTATATATCTATTACTTACTTTTGCATGCTTTAATAAAGACTGCATTCACTTCGCCTAATATCCTAAGTTTTTTTTTGGGCATTATGCAAATAACAGCAGCCATATTGGAATAAGGTGTATTGCAGATCAGTTTTCAGATCATTTTGCCCTCCACACGAAAACGATATAAGCGATTAACATACTTTCAGCCTTACACTGCGCATATTCATAGTTTAACCTGTAAGTTGCTTACTTTGAGACTAACGGCTTGTGATTCAGTGACTCGTTACAACGAAATCTGCTCCAATGACGCGTATCTTTGGCCTTACTTTTTTTACATCTGGCTTACGAATTCTTTTCAGAATAGAGTACTATTTACCGAAGATGAAAGCTGTAGAAGATAGCGCATACGAGAAGGAAAACCAACGAGGCAATAATAAGGTTGGCCGCTTGGTTGTTTTGTGGCAGGACTTGACCTCGCGATCAACTCTACACGGCTTGTGCTATGCTTGTTCTGGAACACCGTTGTTGCGAAGAGTCACTTGGACAATTCTACTGCTTGGCGCTACAGCATATTTCTGCTATCTGCTTGTCGGCAGTATATCTAAGTACAATTCCTACCCATTACAAACCACCATAACAGAGGAAATCCCGCGGGATGGTGTTCTCTTTCCCGCGGTATCTATCTGCAGCAACAATAGGTACATGAGATCCAAGATCGACATGCGTCAAAGCAGCAGGTTATTTCATGGCCTGGGACTGGATCTATCGGCGTGTGAAGTTACACGGCATATTAGAGGTAACCTAACGTGTGGGCAAGCACTGTTGTGTTCTCTTCTACACGAATACGGTACAATAGCCGTGAATCAGTGTAACGAAACTTTACAGAAACATCTCCGTGATGCACTGGCAAACGCTACAGCAAACCAGTCGTTGGATCCAGAACAATTTCAGTTGCGCTATGGGCATGGGATCGACTCGTTACTCGGGGCACAATACTGTTTATTTCAAAATAGAGACAAATGTGGTACCAAAGACTTTGTACCAAGTGTGACTGCTAATGGCCTGTGTGTAACGTTTAACGCCGCATATCGCCATGGTAACCTGTCTAAAACACGACGGGTTAGGTGGCCAGGGCTCAAAAGTGGACTGACAATTTTGCTCGATACGAAAATAAAAGAGAATACGAAAGGATTATTCTCAGATGGTCTGCGGATTGTAGTTCACGAACCAGGAGAGTTCATCAACTTGGATTATGGTTTAAATATTTTCCCTGGTACACACGCTGCAGTTATGATCTCTACACAAAAGGTAAGGTTAGGGTTAGTTATTGAAGTTAAGGAAAGCGTATTAATGTGCTGCAGTGCTGGCTGACCAGTTTTGTTTATTACTACTTCAACCTATGGAATTACTGTGTCATTTATTCCTATACTTTATTAATTGCAGTTCACAAATCTCAAGGCGCCATACGCTACGAACTGCACTGGCCACATGGATGGCCTTACCGTGTACTCCAAATCGGGCTGTCTAGCGCTGTGTGTTTCAAGAAAAGTGACGCATAACTGTGGTTGTCGCCCAGCAGGCTTTCCGTGTAAGAATTGATATGCTAAAAATAATAAAATAAAGTCTTTATTTAAAGAGTGTAGCACTAAATAGCAAAGCTAACAAACTTGTGGCCCTCAATAACTGACAATACAAACTAGTTATATAAAAAAGCTAGATTTCAAAACTATATATAAGATAAAAACGAGATAAATACACAACTTCATTAAAATATTATTATTTTATATATATATACTTTGAGAGAAAGTATATAAGCACGAAATAATTGAACAATAGATGCAACTAGCCATAATCAGAAATATAAGATAATACTAATACACGCCATTAATCTATAATATGTACAATACCTTAAAATATTAATAATAAAATAGAAAATGACAGACTGCCAACAATACAATAAAATGATTTAGAGATTGTTGCTGCCTAAAAACATAACTCCACACAGAACTCTTAAAGGAACTGATGGATTATTTCTGTCTTAACGATAATGGTAGACGGTTCCAAAGCTGGCATGTTGTAACATTAAAAGTCCTTCCTCCCTCAGTCTGTCTATTAAATCTAGGACATACTAAGTTAAAATTAGAGTATCTTGTCAGTCGCTCATGTAAATCACTGTTCAATTTGAGTAGATTAGTCAGATATAAAGGCACCTCAAGAATTTATATGCTGATTAACTTTGCTGTGACTCGTGTGATTGCTGTATGAATGCCAAATATCTACTTTGGAAATATACATGTTCTTATTTAGCAAACTATTTTGTAATCGATTGACATTGTTGAATGTTTATTTCCTCTAATTCCCTATGTCAAAGATGTGTCTAAAGTAAGAGTTTGTTCCATTGGAGATGAAATGTGCGAAGAAGATTTGTTTGGTAAGCTTAATTACTGACAGTTATGTGATGTCATGCGTGGCCAGTAAACATAGACAATTACAACGTGTGGTGTCACGCGTGACAAGTAACACAGACAATTACAACGTGTGATGTTACAACACAGACAATTACAACGTGTGATGTTACACGTGCCCAGTAACAGACAATTACGTGTGATGTTCTTGACTCCTCTATCGTTGTTGTCCGTCTAGCCATGTTTAACGCCAGCACGTGTTCTTGCAACAAGGCGTGCCGAGAGACAGTTTATGACGTCAGAGTGTCCTATGCACGCTTCCCTGACGATTTTGTTGTCAGATACTTGAAGGAGAAGATGAGGTTTAATGAACCTAAACAATATTACAGGTATGTCATCAACTGCTCTTATTTTGTGCGTCAGTTAATACGTTATTCATCTGTCTATTATTAAAGATATCCTCAAGCAAGGACATTTTTATACAAGACATTATAATCATTCATGACACAGTGCAGGCTAAAACAAGGTGGCACAGCTGACGGGATACTTCATTGTGCGGCCCTGATTATACTGTCCTCTGATCGCTTTTTCCGGCTATCTGGAATACACTAACCTTAAAACTATTATTGTTGTTATTATTATTATTACTATTGGTATTATTATTTATTGTTGTTATTATTGTTATTTATTGTTGTTGTTGTTGTTATTATTATTGTTGTTATTATTATTATTGTTATTGTTGTATTATTGTTATTGTTGTTGTTATTATTGTTGTTATTATTACT
Source organism: Actinernus sp. WN-2022 (assembly GCA_030867875.1). NCBI lineage: Eukaryota > Metazoa > Cnidaria > Anthozoa > Actiniaria > Actinernidae > Actinernus > Actinernus sp. WN-2022. The sequence goes on from JAOWCC010001634.1 coordinate 55,163,502, forward strand.
GTTATTATTGTTGTTGTTATTATTGTTTGTGTTGTTGTTGTTATTGTTGTAGGGAAAACTTAGTGTATCTGCAGGTTGGCCTACAGCGTGTTTCCTATGCCCACCATACCCAGGAACCTTCCTTCACACTCGACAATATGCTAGGTAAGGAAGGAGACTATAAAGCGGAATCAGGGTCAAAATTCGGTTCTTAAACAGCACAGGCACACTGAAGGGCCGGCACAGCGTAAGTCGAACAACCACAGCGTAAGTCGAACAACCAGAGCGTAAGTCGAACAACCACAGCGTAAGTCGAACAACCACAGCGTAACTCAAACAACTACAGCGTTAGTCGAACAACCACAGCGTAACTCAAACAACCACTCATGGGCATACCTATATATATAGCGTGATTATATATGGGACTACCCCTGGGGTTATCAGGCAGTACATACCTATATAGTGTAATTATATATGGGACTACTCCTGGGGTTATCAGGCAGTACATACCTATATAGCGTGATTATATATGGGACTACTCCTGGGGTTATCAGGCAGTACATACCTATATAGCGGGATTATATATGGGACTACTCCTGGGGTTATCAGGCAGTACATACCTATATAGCGTGATTATATATGGGACTACTCCGGTGGTTATCAGGCAGTACATACCTATATAGCGTGATTATATATGCGACTACCCCTGGGGTTATCAGGCAGTACATACCTATATAGCGTGATTATATATGGGACTACTCCTGGGGTTATCAGGCAGTACATACCTATATAGCGTGATTATATATGGGACTACTCCTGGGGTTATCAGGCAGTACATACCTATTTAGCGTGATTATATATGGGACTACTCCTGGGGTTATCAGGCAGTACATACCTACATGTATATAGCGTGATTATATATGGGACTACTCCTGGGGTTATCAGGCAGTACATACCTATATAGCGTGATTATATATGGGACTACTCCTGGGGTTATCAGGCAATACATACCTATATAGCGTGATTATATATGGGACTACTCCTGGGGTTATCAGGCAGTACATACCTATATAGCGTGATTATATATGGGACTACTCCTGGGGTTATCAGGCAATACATACCTATATAGCGTGATTATATATGGGACTACTCCTGGGGTTATCAGGCAGTACATACCTATATAGCGTGATTATATATGGGACTACTCCTGGGGTTATCAGGCAGTACATACCTATATAGCGTGATTATATATGGGACTACTCCTGGGATTATCAGGCAGTACATACCTATATAGCGTGATTATATATGGGACTACTCCTGGGGTTATCAGGCAGTACATACCTATATAGCGTGATTATATATGGGACTACTCCTGGGGTTCCACTTATTCATAGTGTATATTCCTTATCTGCTGCTCGAGTAACGAAAGAACCAGGATCAGGATTGGTTATTGCACATGCAGAAGTTGTGGAAGTCGGGGAAGTGGAAGTTGAGCAATCATCAATGTTTTCGATCAAATCCTGAAGGACCCTGAAGTTTCCTTTTTAAATTATCTACGCTACGACGGTTATCACTTCCATCGGTGCTCATCTTACCAAATACAACTCAAAAAGCGTGATCGGAAATGTAATAAAATATAAAAAACAGCTCTTAATTATACTTCTCTTGAACGTCCGACAAGATGGAAGCCACGAGGGAAAGGCCGCGTCGTAGAGAATCATGGGAGTCGTTACCAGTGCCCATGAGTGGTTGTTACACGCTGTGGTTGTTCGACTTACACTGTGGTTGTTCGAGTTACGCTGTAGTTGTTTGAGTTACGCTGTGCCGGCCCTGTGCTGTTTAAGAACCGAATTGTGACCCTAATTCCACTTTATAGGAGAATTTTTCGCACAATTATGTATTCATGACACATCGGCCAATAAAGAGTCTCGTTTCAGGTTACGTGGTGATTCCAGAAAACTAGGGATAGTACGACAAAGTTAATTATTAAATCTCGAGTGATCAAACATCTAGATGTAGAGAGTCATGTTTTCAGTTATTTTGGCGATACCACTTATTTTGGCCGAGAATTCGAAGTTAAAGTTTATGTAAATGACCGTATCTATACCACATTTATATCATTAAAAAATAATTTTCTTTGGTTTGCTTCATGAATTATTAATGAGTTTGATAATGTTTTGTTATTAGTTGTGCTATTTTTATATCATTGTCCTTTGTATCATGAATATCTAATGATGTGTGAGAAGCCATTTCAAAGCCGTGCTGTTTTAGAAAAGGATTTTTTAGATTTTGTGTCATAAAACATTGTTCATGGCACTTGGATCTAGAAACCACGTCTAAAACAATCACTTGGCTCTGAGATATTACATCCAATGTACTACACGTATATCTATATAAAAGTTCACCCTTCGGGTAAACACTGCTCTTACTCTTTTATAGGTTCCAAACTTGTCAATACTTGGTTAAGTGCAAATAAGCTTTCTCTCAATGTAGAAATATCTAACTTTGTTTTCTTCCATCCACCTCAACGGAAAATAAGTATTAATTTTGAATTAACTATAAACGATAAGATACTAAAACAAGACTATTGTATTAAATACCTTGGCATCCTGATTGACTCTAACCTAAGGTGGAAATCCCAAATTAAGAGCAGTGTTGGTATCCTGTCTAAACTACGGTATTATGTTCATATTAATATTTTAATTAATCTTTATTATGCTTTGATTTATCCCTTTTTAACATATGGAATAATTGTTTGGGGTAATACAATGTACATACCCCTCCACTTTACAACCACTTTTTATTCTGCAAAAAAATGCTATGCGTATTATAACTTTTTCTAAATTCGAAGAACACGCAAGTCCTCAATCTGCATGGTCACCTTTTTATGTTTAAATTTTACCATCACATATTACCTTCAGTCTTTAAATTCTTTACTCCAATTGATAGAATCCATAGCCATAATACAAGATCTGCATCAAAACAGTGTTATCTTCCTAACATATGAAACGTATCCCATACAAGCGAGAACATTTGCTCTTGCTAGTGTCCAGGCCAGTGCGGACAGCTTATTTCCGTATTCCGCATGCGTAATATAGTCGTTGAAAGAAATAAAGCAGACGACTGTCAACACAGAGGTCGAATTCGTCATCAATAATGAGGAAAAAGGCAAAAAGGATAATAAACTTTACGATGAGGGAGCGAGTAAAAATACTGATAAGTGGTACCATTCGGTGATGAAACTATATATAGCCCGCTCTTATTATAAGTATTCGCATTGAAAGACCTTAGTGTTCCTTCAGACAGTTCAGAGTTTCCCTGACAAACCGGTCAGTCTTATTTTGCGGGATTATATCGAGAAGTAAAGAGAACATTATATTCTGAGACGATCTAAAGCGGGACGATCCAGCTGTTGCGGATAGAGGTTTGTGTTGAACAGGATATGTTTGAGGGAGGACTCACGACAGTAAAATATTTTACAGAAAGAAACCAAGACTGTCTATCAGCGGTTAAAAAAATAACGTAAATATAAGTCCTAAATTCGACTCATAACACCAGTGTTTGCTTATCAATGTTTGCTTAATATTATTAGCCTGCGTCGCATCCGAACTGAACCCCGGTCTTAACCGGGGTTCAGTTAGGATGCGACGCAGGCTAAATATTATTGGTGTCACGAAATGTGTCCGTGCTACAGCCGAGGACAAGGGAATTACTCTAATAGAAATCTCAGACATCCATCTTACTCACTCACTCAGCTGGGACTGTTTACTTCTAAACAAAGATAGAATAGTTTGAATTAGACTGCCGGGCCGGCCGTATCAAGTATTTTGAAAACCATTCCCGGCCGCCGGGTATCTAGCTAGCCACAGTGTAAAATAAACTTGTGCTGAATCACTCCAATATTTCGGTATAGTAAAACTGTACTTACTTGTTAATTTCGTGCATAAAAGATGGACATTAAGCGCGTTGAGCCAGCATTTCCAGTATGTTGCTCGCCGAGCGCTTCGACGACAGGATCAAGAACAAGTATTGCAAGCAGATGCAAATTGTCGTTGTCATTTTGACTGCGGTTATTCGTTACGAATGTGGGCAAACTATATATCAAAACGTGGGAAATTCAATAGACTAATTGAATTCGGTTGTAGGTTTTTGATTCGTTCTTTTCCCAGCCTTTTATAGCCCAGACTTCCCTGGCATATGCCCAGAAATGGAGGAACGCCTTGTATATTTTGACTCAACCGGTCGAAAACAATTGCAAATTGACCGTGGAAAATAAGCGACTATGGGGTTTAAACTATTAAAACTACAGAGAAAAGACATTATTGTTTTGTATTCCGTTCATAGGTTTTTTAGTTTTTTATTTACGAGGCATAAAATTAACAAATTGCAAGAAAATTGCGTAATTTTGGCGAACAGTTGAGTGAACTCCCGGAGGGGGCGTGAGCGTGACTCACGTCTAGTGACCTTTTGTTAAACGGAAGTTTGATATGGCAAGAACGAATTACGGTATATTTAACATAAGATTTGAAGGATCGAAAATATGGAATTCTATGGATAAAAACATGAAATCGTTTTAGTTTTAAAAATTTAAAGAAAAGTTTAAAAGTGATATATTGGAGAAATATTAAGGATATTTCTTCTACCGCTTCTAAAGTTGATAAGACTGTTTTGATCTTTTTTTCTCCTGAATTTTAATACTATTTATGCTCTCGAAGATTATTTTATTATGACATTAGTGTAGATCTGTGTGTGAATGTGTGTTTATTGCTGCTTTTGCCTGTGTGTCTATGTGTGGGTATGTTAGCATAGTTTATGGTGTACCCCTTTCTTTCTTCCTACCTTGTAATTATATTTATTATATTTAAACTGGCTTCCTGGCATTTTTAGCCCCTTAAGGTTATTTCTGGAAGCCAGTACCCTAGTTATATTTATTTTAAACTTTTAAACACGAAACTATTGTATTTTTCAAAGGGTTTTCATTCATTCATTCACAACAAATGGTCGTTGTTGTTGTTAATGATGTACTGCCTAGTTTGTGTCAAGTTATTGTCTCAATATTCTCTTCTGTTTCGTTTACAGGATCAGTTGGTGGTTTGTTGGGTTTATTCATAGGAGGCAGTTGCCTTACTGCATTTGAATTCGTTGATTTTCTTTTTGCTGTGATAACAGTTTTACTTTCGACGAAAACACGTTCGTAGTTGTGCCAAACTAGATCTAATAAATGTAAATAAATTTTAAATCCAACCCGCAATCATGAATCACACAATTATGAAGAAAGTTAAAGTATCTGCTTTACGCTGCAGCCTGTTTGCTAAAACAAGAGTTTGATTTTGTTAAACAGTTCGTAAACAAAGTAGAAAAGAAGCAGGACAAAAAGTATAATTTACAAGGATACTTAGGCCTACGGCAAACGTCGAACTAGCCATAAACTTAATTCAGTCGAACCTATTAATTTTGAAATAGGCTCATGGATAGTACGACGTTTGCCGCAATAGAGAGCGACCTACTCAATAGGTACGAGTCCAGCATGAGGTTCGAGTAGCCAAGTCGAGAATTACGACTCTGGTGCGACTTTACGGCAAACGTCGTTCTTAACACGCGCCGAACTAAATTAATAAATTATGTAAAATAATAAATAAATCATGCAAATAGTATAGATTGTGCCAAAACCGTGAAAACGACATCTCCCCCATCTCCCAAACACTGATACCCCCCCCCCCCCCCCTCCCCCCTGGTGAGCATGCGCTGTACAAATTTGATTTCGAAGGCGAAATGGCGGCCTATCGGAAATGTGTAGTTCGTGCTGTAACATCACAAAATACATTTACCTTAAATGCGAAATGCCCTTTTGTAATAAATGCTCAGTACTCGAAAGAAATGAAGCCGTGTCTGGCTGGAATGCTGGCAGAAGCATTGGCTATTGCGAATGTTGCGATATAGCTCGCTTTGAAACGCTTCTACCATATGAAGTCAAACCATCCAGAATGTCGTTGAAAACTGCGGCATAATCGACTATTAACAGAGGTTTCGATGTGTGAATCGCAACCGCTAGAAACATGATCAATAACGCCACTTGCAGTGACAACCATCGTCTCCTATACACAGCACCGAGTGCTGTGTAGAACGTCATTCTTCTGTTTCTGTTTTGGACAATCATTTTCCACAGAAAGGCCTTTCTTTAATATATTCGACCCAGCGCTGTATTTCGCCATATCACTAACCGCGGGCGAAAAGTGAAATGCGCCAGGACACGTGCTAGTTCCCGTGATTTAATTAGGCGCAAGTGAATTAAGATCGACATAACGGTTCGACGTTTGCTGCCACGTCGGCCCTAAGTCGATCTTCTACCGAACCTATTTTTTAATAGGATCGGCGCGACTTCAGTTCGACGTTTGCCGTAGGCCTTAGAGAACTTGACTATCGTCTACTGTTAAGGGAATATTCAGCAAAACAGGTCACGTGACCACAGTTATTCCCTTTAAAGGGGCCGTCTCACCCACAGTGCTTAGCGTGCTTTGTTTTTGTTTATATCGGAGACTTTGACCCCTTGTTCACGTCGGGAGCCTCACGAACTGAGCGTATTCTTTATGTTGGTGACATGATAATTATTTTGATTTGAGCATGGAAGACCTTGATGAAACCAACAGTACCTTACAAGTTGAATGTGAAGTCAACAAAGTGTTATACAGCAGTACTTGGCTGTACTATAATATTTACCGCTCTCCCGTCGCTGCTATAAACAGAGACACTCTCTCCGGGTAATACTAAACACCTAATGACTGGCCCCGAGGGAAACAGTGCATTTTGTTTCCCCGAGATCCTCGATGTTCCCCGAGACGGAGTCGAGGAGAACATCGAGGATCGAGGGGAAACAAAACTCACTGATTCCGAGGGGAAAGTTATTAAGTGATTTTTTATATAGACATAAGTTTCACTAGAGACAAAGTTGTGCATAAATACAGGACCTACTTGATACGAGCGAGGTTTGTCGTCTTCTCTTCCGGAAGCTGCTTTTCAACACAAAACACTGCCAGCATCGCTACGGCATGTTTAGAGTCGTTTTGTGTCTTTCTTTTGTCATGTACAAAACCCCAGGACCGTGGTATGATAATCAGTTCTTCCTGGAGTGTAAAACATTGGCGAAGGTAGACAACAACAATGGTGGTGGGTGAAACAAAACCATAGTAGAGGGTGGGAGTCTAGTCCGATAATGCTCCGCATATCTTCAGAGAACTACAATTATACACTTCAAGGTAAGTAACCTCTCGTCTAATTTTAAGTTCTCTTCCGATATTATGGGCTTAATCTGCGAATTTAGAGTACCGAAGCCAATGAACGGTACAGACACGGTATAATCCACCTGTTATTTATTCGAATTAATAAATGTTTACATTTATTCAAGGAGCGATCAGAAACTGCGTGCCTGCCTCTGCAGCGCTTGGCTGGTTAGAGCGCAGGTAAAATCTACGGAAAGTTCGCCGTAGAATGTGCTGTATGGGAACGCCCTCATTATAAGCTGCCGACGTGACAGTGCCACGCACACTATGTGCTTTAAACATACTCGTATATATTCCTGAAAGAGTCAAAGTATTCTTAATCTATCTGGAAATAGTTGCTGTGGCAACGGATTTGTGAGGCTTGTTATATGATATGAAGAGTTAACTACCAGCATGCCTTAAATTCTTAGTGCGCGCAATATATTCCATGACTGTACTCTTTGGACAAAGGTTGGTCTTAGGTGGTGTTGCAGGAAATGAAACATTAACAGCCGCCCTGCCAGGTCTGGACGTTTTCAAACGTTCAATGATAACAAATTTAACAGAGTTTTCATTCTCCATCTTATTATCAAGATCAAGTGCACATAGAGTCTGTGCTCTCTCTGCCGAAACTAATGCACATAACGTAACAGTCTTAGGGGTTAGAGACTTAAGATTTAGTGTATCTAATGGAAACAAAGTTCCTAACTTACTGGTCAAAACAAACACATCCCATGTAGCTGAATATGTAGGCTGGGGAGATCTTAAATTGTAGACTCCTTTAAGTAGCCTAGAAACTAACGAGTGAGATCCTGGAGTTCCACCATCACATGGACACATGGTTGAAGATATTGCTGATCTATAGGTATTGAGCGTACTGTAGCTCTTACCCTCTTCAAAACAGTCAGCGAGAAAGTTAATTACTTCATGGATAGGTACCTGAACGGTATTGATATCCCGTTTATAGCACCAGCCAGTCCCAGAAGTCCAGCTTGCGCACACAATTTCAGCTGCTTACGGAGAAATCCCTCTGTTTGTAAGTGATCTCCGGACACAATCCAAGCGGCTAGAACCAGCTTTTTTCGTAAGGGATTAAGCTGCTGGTTGTGTGGACGCACCAGCAGATTCTCCCAACGTGGTAGCAGTATTGGCTGATCTATTAACAACTGATGTAGTCCTGGGTACCAGCCCTGCGTTGGCCATACTGGTGCTATCAGGATAAGTGAAGCCTTGTCTCTGCGAATCTTGGATACAATACGAGGAATAAGGCTGAAAGGTAGAAAAACGTAATACCTCCCATTAAACCATGACATATATAGTAAATGCATCAGTCGCAAAGTCCCCTGCAATATGAGACGGTATTACACGGGTCGCAAACCGGTTTGCACAGGTTTATTCAACACTTAAAAGGTTTTGTAAGCGCGCGAGCCAATCGAAATGGGGCTGTTTGAGTAACAGCCAATCAGGTTTTAGCGCGCGAAAAAAACTTTTCAGTGCGCGCCCGCCCGCGACGTGAGGCTGAGAGATTTCTTCTCTCGAGATTTCTTCTCAAGATTTTCTTCAAACAGAGCAGTAAGGTAAGCGAAAACAAACATGTTTTGTTCGTGTTAGCTGTCGTATAATAAACAATTTATTACACGAAGAGTTGTGTAATACGGCTGGGAATTTTTACTCGTCAATTACCCTAAAACTGACTCGTAAAAATACCCAGCCGTATTACACAACTTTCCGTGTAATAAGCTCTTTGTATATCACTTCTCGCGTCTTTGTCCAGAGCGGTATGATCCTTATAGTCAAGACCACAATGGAGGGCTTCGATTTACATGATACGATGGCCCGATAATGAAGTTGAAGATATCTTATGGCTGGGAAGGCAGAAACAATTAGCCCAGCCACATGAGCAATCTGTCTCAAGGTTGGATTGGTTATTTTTAACAACGCTTCACAAGACTGAACAATTTTAGTTACCTTTTCATTGGGCAGAAAAAGTTTCATGGAAATCGAGTCAATCTCAAACCAAGATAAGTAATTCTTGTAGTTGGGACCATGTGGGATTTCTTTACATTAATTAAAAATCCCAATGATTCTAGTAATTCCCTGACGATATATAAATGTTCTGTACATTTAGTAACAGAAGCGGCAATGGGCAATGATTAAGATATCGTCAATAAATATAGTCAGCCTGATTCCTCTGAATCTCACTGTTGCTGCAAAGGGTTTTAGAATTTTAGTGAAAACCCTAGGAGCCAAAGAGTAGCCAAAAGGAAGACAAGTGAACTCATATCTAACACCTTGCCACAATAAACGCAAGAATCGTCTATGAGGGAGAAATATTGGAACACTAAAATAAGCGTCCTTAAGGTCTAGAGAGACCATAAAATCTCCCTCATTTAAGTTGTTTATGGCAGTATCAATACTTTCCATTTTAAAATGGATCTTTTCCACAAAATAGTTCAATGGCTTAAGGTTTATAACTGGTCGAAATTCACCACATTTCTTCGACACTAGAAAAAAAGGGTAGAAATAAATTCCCCTTCTATAAATTGTACTCTCTTAATTGCACCTTTGCTAATCATAGTCTGGATTTCAGACTCAACCATGCAATTTTGTTTCCTCGTCAGAGAAATAAATTGGAGTTGGTTGTATACCTTGATAAGGTTGCAATGCAAATTCAAGTTGGTAACCAGAAACTGTCTAGTATCCATTGATCAGTGGTGATTTTATGCCAGTTATTAATATGGCTGGCTAAATTTCCAGCATATTTCGGACTAACCTGAGTCAGACTTTGTCCTTGTATGTTTTCTTGGTTGAAGTGCTGCTGCTGTTTGACTGGTGAGGTTTTCTTCCGTAGTAGTTTCTTCGGTATCCTAAAAAAGAAGCTCTTCTTCCACGTGTCGAGTTGTAGGAACCACCACTATAGGTTGCCCTTCCATCACTCTTGTACTGACCGCTTCTGGTCGTCGAAGAAAACTGTGCCACCATTTTTGATATCTTATTCACTTCACCGATATCCTTGATTTGTTTTGCAAGATCATCTCCAAACAACAGTTTGGATATCTTAGAAGATCTGCTACAAACCGACTGGTAATGCTTGTTAATATGTGGTTTGAGTGCATCCCTTCGCTTCAGTGAGATCTGGTAAACGGCATGCCAAGTTACACTTAACGCGTCTGCCGCTAAACCTGGAAGCAGTTCCGAGGAACTAATCTTTTCCTTTTTGTTTTTGGCGGTAATAACCTTATCCAAAATAATTACTAACACCTGGTTAGTCTTCACGATATACCTCTGAATCTCCTGTAGGGAGAGGTCCTTGACCCTCACGTTTTTCTGGAGGTCAAACCAGAGTTCCTGGTTTACTTTTGGCACTCCCAGTAGTTCGCAGTTTTGAGGTGTTTGGTATTTGTCCTCAATTTCTTTTATCTTTCCCTCGAGTGGTTTCGTTACGCATGCAGCATTTACTCGACTAGCGAGCATCTCATTAACAGGAGGACCGAATGAATCAGTCTCCTCGCAGATAGACGGTAAATCATACTCGTCTTCGCTCTCTTTTCCAGAGACGGACGTTTCGTCCACCGAAAATATCGGTACGGTCGGGTCAAACTCTTCGAGTACGACATCAGAACTAGGCGGCGGAGCGACAAGCTTAGCTCGTTTGTGTAACCCCCATTCGGGTTCGCTCGCTTTCTTTTTCGTAACTTCGTTACTTAAGGAGCTTATTGCTTCAAGTATCTTGTCTATTCCCAACTGAGACTTCATTTCTTCAACGTTGAACTCTATATCGTCCCTGTCAGCGTCAGTATCGGTGTTGTTGACTGTTCGAACGACTGCTTCAACTTCCAACGGTATCGGTTGACGTTGAATTTCGCTCGGTTTACTTCGCTCTAGGCTTTTCTCAGACATCTTGTATAGCTAGGACACATGAAAAGGTGAAAAAAGCGTAATATATCAGCGCTTTATCAGAACTGATAAAGAAAGAAGACACAGGAAAGAACTCAACTGATGGAATCAAGATTTGGGAAGAGATACCACAAGAAATTAGATCAATTAAAAAGAAATACATATTTAAGGATAACGTTTCATCTCTGTATGTTAATAATTATTTTTAGTAAGTACCTCGGCTACTATACTTCTATTTTCTATTTTCTAGAGTTGCTCTGAAGTAATTTAAATTCTATTTTGCAATTCCATAAATTAACTTTTCCCTGCCTAGATAATTATTTGAATCACATGTTTATTGCCTCTTCATTTTATTAATAATTTTCTAACACTGTATATTACTGTTATTTACTGACCAGCAAGGTAGTTCTGACTCGTTAGCCTTGTGGTTTTTTTCAGAACTTCCTTCTCTGTTTAACAAAATTAATTAAAATATTTCATTGCTTGCGGATGTGTGTGTGTGTGTGTATGAGCATGTGTTAAACATCTGTAAGTGTAAAGTAAGTTCCACCCAGAGTAAAATAAATTAACTTCTTGTTCTTGTTCCTGTTCTCGAAAAGAAAATGACCTCGAATCACTGACCTTGTTTGTGAAAGCACACAAGGAAGAACTGATTATCATACCACGGTCCTTGGATTTTGTACATGACCTAATTTGCATTTGAATAACTTTGAAATGTGATCGCTGACCAGTTAGCATTTAGGGAAGAAGTCCATAATGCGGAGCATATCGGAAGAGAACGGACATACACGATTCTTGATTTCTTTCGCCTGGGAAAGCACAGGTAGCCCACACATGACCACAGGGAGTCCACTGCAAGATTAGGATGCGTTCTCCTTCGTCGAACGCAATTAGTAAAGTAAGACCAGAAAACGTTAACAACAAGGTCAAACCCAGGTCTTAACCACAGGCAGCCCAAGCTAATGATTTTTACAAGGAATGTATGGGAATTTTTAGAAAAAATCTAAAACTGTACTAAAATGATCAACAAAGGCGTGAAATCTTCCCTGTGTGTTGTGAAGTTGTTCCTCTTAATCACTGATGTGTTTATTTCTGGTTTGAAGTACTTCTGGGATTTTCCCCCTCCCCTATATAAATATTGAGAAGGCGGGAAACAAGAGACGCATTAGTCCATGTGGCGATTCTTCGAGGCCTCGTAATTCTTCGAAACTCCAAACTTTCCTCTAGCTCTCATTTAATCGATCCATCGCTTATTTCCTCGCTTTGTAAGTAGTTAAATAAAGTTGACGGTTTCTGCAGGTAACCTAGCATGTACCGATCCGGGTTTCGATCAGCTTAGCATTATTTCATGGGCTGCCTGTGCTAGTTGAACGTGGCTTTTCTTCGGAAGCAGTGACGAACGAGTGCCGAAGGAATCCAACACCTCCGTGTTTTTTTTCGGAGAACGAAGTCGATCATTGTACTCAATTGACCAATCGCTGAACGGTGAAATCTGCAGGGCAGACCTACGAACTTTTCAAATAGAAATACATACAAGGCATATCAGCCATTAGAAGAGCGTAATGGTAATGGACAGTTTTACTTTTTATTGAATCGTTAAATACAGTAGCGGAAATGCCACTATAGAACACACCACTGCAACATTTCGTCCAAGGCTTTTCAGACGCGTTACGGTTTCGTATACTCAACAGGATATTATGGAGCTTAAGCAGCCAATGATGACGGAACGTAGAAAAGTGTTTTCTCCTGAGATTTGATGTTTACTATTTCCTATAGTTGCCTTCAAGTGCCGCGTCGTCGTGGTTGTTTAAGATCCCTATTAATAGGGACTTTACAAATGGACTTTAAGCAAAACATGACGACGGCATGCACGGTCTTCGACGACGGCATGAAACAATAGCCTTAATAATGACAATATACAATAGCTGCACGTGAAAATGCACGCAGTCGCCTACATTTCCACCGTTCCGTCTGCAAAAACGCAACGTGAAAACCCAAACTGTACGTTTTAAAGAGAACGCGAACGTATCATGACTACAAGAAAGTAAATCAATCCGTTTTTTGTTCGGCGTGAACGGAACTCTATACTCGGTCATATTTTTCGAAAATCTGGTTGTGAAAAACAATTCAAGGCGAACAAGGGAAATAGTAGTCCTGGTTGCTTAAAGTCCCTAAAATATGTCCTGCTTCGGCAGTTCTATATATAATTGCTCTTTGCTCATCTGTTGGCTCCAGAAAAGATAAGGGTTAATAGGAGTTCTCACTGACCTATTTGTCACATTATATTCTAGCCGCTACACGGACGTATTTTTTCACTCTCATATTGCAGTCAGTTCAACAAAATCGTCTATAACAAATTCTTGTACAACTGGCCTTGGTTACATTTTTGGTTATTTTTGTTGGATTTCCTTGACTCGTCATGATGGGGGAATGTTCGTCGATTAGAAGTTAAGAAACACGAGAACCAATGCATTCGTATTTCGCCATTACCGGAAGAACATCCGGAGTCCTTTATTTAATTAACTAGCGAAGATACGTACATCAGGTGATGCCCTTATTTGACACAACATAATAACCATGAACTAATAGATCACATCCCAACACCCCTACTTGATCAAAACTCAAATTATGAATACAATATATGTTTGTGCTTGTAATAAGATAGTAACATCTAAATAAATAACAATGTATACTTCTACATTAATACAACTTAGATGTTCAGTGCCCAAAAATGAAATCTTTAAACCTTTGCAACTTGTATCTCGTTGCAGGCTTAGTCATCATGTCGGCTGCCATTTCAGCAGTAGGGCAATACATGATGGTTACCTTGCCATTATTCACTTCAGTACGGATGAAGTGATACCGGATATCATTATGCTTAGACCTTTGGTGTCTAACTGGATCTTTGGATAATACAATTGTGCCCTGGTTGTCTTCAAAAATCACAGCAAGTCCATACTGACACCCCCTATCAATATCGTTTAACAGTTGAGTAAGATATAAGCCTTCCTGAACTGTTGCTGCCAACGCCATGTATTCTGCCTCGCATGATGACAAAGCTACAGTAGGCTGTTTTCTCGATTTCCACGAAATCAGAGGACCAGTTTTAGTCAAGCTAAAACAATATCCAGTGGTACTACGTCTGTCATCAGGACACGATCCCCAATCAGCGTCACTGTAACCTACCAATGTTAGGCCATCCTCACACTTTCTATAGCATAACCTATAACCAAGAGTACCTTTCAAATATCTCAACACATGTTTGACTGCCACAAAATGTTCCTTGGTGGGTTTAGACAGATATTGTGACAGCTTGGTAATGACCCAACATATATCTGGCCTTGTACATGTCATAGCATATATCAGACTACCTATCATCTCACGATACTTTCCAGGATCAGCTGGGGCCTCACTGTCACATTCAAGTTTTTGCTCAGAAGGAGTGGATCGTGGCTTGCAATCAGCCATTCCGAATTTCTCCAACAATTTGGACATATATCTACTCTGGTTCATTGTGACAAAACCATCACCTTGTTCAAAATCAATGCCCAAAAAATATGAAAGTTTATCTAGATCTTTCATGTGAAATCTCGTTTTCAACATCTGTTTGACATCACACACAAGTGTGTCATTACTTGCACCAATGATGAGATCATCTACCCATATAAGTACCACAATCATTCCACTCTCAACTTGTTTAGTATAAACACAGTGATCAACACAACTTTGTGCAAAACCGTTATCTATCAAATAACTATGCAATACACTGTTCTAATTTCTACCGGACTGTTTCAAACCATACAGGGATTTGTTCAGTTTGTATACTAGTCTTCCTTCGTAAGTGGAGGGGACTTCAAAGCCCTCCGCCTGCTCCATGTATATATCACAATCAATCGGAGCATTGAGATATGCGGTCTTTACATCCATTTGATGTAAAATCAAGTTATGCTGTGCTGCCATCTGCATCACAGCACGCACTGAGGTAAGATTTGCAGTTGGGGCAAAGGTTTCTTGGTAATCTATCCCTTTGATTTGGCTGTACCCCTTTGTAACATATCTAGCCTTGTGAGTTTTGGTGCCTTCGGCACTCTCTTTGATAGTATATACCCAACGGCCCCCCACTGACCTTTTACCTTCAGGTAAAGTGGTCTAGCTAAATGTATCATTTTCCTTCAGGGAGCTCATTTCTTCTTCCATTGCTGTCTGCCAACTCTCACACTCAGGTGATTCAATGGCTTCCTTGTAAGTCTGAGGAAAAACAGACACCCCATAGCAGTAATCAATATTTGTCATTATACCCGATCACTATCCTCAAGATCAGAAACATAATCATTGAGGTAAGTGGGAGGTTTCCACTCTCTATTAGGATACCTTGCACTTTCACCAGAGACTTCAGTACCATTATTTGTTTGATCCTCAGGAGTAAATACTGTTGTCGACTGATCAGAAACACCTTCAGATCCACCAACACTAGCAGAGCTACCAAGACTCGTGTTGCTATGGTTACGCTGTACCAGGGTGAAACCGTCATCATGAATTGACAGACTATCTGTTTGAGTCTGTTGTTCGCTAACACTCTTTGTGTTGAATTTTACAACTCTGTGTTTCATGACTTTTCCTGTTTCTGGAAAGTATACCAAATAAGCAGGACTACCCTTGTCATATCCGACAAAAATACCTTTGGTACATCTGATGTCCAACTTCTTGTTATCGTGCCTGTATGCATAGCACTCAGACCCAAATACTCTCATATTAGCCAAATTGGGCTTCCTGCCTGTCAGGCCAAAGTGCGGTGTTCGTTTCAGACGACTATTGTAACACCGGTTTCGTATATATGCAGCCGCCATTACTGCATATGGCCACATCTCTCTAATTAACTTAGCCTGTGTGAGTAAGCATCTGCCCATTTCAAATAGGGTTCTCCAATGGCGCTCAGCGGTTCCATTTTGATGAGGTGAGTAAGGTGCAGAGGTATCATGTCTTATGCGGTTCTTTCTAAGGAGTGACTGGAATTCTTTGGACGTGAATTCAGTCCATTGTCTGACCTAATACATTTTAGATTCCCGTATGGGGTCGAATCAGCTAAGAATTTTTTCTCTGTAGCAGCAACAGTGTCACTCTTATTTTTCATGAAATACACAACTACTGCCCCTGAATAATCATCAGTAAATGCTAACTGTATCTGAATCCCTCCTAAGAAGCTGGCCCAATGGGACCAGCCAGATCAGTATGCACCAACTCCAATGGGACCGTTGCGCGAGCATCAGGTTTTCTACTTTTATCCTGTGTGAGCTTTCCTAGTGTACATACATTACAGTCACTAAGTTTTTTAGTAGTACCCTTTACCTTCATACCATCTACTATACCCGGAAGCTTCAAAACATCATCATAGTTGCAGTGACCTAGAACTTCATGCCAACCCTGCACATCACATGTGTAACTAATAGAGTCAGTGACTCTATCCTTATCTACATTCAAGTAGTACAATCTACCATATCGTTCTATATTGAATTTTGTACCGTCCTTAGAGACTAACTCAGCAGAGTCAGGCTTGAAGGTAACACTGGCACCCCTTTTTGTTGCAGCTTGCACTGAGAATATGTCCTTGGGTATGATGGGATGAATAGGGCATTCTCTAGTAATGCATTGACATGTCTCCCATCAGAATCAATGATCGACACGCTTACATCTCCTCTCCGAAGGGCAATGTTATTGAACTTAGTTCCGTCCGCCAACTCAATATAATGTTTTTCTGGGTTGAACAGCTCATCGAATCTAGTAAATTTCGATTCATCTGTGATGATGTGGGACGTTGCACCACATCATATTTGCTTTCACGTCACTGGTATCACTGGCCTTGAATGCAAACGAATGTTCCATTTCCTCACTTAATTCATCAGCAACCTGCTTAGCCTGATCATCGCTGTCTTTAGCCTTTGCACGACGACACGTATTATTATTGTGTGAAGAACTGCGACAATAATTACACCACAATTTGTTCTTAGGTCTACTCCTACAATTACGAGCTATGTGCCCGAGTAAACCGCACTCATAACATGTAATATTCCTCATGTCCCTCGCCTGGGGGTTTGGATTCACAGGGGTATTCATAGTCTTCATAATTGAATCTTCATGTGTCGCACTTCTGGCATGTTCGATATCCTCAAAACTGCGTAATGCGACTTTGAATACTTGCTGCTTCTCGCTCTGAGTTACGACTACAATAAAGGATTTGTAGCTGTTCGGCAGGCCTTTTAATACCATGGCAATCAGAAAACTATCAGTCACATTTTCTCCAGCATTTCTAAGGGCTGCTGCCGCAGTCTCCGTCCTGATAACATAGTCAGTTACAGATTCGTTTGGCGACTTTACTAACGAAGTGATTTCTGTGTATAATGAAATGATCCTGGGTTTGCCTTTACCTGCATAATGAGTCCTCAAAATGTTCAACGCTTTTCTCCCATCGTCTATGGCATCTCTCATCACCAGTGAGAGGTTTTTATCATCTAGAAACTGAATAAGTTCGGCGAAAGCTTCTTCGTTCTTGTTCGCGTTCACTTCATCGTCAGACACGAGTGTTTCTTTCAGTTTGTGCAATCTCATATACCCGAGGAATTTAACTTCCCATTGTTCGTATTTACGTTCATCCCCATCGAAAATTAATCCCGCATATCTTCCTGGAAGCTCTCTACTGGGCCCATAACCTGTTGGATTCCCTTGACTCGTCATGATGGGGGAATGTTCGTCGATTAGAAGTTAAGAAACACGAGAACCATGCGTTCGTATTTCGCCATTACCGGAAGAACATCCGGGGTCCTTTATTTAATTAACTAGCGAACATACGTACATCAGGTGATGCCCTTATTTGGCACAACATAATAACAATGAACTAATAGATCACATCCCAACAATTTTATATTCGAAATAGCTTTTGAAGAGAACTAAATCAAGAAATCGACTACATTTCTATTTTACATTTACTTCACCTATTGTTTGTTGAAATGGTCGTGGGTCTTCCCTGCAGAATTCACCGTTCAGCGATTGGTCGATTGGGCACAATGACTTCGTTCTCCGAATCTCTTCGAAAAAACACGGGTGTAGGATTCCTTCGGCACTAGTTCGTCACTGCTCCCGAAGAAAAGCCACGTTCAACTAACACAGGCAGCCCATAAAATAATGCTAAGCTGATCGAACCCCGGATCGGTACATGCTAGGTTAGCTGCAGAAACCGTCGACTTTATTTAACTACTTACAAAGCGAGGAAATAAGCGATGGATCGATTAAATGAGAGCTAGAGGAATGCGAGAAAGGGTTTCTGGAGGTAAAATGCTGAAAGTTTGGATTTTCGAAGAATTACGAGGCCTCGAGGAGTCACCACATGGACTAATGACGTCTCTTGTTTCCCGCCTTCTCAATATTTATATAGGGGATGAAAAATCAACCAGAAATAAACACATCAGTGATGAAGAGGAACAACTTCACAACACACAGGTAAGATTGCATGACTTTATTGATCATTTTAGTATACAGTTTTATATTTTTTCTAATAATTTCCATACATTCCTTGTAAAAATCATTAGCTTGGGCTGCCTGTCTCTTGATGTACTTGAGAAGCCAGAGGCTTATGATTAAGAACCCAGAATAAAACCTTCGAAGTACGGGAAAGATACCAACAAACTAAACACACATATGACACCCGGACCAGGCGTCATATGTGTGTGTTGAGTTTGTTGGTATCGAACCCAGGCCACAGAGGTGAGAGGCGAGCGCTCATACTACCCCATCGAACTCTGCCAAGTTAGAACTTAGAATGTTTACTCCCAACTAGTGTGAACTAATACTGGGAGAGTGCAGGTGCGAGTAAGTGCAATAAATTAAATGAGTGAAATTGCTCTAAAAATGGCGTTAAAGTAGACTAAACTTAATAATACTTATAGTGCAATTGTAGTTGAAATTAGAGAAAATGAAAAGTAATGGTCGTCAAGAGTTTATAGTCTCTTTAGATGGGCAGGTGGGCTCATTGGACGTATTTCTGAGAGCGCTAGTGTCTGGAATTGTTTTATGCTAGATGCAAGGACCACTAGCTGGCTCAGTAAGTTTGTTCCAAGCACGAATGGTTCGAACAAAAGGAGAGTAGCTGTAAGCTAGTACGTTTACATGAGATTGGAGATAAACATATGATCTAGATGACTGTTTTACACATAATGGCATCTCTATGTCAACTAAACCATTCCTAATTTTATAGAATATAGATACTTGATATAGTAGCCTCCTCTTCTGTAGAGAGTCCCACCCGAGGTCATAAACTAGGTCTTGAGAGTTTGTTGACCGACTGTAATCAGATTTCACAAAGCGTGCAGCTCTCTTTTGGACTTGCTCGATTTTTTGTACATCTCTGTCCGTAAAGGAATTCCAAGCACTGGAGGCATACTCCAGTTGGGGCCTAACCAGTGTTTGATAGGCCTTCTCTTTTACCTCAGGGGTACAGACTTTCAGAGTGCACCGTATAATTCCCAGTGTTTTGCTACCTTTACTTGACACCTTTTCAGTATGTTCTCTCCAACTGAGGTCAGAGGTCTGTCTCACACCAAGATAGTCTTGGGAGGAGACTTGCTCCAGGGCATTTCCCTCCATATAGTATTGTAAGCACAGCGGAGCATGCTTATTTGTGATATAGGAAGGTAGTAGCACTTCTTGTGATTGAACTCCATTTGCCAACGTGTATACTATTCCACTAGTTTGTTGAGGTCGTCTTGAAAGATTTTATTTATTTAGTTATTTATTTACAACATTTGGGTGTAACGCCACAGGAAACAAACAATAGGACAATATGATCCTCTGGTGACTTGATTTGACGATAGATTACAGTGTCGTCTGCAAAAAACTTTATGTCAGAGTTTATACCCTCAATGATATCATTGATGTATAGCAAAAAGAGAGTAGGTCCCAAAACTGAGCTGTGGTACCCCGGATAGTACTTCGCATGGTAGAGAGTACTGGCCACTGACTGAGACAATTTGTGTTCGGTTTGAGAGGAAGCCTTTTTTTCCATTTTAACGTAAGACCTTGGATTCTATAGGATGACAGCTTACTTATCAGCTTTGTATGGGACACCTTGTCATAGGCTTTGCTGAAGTCTAAAAGGATGACATCAGATTGACCTTTGTTGTTCAAAATTGATGCCCATTTTTGAAAGATTGTTACGAGTTGTGTCTCGCAAGATAGCTTTGCTCTAAAACCGTATTGATTTTTGTACAGGATATCATTTTCTGACAAATGATGGTTAATGTGGCTTAGTACTATATGTTCCATGACTTTACAATGTATGCAGGTCAATCCGATTGGACGATAGTTCGCAGGATTTGATTTTGAATCTCGCTTGTACACTGGTGTTAGGGAGTGTTCATTATTTATGGCTTGGGGGGAGGGGGGGAGGGGGGTCGGTATTTCATCTGCTTCTCTTGACCTGCCAGATGATTACGAACTCGATGTCCCATTCAAAAGATACTCACAAGACAAAAACAGCATTGATAGGAGGGGCAAATTACTAATTGAAGCGTGTACTGAAAATAATTTAAGAATACTTAACGGCAGAATAATAGGTGATTATACTGGCAAGAAAACCTGCTTCCAATATAACGGCAGCAGTTTAGTTGATTACGTCATTAGCAATGCCGGCATCCTCCCTTGTATTCAGTTCTTTAAAGTTAACCCGCTTCAACCAGATATCTCTGACCATTGTAAAATATCGTACGGCCTTAAGATAAACAAACTTAAGTATTCAAAACAAACACAATGCACTAGTGAACTGCATCCTCGCTTAATATTTAATGAAAATACAAAAGACAAAATTCCAACAATTCTCGAATCGGAAGAATACAAATGCAAATTCGAGAGTATCATCAATGAATTTAATGCTAACGAACCGAACTCAGTACGTGCAGTTACAAAAAAAATCACAAAGGTCCTCATTGAAATTAGTGAAAAAGCGGGAATGAAATACCAAGTAACCAATCTAAGTAAATCAAGAAACTCGAAGCCAGATTGGTTTGACGAAGAATGCAGTACAGAGAAGGAGAATCTGAAATCACTAGGGCATAAAGTCTGCAGCAGTCCTGACGATGATGAGCTAAGGACGAACCTATTCATAAAAAAGAAGCGTTTTAAAAAGTTGTGTAAAAATAAGAAAGCCCATGCAATCAATGCTCGCCTGAAAGAGCTAGATTTCAAAAATCCAAAGAAACTATGGAGGAAATTAAAAAACATTTTCCAAATAGG
The DNA here is from genome assembly GCA_030867875.1 of Actinernus sp. WN-2022. Taxonomy (NCBI): domain Eukaryota; kingdom Metazoa; phylum Cnidaria; class Anthozoa; order Actiniaria; family Actinernidae; genus Actinernus; species Actinernus sp. WN-2022. The sequence goes on from JAOWCC010001634.1 coordinate 55,184,912, forward strand.
CAAAAATCGGGACAAACAGTGCTACACAGTGGAATTAGAAGAATTTCACAAACATTTTAAAGAACAAAATACTTCTGAAATAAACCCTATACCTAGCAGTCCCACAGAGCAAGGTCCATTAGACTACGAAATAACAAATAAGGAGATCAGAGATGCCATAAATAAACTAAAGAACAACAAAGCACCTGGGCACGACAACATTTTAAATGAAATTTTAAAATATGGCAAAGATAGTCTAATACTACCATTGAGATCACTCTTCAATATAATTCTAGCCTCAGGCGAGTACCCTCAAGAATGGAATATGGGATTCATAATCCCCATTCATAAAAAGGGAGATCGTTCGGATGTAAATAACTACAGAGGCATTACTTTACTTTCCGTGCTAAGTAAAGTATTCACTTCAGTCCTCAACCATAGATTAACCGAATATTTGGAGAGTAATGGCATTTAAAAAAAGAACAGGGTGGTTTTAGAAAACACCACTCCACAGCGGATAGTATTTTTATACTAAAAACCGTCATCGACATATACGTTAAAAGAAAAACAATGTTCTGTTTTCCTGTTTTGTTGATTTCAAAAAGGCATTTGATAGCATACCTAGGGAAAAACTATTTAACAAAATACAAAAAGCGGGAATCGAAGGTAATTTTTATAACGTTCTACGAACTATGTACTCAAATGATTTTTCAGCAGTTAAGACAGGTAATGTAAAAACAGAGAAATTTAGATGCCATATTGGCGTTAAACAAGGCTGCATGCTTAGCCCTACGCTGTTTAACTTATTCATTAGTGACCTACCCGACAAATTCGAACAATCGGGCGTTGAAGAGAGAGTCACACTAGGAAATAACAATATGAATTGCCTCCTTTACGCAGATGACTTAGTCCTGCTATCAACAACCTCTAAAGGCCTTCAAGATCATTTAAAGACACTTGAGGATTACTGTAACAGTAACCGTATGGATGTTAATATTACAAAAACTAAAGTAATGATCTTCAACAATAATGGCAAAAGAATGAATAACTACAAATTTTACTTTAAAAACGATCAATTAATAAATACCCAAATGTATAAATACCTTGGTCTCACCCTAAGTACATTCGGTAATTTTAGTTTAGCCAAACAAGAACTAAAAAAAACTGCAATGAAGGCATTGTACAAAATAAGGAAGGAAACCGGTGTCCACTTCAAATCGAACATAAGTCTATCTATAAAATTATTTGACACGCTAGTTAAACCAATCTTACTCTACGGGAGTGAAATATGGGGAGCGGATGATAAAGACCGCCTGATTCAAAATGACCCACTCGAGAACGTACACGTAAAATTCTGTAAAATGTTGCTTGGTACCAGTAAAAACATCTGCCAACAATGGATGCAGAGCGGAACTGGGTAGATATCCAATTAAATTATAATCTACTTTTAGAAGCATTAAATATTGGTCAAAATTAAAAACAAAGGAAAATTTTGAGCTTTCAAAAAGTGCCTATATAGAATGTCTCCAGTCCCAAAAACCTGTATTCTGGGGAGAAAAAATAAGACATAAAATCTATAAACTTGGCTTTGGTCATATCTGGCTATCGCAACAAGACATATCTGATTACGAGGGATTCTTAATTCAAATTAAATTGAGATTACAAGACATGGAATACTAACATTGGCTAAGTGACGTATTTAACGACCAAAGAAAAAATCCCCACCACCGCAACAAACTTAGAACATATAGATTGTTTAAAACCGGATTACAAACCAGAAAAATATCTCAAGGCTGTCCCTAATATAAACCACCGCAACAAACTTAGAACATATAGATTGTTTAAAACGGATTACAAACCAGAAAAATATCTCAAGGCTGTCCCTAATATAAATCATAGAGTTGCTCTTACAAAACTCAGAATAAGTAATCACTGCCTACAAATCGAAAGAGGGAGGTACACTAGGCCCTACACGAAACTGGAAGATAGAATATGCCCCACCTGTAATAAAAACTAAGAAGACGAGTTTCACTTCATTGTTAAATGTGAAACGTACGATACGATAAGAAACGATTTTTATTGCACCCTTAAAATTAATACAAAATACAATACAAGTTATATGTCTGATGACCAGTTATTTAATTTGGTCATAAATCCACCCATGGAAGTAGCTCGTTTTGCAGCAAAGTATGTCTATGAGAGCATGATCTTAAAGTGCCTATCACCCCTTTTGCAATTTTGATAGCTTATGAACCTCCGAAAAGTTTTGAGTACTTCTGTGAAGAAAGTTTTGGTTTAAAGTGAATACTTTATGCTCTACGCTTGTTTGAAATCGTGTAAATGTGACCTTCCTGACCATTGACCGCGTAAGTAAAAGCCTGGGTCGAAACCTGGGTAGACGTCATCTTGACGTCATATAATTAATTCGGCTTTGCAATCATTTGAAGAAATACTTAACATGTTGACTAAAATAACTTTTTTCTTTACTAACAACTCAAAAACTGTGTATGTTTTCTATGCATCGATGTTGTTGTGATAAAAAGGCGCCATGAAGAATAATGCATTAATGAGATGACGTCTACCCAGGTTTTTACCAATGCATTATCTCTCCTATGGGGATGTGCCTTTTATCATGAGCTTAGAGAATACGATCCTGCATATAAATTAAACAAAACAGAATACATTGTTTTAATTTTGGCGAGGGGCGAAGGCCCGAGCGAAATTTGTTGAGATTTTACTGTTCTCTAAAACACTGGTTTCCTGTGTTCTGGAGACTAAACACTGGCTTAGCATTACAACAGCAATTCATTTTTACATGACAGGTATGTCAAAACTTTGATGACCCCCCCAAGGGGTGGGTAAAATCTTTGATGACCCCCCTAAAAAAGCACTTAAAACTTTTGTTGCCCCCCCCCCCCCATGATTTAACCGACACCCCCCCCCCCCCCCAAGCCATAAATAGTGAACACTCCCTTACGAGGGCTTTCAGCCAGTCATCAGGAAGAGTGCTTGTGTCATAACTTTGTTGAAATAAGTATGTGACCATTGGAGATAGTTCAGTGGCCAAGACTTACGAGGGGAAAGGTTGTCCACTTGCTTTAGAAGCATTTAGGTTTAATAGCTGTTTCCTCACTCCTGCCTCGTCAAAACAATAGGGGAGGGATGCATGGATATGGTGGTAGGCTGGCTTTAGGTACTTTTCGTCATCCTGCATGAAGACAGACTTGAAATTATCGTTTAGTGCTTGGGCTTTGTCCTTGTTGATGATGTAGAGGTCATTTCGAGTTCTCTTGTAACACAGAACGGCAGTTGTCTTGTAACACAGAACAATTTAGAAACTCGTTATTAGTTAAAACTATCCCTGAGTGGAATAGCCTCTCAGACCACGTAATCTCGAGTATTTCGCCCTACTATGTTCATGAATAAGCTGAACACCAGCTAGAACAAAACATCCCCCTGTGGCGTGTTATTCCGCTCGGAGATAATATAGACGATCACTTAGTCGCGCGGTTGTAGACTGGAACGAGACATGCTGAAAAGGTCAAGACACGCGGACGGAAACCGAAAGTGAGACTGTGACATTTGTTAAACAGAACTGCAATGGCGAACTCGTGGATGCAAAGTGTATTTTAGTGTGTTCTCAAGGGTAAACATGTGGAAGTGTTCAAAGTTATTTATTATTGCTGTTGTGATAGCCTGTGTAGTGATGCAAAATCACGTGACCAATGATGTCATCGTTACAACCACCACTAAGTGATTTATGGCGACCCAATACCATGCCCATCGAAGCTGCATGACATTAAGAGTGAGGGATATGTACTGAGCAGGCTGGCATTAAGAGTGAGGGATATGTACTGAGCAGGCTGGCATTAAGAGTGAGGGATATGTACTGAGCAGGCTGGCATTAAGAGTGAGGGATATGTACTGAGCAGGCTGACATTAAGAGTGAGGGATATGTACTGAGCAGGCTGGCATTAAGAGTGAGGGATATGTACTGAGCAGGCTGGCATTAAGAGTGAGGGATATGTACTGAGCAGGCTGGCATTAAGAGTGAGGGATATGTACTGAGCAGGCTGGCATTAATAGTGAGGGATATGTACTGAGCAGGCTGGCATTAAGAGTGAGGGATATGTACTGAGCAGGCTGACATTAAGAGTGAGGGATATGTACTGAGCAGGCTGGCATTAAGAGTACACTAGTGAGGGATATGTACTGAGCAGGCTGGCATTAAGAGTGAGGGATATGTACTGAGCAGGCTGACATTAAGAGTGAGGGATATGTACTGAGCAGGCTGGCATTAAGAGTGAGGGATATGTACTGAGCAGGCTGGCATTAAGAGTGAGGGATATGTACTGAGCAGGCTGGCATTAAGAGTGAGGGATATGTACTGAGCAGGCTGACATTAAGAGTGAGGGATATGTACTGAGCAGGCTGGCTTTAAGAGTGAGGGATATGTACTGAGCAGGCTGACATTAAGAGTGAGGGATATGTACTGAGCAGGCTGGCATTAAGAGTGAGGGATATGTACTGAGCAGGCTGGCATTAAGAGTACACTAGTGAGGGATATGTACTGAGCAGGCTGGCATTAAGAGTGAGGGATATGTACTGAGCAGGCTGGCATTAAGAGTGAGGGATATGTACTGAGCAGGCTGGCATTAAGAGTGAGGGATATGTACTGAGCAGGCTGACATTAAGAGTGAGGGATATGTACTGAGCAGGCTGGCATTAAGAGTTCAAGGGATATGTACTGAGCAGGCTGGCATTAAGAGTGAGGGATATCTACTGAGCAGGCTGACATTAAGAGTGAGGGATATGTACTGAGCAGGCTGGCATTAAGAGTGAGGGATATGTACTGAGCAGGCTGACATTAAGAGTGAGGGATATGTACTGAGCAGGCTGGCATTAAGAGTGAGGGATATGTACTGAGCAGGCTGGCATTAAGAGTACACTAGTGAGGGATATGTACTGAGCAGGCTGGCATTAAGAGTGAGGGATATGTACTGAGCAGGCTGGCATTAAGAGTGAGGGATATGTACTGAGCAGGCTGGCATTAAGAGTGAGGGATATGTACTGAGCAGGCTGGCATTAAGAGTGAGGGATATGTACTGAGCAGGCTGGCATTAAGAGTGAGGGATATGTACTGAGCAGGCTGGCATTTTATTAAGAGTGAGGGATATGTACTGAGCAGGCTGGCATTAAGAGTGAGGGATATGTACTGAGCAGGCTGGCATTAAGAGTGAGGGATATAAGGGATGTACTTCAAATCACGTGACCAATTATTTCCTCGTCAAAGTTTGAACCACCTGCCATTAATATTAAGCCAGTTAGGCCTGTCCCGTGGCCTGAGAAACCAATCTCGGAGATAAATCATGTGTTGGGTAGCCAACAAATCTCTCTTCGCTATCTACTGTATATCTGCTCGACCATTGTCACCTTTTACTGATATGTTACTAGGGTTAGACAGTTTAGTGTGTAGTATGGCCTGATATATATATTTTACGAGTCATGTAGTAAATATATATTATAAGACAGTTTAGTGTGTAGCATAAATACCATAACCTATTTGTGGCGTCGAAATATGCCATGATATTTTGTCCGTGGACATTATCTGTTCCGAGAAGAGAACCGTTCCCGAGAGCGAAGCTCGAGGCAAACTGAGCTTCGAGGATCAGATAATATCCAAGGACATCAGGGCATATTTCGACGGCACAATGTATGTTATTGTTGTTTTCATCCTTCAAATATTTTCTTTGACGCGCGCTTATACGCTCCCAGGGGTTGTATTCGCTGATATTTTCCGCTCGCGGAGAGAAAATATCGGGTCACGCATTCAACCAATCACGCGCGAGAGAAAATATTTGATGGGTTATATAAACTAATTGCGATTTTGAGACGCCGATACCGAATTATATTGCCGGCCAGTTGGAGAAAATATATTTCGTATTGGGCGGAGTCGCGCAATATAATTCGGTATCGGCGTCTCAAAATCGTAATTAGTTTTGTATCGAGATTTAACAGTTAAGTCGGGAATTGTTAAAAGAAAGAAGAGAATGAAGCACCAAACTTATGCTGGTCGTAATTTCAATTCTCAAAAGGCGCCCAGTATATCTATGGCAACGGTTTCACGGCTTGAGTGGAGAAAACTTTCGAGACGTGTTTTGAAATCTCTTCAAACATTGTGAAAATTGTACTTTTAGCGGATAATAGTGTTAGATTTCTGACGGAAACTACAATGCCAACCTTATTTTTAGGATTGAATAATTCTTATCTTGTAATTTACAGTGTTTTGAAGGTGAAATTGTAGAAATCTTGCTGTTGAACAAACGTCTTTTGAACTTGACCTGGAACCCATGTAACTGCAAGGGCTCACGCAAGAGCCAATCAGAGGCTGGTATTCTGAGACGCCAATACCATGACTGTTATATTGGCGTCTCAAAAGTAAACAAAATGATCAGTGAATCGTGATACTATATAATGTTTACGAGTCATGTAGTAAATATTTGTTCATTAATATATACCACACAAGTGAAAAGTGTTTTTCGCGCGCTCTGATTGGCTACTCCGGAGGTGCATATCCTTTGCTATTCACTTCCGAGCGAAGCAGCGATCACCTCGCGCGAGTTCTTGTCCATTGGACAGCAAATAAAATAGCTAGTTGGTGCTGGCTATTCACTTGTGTGGTGTATACACTAAAGACTTAAAATAAAATGACTAGTTGGTGCTGGCATAGTTAATAGAGTGGAATGGTTATGAAACCCAGCGACCTTCTTTGTTATATGTCTTTGTTAGCTTTTTTCAACCGTGACCCTGCACAAAACACAATAGAAATTCCAATGTGTTAATCGATCAGCCAATAGAAACGTGTGAGTTCAGTCGTTCAGGGGACGCTAATTAACTATGACCCTGCACAATCTTTTGTCTTGCCCCCTTCCAACATAAATCGCAGCGCCTTTGTTAGCTCCTTTGAAGTTTGCCGGGTTTCATAACCATTCCACTCTATTAACTATGGTGCTGGCTATTCACTTGTGTGGTATATATATACTAAAAACCTTAAAATAAAATAACTAGTTGGTGCTGGCTATTCACTTGTGTGGTGTATACACTAAAAGACTTAAAATAAAATAACTAGTTGGTGCTGGCTATTCACTTGTGTGGTATATATACTAAAATACTTAAAATAAAATAACTAGTTGGTGCTGGCTATTCACTTGTGTGGTGTATATACTAAAAGACTTAAAATAAAATAACTAGTTGGTGCTGGCTATTCACTTGTGTGGTATATATACTAAAAACGTATTCCCCTCAGTGTCAGTGAATAGTGGTGGATATTTACCTCGCCGAACTATTCACCTCCACTTCGGTGAATAATTGTACAATCATTATTGCACAGTTTGGAAGTGATATCCCATAGCACAGGGGATGCTGTTCGCAGGCTAGACTTCAACACGAAAAAGAATAACATTCGTGCTCTCCAAATTTATTTTTAATTGCACAAAATGACTACCGGAATACAAACATTTTATTAAATTAAATTAAATCGGAGTCGATTTTTTCACTTCATAGGCGGCACTTTAAGCCATACTATCCCTACTCTAACCTTGTTAAACGATCTGTCCAATGTTTAACTTGAAGAAAAGAAGAAAAACATCGTTACAACCCACAAATTCAACAATAGCTTGAGTCGTTTGCCTTCTTCTGTCGCTGTGTTAAACGGAGGTCATTCTATTTCCCAATGGTACATTTTTTTTATAGAAACAAAAAAACAACCGACGGCTAAAATCCCACTACGGCACGTCACGGTCACATTGAATGAAAAAGAGATGAACTGGGCCCCAGTCATTAAGTCCCCACCATTCCCACAAACTTTGAAAGTACATGCACGTGAAGAAAATCTAGTAAAATCCCGACCCCTTGGGATCACAAAAACTGGTCAATCACCATCAAATCCCCCACATATCCCCAACTACCACACGTAATGGCAATTCCAAGAACTCTACTTTTCAATGCCAAAGCATAGGCAAACCACAATAATGAAGTGAAAACTAGAAGTGTTTACATATTGTTTGACGTACTCTTTGTGAATGTGTCATTTTTACACACCTTCCCCCCCCCCCCTCCTTTTTGACTGCTCAGTTTGCAATCAAACATATACTAGAGAGAAAAGGTCAGCAACTCCTCGCCATTGTGACAAAACAGTAGAGGAAATAATCAATATCGGAAACTAAATAAAACTCGGCGCCAATGACCAAATAGACTTGCTCCAAGTCGAACTCGCTTAGTCACTGGGTAAGCGATTACTGGGTCAAAAAGCGAGCGCGAGAATCGAAGCGATAGGCGAGTTCGACTTGTTTCACTTGCAGGAAATTGAATCGGGGGTATGTTTTGGCGCGAAAACACGTTTCAGTGACGGAGCTTATATTTCGCGCCTTTGACAAACTCTTCATGAGTACATTCAAATTGTAAATACCATATCCACAATCGACTGACTTGACTCGTCAGCATACAATGCCTGACGAATAGTACGTCATACGCCACGCCTCCGGTTGAAAAATCAACCGGTAAATTTGGCGCGCTGCAAGTGGGAAAAGTCCTTCGTGCGGGGGGCTAAGAAGGACTTTGAGAAAGTCTAATGACCAAACTACCTTCGTGATGAAAGGTACTGGGTGTTCGTCATAACTACAAAAACAACAGTCTTGGGATCGGAATTTGAAAACGAACGCGCTCGGGCTCAGTTTTTGAAATAAAGTCTCTGACTCGGATTTTGAAAACGCAAGTCTCGGCGTCTCGCAAAGTCTCGGATTTACAATTAGCCAATATTTGTTGTCAACATGGTTTGCGCAAGGGGAGCCGAATAATTGATTCACTACTGATGCTCGTGATAATTTATTTATAATGAATGGACCTTTTGCAGGAATGCAATCACGTGGTTGTACTTGATGGCAAACAAATATTAATTCATATATTTAAAGGCACTTGTACGCGAGATCAGTAGTGTTATTAGCAAAACATGTTTGTAAATGCTATTTTCCACCTCCAATCGATTGTCGATCTTTCTTAAACAGTGTTTTTAAAGATAGCTTGCCATCCAGCATCCATGGCAACGTGTCTTTCCCATGGAGATCACAAGCTCAAATCATTCGTTAAAGGAAACCTCAGCAAGGCGGTGTTTGTTATGGATGCCTAAGTCTGCTGTTGTGTTTGTCTCCAGTAAATTGTACACTATAGATATTTTTTATGCAACGATAAAATTCATTTGAATTTTCTGCACACCGCCATCTTGGATCTCATGACGTCACAGTGTTGTCCTATTGTTGCACAACGAAAGAGCTCTTGTTTTCTGACAAATAAGAATCTTTTTTTGCCACAACAAAATCTAAACTATGGCAAATTCGGCGTTAAATATGCAGCCGTCAAAATTTGGAACGACATTCCAATAGAGATTAAAAACAGTTCTTCAAATAAACATTTTAAGAAACACGTGATTCATATTTGTGTACAAAGCTAATTCTCTTGTACATGAATAGAATGAACTCAGTATCGTATTTCAACTATAAAATTATCTAATTATAAATACAGTAATTGTGTGCCTATCCAGCCATCTTAGATTAATCATAAATAACAAATAGGGTGCAAGAGTTTGTAATTAACCCCTCTGGGTTGTATCTCTTGTATCCTTCACAAACTTTTCTTTATGTATGTATATTTCCTATTGTGTGTTTTTGTGTGAAATAAACGAACCATTGAACCATTGAACCAATAGGGGCAACATTGTGACGTCATAAAATCCAAGATGGCGGCGCGCAAGAAATTCAAATAAGTTTTAACAACAGGAAAATCGGTGAACAAATAACATCTAGTGTACAATTTACTGGAGACAAACACACAAACAGACTTAGACATGCATAACAATCACTTGAGAGCAAACATTTAACAAAGTATCATACCAGCACATGAATGTTTCCTGCAAAAGGCCTTTTACAACCAGTAATTATAATAAATCAACTTCACATAACACTGTCTGAACTTAACTTGCTCAAAAATATTACTTAATTGAGATGTTTTTTGTGTGTGTATTTTAGAAAACAATTCTTTTTAGCAGGGTTTATCAACCCATACTTTTCAATTTTTAGAAATCAGTGCTTTTCAGTAGGATTCATGGACTGATAATATTATTTCTAACTTCACTGTCCAAGCATATGTGCTATTGTAGCATACATGTACATGTAACTTTGCATTTAGCTAATAGCTATATCCCTTGTGAATATTTAGGATAGTGTCGTTCTAAATGTGAAATAAAGTCATCTATCTAGATCTGCATCCAGTTGTATTTTCGAGTAGAGTGGTGACTTTTCAAATATTAGTGCTAGTGTTCATTTTCAACAACTTGAAGGAGGCTGAAATTCATAACGAAACGTGATTTCCACTCGTTTTTTACGATCACTGGGGTTCTTATTCATGTCATGAAGTGACCGAGTGAAAGTGCCGATGCTGGCCTGGAACAACTTAGGAATCGGGTCATTTATTGCTATATTTGATGCCATTACTTTTAACAAACGAATATTAAATAACAACAATGCAATCTGGTAAGTTTTATGTGTGTTTTACTTACAAATGTCGGTTCACATTATTTCACCACGTCAGATCCACGTGCGTTTAGGAGCGCCAGCTAAATCCCTAATCCTTTCGTAAAATGTGAGACATTTCCATCCAAAGTCCTCCTAGAAAAACTCAACATCTTACCATTTCCATCGAAGAAACCTTTGCTTTTGGATTTTGAAAACTTCATAGTTAATGAAATACAACCAATCAGTGTAATCGTCAGGCTTCAAGATGCCACGAGAAGTTACTGGGCACGAGGTGTTTGATTTTGGGTGTAGAAAATTTACCGGAGGATCAAAAAATAAATAAACCAAGACTCTTTCTTCTTGTAAAGATGGATATTCTTTATTTGTCTTCTACTCTCTACTCCAAGTCCTTCTTCTATTCTCTTTCTATTCTATTTTACATGCTAAATAGTGCTTGCATTTATAGTTAGGCAAGGCTACAATCTCGTGAGAATATCACATTGGAATTTAGTAAAATGTTCTATGATTGGTTGGTTAACTATATTTTAAATTCACAAGTATTTTTAACTCACTTGAGCTCTGATAATTTTGGTAGGAAATCTTGACATTCTGTGATATAGGAAATATTGAAACCTCTATTAGATAAAATATATTTTTTATTAACACGAGATTGCTGTCTTACCTCTTGCTGAGCGTGGGAGCATTTGCGCTTTAAATTGTAATCTGCGTCATAGCTAGTGTCTGTTTGGATCAGGTATATATGACCAAGCTACACTACAAAATCTAAAATCAATCATTACTAAGTTCTTTTAGTTGAAACAAGAGCTCAACGCTACAAAATATTTGTTCTATTTTATGCAAATTAGCTTGGCTCACATTGTGGATATTTGGGGACCTAAATGAGTTCATGATTTGAATACAATCTTGAGTGCCTAATAATTATTAAATATGTTTTGGTTTGCTTACTGATAACATTTTAATAACTGTGGAGCGGCTATCAGTAAGAGTATCAACAATGTGACACAATCCAAACAAACACTTGTCTTTGAACTGTTTATGTTTTAGCTAAATATAGTTGCCTACAACTTTAATTCCCATTTCTAATATTCGTACTTCGTAACACTGGTATATCGGCGATAATGTCCTTGACTGAGAGGATTATAAGATAAATAAACCCCTTCTGGCTTACTGGTATATCGGCGATAATGTCCTTGACTGAGAGGATTATAAAATAAATAAACCCCTTCTGGCTTACTGGTATATCGGCGATAATGTCCTTGACTGAGAGGATTATAAAATAAATAAACCCCTTCTGGCTTACTGGTATATCGGCGAATAATGTCCTTGACTGAGAGAATTATAAAATAAATAAACCCTTTCTGGCTTACTGGTATATCGGCGATAATGTCCTTGACTGAGAGGATTATAAAATAAATAAACCCCTTCTGGCTTACTGGTATATCGGCGATAATGTCCTTGACTGAGAGGATTATAAAATAAATAAACCCCTTCTGGCTTACTGGTATATCGGCGAATAATGTCCTTGACTGAGAGGATTATAAAATAAATAAACCCTTTCTGGCTTACTGGTATATCGGCGATAATGTCCTTGACTGAAAGGATTATAAAATAAATAAACCCCTTCTGGCTTACTGGTATATCGGCGATAATGTCCTTGACTGAAAGGATTATAAAATAAATAAACCCCTTCTGGCTTACTGGTATATCGGCGATAATGTCCTTGACTGAGAGATGGTCCTCAGAATATCACATTTGGCTTCGCTTCTTGGGCAACGGTTCTTTTTTCGGACCATCTCTCAGCCGCTAATGTTATCCGCCGATATACCAGCCGCCAGAAGGGGTTTATGTACTAAATATTTCGACGTTACAATGTACGTTATTGTTCGGTTATCATCCTTCAAATATTTTCTTTGACGCGCGCATATACGCTCACAGAGGATGTAATATATTTCGCTGATATTTCCCACTCGCGGAGAAAATATGGGGTCACGTGACGCATTCAACCAATCACGCGCATGAGAAAATATTTGATGGCTTATAAGGAAGATCAGATCTCGGGCGTTATTTGTACTACTACACTGAGTGGAGAGTGCAGTTGGTAATAAACTAGAATGCTAATTATGTTTTTAATGATATCACCACTTTACTTTTAAAACTAATGAATTCATAATTTTTTGGAAAGAGAACATTTTGCAAGCGCAGGGAATATCATCTGCTCCTCTGCCCGCATTGGAGTTTTACCCGAAGATGAGTCACTAATGTGACCAGCGGTTTACGACGTTTTCATACTGTGTAAAAAATCGGGAGGCGAATAGATTAATTGTTAAAGTCACCGACGCCATTATGTCAATAAAATTAAATAACGCCTGAAATAAGTCGAAAACTAGGATATATTTGATGAATAACGTCCATTAAATGTATTTTAAGTGAACTGAGAAACTAGTGGCTCGGCAAAGACAAAGTAGTACAAGGTGTTTTGCTAACAACCATCCATAACTCAATATATGGCTGCACAGTTATCTTATTGAATTGAACCAGGGAGGCTCCCTGATTGAACCGATATGGATGGATGATATGATTATTTTAAGAACATTTCATTTTAAGTCAGTATTGGGCGACGATCTGCTTTTTGACGCGTGTTTTAGATAAAAGTTTGCACTCGCGAGGTAAAAGAACAGAGTTACATGCTGCTATTAATCGGCAGGATGTGATTAGATAGTACATATCTTATGTGCGTCTAACTTCCTTTGTGTCAACCCACACGGCTTTATGAAGTGCTTGATGACAAAACAGACTTCCTGAACGCTTAACTTATCTGTGATTATCGGTTACAGTAATCCAGTTTACATTTTGCCCAATTCTCTTCTTAACCGCGAACATCACTGAACATGGCGCGCTCGACTGGTAACTTTCTTTCACATTCGGAAACTTTGACGTGTTTTTTTATCTGACCCGGGCATAGGCAAACCACAATTATGAAGTGAAAACTATAATAAAACGTGTTTACATACTCAGGGGCATTAAGGCATGGGTCTCAAACTATTCCAATATGGCCGCCGCAAATCAAGAAGGGGTGGTCTATCTCTTCGTGCTTGTTAGATATAGTCTTGGCACTTTTACAGATTCCGTAAAGTCATAACCTTAATACCTTGTTGTGGCAGTTTCCATGGAAACGTGTTATGTGACCTTTGAACTCTAATTTTAAGGAAAATTGACAAAAGCCTCCTGGAGGTCGGTAAAAGTTGTTAATATAATGGATATTTTTATGCAAGCGAATCAAGGTTAGTGCACACGTTCCTGCTCCAATTTGAAAAGTTGGTTATTTTAAGGGGAAGGCAATTTAAGGCAAGTGTGAAATTTGATATCCTCAAGTTTCCACCGAATTAACAAACATTTCAATAATAACCAACTTTTCAAATTGGAGCACTGAAGTGTGCACTAACCTTGATTCATTTGCAGGAAAATACCTACTATATCAACAACTTTTACCGACCTCCAGGAGGCATTTCCCAATTTTTCTTAAAATTAAAGTTCAAAGGTCACATTACACGTTTCCATGGAAACTGTCACAAAAATGTGTTGAGGTTGTGACTTTATCAAATCTGTCAAAATGTCAAGATTACATCTCACAAGCACAAAGAGATAGACCACCCCCTCTTGATTTGCGGCGGCCATATTGGAGACCCATGCCTTAACGTCCCTGAGTAGTTTGTGAAGTGAAAACGAGAATAAGACGTGTTCTACGACAAATTCACAAAAAGTACGTAAAACAAGTTTTATTCTCGTTTTCACTTCACAAACAATATGTAAACACGTTTTATTCTCGTTTTCACTTCATTATTGTGGTTTGCCTATGACCCGGGCGACGGCTGCTTGGAACACTTATAGTTAACACAAATTACTCGCTTTTTTCATGGGTCGATTCATATTTGTAATGTTTATCATGGAGTATACTGAATATACATGTCGACCATTCCATTCAAGTTTATCGAGTATACTTATAAATTCTGCTTATTGCCATTTTTGTGTCTACTGCTTCTTGAAGAAGAAGCTGTAGGCACTATGTCATCGTGTCGATTTGGTATGTACTTCACGTATAAGATTTGATTGTTTTTGGGAAAAGGTTTCTATTATGGGTCTGTTAGAAACAACTTACATCAAGTATTGCCGATGTAATGATGTTAACATTGTCGATAAGTGTTCGTAAAGTATTATCGGGACCAATTAAACGTAGCGATGGCTTTCGTGCATTACTCGGATCTTCATTTAGTAGCGATATCCAATCAGAAAATGGGGACGAAAAAGGACGACTATTCGCCGATGATGACGTGTAAAGGTTTGAGCTGAAGTCTGCCTTTTACCTCGCGAGGACAGCTTCTGCAAGATGTCGGTGAGTTTAAGTCCAAATTTTACAATGAATTTCCTATGATTTCTTCGAAAATTAGAGATGCCTGCGGAGGATCGGAGGCTATTCAAGTTCTATATCGATGTAATTATTGTAATTGTATGACTTAATAACCCTTGTCAAAAGATCAAATAAGGCACTGGCTTCGTCTGTACATTTATCTTTTGTAAACAAAAAATGTATAGCTCAAAGCCTCAATAAATGTTCAATGTACTTCACAGCAATTGAATACCAAGAGCCATGCGATGCATATGTCGAGACTGAGAATTATGACGACGGCCTCGTGTACTGAGAGAGCTAGAGCAGCTGGAAATGACTCACAATGAGCCCCATTTCAACAGTGTCTATTTTAGTCAAGTAATACTTTCGCAAGTTTATTGCAATCACTGTATTGAAGTCACCTTGTTCTCAGTGCTTAGTGTATTATTCTGCATGCCTCGGGTATTGTCATTAATAAGGTGTGGAAGTGCCACTTCTCCCTTCACAGTGCGCAGTTTCAATGTCCTAGAATCTAGGACATCCGGTTTCGTGTCTTACCAGAGCCTCTGATTTTTCAGTTAGTTGAGGAGGCACTGGGAACGAGAATGCGCCACTTCTAAATCCGTGAAGCGAAAAACGTGCGCTCTAAATCGCAGCTGGAACAAAGGCGGTGGGTCTTTAGAAACCAGCACATCATCAATAGTGTGAATGTCAGTGGCTCCCTACTGACTGGGGACCCCATCCATAGTAATACAATACGTATTCTCCCTGGGAGGTTGGAAACTAAACAACTTGTGCTCAAACTCCTTGTCTAGCTTTTCCCAGGAAGGAATATCAAAACCTTCATAGTCAGACATTCGTCTCCGCTTTACAGAAAAACGCAGAAAAACGCAAAGAAGGCAACTAAAAATGTGACCAGAACCGAGGGAAAACTCCCCCTCCCAAGAGAATAAAATACTAGCGAGGATGGGATCCCGGATCAGGAAAGAGCAACTGCCCACGCCCGAAAACGGTACGTCCACAGGCAGCCCAGAGCTCAGGCTACCCATGGGAGTTGCTTACCCTAATCTAGGAAGGGAAAATAAATGATGAATGAAGGAAATTACGAAACCCCCCTAACAAAAGTATTCTAATTAAGTAACTAAAAGGACTGAAAATCCAAAAGTACCTCGAAAAATACTACTATTAATACCAATAACAAATGGTAACAATCGAGATCTATGGTTCGAACAAATCTATTTATAAAATAGTTTCGTTAGTACGCGCGCTCTGATTGGCTGTAAGCCGTGTTTCTATTTAACAAATAAAGAAGCCTTAGCCATGTTTTATACTATCATAAAACACGATGGGCATTTGAGAACATGAGAGAAATGTTAAAGCACAAGCCGAAGGCGCGTGCTTTCAACATTTCTAGAGTGTTCTCAAATGACCAGAGTGTTTTATGATAGTATAAAACATGGATTTAAGGCTTCTTTATCTGTTTTATAATATAGATTTACGCGCGCGATGAAAGGAAACCGCCAGTTGAAAACTATATAACACGGCTAACCATGTTATATACTCTGATAAAACATGGCTTCCAGGGGTGGATCCAGGGTAGTTTATGTGATTTCCGTAAACTACTCAACTTTTTTCAAACCTCTAAATTTTAGGTAGTTTATTACTAGGAGGGGTGGGGTGGGTGGGGTATGAGTTGATTGGTCTGTCAGAGTAAACTACTCAAACCAAACCCTGGATCCACCCCTGGCTTCTTAGCCAATCAGAGCGCGCGTACTATCGTATATCTATATTATAAAACTCTATAGAAACACGGGAAATGTTTTCTATTTCTTAATTTATTACACACTGTCGCAACTGCCGATGCATCAGTCAAGCTACAACGTTGAGCAATCCTTCAATTTCGCCTCGTTTCGCCGGCTGCTGCATTCCGCCGGCCCCATATGTATCCTGCCAACGAGCATCACAATTCCTCTGGAAATGCCCGTAACGATTACAATTACAACACTGGACGATAGCTCGATTTTGTCGTCCGCGGCGGCCTCGTAACATAGGCATAGCTGAACGCATCGGTGACTAATGTCAACTTTCGAAATCGCATCAAGTACTTTTTCTTGTTCCTTATCTCCCAGGAGAACCAGCAAATCTCTCTTGAATTGCTCGTCTGAGGACGCCATTTTTTCGCGCAGAGTAGTAAACACTGCAGAGTAGTAGTTGGCGTTAGGATGTTTCGTTTCCAAAGACACTATCTTCAAATTCAAAAATTGCTCAAAAGATTGACCTTATTAAACGGAACAGACTTTGAATTAGCCAACTGCAAGATCTTTTTCAGAACCTAGTGGTTACATAACCTCCATCATGCACGGACCAACTAATTTACCTCTCCATAGCCACGATCACAGGTGAAGCAGAAATCCGTTATTGCCACGATCACGGGCTAAATTTTAAACACTCTGAACCCTTTCACAGCCATGATCATAATCTTCATTTGTAACTTCACAAATTAAGCTACGATAACGGGCCAAGCCTTCTGAATTATTTTCCAGCCGCGATCACGGGCAAGCTTCATATTTCTGAACTTTTCATAGCCACGATCACGGGCCAAGCTAATTCTATACAGCCACGATCACGGGCCAAGTTTTAGCCTAACTCTTTACAGCGACGATCACGGGCTAAGCTTAAACTTTCCGAATTCTATACAGCCACGAGCCAAGCTAAGCCGAACTCTTTACAGCCACGATCACGGGCCAAACTAAAACTTTCCGAACTCTATACAACCACGATCACGGGCCAAGCATAAGTCGAACTCTTTACAGCCACGATCATGGGCCAAGATTAAGCCGAACTCTTTACAGCCACAATCACGGGCCAAGCTTAAGCCGAACTCTTTACAGCTACGATCACGGGCCAAGATTAAGCCGAACTCTTTATAGCCACGATCACGGGCCAAGCTTAAGCCGAACTATTACAGCCACGATCACGGGCCAAGCTTAAGCCGAACTCTTTACAGCCACAATCACGGGCCAAGCTTAAAGTGCACCTAACGTTTATTTTGTTATCATCATTATCGATTCTACATTAAGTTTTGAGTACTTCTGTGAAGAAAGTTTTGGTTTACAGAGAATACTCTATGTTCTGCGCTTGTTTGAAATCGTGAAAATGTGACCTTTCCTGACCAACGACCGCGTAAGTAAAAGCCTGGGTCGATCCCTGGGTAGACGTCATATAATTAATTCGACTTTGCAATAAGTTGAATAAATACTTAACATGTTGACTAAAATGACTTTTTTCTTTACTAACAACTCGCAAACAGTGTATATTCTCTATAAATCGATGTTGTTGTGATAGAAAGACGCCATGGAGAATAATGCATTAATGAGATGACGTCAACCCAGGGATCGACCCAGGCTTTTGCTTACGCGGTCATGGGTCAGGAAAGGTCACATTTCTACGATTTCAAACGAACGCAGAACATAGGGTATTCTCTGTAAACCAAAACTTTCTTCACAGAAGTACTCAAAACTTGATGTAGAATCGATAATGATGATAACAAAATAAACGTTAGGTGCACTTTAAGCCGAACTCTTACAGCCACAATCACGGGCCAAGCTTAAGCCGAACTCTTACAGCCACAATCACGGGCCAAGCTTCTTCCTATAATAATGTCACCTCTGGTGTACCTCAAGGAAACGTGTTAGGACCACTATTGTTCCTATTATTCATAAATGATTTGCCCACCTCAATTTTGTCAAGTATAAGATTGTTTGCTGATGATTGCCTATTATATAGAGTTATAGACGGACCCAATGATAGAAACATTCTCCAACAAGATCTAAATACCTTATCTAGGTGGGAAAAAGATTGGTTAATGTGTTTTAATGTAAACAAGTGCCATACTATGAGCTTTTCTTCCAAAAATGCTACCAACAATCATGACCACATGTATATTATTTAAACAATCAACCCTTAGAAAAAGTTCACCATCATCCTTATCTTGGTATCATGCTATCAAGTGATCTTAAATGGAGTGAACATATAGCACATGTAACCACTAAAGCCAAACAAACCTTGGGTGTCATAAGACGTAATTTTAGACATACATCTAAACAATGCAAATCTAGATTATTTACTAGTATCATTAGACCCCAATTGGAATATGCAAATACTGTTTGGTACCCTTATCTTGAGAAAGACAAGTATAAATTGAATATGATTCAAAGATCTGCAGCCAGACTATGCTGTAACGATTATTCTAGGAATCCTGGATGCGTAACCCAAATGCTAGGTGAACTAAAATGGCCTTCAATCATAAGCCAAAACAAAGTAGCTCGTCTATGTATGTTTCATCGTATATACTACAACTCAATTGATCTAGATAAGACATTATATTTAACTCCTATAAAGAGAGTTACAAGAGGCTGCCATGCAAATTCTTTAAATAGACCTCACTCAAATTGTAAAGTCCATGAGTTTAGTTTCTTTCCCTGGACTATTAAACAATGGAATAATTTGCCATTTTATATTGTAAGCATAACAGATCATCTTAAGTTTAAGATAGCTCTAAAGGAACACCTTATTGCCTCTGGCGAGTGGTTTTAATACCAATTATTTCTTTTATTTTTAACTTAAGCAGACTTATTACTGCATTTACATATTAGACCTTATTATTGTTATTATTTTATATTCATTTATTATCTAAGATTATTATTATATTTATAGTTTAAGCAGACTTATTACTGCATTTACATATTAAACCTACTAGATTCATATTGTAATTATTATACTTTAGCTTGATACTGACGTGATGCGGATATGCCGCTTTGTTAGTTAATAAACCAGAACCAGAAGCTTAAGCCGAACTCTTACAGCCACGATCACGGGCCAAGCTTAAGCCGAACTCTTTACAGCCACGATCACGGGCCGGCCAAACTTAAGCCGAACTCTTACAGCCACGATCACGGGCCAAGCTTAAGGTGAACTCTTTACAGCCACGATCACGGGCCAAGCTTAAGCCGAACTCTTTACAGCCACGATCACGGGCCAAGCTTAAACTTTCCGAAATCTATCCAGGCACGATCACGGGCCGATCTTACACATTCTGACCTCTTTTACAGCCACGATCACGGGCAACTAGTAACAGAAATACAATACAACGATACAACTGAAACTATGATAACTGGAGTCCTACCACGACTAAAAAAATATACTCAAGCAAACAACTAATATACCTCAGTCTGTAACGACTTGTTCAACCGGCGAATTCGCTTCTGCTCCCTTAATTGCAAGCCCTTCTCCGACCGCCTTCTGGATTGCTGCCAGGGCCGGCACAGGGACTTAATTGTTCTGCCATTTGAAACGTTCAGGTTCAAGTTCAGCCGGGGTTGATTCACCTTACAAGGACTACTACGCCGAGTTCTGTTTTCTTGGTTTTCTTTTCTTACTAAGCATATGGTGGAAGCGTCCTTTTCCTTTTATATTCCCCAGTCACCAATGAGCAACGGTGCTTACAGCTACAAACTGGTTTCACGTGTGGAATGTCGTTAATGATCTATCCTCGGCAGAATATACATATTCAAATGACTTTGCATAGCGGGGGCATTGCGGGGATGTTCACTTCAAATTCACCATTTTTCATTCCCCTGGGAGGTGGGGTCAACGCTCGTAGTCACTTCCCTCTCCTACCGGCTCGGCATAATTGCATAATTATCACGGAAGACTCGTCCAACCTTCAAGCGGTACAAATAGAGTTAGACTAGACTCTAGAGATGCTTTTCAAAGTTTGGAGGGGAGAACTGAAGAAAGCTGTGGCAACAGACTTGCTTGAAAGCCTGTTGAGAAATGGTAAGTGTATGATTTACCGTTTGTCGGGGTGGTGCAGTGGTTGAGCGCTTCGCCTCTCACCTCTGTGGCCTGGGTTCGATTCCCGGACCCAACGCCATATGTGAATTGAGTTTGTTGGAATCTCGCCCTTGCTCCGAGGGTTTTTCTCCGGGTTCTCCGGTTTTCCTCGCTCCACAAAAGCCAACATGCTAAATTCCAATTTGATCTGTGATTTAGCCGGGTCCTGGCTTTGATCAGCCTCTGGCTGTTTTTCAGGTCCCGTTAGAAATTCCGGCAGTTTTTTGTTTGTTTGTTCGTTGACCCTTTGACTTCAATTTCATGCCTCATGGAAAGGGAACAAGGTGATTAAACAACATTTCAATATGGATCCCCGTGGTCAGGGGTCTTCACATGTTGGGTGAATGTCCCCACTATGACCCCCCCCCCCCCCCTCAAATGACTGGTGCATAATCAGAACAAGGCGCTTTCAATACAGTGATTGCAATAAACTTGTATAAGTATTAGTTGACTAATAGACACTGCATGATGCGCTGATTCTATTTTCATTCAGACAGATTTATTGCAATCACTGTACTGGAAAAATGTAACAATGCATAAGTATCTGTGAACTGTATGTAATAACTTTTACCATTTCAAATTCTGAATAACATCTTATTTTACTTCGATAATTTATGTTCCTGAAATAATTACGTAAATTGTATAACTATGCAAAGTCATTTGAATATGTATATTCTGCCGAGGATAGATCATTAACGACATTCCGCACGTGAAACCAGTTTGTGGCTATAAGCACCGTTGCTCATTGGTGGCTGGGGAATATAAAAGGAAAAGGACGCTTCCACCATGTGCTTAGCAAGAAAAGAAAACCAAGAAAACAGAACTCGGCGCCCACCTGCCCACCCTGTTCAGCCGGGGTTGATATCACCCCGAAGAGGTTCCGAGAATTTGTGAAGAATGTGGAAATCCTGCATGCTGCAAGTCATGTTGAATTACTCAGAGTCCTCCATTCTCCTTAATTCTCGGAACCTCTTCCCAATTATAAAACTCCGCCACTTCGTGCCGGTTCTGTTCCGGTTGGAGTGGCACTTCCACACCTTATTAATGACAATACCCGAGGCAGAATAATACACTATGCCTGAATTCAATTATTTACTTTGTTTACTGGAACATGCATAATAATAACAGCCATTCTTTGAAAAAAGAAAAAAGGAGTAAACTATACAGCCAATTGCATAGCTATCTACTTTTGTTAATGCTTTGCCCAATACCTTTCTATTTCTTATTAGGGACGGACCATTGTTTTTTGAAGGGGGGGGGGGATCAGAAATATTGAAACAGGCTGCAAACTTAAAATAAATCGTTTGCATATGGAGTAATCCTTTAACTAACTTGTAAAGTAGAAACAAATTTTCTACATGAGCAGAAAAAAAAACTGTTTGCATGCCTATCCTCCAAAACAAATATAGTTTGTCCCTTAGTAGAAACCAATAGTGTTCTAACATCAATGCTGCAATCTGATTGTCTTGCTGTCATCAGGCGATTGATACAAGTAGTATAGTGCAAACTACATGCTAGCTCCAGAAAACAGCCCTACAAACTAGCTATTCATATCAACACTGGTTCATTTCTACCTATTTGACGAAGTAGTCCACACAAGATGTAAACCTCAATTGCATGGAGAACAACATACATGTAAACCCCCGGTTTGGGGGAGGGGGTACTCCCTATAATGGACTATACATTAGCCAACAGTTACGATAGGTGAAGGTCTGAGAGGCCTCACAAATTGGTTCCAGGAAAAATAAGAACGACTGTAGTCGAATATACATTGTATTGCTCAACCCTGTTGGCTGTATTAAGTACATAATTCAACATAATTCATAATTCAACCGATATGAACAACTACCGACCAATATCTATCCTTTCTATTATATCCAAGATCCTTGAAAGGCACGTGTGTACCCATTTAATGCAGTACCTACGATCTTACCGCCTGATCAACTCTACTCAGTCCGGATTCCGCCCTCTCCACTCTTGTGAAACCATCCTAATCAAGATGACAGATGAGTGGCTTGAAGCCATTGACAAAGGACTATTCACAGGCGCGGTTTTCCTTGATTTTCGCAAGGCATTTGACGTTATTAATCACGACTTACTGCTTAACAAACTCCATGTATATGGCCTCTCATCGCACTGGATAGGTTGGTTCAAGAGCTACTTGTCGAACAGGCGTCAGAGAGTATGTATCAACCAGACTCTCTCTGATCCATTGCTGATCAAATCCGGTGTACCTCAGACTCCATTCTTGGAGTCTGAGGTACACCGGATTTGATCAGCAATGGATCAGAGAGAGTCTGGTTGATACGGTTTTGATTTCCGCCGAATTGCTTGTGGCGTGGTGCGTTGTGTGATGGCTCTTGTTTCTTTTCTGGTCGCCTGTAGTCTTGTTTGTCAGTAGTATATAAAGTGGCGGTTCTGGCGCAGTTCCAACAATTATCACTGCATCTCAATTTCCTGACCACCTCACCCCCTCGTATCTGTTTGGACTTCGCAGACCCCTATATGCCCCAAATCCCAACTTATTATCTATTGAGTACCCTAGATTGTTGTAATTTGCGGCATATCGCGGTCTACAAAGCCCAAACAGATACATCGTGGGTTCGGGGTCAGCAAATTGACATACAGCGATAATCCTTGTGTTACGATCCAGTGCCCTCCAGTATGCTTGTGTAAGATTTTTTTTTTAAATTCCATTTAGCTTTAGTTATTAGCCATTGTTCAATTAGTCGTACCGTAGGGAATTTGTAAGATTTTAACAACAAGTTACGTAAAACCATTACAGCATTGATTACATAACTGTTTTTGTTTCAACAATAGTCTTTTAGTAAACTTAAAAAGGAATGTTTAGAACCATATATATACGCCCTTCGAATAGAAGCGTTGCGTCAGTCGAAGTTTGTGTGTGAAGGTTTGGGAGAACGAAGAGGAAAGAAGGAGAAGACGGAGCACGTTCACAGCTGAAATTCGTCAGTTGGGACTCATAGAAAAATCAAGGCAAAACCCGCTTGCTAAACTGAGGAGTCTAGTGCGACACGAGTGGAAACAGAAGAATACGTAAAAGTTTGGGGAACGAAGGAAACAGATAAAACGAGTGGAAACACAAGAATACGTAAATGTTTGGGGAACGAAGGAATCCGATAAAACAAGAGTGGAAACACAAGAATACATAAAAGTTTCGGGGAACGAAGGAAAGTTGTGGAGTTCAAGGTAAAGGTTTGGTATTGGAATTGTTTAGGACGCACGAGAAACGGATAAGAAAAGAAAGAAACACTAAGTATGTAAGGACAACAACAACAAAGGAGAAAAGAAAATCATTACTGTACACAAAACAAAAACTTTGGCAAACAACACACACACTGGTTAGAAATAATTTCGGTAGATTTACTTAACATTTAATTTATTTTAGAATTCATTTCGTATTAATTATTATATCACGTCACTTATATTTATCCTAGTTATTAGTTAATGTTATATATTTGGGACTAGCAGTAAGCTAATCGCAGTATTAAGTCATATTAAACATTCTCTTGATTAAATTGTGTGTGGTTCACTGGAAGGGATACACGGAGGGAGGGTTTTCTTTGCTCGGTGGACACAGGGAGCCCAAAACGTGGCGCGGAACGTCACACCTTGGTACTGCAACCAGTCCCGCCACTTTATATACTACTATTAGAGAAAGGATAGTATAAGTAATATATCATGGCAGAACATATACTAACGTTCATTCAAGCACCTGGCATTAAGGGCTATTTACGAGGATGGAAGATGGATGTTTTAGATGGTAATCCTCTAGAAGCAGACCCAGCTGCTTTCCTATCCGGCGTGCGAAAGCAGACTATCGAAAAGATTGATGAAGAGCTACGAGACCTAAATAGTATTAAGGTTCAGTTAGCTTTGAATATGACTCTTCGTCTCGACAAACCTGAGGGTTCGGTATATGAGATAGCCACTTTTAGGAGTTCACAAGCAGTTCTGACCAACAGTTCTGATACCCGCGGAGTAGTAGTAGAAGCACATGCTCAGATCCATAACTATATTGAGAAGTGGATCAGTCGAGGATCAAACTGGGTTATAGATAAAGTCAACATTCTATGGTTAAACATTGCTCGATATCAACCACTACGCGGAGGTTCATATTTACCACTACCTGCATAAATCGCTAATAAGAAAGCCGTGATCAATGTAAAAAACTATGATGACCATTGTGCACTTTGGTCGATATGCGTAGCACTGTTTCCAGTTAAAAAAGATCCTCAGAGGACATCAAAGTATAAGAAAGACGATGTGAAATCCGAAGGAGTGGACTCACCGACACCAATCTCACAAATACCACGTTTGGAGAAGCAAAACAAGATCTCTATCAACGTATATGGTTGGGACCCAAAGGAAAAGTGCTTGATCGTGCATCACATCTCGAAGGAGACTTTCTCCAAGCGCGTTAACCTCTTGCTTATAGAAGACCCAAAGAGTGGTAAGCAACACTACTGCTGTATCAAGAACTTCAACCGCCTCCTATTCGATCAGACAAAGCACGAACATAGGAAACACTTCTGCGAGAGATGTCTACATGGATATACTACCGAAGCTCTCCTCGGAAAACACATCCCAGAATGTAATGGCATTAATGACCGAGCCATTCGAATTGAAATGCCTACCAATGAGAATAACAAAGTCTCATTTCAAAACGTCCACAAACAGCTAAAAGTTTCCTACGTTATCTATGCAGATCTTGAGGCTTTAACTACTAAGATCGAAGGACCTGCCCAAGACCCAGAAAAAAAGCAATACGCTTAAAACAGAAGAACATATTCCTTGCGGTTTTTCATACATCGTTGTACGTTCCGATGGTCGTAGCAAACCACCAGTACTATATCGAGGTACGGATACTATTGAGCGCTTTCTACGATGTATACAAGAAGAAGAAACAAAGATAAAAGCCCAAGTTGCCAAGCCACTACGTATGTCACTGAAAAACATGAGAGATTATGATAGGTCAACTATTTGTCATATCTGCCAGAATCTATTGGTTGGCAAAGATAGAGTACGCGACCATTGCCACATTACAGGAGAGTTTAGAGGTGCCGCACACAATGCATGTAATCTCGAATTGCGTACCTTTCCTACTATCCCAGTCGTTTTCCACAATCTTCGTGGATACGATTCTCACCTATTGATGCAATCCATATCTAAGACGTCAGGTAAGATCTCTTGTATTCCAAACAATATGGAGAAATACATCTCATTCTCACTTGGTAACCTACGGTTCATAGATAGCGCACAATTCCTACTATCTTCTCTCGATAAATTGGTAGCAAGTTCAGCACCAGACACGTTCCAACAAACTACGAAGTATACGCCCGACCCAGATAAAAACAAGATGCTGCTACGCAAAGGAGTTTATCCATATGAGTACATGGACTCTTGGGAAAAATTCGCAGAGACTTCTCTTCCACCAAAAGATGCATTCTATAGTAAACTAACTCTAGAGGATATATCCAACGAAGACTACGAACACGCACTAAAAGTTTGGGAGGTATTCAGTTGTGAAACGTTGGGAGACTACCACGACCTTTACCTACGAACCGATGTACTTCTTCTAGCAGATGTGTTTGAGAACTTTCGCACGACATGTATGCATAACAATGGATTGGACCCGGCTCACTACTACACTAGTCCAGGACTTTCGTGGGATGCGTTGTTAAAGAAAACTGGAGTGGAACTAGAACTATTAACCGACTATGACATGCATCTATTCATCGAAAAAGGTCTACGTGGTGGAATATCTATGGCGTCTCAACGTTATGCCAAAGCAAACAACCCAAACGTACCCGATTTCGATCCAGATAAGCCAAATAGCCATATAGTGTATCTTGACGCCAACAATCTTTATGGCTGGGCCATGAGTCAACATCTACCAACGGGAGTGTTTGAGTGGTGCACACCAACAGAAGAACAAATCACCCAACACGAAATCGATTCAGACGTGGGATACATCCTCGAAGTCGACCTTGATTATTCTAGAGAACTTCACGACTTACACAACGACTATCCACTAGCCCCTGAGAGAATGCAAATGAATCGTTATTGGTTATCAGATTATCAAACGGATCTATTTAATAAACTATACGAAGGCAATGGATCTTTGAAAGTGGAAAAGCTTATACCTAACCTATACAACAAAGAACGATACGTGCTCCACTACCGCAATCTACGATTGTATCTATCTCTTGGCATGCGGCTGAAAAAGATTCATAGAGCACTACGATTCAACCAATCACCATGGATGGAGCCATACATACGAATGAATACAGAACTACGAAAACAAGCGAATAGCACTTTCGAACAAGACCTATATAAGTTGATGAACAATAGCGTATTTGGTAAAACAATGGAGAATCTACGAAAACGCGTCGATGTTAAACTACTGCGATCTTCAGAAGGAATCAAACTACAACGTTTATTGAATAAACCTAGCTACGCTCGATCCACGATCTTCGACAACGATCTAGCTGCCGTACACAACTACAGAAGTAAGTTACTTTTGAACCGTCCAGTATATGTTGGAATGTCGATTCTAGATCTTTCGAAACATCTGATGTACGACTTCTACTATAATGAGATAACGAATCAGTATGGTTAACGTTGTAATCTACTCTATACTGACACTGATAGTCTATTACTTCACATTGAAACAGAAGACATCTATACAGACATTGCCACCAATAAACATCTATACGATACGAGCAACTACAGTAAGGATCATCCTCTGTATGACATATCCAACAAGAAAGTACTTGGTAAAATGAAAGACGAATGTGGAGGTATTCCCATCGCTGAATATGTTGGACTACGATCGAAGCTATACTCGATCTTGAAAGTAGGTGGTGGCGAGATTCGGAAAGCCAAAGGTACCAAGAAGGCAGTTGTTAAACATCGTATTCGCCACGAACAATACAAAGAGTGCTTACGAGATAAGAAAGTATTCCGCCATGGAATGCATATGCTTCGAAGTGAAGGTCACAGGATGTATGGTATGCATATGAATAAAATATCTCTCTCACCATTCGATTCTAAGCGTTGGATTTCAGCAAACGGAATCGATACATTAGCCTATGGACACAAAAACTTAGACTTAGATGATTTTATTTGCGAGTTGCTATCTTAGATCGGTGGGGTACGAATAGAATTCCTTTTGGTGGTAGTTCAGTATTTGGTGGAACGACTTGTAGCTCTTCGCGCACGAACCCTCGCTTTGGTGCATCTTTTTCCAAATAGTACAGAACTGGTTGGTTCGAAGATATCACACTACGCGAAATAACATATGTCTGTAAACTCCACACAGGATCAGTTGCTCGTTTGGCTCCACCTTCTAATTCTCCAGGTGCATATAGATATCGAACTAGAACATCGAATGGCAACCGCTTTTCTTTCAATCCAACAGTATACGAAGGAGTTTTGATGTTGACTTGCTGTGCCACTACAGAATTCGAAGGCTCTTTACCAGTAAGTCGAGTAACTTCATTATTCATGGCTTTGATCACTTCTGGAAGTCGCAATACCCATTCTCTACTGCGCGCATCTGATCCTTCCGAAGTAAGTACCATCTCTTGTGCATATTGATATCCAAACAATCTCTCAGCTAGAGTTCTATTTGCTCGCTCGACAAAGCTTTGCGCTCTATGATTACCAGCCTCACCTCGTTGGGCTTTCGTGCCATGTAGTTCTAGTGTTTCAGACATACGACCCATGAATTCTCTACCAGGATCTACTTGCAACGTTTTTGGCCATGTTAGTGGACTGCGATCATATATTCGTTCGAATGCCACAGACACTTCACCACTATCTCTCGATGCTAAAGGTTCAGCCTCTTTATATCTAGAAGCCACATCGATTACCACTAGTGCATACTTATATAGTTTCCTTCCACGTCCAGGTCGATCATGAGGTAGAAATATCAAATCAGCTTGATGGACCTCATTTGGTTTCGATACGGTCCAATGTGGTCGTATCTGCCATATAGCTTGTTTTTTCAACCAACTTGCGGCAACATCTTCTGATACACTTGTTGACGCCGATAGCTTACCAATTGCAGAGTAGCCTTTCCAGTATCCTTCAGGGCCATAGAAGATAGCGTCCATTACATATAGCACAACAACAAGACTTTAATATGAACCCAGTAATTGCCAGTAATTGCCAGTAATTGCCAGTAATCTTACCAGTAATTGCCAGTAACTTCCTAGTAATTGCCAGTAATCTCACCGAACGTAAAAAATCTCACCAAGCGTAAAAAAGCTCGTTTTTAAAAAGCATAGTCATATCAAACGACTAACAGCATATCCAGCGGCTAGCATTCCACCTCCGACATAGACCAACTCACCCGTCCTCTGCGAACTTGATGGTCGATAGTAGTCTGATAAACGAGGTTCTCTCATTTCTTTGAGATGTTGTAGTTGCTTTCGTAGTTTGTCGGATCGTACGAAAGCACGGTTAGTGTCGTTTTGAGAATCGTGCGCACTACGTTCCAGACCTTCCTGTTCTTGCGCATGATCGTATAGTCTTTGACGTTGTTTATTGTAAGCAATCATGGCAGCCGTTTTTTCCTCTAGTGCCCTGTCGTGTCTTTCTCGTTCTATAGCAGCCCTATCGCCTTCTCCAGAAAACATCCTAGCGAGTACGCCACCACCAGTGAATGCTGTCGCATTTAAGACAGCTCCGAAAATTGCCATTCCAATTCCCGCCAACGTTGCCATGAGCACTCACAAATCAGTTGTTACATACCCTTGATCCTCGAGATATTGCTTTGCTTTTAGACTACCCGCCAATACAACTATCCACTTCACGTTATTCAAGATAGAAACGGAAGGATCGTTGAGCATAGGTTCTTTTGCCACTTTTTTTGCAACCCACCCAATACCTGTAGCGAGTCCAGTAATTATTGCGGCGTCGGTTATCGTTTTCATTAATTTCTTCTCTACCATTGTTATACTACTTATGATTCTAGTCTTTAAATACTACTCCATATCTGGCAATGTCGCCTTCCTAGTCTCTACTGGACTTGCGGGTCGTATCGTACTTGCGTCACTTCTGTATCTTTTATATTGATAGTACACGCTCACCAATGCAGCACCTACGCCAATGGCCGTTAGAGTAGTATTAGTATACACATCTAGTAGTGATCTAGTAACTTCCGCTACGTTGGTTTCTTTGCATGATTCACTTTCACGTTCCAACTCCCGCTTTAGAGCCTCTTTACCAAGTTTATTGCTTGCCGCAAATGCTTTTCCAGCTGCCACGCGCTTTGGATTCTTTTCTTTGTTCTCAGGCGCAGTCTTCGGAGGATCTGCAGTTATACGATCCGTCTGTTCCTCCATCTTGCTTTGATATAGTAGATATATGCGAAGGTTCAATAGGAATGGCTATGTGACCAGATACGTGGAACAAGACGCTAGCTAACGCTACAAAGCGACCTGCTTTAAGTGATAACAGACCAGTCGCAGCACTGATCTCATTGCGGATTATGCGGTCTTCTTGTAGGTCTAGCATCAGTGCTTCTTGAGAATCTATGGGTATTAGGTATGCAACTAATCGGGTAGCTAGACGCATCATACCATCGACTAGATTCCCCGTTATTTGCTGAGCTAGAACGGCCTGATACCTTCTATATAACTTATCTACTTCTTTTTCAGATAGTCTAGAAACGTCTCCTAGAGATAAGTTCCTTCCTAGGTATTCTTTCGTTGTACCAGTTGCGGCCAAATGGAAAGTGCTTCCCGGTTGTCCGTTACATCGTCATCTATTTTTGGTGGTGGACCTGTTACGTCCTCACCAACTAGCTCGAGTATTTCTTTATCGTCCATCATGATACATTATAGGTGCGGGTAGCTCTAACACTACCGTAAAAGGATGTCGTAAACAAAAACATATGCGAGCAAACTTGTGGGACCGAAGTACTGCTCGTAACTCATTACATTCTTGCGATCCTCCGTAGTCTTCAAATATCCTCTTACCATCTATAATCGATGCGATATAAAAGGCAACTACGACCGCTACGTTCTCGCGGAAAGGTTTGCATATACTCGTTAATTGTTGGGATAGCACCCAAATAGATAGTCCTATATGTCGAGCAGAGAATGCCAGATCTACTAACTTGTCAGTTCTTCGTTTTACATCTTTTGAGGCGGCACAATCATCTAGAATCAATAGCGTATTGGTTCCAGACCAAAAGGTTGCACAAACCTCTAGTGCGGCATTGATAGCATCCTGTGGTGGCGACATAGCATAGAAGTGTGGATCTTGATTGGCAAATCCACGATAGGTTTTGTTGTGCGCATACGTAGGACATATTAATACGACGTAGTCGAACTTACCGCGAAATGGTCCACGAAGTTGCTCTACGAGAAATGCAGTCTTTCCGCAGTTTGTTGGACCTACTATGAGTGCGTTGAATGGTATGTGTTCTACCAAGGAATCCATTAGTATGTTATACTCTGCAGTTCTCTGTTCAATATCGTGAGTTGAGCATCTGCAAGAACGTAGATGTGCATGTTTACGTTTCCACTACCTTTTGCGGATCTATGTATACGAAGATCAATGTCTTTTCCGCCACCTGTTTGTGCCATACCATCACCATGAACAGTGGAATCTTTTGCCGTGCGGCAATCAACTAGGATAGCAAATCTATTGTTATGGAATTTGGTAGGAGTCATAGAAGTAGTGGATGTGGCAAACCAACCTTTTGCAGCCTCCCAGAAATCTGGTGGTAGCATACCACTTAGAAAGAATCTATTTGGAACTCCGTTAACATCTACCTCTATCTTAGAAATACCAGGATTTGAGAATGCTTCACTATCTCGCGTGCCAGTGGTAGGTGGATCTATGAATAGTAGAAGTAGCCCAGCAAAGGATCGTCGTGGAACATTGATGTTCTGAGATATCAAAGTATCTGATGCCTTGGCGATAGTTACTGTCTTGAAATGAACAGCATGGTTGTATAGGAAAGCAGTGCCAGTTTCATATGCGTTAAGTGCGTCCTTAGCAAGAGTTTCATTCTTGATTGCTTCATATTCTAACTGTATGTTGTTAAGCTTGTATGTGCCTATCTTTGTACTGTCTGATCCAACAACTATCTCTATGGCGGGCGCTAGAGTCAACTCGAACGATATAGTGTCTTCTAGGGCGTGAGGATATAGAACGCCATGCTGTGTCAGAATATCAACGTCTAACGGAATTCTATATTTAGAACCATATGCGGCTAGTAGAGCGTTTTCTCCAACATCTGAAGTACCTGCATCACCAGCTTTCGATCGTAACTTGTTTGTGTTCTCTGATTGGATACCTTGTTGTATTCTAGATTCTCTTTCTTGAGTAGATAGGTATATATCGGAATATGTCTGTAGTAGATCTGACCTAGCGATGTCTTCTACTATTTCAGCCCCCATTTTACAAACTCGATGTATAACCAAGCAACGCCCGACATTGGAAACAACACGATTATTGGCATGTCCACCAGACAATACAATGTCACCCAATAGTGCTAAGCTACCAGGTACCAATACGATATTTTCTCCTAGTGTTGGTACTTCCACATAGAGTGTCTCTCCTGGGTTGTCAGATGATGGGGTGAAAGTTTTTCTATATAGAGTTCGTGGGGCCTTGAGTGCTCGAGGTTCTCTTCGTGCTTTTGCGGGAACTAACTTCGATGATATCATGTTGAATATACCAAGATACGTAGTTATGTTCAATATGGATGTTGATGGCGCAGAGGAAAGATCTGGTGGAGCCGAAAGAGGTGAAAACTATAAGGACGAGGATGCTATCGATATGGAGGAGTGGAATGCGACATTTCCAGATGACGCTACTGCGTCAGGAGAAATGATCCCAATGAAAAACAGGCGCGACTATACTAAAGAAGGTGCGCGACCAAAGAATCAGGAAACCTCATTTTCTATGAACGATTACATCGATTCGCTCGTCGGCCCGAAAGTCTCGAACGTTTCTAGATATCAAAGAATCCTGGAAGCCATAAAAGCTGAGAAAGCTCCTAACTTTAAGAACCGAAGAATAGTCTTCAGGCAAGGCCTATCAGATGATAAAAAACAAATGCTATTTGAGGCTGTTTGGGAAAAATATCATGATGTGGGAGTTAGGGGCAGCAGACTCGAGGTAGCAACCATGAAGGATGGTAGAATAGCTATACAAGAGTTTGGAAGTAAAAAGAATCCTATCCCCTTGACCACTAAGAAGGGTGAGTTATATAAGAAGATGGGAGAAGGTCTCAAAAGAGTTCTAGGATCTACGTTAGAAGAATCGGTAGAAGAAGTCATAAAAGCTGAAGACCAAGTGAATGAGAGGATCGAGCGAAACGAAGAAATACTCAAAGACCCTACGTCTACTGAATGTCAGAAAGAAGATGCCAGTAATAAAATAAAAACCGATCGGGAGGAAAAGGAAGTCCTAGGACAAATAGAAGAAGCCATAACAGAACGTATGCCACTGAGGGATCGTATAAAATCTATCTTCAAGAAGTATGGAGTTAGTATAGTTAGTGTGATGGCTGCAGCAGGTACCGTGATTGGTCTAATAGTTTCCAATCTGACGAAGGCAGTTCCCGCAATACCTCCGGGATTGGGAGATGTTGCCAAAGCCGCCGCTAAAGCCACTGCCAAAGCACTAAAAGCAGTAGGTAAAAAGTTAGAGGAGATTCTACCTAAGATTATTGGACCAATTGCGGGTTTCATATTTAGTATGGCTGGTGACGTTGTTGGAGTCTTAGCAAGTAATATTTGGTTGTTAATCGTAGCAGTAGTGGTCTTCGTAATAGAGCAATACAAACGACATTAACGAAACAACGTCCATGCGATTCCAGCTGCGGCAATAGATATCACTGCAAGATTGATCTCATGTTGTGGGGTGAACTTTGGTACGTAAGTGTGTGGTACTTGTTTCTTGTGTGGTACTTGTTTCTTGTGTGGTACTTGTTTCTTGTGTGGTACTTGTTTCTTATCGGGTGGTCCTTCCATGGGAGGTGGATAGTTTGTTTCTTTAACTTCCGTATTGATATCATTCGTACCTAACATCATATATTTCGTTGCTTTCGGGATTGGATTTTTATAACCATCTTTCTTACCGAGGTAGTATACTAGATTGCTTGGCAGTAATCGCACACCTACGGCTATTGCTAGATCAAGCCTCTTATGCGTTTTTGTTATAGCGGTAAGATAGTTATCATAACTTAAAGTTAAGTTGTTTACCTTAAGGTGGCTCGCCTGGATTTTCCAGGGACGCACCATACCCACTTTGAACGGCTCATACTCCACTGTAAGAGCACGGTCGGGCTAGCAACTTCACCCATTTACTAGAAATAGAATACACTTTCCAAAAATGTAGGTTTGTTTGACATCGGTGTTACCATAGCAACACAGCGTCGACGTCATGTATTTTACATATTATCAATTTTCTCGAAATCTAGACCTAAACTTTTAAAACGGCCTAGTGTGCCTTGTAGTATAAATGTAGGCCATCAAGACTGCAAAGTTTGAAAAAATTGTATGAGAGCGTTTTCGGAAAAAATTGGGTTGAATATTTTCATTCAAAAAAATCAACAATTCGCCTAACTTCCTGTTTAGTCGTCGAGAACTATGTTTTCCTGACCGATTCAAGCGATGTTTTTAGTATATTTCATACCTGTGGCATAGGACTACTTCCCATGAAAATTTGATTCCATTTGCTTTATTCGATTTCGGTTTATGGAATCAAAAGTAATGTAATAAATATGCTCATTTTACTCAAAATAGTAACGTATTTGCTTAGGAAACTGTAATTCGAAAACTAGTCGATAAATATTTTTTTTAATCTTTTCACCTGAACTTCAGCATGTACTCGCGGACCCTGTAAATTTTAAGTGCATTGAATCATTTTAAGGGCGCAAAATTAAAACAAAAACATAGGGAACTTTTACATTCATCCACGCAAGCTTCATTGCTGTATAATAATAATAATAATAATAATAATAATATTTTGACAGGAAAGTTCCACTCACAATTTGTGATTTTCAGGGAGGTCCTGTATTAAAAATATATATTTCACTAATATATCATTTTGTTTATAGCTTGTGCCTTTCCGAAATTTCTCTTTTGTCTAGATTCTACATACTTGTGTGCTTTTGAACTAACAAGTTTACCATGCACGCTTGCTACGCTTCGCTACTGCCAGAACCGCTCGTGCAAATTCTGTTCTTAGTACAATGACATGTAAATTAGCTAAACCATGAAGCTTGGTAGTGCGGGATGATGATGTGTGTTTTTAGTAACCAGATCGGGGAAAAGTGCCCGTGACGTCTAGACCACATTTTCTAAATATCAATTAAAAACGAGATTTTGTACTAGTGATATTATAAAACCTTTTGTAAATAAATATTATAAGTTATATATTATAGGAACCAATGGATCTCTGGTTGGCACATTAATGACAATGATGACGACACACGAAACATCGCTATAACAGCGTTACAACTGGCAGCGTGACTATTGTACTAAGAACAGAATTTGCACGAGCGTTCTGGCAGTAGCAAAGCGTGCATGGTAAACTTGTTAGTTCAAAAGCACACAAGTATGTAGAATCTAGACAAAAGAGAAATTTCAGAAAGACGCAAGCTATAAACAAAATGATACAGCAATGAAGCTTGCGTAGATGAATGTAAAAGTTCCCTTTGGTTTTGTTTTTATTTCGCGCCCTTAAAATGATTCAATGCTCTTGAAATTTACAGGCCCAGGGTAGTACATGTTGAATTTCAGGTGAAAAGATTGAAAAAACAATTTATCCACTAGTTTTCGAATTACAGTTTCCTTAGCAAATACGTTACTATTTTGAGTAAAATGAGCATATTTATGACATTACTTTTGATTCCATAAACCGAAATCGAATAAAGCAAATGGATTGACATTTTCATGGGAAGTAGTCCTATGCCACAGGTATGAAATATGCGAAAAACATCGCTTGAATCGGTCCGGAAAACACAGTTCTCGACTGCTAAACAGGAAGTAAGGAGAATTGTTTATTTTTTGAATGAAAATATTCAACCCAATTTCTTTCGAAAACTTTCTCATACAATTTTTTTAATCTTTGCAGTCTTGTAGGCCTACATTTAAACTACAAGACACACTAGGTCGTTTTAAAAGTTTAGGTCTAGATTTCGAGAAAATTGATGATATGTAAAATACATGACGCCACGCTGTGTTACTATGGTAACACCGATGTCAAGTTTATTCTATCTCTAGTAAATGGGTGTAGTGTCTATCCCGACCGAGCTCTGACAGTGGAGTATCAGCCGTTCAAAGTGGATATGGTGCGTCCCTGGAAAATCCAGGCGAGCCACCTTAATAGCGTCTTCAACCAAGCTCTTAAACTTTTCTTTGACGTTATGGCTATCTATGATGGATTCATTCAGATCTGCTTGAGCACCAAGCATGCAATATCCAAAAGCCTCGACAGATCTATTCAACCTACCCAATCCAGGATCTGTTAAACCTTTTCCGATTGGTGGTGCGAACCAATTATATTGCTTCTCTGCATGAAGATTCTTGATGTATGAAATATGCCATTTCCCCCCCTCATCTGGAAATTTATACCCATTATAGTTTGGCCAATCCAGACTTTCTTTATTGTGGTAATAATCAGCATTGCGAATAGTTCCTTTATTAACTAAGTACGTATATATATCTCCTAGTCCGTGATTCCGACCTCCCTTCAATCGAAAGTCTGGCAGTCGAAAGTCTTGTGTTCGAGATAAACCAAAATTAATACATAATTTCTCTAGTACTGTTTTGCTATATGGGTTATCACTTTGCTTGAAATGAGAGTCATCAGGTAGAGGCACTCCATGAGAACCACCAAGTTCATGTAGAATTCTTCGTATTGTGAAATAAACGTGAAATCGTAGGAACCCTTGAACAACTGGTGGATATGTTTTGAAATCCGGGTCGGTCAATGATACTCCACATCCGGCAGTTGCGGACCACATTGCGAAATTCAACTGTTGAGGCCAATATTTGAAATCCGGACCTGATAACCAATGGTGGGACTCCTTTGCTGTCGAATGCTTTACAACGGTCTCCTTGAATATGTTTGGAAAGCCTGCTTCGAACTTTTTCGTAGGTGTGACGTATATCCATAACTTGGTGAGATCGATATCTTGTGCCGGTTCGGTAAAAGGAACTGCTTGAATAGGATATTTCGCACTTTTGTTTAGTGTCAACGTAGATGGGAAACCTTTCTGTACATCCAACAGCACGTCGTTGATATGTTTTTGAATGGTAGCAGGAAGCTTTGAGACATCATCACCGTAAACGATATGACCAGATTCTCCATCTCGAAACCAAATACTCGTCGAATATTTGCCTGGACCATTTATTTCCGTAGAGGCATAGAACTGATGAAAATCTGCATGTGGGTATCTTTTCTTGAACTTCGCTAATAGATCAGCATTCAGTGTTGCGACCTTTTTATTTTCCTCATCTTCTTTGGAAAGGCCTTTGTACTTCTGCGCGAATAGTACCTCCTCATAAACGTTTTTGGTACCAAGGGCTAGGTCAAGCGCCTCGCCTATGCGACCTTGCCAGACCTTTAGCTGACCACCACCTGTCTTAGTAGTGGGGCCTGCATCTGTGAACACCTGGTAGGTCCCTCCGTGGAAGAATAAATTAATATTCCACACACCATCCCGACCTACGAAAGAGTCGAACGCCCCGGTCATGGCCTTTGGGAATAGATGCTTAAACTGTTTCCACTATTCATAGTTATAACTTCAATATATAAAATGGTTCTCTTATATGTCACCACCACATCAGCTGACCATACTGTCTACTTCGATCAACCTATTCTTATCAATAATATTTCGCTAGTTGAGGTCACTATTGAGAATAGTTGGTTGAATCTAAAAGAGAAGGCCACGTTTCAGTGGGATACCGGAGGTGTGGGGTTCCCATACACAATTAATTCGGGGAATTATCATATAGCTACCCTCATAGATCAATTAAAATATGCTGTCGTTGCTGGAATAGTTAGATTAATAGACATATCCAGTAAAAAGTATTGGGTCCTAGATGTGAAGAAACCAATCAAGTTCAGTAAAAATCTATGCGAATTATTTAGTATCAAAGGAAATGAAGATGAGGATGGAAACGTAACACTAAAAGTGGGAGAATACGACCTAAAAATCGAATATATCCAAACGTTATATATCCACTGTGATGTGGTGGATTCCGAATTATCACTCCTTGAGGGAAAGCGATCGACAGTACTAGCTAGTCTCAACGTAGAAGGCGCCTGGTTTACTAGAAAGACCTATTATTTGATGGCCTCAACAAAAATCAAAGCCCTAGGGACAATGCGAAACAGCCTTCGTCAGACAATTCGCGATGAAAAAGGCAATGTGGTAGACTTTCGTGGTCGACCCATACGATACGTATTGAAGATTGAGTAAATCAATTCAACCGTTTCCAACAGCACCAGGTATCTATCCATCGGGAGCTATAAAGGAACTTAGCGACAATGTATCGAGCTTTAGACTGCAGAAAGTATGTGATACTCTTGCCGAACTCGAACAGCAGGCAAAGCACTACGAAGTCGTTCGTAAAAAATATGCCCGAGCGCGTGGTATCGTTCACGGGGTTGCTGTGGCCACAGGTAGCTTGAGTGGTGTCTTATCTGCTACAGCGTTAGGTTTATCATTTACGGGAATTGGGATACCTGTGGGTATTTCTTTAGGATCCGCGGGATTCCTTTGTGCTGTCATTTCGTCTTTGATGGCTGTCGCCAGTAAGAAACTTGGCATTCGCGTCTCGAAGCATGAAAAGACCGTTATGTTGGCAAAAGCTAAGGCCAATTCCGTGGAAGTCAAAGTCTCAAAAGCACTAGCCGATGGTAACATTTCGGAAGTCCAGTTCGGAAGTATCATTGGTGAGAAATCGAAATATGAATTGCTTAAGCTTGAAATACGACAAAGAAATAGGAAAGAAAGGGGGTCAAAAAACGTAGAAGAACTTCGATCCGAGATCCGAAAGGAGATGAGGGCAAAACTTGGCAGTCTAGTGGGGTAAGAATAGATATCTCCTATGAAAGAAATTAAACCGGCGTGGATTTTATTTTAACTTTGCTAAGAGCAAAATCGTATAAATTAATTCCTACGTCTGGTTCGTATGTAAATTTCTGTCGGCACGCAGGTGGTATTGATGACACAATAGAGATCAGTTTTCAACACGAGGCATGACTCATCACTATATATCGACATTGTCGTTTACCCATGGAACACGGAAGGTTTCCCGCGCTTGTTAGAGGCATAAATGGCGTTCTTGATAAGTTGGGGAGTTCATAGACACGGGAAAGGCTAAATGTACCGGAGAAGAATTCATTTCAAGTATTGCTGAGACTTACCCGGTGTCACAGCGATTTCGCCCCCCCCCCAGTGAATTCGCCCCCCCCTAGGGGGGGGGGGGGCGAAATCGCTAGTGAATTGTACTCAAAGTTCTTAAAGAAATCGCCCCGCCTCCGAAAATAGAGGCAGTACATGTCAACGCAATGAATAAAACGTTTTTTTTTAAGTCTTTTTTAAAAATAAAATTAAGTTTAAGACCTCTTTAGCTACTATTTCTACTACTGACTACAAAAATATGCGAGTCGGTAACACTCCTTTTCTTCGGAAGGTCATTTCAAATTCTGCTAGAAACTTTCAAAACTTACCGCCGTTTTATCTTCTCATTAGAGTAATAAGCTGTTTATCCAGAAAGGTCTTCCTAGTTTGAACTGATCTAATTACTAAATTAACAAGTGCCGTTAGCTCAATTGAATATAGAACAAAGCACTCAAGTCGATAACGCTCCTTTATTCGGCAAAGTTCTTTCAAAATAGATGGATCGACGCGAGCATTACTAGTTTTAGTATTATACGACTTGGCGGACCGTATGGTTTTCATTATTTATATTCTTCATCTTGGGAGTCGCCAAATCATGTGTGTTTCCAAATATGAGCTCCACTCGCTACAAGCTAAGGTAAGTTTTAAAACTTCCCGCCGTTTTCGATCTTAATTAGTTTATTAGCTTGTTTATTCAGAAAGTTTTCAATTGAAAATAGAACAAAGCACGCGAGTCGGTAACACTTCCTTTATTCGGCAAAGTCTTTTCAAAGTAGGCGGATTTACGGGTTATCAAAACCTTTAAGTATCCACAATAATTACATCATGTACCTGTTGGCTTCAGGTAAGAAATACTAACAACTAATCATTCGAAGATTGACAAAGATTGTAGGTGAATTGCAGAATCCCTTGTCGAGTTTCTTGTTGCACAGCTCGCGCGAATGAAAATTGCAGCATTTACCGTAGCTTACCAACACGAATTTTGTCAAAGAAAAACGAAGCGTGAATTTTAAAATAGAATTGAATTGAATGCCTTACACATTACTGATAGCTTTTTGCATTACTATTCTCCACGTCCAATACATCACAGTAATAATAAGAAGGAAAACATATGTATTCATAACCTTTTAAAAGGTTGGAGGGGACGGGGGCGAAATCGCTAGAGGGGGGCGAGGAAAGGGGGGCGAATTCACTAGCGATTTCGCCCCCCGGGGGGCGAATTCACGGGGGGGCGAAATCGCTGGTACACCGGAACTAATTGGACAAGAACTCGCGATCGACCGACTGACAAAGAGGAAAAGATCAACCAAACGCCCCTCGAAGAGGTGAGACGAACGCTGGAAGAAAGCTTAAACACCGAGCGTCAAATGGACTTCACAGGAATCGAAGAAGACGTGAAAACAGAGACTAACACAGACTGCTTTGAAAGCATCAAACTAATTTCTAATGCCCTCAAAGGTAACCAGAAAAACGTGTCGCAAATGTAGGATGTACGGCGGAGTCGAATATCTTCTTTCGCAGTCGGTGAATCATTTTTAAAATGTTTCTATCGTGTTCCTTGTCCTTTTTACATGAGTAATAGTGTGTTTTGAAACTTTCTAGAGATGAATTTCAATGTTTAAAACGTAAACGGCTGATACGAGAGGCTTTGGAAGTAATTATGTAAAAAAGCGGTCCTTGTCGGACCGGTTTGGTAACTATGTAAAATTATGTGAAAAAGCGGTCCGGCAAGGGCAATTTTTTTTGGGGGCCCCCAGTTCAGATCAGTGAGCAACTTTACCATGAGGCCTTGCGCGCCCAATCCAAGATGGCGGACAAAGATGGCGGACTTGGGGAAATGAAATTGTTCGGGGTGGTGCAAGTAAAATTTTGACAACTGTGATGACGTAATTCAAGAACCCACGTGTATTGCCATAATAAAGGGAGGAGTGGGTAGGTAAGAAATTATACGCTGTGGGTGGCTGGCGGCAACTTAGGTAATTCAGGTTTCACTTTACGGAAGATTATTACGAATTCGGGACCGGCTTTTGCACGCCCGGATCGTGGGATTTTTAGTATTCTTACTAACCTGGATTTTTCTAAATGGAGCCGAATAAGGGTTCGAAAAATCTCGGAAACGTGTTTCCTGAACAGTGCAATTCAGTACTCGATCATTTATCTGGTTTATACCTTTGAGACATTTTTTTGCGTAGTTTCCGGACATCAATCGAAAAGCTGCAAATTTTAAGTTTCCTAATTAAAAATTATAAGACCTTGATTCTTTTCCCGATACAAAAACATTATATTAGGATATGTTTTTGTTGGTAGCCTATGCGAAGCAATTTATATATCCCGGTATATATTCTCTTCAGAGAGATGACAATTAAGGGGATCTTTTCAAATATGAAAGGTAATATTATAAATACCCGTTTTTACAACAACCGCCAATTTTCTCGCAATCTGATTGGCTAATTTTCATATGCAATATTTTAACAGACGCGCGGCCGGCTTTCGAAGCGGGCTTTGCAGAGATTTGTGAATTCAGGTTGTGTACACATCTGTTACAAAAATCAAGAAAATGACGATTTTAAAAGCATTTCATCACTGGGAAAAGTTAATCGGTGAGTCAAACTTCCTTCTGTGGTGACATTTGTCAAAATTTGAGCTTTCTCTCGAGTCGAACAAAGCATTTTCGGCTAATTTGTGATCGACTTTGCGACAAGTTCTTCCGATCTTTTAGAACTAGAACTGAGAAATTGTCTTGAATTAAATACATAATCTTCTAGTTCGTGATTAAAATCTCTTATTCAGGATATTTACATAACGTTCTTAAGTAGAAACAAACAGTTTAGAGTAGATTATGTATTTTTATAGAGTTCGGGAAAGCAGAAAGACGTGTTTACGTTTTGGACTTTTCGACTCGAAAGGCAGTTTGTACACACTCGTTTGAAGCTAAAAGTGTTTTGTTGTTGTAAAAAACAAATTGAAGACGCCTCGTGGATCCACAGCTATTTTGACCATGTTATGACGAAAATCATTGTCAATATTAGGACAGACACATAAAAAACTAACTTCAATTTGTTAAATTAAAGTGTTTATGTAAAATAAAGTAAATGTTTAATAAAAAAACGAATTTCCTTACGCAAAGCAGAAAGATCAACGCAAGTTAATTTGCTTTCAGTTTTGTGTTCGCCTTTCACGTCTTAATTCACGCACTTGACGCGACGTTTTTGCGCGCTAAAATTATTTTCGGGGTCAACAGAGTGAGTGCCCAATTTTAATTTATAAAGGGAAAACGTACTCCAATGGCAGATTCCGACTTTGGAACAATGGTAGAGCCCCCAAGATTTATAAAAATTGTGTCGTAATTTCATAAGAAAATATATTGTTTTAATTTGTAAAATATATTATAATAAAAGTCATTTGTATAGCACTCCCAGAAACCACCCTACAGCACTTATGAAGCCTTTTTTTACTTTCCCAATACATGGTGCAGTTGTAAAACAACATTCATATATATTTATGTATTTGTTACAGTTGGACCAGGTAGAGAAAGGCAAGGATACTAATCTATAATTTAAAATGTCTTCAGGGAATATGAGTTAT
Organism: Actinernus sp. WN-2022; assembly: GCA_030867875.1. Classification (NCBI taxonomy): domain Eukaryota; kingdom Metazoa; phylum Cnidaria; class Anthozoa; order Actiniaria; family Actinernidae; genus Actinernus; species Actinernus sp. WN-2022. The sequence goes on from JAOWCC010001634.1 coordinate 55,227,750, forward strand.
CCAACAAAATATCTGAGGTGGAGTACTTGTAAATTTTAGACTTATGAATATATTTTGAGTATGCTTTAGGAATATTTTATAAGGGTTGGGTGGGGGAGAGAGGGAGGGTAGGGTTATGCAGGTTATGTGTTAAAGACTACCCCTTACTACGTATACTGATTTGTTTCAGTTCCACCTCTTTCCTTAGTTGAAGTCTAGTATTTCTTTACTGCAGTAACAACATTTGCAAAAAATACAACAAAATGTACTTCTTTATTATCCAACACTGATTACTGATTATATATTTGTGCCTGGTCAACAAGAGGATGCATGACTTCATGATCTCTTTATAAATAAGCTACCCTGTGGAGCTTTTGAACTTTTCAGTTGTGATATTTGAAGTAAATGTACAGTATGTAAATTAGTTGGACTAAGGCTGTGTTCATTAAAGGGATACCCGAGTGAAAAACACATTGGGGCTCAAAAGAATCTTCAACATGTTCTTTGTTCAGAAAATGTATTAAAATTTGATCAAACGTTTTTAGTATTAAGAACGAGCACCTCAAAGTTGGCCCCGCGAAGACATGGGCGCCGCCATCTTTGTTTGCATTTACGGAAGTGACGTCACTTCGTCCCACCAGCGTATCGCGGCTACTTGTCTTTGTATGATTTTCACACGCTCGGACTGATTAAAGTGGATATATTTTCATCGATATTGCAGAGGAATTCTTACAGAAACCGGAATTATGATGAAGACGACATTATGAGAAAAGTTCAGAAGACTCGGAGGAGGAAGAAAAGCATTGGGAAGGCGAGAAATTATCAGACGAACAACAAGGTCTCGTAACTGCCATTTAATAACAGCAAAACAACATGGCTTAAAAGACTCGAGTGACTTCTGAATAAGTATAAGAACTACAATGTATGTGAGGTACAGTTAAGGCGTTTATCATCCTAAAAACACCTAATAAGTGAGAGAGTGAGAACGCTGGTGGGACGAAGTGACGTCACTTCCGTAAATGCAAACAAAGATGGCGGCGCCCATGTCTTCGTGGGGCCAACTTTGAGGTGCTCGTTCTTAATACTAAAAACGTTTGATCAAATTTTAATACATTTTCTGAACAAAGAACATGTTGAAGATTCTTTTGAGCCCCAATGTGTTTTTCACTCGGGTATCCCTTTAAGTATACCACAGGGGTGCAGGTGATTTATTCATAGTAACCCCCCTCTATCCTTTCAAAATAATAACACAACCCCCCTGGCCATTTCCATATGCAAACCAGCATTATTACAAGCATAATTTTACAGAACTGTGATGTTGGGTCATGAAACTCCGTTTGATACTATGTAGAAATTTAGCTAAGAATAAACCATAAAATTACTGTTATTACTACCAGTACTTTGGTGTAAATTATTCTAAAAAAGTATTTGTTGCTGGTATTCCAAAACTACACAATAATATATTGTTCTTTGATATAAAACATTCATTAATTCCTTACATCAGGCAACCTAGCTGCATGCAACCCTAAGAAAAAAGGTTTTTAGGGAAGGCGGCAAAGTTTTTACAAATTTTCAGATTATTGGAAGTGCATTCTCCTGCATTTCCTAGCTCTATTTGGTGCATTTAGCCATTCTATTCACCTACTATTTTAAGTGTAGGTCTTTATTTGACAAACATGCATTTAAAACTTTTTAACATATCCCCCCAAGTCCTTTCATTAATGAAATTTAAGATCCCCCTTCCTTCTGTTAAAAAAATTGGGTTCCTTTAAGAATCACCTCCCCCCTCCCCATGTGGTATACATAATGAATGCAGCCTAAAGGAATAAAAAGAACCCTGTCATTCTTGGGTTGCAATTTTGTCACAATTGTTTTGTCAGAAAACCTAACACAGTATTTTTCAAGTGTTGAAGCTGTACGTATTACGACCACAAATTGTATGTTGCCAGTTATATAAAATTATATATAATTATACTAGCTAGCACACTTGTTATATAAAAGCATGCATGTACATTTTTATTTGCTGATAAAACACTTTCACATTTACATATGGCTGTGTTTTGATTACCAATAATGAATTAATCATTATTATTTAACACAACTTTTAAATTTAAAATGCATTTTAAGTGTGTTCTAGTATATAATATTATATATTGGCACAAATAATAGATTCAAGCAATGTGTTGTTTAATTATTAATTAAAGAAGTACATTATATTGTATTTATTGTATATATTGTTGCTGTAAAGAAATACGAGACTTCAACTATTAGTCAAAGGGTTGAACTGAAACAAATCAGTATACATGTGAGGTAGGGTTTATGATTTAATAAGTGCAATTGTTAAAGTCACCCAAAATTACAATTAGTACCCCAATGCTCTTTCTCTTCCTGGTACAAATGTAACAAATATATACATATATCTATGATTTTTTTTTTTTTATAACTCTGCATATAAAAGTATTGGAAAAGTAAAAAAAAAAAGGCTTCATAAGCATGGATGTGTGGAACTAGGTGGGGAGGGGGGGGGGGGGGGGGGTTCCTCAGAGAGTGCTATACTTTTTAAAATTATATTAATGTATTTTTTTTTATGAATTACGACAAAATGTTTATAAAATATACTTTATTCCTTTGTTCCTTGCGTAAGGAAATTACTTTTTTAACATTCACTTTGTTTTACCGTTAGGCCATCCCTATTTTTTTCCCCGTTTCTCATCGGTGGGGTTTTCAAAAATTGGGTCGGTCGGTCGGGTGAGAAAAAAAAAATTGTAATAAAAAATACGCGGATAGACTGGAACTAATAAGGCGCGGTTGCACAGGCGAGGTTACAAACCAACATGGACGACGAAACCATCGATGTCGTCGTCCGTATACGCTACAAACATGGAATTATAAATGCACCGCCGAAACTATTGTGTAACATACCCTCGAGCATGAGCTTCCAGGAGCTGCTCTAGGGTTTCTTCACCCCCACCCCTCCCCCAATTTTTTTTTATTTCTACAAAAAGCCACGAAAATGGGTCGGTCGGACGATGAGAAACGGAAAATAAAAAGGGATGGCCTTAGGTCACTTAGGGTATTTATTAAGCTTGATCCCCTTGTTCTCTCTCAGGAAGAGAATAATTGCTTTGCACAATCGGAAAAGAATCATAAGTAATTAAAGATTACAAGGTCTTAATTTTTTTAATGAGGAAACTCTCACCTTTCATCTTGCAGCTTTTCGGTTGATGAACTGAACGCAAAGAAATGTGTCAAATTAAACTAGTTATCGCAACCCGAACAAAATTGCACTATTCAGAGGGCGGAGGAACAGAACAGGGAGGAGGGAGAATTGTCAAAAAAAAATCAGGGAGGAGGGTGAAATGTCCAGAAAAACTAGGGAGGAGGAACAATTTAGCATACAGAGAGGAGGGAGAAAATGGGATGTACATACATGCTCTAGAGAGAAATTTTAAAACTCACTAGGGAGGAGGGAGAAATGTCGGGGAGAAATGTCGGGAAAAAATAGGGAGGAGTGAGATTTCACTACCCGTTCCTCTCCACTCTATTCAGGAAACAAGAGTTTCCGAGATTTTTCAAACCCCTTCTTATTCGGCTCCATTTAGAAATCCAGTTTAGTAAGAATACTAAAAATCCCACGATCCGTGCAAAAGCCGGTCCCGAATTCGTAATAATCTTCCGTAAAGTGAAACCTGAATTATCTAAGTTGCCGCCAGCCACCCACAGCGTATAATATCTTACCGACCCACTCCTCCCTTTATTATGGCAATACACGTGGTTTCTTGAATTACGTCATCACAGTTGTCAAAATTTTACTTGCACCACCCCGAGAACAATTTCATTTCCCCAAGTCCGCCATCTTTGTCCGCCATCTTGGATTGGGCGCGCAAGGCTTCATGGTAAAGTTGCTCACAGATCTGAACTGGGGCCCAAAAAAAATATTTGCCCGGCAAGGACCGGTTTGGTAATTATGTAAAATTATGTGAAAAAGCGGTCCGACAAGGGCCAAATTTTTTTTGGGGTCCCAGTTCAGATCAGTGAGCAACTTTACCATGAGGCCTTGCGCGCCCAATCCAAGATGGCGGACAAAGATGGCGGACTTGGGGAAAAAAAATGTTTTCGGGGTGGTGCTAGTAAAATTTTGACAACTGGGTTGACATAATTCAAGAAACCACGTGATGTTGCCATAATAAAGGGAGGAGTGGGTCAGTAAGAAATAATACGCAGTGGGTAGCCGGCGACAACTTGTAGTTCATGTTTCATTTCGGCACCGGCTTTTGCACGGGATCGTGGGATTTTCAGTATTTTTTAATACTATTAAACCTGGATTTTTCTAACCGCTGGAGCCGAATAAGGGTTTGAAAATTGTTTCCTGAACGGTGATCATGAAAGTAAGTGCAATTCAGTACTTGCTCGTAAAGGTGAAGTAATACGGGCAACAATTTCTTGCAACTTGTCGCGCAACAATGTTGCGTTGCAAGTTGCAGCAACATGTTGCAGAAAGTAGAAGTCACTTCTACTTTCTGCAACATGTTGCTGCAACTTGCAACACGGAAATTTGTTACGTGGCAAGTTGCACGCGCGGGTGGTAATACGAGTAACATCTTGCTGCAACTCGCAACGCAACATTGTTGCGCGACAAGTTGCAAGAAATTGTTGCCCGTATTACTTCACCTTAAGCGTTTATACCTTTGAGACATTTTTGCGTAGTTTCCGGACAAGTTGCAAGTTAATGAAAGGTGAGAATTTTAAGTTTCTTTATTAAAAATTATAAGACCTTGTAATCTTTAATTACTTATGATTCTTTTCCCGATTGTGCAAAGCGATTATTCTCTTCAGAGGGATCAATAGGATCTTCTCAAATATGAAAGGTAATAAATACCCTAATTATATAAAGTGCTAAAACAAAGTGAATGTTAAAAAAAACGAATTTCCCTACATAAGGAAAAAAGGAACACAGTATATTTTATAAACAGTTTTTCGTAATTTCATAAGAAAATATTATTTTTAATTTGTACATTAAATATAATTAATATAATTGCGTTCGAGCGAGAGCGAGAACGCATACTAATCTTAACGCCGGCTACCTGTGGTCCATAGGCGCAATCCAAACACGAAAAACGTGTGTTGTACCTTTGCGCATAAATTAACTCAGCATGTCCATGATGCATTACGATATACGGTTCGCCTCGTGGTTTGAACAGTGCAAAAGGTGAGTTGTGATTTATCTCGGTAATATGCTGAAGAAATTCATAAGTGTTGTTCATCAAAGCGTACCCTGGGTACCAGAGATTCTACTGTCTGATCAAATTCTAAACTTAACCACAGATCGTCTCTTCTCGCGTCAATATTCTTGCTGCTGGAGCGGAAAGCGGCTGGGAGGCATCGCGAACTGACTGATCGGATCCGATGCATTAAAGCTCTTTTAATTCAAAAGGAATTGCACTTTCTCAGTAGAAGTTTTCTGGTAAGAGTATAGAAGTTTTTTCACGTCTTTCAAATATGACAAACGTTCCTTCAAAACTCTGTTGATGTTCTGTAAAAAAATCAGACTGACCCGTTCACGCCTGACTGATTGCATGCACGTGGAAATTCAGACTACAAGAAGAGTTGAGATTTTAATACGCAAACATCTACAATGATTTCTGCCGAAACCTTTTAATACTAGTAACAAGACAAGGTCTGCCGTAAACGTGAAACTACACTGAAGCAAAAGTTTATTTAGTATTATGCTTTGCGCTCAGCGAGTGAGTCAAGCTTTAAAGCGGGCCACGTACCACCGGTCTGGGAACTAAGCGAGCAGCCGTTTTGTTTATTTTACGGCTCACGATATTTCGATAACTGCATGGTCCGAATTTACTTGAAAACTTTATGCAGTGACTTTTACAAAATAGTGAAGAAAGTAAACTTAAACATGGTTATGATGCTATATGCCCGTAGTAGACCATTTAAATGAAAACATTGCTATACATTAATGCATGTTACAATATTACACATCAAATCTTATACCGTTACCGTTAAAAACAGTTAAAATATATTAGTTATGTTACAATATAGTTTTATACCCAGGGAGCCAGAGGCAAATCTTCCAAGTAAGAATTGCATGTGTACATGTAGCAGATAAGTCTAGCACAAGGGTAACCAGTTGAATTGATATTCATACGATAATTGTAAACAATGAGAATAAATATATTCATTTGTGTTTACTAGTCCATTTCCTCTAGACGCAATCAGACAAAAGGGTATGATGTAAAAAAGTAAATAAGAAGAGGTATATTTTTCGGTACTTTCCTTGGTTTCACCAAACAAATACATTTCTAAAATCTGAATGAAATTTATATATTACTTCAAAATATGATTATTTTCGAACGAACGCACTTCCTAACTGATAGTTACTCTAGTTTTAAAAAGTATAGTCCCCCCCCCTCCTTAGTTCTTAGCACGAGGAGCCGCAAGCCCTAAAATTTTGGACCGTATATTAATTGGATAAAATTTTCAGAGTAGATTTCGCGATGATGGATAATATGTACATGAAAAGAAACCGCTCCTTTAGTCAAACACATTGGGTATTTAATCCGTAAGTGTTAACAATGTTGTTTTGAAAGAAATAATTACACGGCTGATACTGAACCACAATAGTTGTTGAAAGATTGAAACTAGCTGCCACTGAACGCGGAACTTCATTCAGACGTCAAGAAACAAAACAATGTCCGAGATTGTTTGCTGTAAATTTGAGGAGCGCCTTATAAGTTCTCGCCTTATAAGTTCAAGGCTCCCGGTTCACGGAATCTCCCGAAACAGCTCTTCTTAGAGTTTTCACCCCCCGTTATTTATATAATCATTAACCACTGTTATGGATCAAATTCCTAGTTTTGACCTCAGGAGCGCGGGTTCGGAATTATATATTCAGTTCGAATGAAAGTTCCCGACAATGTTAGTCCTAGTGTACAGCTCGCTTCTCGATTGGTACCGCTAACGAACAGTTATTCGGCCCAAGATATCAAAAAAATTGGTGAAATCACGTTCCGTTTAATAATGAGCATGAGCTGCAACAGATTGATCTTTGTGATTTGCGTACAGCGAATGGACAATGGAAGAGTTCCGATCTGTTTTGGTCCAAAAAGCCGAACTATAACTCTCGCAGAGTTTTAGTGGTTTCCACCCGTAGACTTTGCGGAGGACTGCTTAGAAGAAAGGAATTGGGAGAGGACAGCTATCTGACAACAGATGCGTTGAAAAGAATTGGTGCTGCGATCAATGTTCACTGTGCAATCACTGCCCTTCCCCGCGAACATGGCGCCCACTTCGCCGTGGCCCGCGAAACTTGTCCGGGAGTTCGCTGACGCCAAGGAAAATATCAGCCAACTCAAGATCCGACTTAGCTGCTTGATCCCATCATCGGTATCATCCATTCCTACTTGCGGCCTAGACAAATCTCCAAAGGCCAAGTCGCCTAAGCATAAGAAGCTAAAACGTGGCAAAATAAGCGCGGGAGGAGAATTGCTTCACATTTTAGAAGATCAGTATGCGACAAGAATACATGTAATGTGGCTTCCGTTCTCAGGTAGTGTATACCTGTGGCTTTTTCATTACAACATAATCGTTAAAATCTGTATTATTCAGTATTTGTTTACCAAAGAATATCGCCAATCATGTTGTCCTCCTAGGTAGGATATACCTGAGGGTCACAGTCAAGTCACTTGGGTGGTATATACCTGTGACTTTTTCATTACAACATAATCGTTAAAATCTGTATTATTCAGTATTTTTTACCATAGAATATCGCCAATTATATGCCCTCCTGGGTAGAATATACCTGAGGGTTACAATCAAGTCACTTGGGTAGTGTATACCTGTGGCTTTTTCATTGCAACATAATCGTTAAAATCTTTATTATTATTTTTTACCATAGAATATCGCCAATAATGTGCCCTCCTAAGTACGATATACCCGAGGGTCACAGTCAAGTCACTTGGGTAGTGTATACCTGTGGCTTTTTCATTACAACTTAATCATTAAAATCTGTATTATTCAGTATTTTTTACCATAGAATATCGCCAATCATGTGCCCTCCTGGGTAGAATATACCTGAGGGTCACAGTCAAGTCACTTGGGTAGTGTATACCTGTGGCTTTTTCATTGCAACATAATCGTTAAAATCTTTATTATTATTTTTACCATAGAATTTCGCCAATCATGTGCTCTCCTGGGTAGAATATACCTGAGGGTCACAGTCAAGTCACTTGGGTAGTGTATACCTGTGGCTTTTTCATTGCAACATAATCGTTAAAATCTGTATTATTCAGTATTTTTTTACCATAGAATATCGCCAATCATGTGCCCTCCTGGGTAGAATATACCTGAGGGTTACAGTCAAGTCACTTGGGTAGTGTATACCTGTGGCTTTTTCATTGCAACATAATCGTTAAAATCTTTATTATTATTTTTACCATAGAATTTTGCCAATCATGTGCTCTCCTGGGTAGAATATACCGGAGGGTTACAGTCAAGTCACTTGGGTAGTGTATACCTGTGGCTTTTTCATTGCAACATAATCGTTAAAATCTTTATTATTATTTTTACCATAGAATTTCGCCAATCATGTGCTCTCCTGGGTAGAATATACCTGAGGGTTACAGTCAAGTCACTTGGGTAGTGTATACCTGTGGCTTTTTCATTGCAACATAATCGTTATTATCTTTATTATTATTTTTACCATAGAATTTCGCCAATCATGTGCTCTCCTGGGTAGAATATACCTGAGGGTTACAGTCAAGTCACTTGGGTAGTGTATACCTGTGGCTTTTTCATTGCAACATAATCGTTAAAATCTTTATTATTATTTTTACAATAGAATATCGCCAATTATGTGCTCTCCTGGGTAGAATATACCTGAGGGTTACAGTCAAGTCACTTGGGTAGTGTATACCTGTGGCTTTTTCATTGCAACATAATCGTTAAAATCTTTATTATTATTTTTACCATAGAATTTCGCCAATCATGTGCTCTCCTGGGTAGAATATACCTGAGGGTTACAGTCAAGTCACTTGGGTAGTGTATACCTGTGGCTTTTTCATTGCAACATAATCGTTAAAATCTTTATTATTATTTTTACCATAGAATTTCGCCAATCATGTGCTCTCCTGGGTAGAATATACCTGAGGGTTACAGTCAAGTCACTTGGGTAGTGTATACCTGTGGCTTTTTCATTGCAACATAATTGTTAATATCTTTTTTTTTTTTTTTTTACCATAGAATATCGCCAATTATGTGCCCTCCTGGGTAGAATATACCTGAGGGTTACAGTCAAGTCACTTGGGTAGTGTATACCTGTGGCTTTTTCATTGCAACATAATCGTTAAAATCTTTATTATTATTTTTACTATAGAATTTCGCCAATCATGTGCTCTCCTGGGTAGAATATACCTGAGGGTTACAGTCAAGTCACTTGGGTAGTGTATACCTGTGGCTTTTTCATTGCAACATAATTGTTAATATCTTTATTATTATTTTTTACCATAGAATATCGCCAGTTATGTGCCCTCCTGGGTAGAATATACCTGAGGGTCACAGTCAAGTCACTTGGGTAGTGTATACGTGTGGCTTTTTCATTACAACATAATCGTTAAAATCTTTGTTATTATTTTTACCATAGAATTTCGCCAATCATGTGCTCTCCTGGGTAGAATATACCTGAGGGTTACAGTCAAGTCACTTGGGTAGTGTATACCTGTGGCTTTTTCATTGCAACATAATTGTTAATATCTTTATTATTATTTTTTTACCATAGAATATCGCCAATTATGTGCCCTCCTGGGTAGAATATACCTGAGGGTCACAGTCAAGTCACTTGGGTAGTGTATACCTGTGGCTTTTTCATTACAACATAATCGTTAAAATCTGTATTATTCAGTATTTTTTACCATAGAATATCGTCAATTATGTGCCCTCCTGGTCACTTGGGTAGTGTATAACTGTGGCTTTTTCTGTATGTTTCTGTAGAGATCTTTTTGTAGCAAACGGGACATAGTTTACCTCGAATGTGGGCATGCTTTCCGAGAGACCTACACAGTCCGACTGCTGATAAAAAAAATCCGGTGGCTTGCTCACAATTAGTCTACTAGCTTAAATTGCATCATCCTAAAACTATTTTCTGATTTCCTGTCTTTGGTATCTTAGCTTTACCCGGAAAGGTGGGTCACTCAGTAAGTGGCCGATTGAATTGAACTTGTGTGAAAACTGGAAAAGTGATTGGGCTTTTCATTACGAACCAATTGTTTTTCAGATTCGACTAATTCTGTACACCACCGGCAAATCACAACCGCTAGCGTGTTGTTCTATTTTTTTCTATCAGTTTAATGGAACGCGTTCAAGAAACTAGAGAATTGCACATATTATATCCACGGGAGAAAGAAACCTTAGCTGCAACTCCATAAATTGAAAAGGCAAATATCTGAGTTATCTGGATTTGGTTATAAAATTCGATTAACCGTTCATGTTTAAAGTCTCTGGAAGGCTAAAGGTCAGAAACGTAATAGCGGAACTTTAAAAACTGCTAGATTATGCAAACTCTGCATAGGACATACGTGTTTATTTCATCGCTGCATTCGTTGATTTTTCATATTAAAAAAAACATAGTTATCCGGGCCGTGTCACTCAGCTGACTTTTGATTGAAATCACTTCACAGATAACACATTTAGTAGCGGGGCTCAAAAGTTCGACTCCGTGTTACTTTGATTGACGTCTCCCGCTGATTCACGGCGCTTTCCTGATATCCTGTAGAGCGCTACGCAACGGGAAACTTGGACGTTATCCGTCCAAGTTCTATTGTTTCCTGCTAATCCCTGAACCAAAATTTCAGGGCTTGCGGCTCCTTGTGATTTTTTTTACTTTTCCAATACTAATTTATGCAGAGTTATATAAAAAAAAAAAATTCATATATATGTACTATGTATACATTGTTACATATGTACCTGGTAGAGAAAGAGTAAGGGTATTTTGATTGTAATTTTGGGTGACTTTAACAATTGCACTTAATCATAACTCTACCCGGCTACCCCTTCCTGGATATGCTGATTTGTTTCTGTTTAACCCCTTTCCTTAGTTGAAGTCTCATATTTCTTTACTGAGTAACAATATAATTACAATAAATATAATAAAATGTACTTACTTTAATTATTAACCAACACAGGCTTGAACCCATTATTTTGTGCCAGCCAACAAGAGGATGTAGTCATGACCTCATGACTTCCTTCATAAATAAGCTACCCCTTGGAGCTTTTGAACTTTTCTAGTTGTGATATTGGAATTTGAAGTACATGTAAAAGGTAAATTAGGTGGATTAATAAAATAAAAAAAACCTAGCTGTAATACTGTACAATTGTAATTGTCAGAAAACATATTAACTATTAAAACACAGTATTTTTCAAGTTTTAGTAGTAGGCCAGTCATGCATGTATGTTGCCCATTTATATATAATATTATAATATACTGAGCACACACTTACATGCATTTTAAATTTAAAAGTTGTGTTAAATAATAATGATCAATTCATTGGTAATTAATCAAATTGTTGTTTTATTTCCTATTACTGCCTGTGGTATTTTACATACATTTAGCAGTTGAATTTGTTTCCCTTAGTTAATTATATATATATATAATTATATATAGTATGTATTTGCTCCCTTAATTAATATCATTAACTAAATCAGGTATACCTGAGGTCTTGACATGCATGCATGCATGTGCATTATTATTTATAGATTATATACTCTGATAACACTATTATTTATTAAAGCTTAATTGACTAATTAATCAGGTTGTGCACTAGCTGTTTATTGTAGAAAAAACCTTTAATCACAGCCCAAAATTATTGTAAATGTGTGTTTCAAAAGCGAATAAAAATGCATGTACAAGCATAATTCTGAGCTAGCTTTTATATAACAATTAGTGTGCTAGTATATATATAATTTTATGTAAATGGCAACAATTGCAAATAATTGGTATAGCCTTAATTCATACTGCTTCTAAACACTTGAAAAATACTGTGTTAGGTTTTCTGATAAAACAATTGTGACAAAATTGGAACCCAAGAATTACAGGGTTCTTTTTATTCCTTTAGGCTGTATTCATAATATGTATACCTGACAGGGGGAGGTGGGCAGGTGATTTTTAAGGGGATCCCAATTTGTTTTAACAGGCTTTAGAAGGGGGAATCTTAAAATTTACTTATAATGAAAGGTTGGGTGGATTAATGTTAATTTTTTTAATGTTTGTCAAACAAAGACCTACGTATATACACTTAAAATGGTAGGTGCACAGAATGGCTAATTAATGCACTAAATAGAGCTAGCTTAAGAAATGCAGGAGAACGCACTTGCAATAATCTAAAATCTAAAAACCTTCCCGGTCCCCCCCAGAACACTTTTTCTTAAGGTTGCATGCAGCTAGGAATGCCTGATGTAAGGAATTAATGATAATGTTTTATATCAATTAAAGGACAATATATTCTTGTGTAGTTTTGGAATACCATGCAGCAACAAATAGTCTTTTTACAGACACCAAATTAGTGGTAGTTAATAACAGTTAATTTTATGGTTTATTCTAAGCTTTTCAACAAATTGTAGTATTAATCCGAGTTTCACGGCCCGAAATGACAGTTCTGTAAAATTATGCTTGTTAAATAATGCTAGTTTGCATATGGAAATGGCCTGGGGGGAGGGCTAGGGATGGCGGTGTATTAATTTTTTTAAAGGATGGAGGGGGGTTGCTAAAATTATTTAAATAAGCAGTTTATTCTGGTGGGAGTCATAAAAATATGACGTAATCTGAATAAATAACCTGCCCCCATGTGGTATAGTCATAATCAATGCAGTCTTTAATTTACTTCCAATATCACAACTGAAAAGTTCAAAAGCTCCATGAGATAGCTAATATTTATAAAGGCATGAAATCATGTACATTCTCTTGTTGGCCAGGCACAAATAATGGGTTCAAGCCTGCATATATTGGATAATAAAGAAGTATATTTTGTTGTATTTATTGCAAATATTGTTACTGTAAAGTAGACTTCAACTCTAAGGAAAGGGGTGGAAATGAAACAAATCAGTATAACCTAGGAAAGGGTAGTCTTTATAAACATATAACCTGCATAACCCTACTTTCCCTCCCCCACCCTCATAAAGAATACCAAAACCATACACAAAATATATTCATAATTCTGTAAAATTCACAAGTACCCCACCTCCAATATTTTGATTGAAAATGACCACCAAAAAAAATAGATTGTTGGATAACCCATAATTTCCCTGAAGAAATTTAAATTACAAATTAGTACCTTTCTCTGACCTGGTACAAATGTAACAAATACATATGTTGTTTTATAACTCTGCACAATGTATTGGCAAAGTAAATACGGATGGGTGAAACTAATTGAGGGGGGGGGGGGGGGGGTTCTGCGAGTGCTAAACAAAGGACTTTTTATTATAATATAATTTACAAATTAAAAATAAAATATGTTATTATGATGTCACGACAATTTTTTTATAAAATATACTTTGTTCCTTTTGGGGATTCTACCATTCTTCCGAATTTGGAATCTGCCCCTGAAGTGTGTCTTCCCTTTATAAATTGAGCTACTTGCGTCCAGAAAATATTTATTAGCGCGCGAAAACGTCTCGCTAAGTTCGCGTATTAATAAAATCATAAAGTCGTGTAAGGCGAACACGAAAGAGTAATGCGTTGATCGTTGTGCCTTGCATAAGGAAATTTGTTTATTTTACATTAGCACTTAGGGGTATTTATTACCTTTCACATTTGAGAAGATCCCCTTGTCGTCTCTCTGTAAATACCGAGATATATATAATCGCTTCGCACAACCAACAAAATTATAAAAACAAAGCCTAATGTTTTGGTATCGGGAAAAGAATCATAAGTAGTTAAAGTTTACAAGGTCTTATAATTTTTAATTAGGAAACTTAAAATTCTCAACTTTTCGATTGAATTGTCCGGAAACTACGCAAAAATGTCTGAACAAGTACTGAATTGCACTGTTCAGCAAACAAGAGTTGTTGAGATTTTTCAAACCCTTATTCGGCTCCAGCGGTTAGAAAAATCCAGGTTCAATAGTATTAAAGAATACTGAAAATCCCACGATCCCACGCAAAAGCCGGTGCCGAATTCGTAATCTTCCGCAAAAATGAAACACGAACTACAAGTTGCCGCCAGCCACCCACTGCGTATTATTTCTTACTGACCCACTCCTCCCTTTATTATGGCAACATCACGTGGTTTCTTGAATTACGTCAACCCAGTTGTCAAAATTTTACTAGCACCACCCCGAAAACAATTTCCTTTCCCCAAGTCCGCCATCTTTGTCCGCCATCTTGGATTGGGCGCGCAAGGCCTCATGGTAAAGTTGCTCATTGATCTGAACTGGGGCCCAAAAATTTGCCCGACAAGGACCGGTTTGGTAATTATGTAAAATTATGTGAAAAAGCGGTCCGACAAGGACCGGTTTGGTAATTCAGTATAAATTATGTAAAAAAGCGGTCCGACAAGGACCGGTTTGGTAATTTGACATACAATAAAAACTATTTGTGTACACAGCACGTTGAAGTTGTTTTATTGACCCAACTCATTATCCCATTCAAACAGCAATTAGAGATACGCTAGTATGAGGTATATATCACATGATGGCTGAGATAATAACTTGTAGTTGGTTGATGCGTGGTAAGGAAACGAAATGCATAAGGAAGTGTTCTAAGATATCAGAGTACTGTGCTCAACATAACTACCAGATACGAAAAGGGTGCGCCTCATTCGTCCCATGTTCGAAGTGTGGCCGTGGTTGTCGTACTAGTTACGAACTTTGTGCGAGGTGTGGTGAGGCACAGCGCCGTAAAATTCGCGAGGAATACCGTGGCGTAATATGCAAAACTAAGGATCGCTTTTCAAACGTATTGGCAGAATTGAAGGACCATAAGGTGGAATTGAAGGACCATATGATTCCTAGAGATAATGTGGATGAGTTGGTAGTGAAATTGGGGGGCTGCAGGATTCCTAGAGATGACGTGGTGTGCTTATTAGAAGAGTTGGAGTAATTAGAAATCGCGATACAAAAAAAAAGGAATGAAGGGAAACTGGTAACTGCCTCTCTCTCTTCATTCTTTTTTTTTGTTTTTTTTTTGTTAGCAATTAAACAATAGATAGACCTACTGTATACGCCACAGTATGGATGACCTTCTTAGATTGCTTGGCCCCGAAATTTGTGCAAGCCTACATATCAAACCTCTTATTCCACGGTTACGTCTTAACCCTGTGGAAACATGTTCCGAGTGTCTCTGTTCGATGAAGGTGCAAGGAACGGAATTAGTTTGCCCCACATGCGGTTTTGTTTCCGAGGTCGAATTGTGCGAAGAAACGATCAATGTTACTACTCGGCTGCGTATAGTAGGTCCGGATAGCTTTCGGCATCAACATGATCTAGACAGTACAAGCCCAAAGAAATGGAATAACCAAGAATCGCAACGACAAACAATTATGCGAGAACTACAAGCATACAACACTGCTTATAAACACAATTATGCCCTATCGTTTCCCATGAATGTATTAGGAATCGTAGCCGACGCATTCATCCAAGCAAAGAAAGTTTGTCCCATGCGTGGCCGTGCTAAGAGAACTATCCTGGCTGCACTACTTTACCATACGTGTATACAATGTGGGTTCGTTCGCTCTAAGGGCGAGGCTGCTAATTTCGTACAACTAAGTAACAAATGCATCTATCGCGGCAATGGCTTCCTACGATCATTACATGCTGATCGTAAGATCGATATAGATGTAAATGCCAATCGTATAACTCCCTACATCGTAACGACCTTTGCTAAACTCGATCCCCGGGGAGTACTTAAAAATATCCAACAAATAGTCTATGAGATTGTTAATATGGAAATAGAAAACAACATAGGTGTCAGTTCCATACTTCTAACTAAAGTCATTGGGGTAAGCTACGAGGTGCTACGACGTTCGGGATCGCATATGTCTCTTAATGACGTTATTAATAAAACGGTGCGGCGCACATAAGACCTCGATCATGCGTTTTCTCAACAAGTTACTTGCTTACAATTCCTACTTCGAGCCCATTTATACAAAACACGGTCTAACTAGATCTTGAAGTGCTTTTTGAGCCACTTAATGACATTGAGATGGCCATTTACATATGCGCATAGTAGAGCATAATCAACGTCTTCGTCCTCTGCGGTGAGTTGGAAGTGATTAACGAGCCACTTAACTACAACGAGATGACCACTACTACAAGCATCTAGTAGAGCAAAATCAGCATCTCCATCATTTATGTTGGTAAGTTGGAAGTGATTAACGAACCACTTAACTACGGTGAGATGACCGAATCTACTGGCACAGCGCAGCGCCTGGAATGGATTAGCCTCTTTGGTGATCTGGAAGTGCGTAACGAACCACTTAACGACATTAAGTTGCCCCTCTCTACTGGCCATTATTAAAGCACAACCAACGCCTCCATGCCCTACAGTGAACTGGAAGTGATTAACGAGCCACTTAACGATATCGAGACGCCCCTTTATGCTGGCATGGCACACCAAAGCGATCACGTTGTCACGCTCTATGGTTGACTGGAAGTGCTTAATGAGCCACTTAATGACCTTAAAATTACCATCTTTGCAGGCAAAACATAGTGCAAGATTATCGTCTTTTTTGTATGAGTCTTTCGCGGAAATACCGAAAGTCCTAACCAAATTGTCTCGCTCGTTATTGTTATGAGTAGACCTAAGACCAAAAGTGAGTACTCGTTTACGGAACTCTTGGTCTATGTTTTCGTAGCGTGCTATAGATACTGCATCGCCTAGACGTTTCGAAGTCAAAGCAATGCTTGCAAATGATTCTGGTCCTGCATGCTCTACGATCTTAGTCAAGATTTCTATGGGGAGGCACGATATGTTATCCATAGTTTTTCGATATAGTAACTATGGTGTGTGATCTACCTTATACTATCCTTTCTCTAATAGTAGTATATAAAGTGGCGGGACTGGTTGCAGTACCAAGGTTATCGCTGTATGTCAATTTGCTGACCCCGAACCCACGATGTATCTGTTTGGGCTTTGTAGACCGCGATATGCCGCAAATTACAACAATCTAGGGTACTCAATACATAATAAGTTGGGATTTGGGGCATATAGGGGTCTGCGAAGTCCAAACAGATACGAGGGGGTGAGGTGGTCAGGAAATTGAGATGCAGTGATAATTGTTGGAACTGCGCCAGAACCGCCACTTTACATACTACTTAGTCTATTTTTCTTCTATCCCCACTGACAGCGTTGCTTGTATTTTTGCACCATCGCGCGTAGTGGTTACGTTTCCCGCAGTTATGGCATTCGACTCCGTATGCTGGGCACTGGCGTCTCTCGTGCGTTGATCCGCAACGACCACATGGCTCGGCGCTGTCCCGCCGGTTCTTCGACACGAATCTGACCTTCTGTGATTCTGTTGTTGCTTGTACTTTTTTGTCAATTTCGCTAGCCTGGGCAGTCGATTCTTCTTCCACTGCCGCTTCGTCTAAGATTTGCGACAGCGTCCAGTTATTCCGTATAGTTTTTATTCGCAGTCGGCTGTTGGTCATTGTTTTGATAAGGTGATCTCTTATCGTTTCGTCCTCGTTGGTGTATTCACATTTCCGTGCTATCTCTCTGATTCTAGCATAGTATTTCCCCATGCTCTCACTAGCCTCTTGATTGAGATTCCCGAATTGGAATCTGGCGTAGTCCTTGTTTTTACGTGGCAGAAAGTGCTTATCTAGTTTTCTAATAAATTGTGCGTAGACATCCTCGTCCGCTTGTAGTGGTAAGTCTGGTAGCGACTCCTCCAGTTCGGCAATCTGCATTCTTCCGTAAATTATCATCCCGTCTTTCTTGACGTCTGGATCCGTCAGCCCGAAGAAACGAAATGGTCTCTCGATGTCTTTTTTCCATTTGGACCATCGAACGGCTGTGTCATTTGTATCATTCGATACGATGAATGGTCTTATGTTAAGTTGTCTGTTGACCACTGTAATATTCTGAGCATTGCTCGCTGCGCTGGTCGATCCAACAGATTCCTGACCGTCTGGCATTTCAATGTCGCTTCTATTTTCACTTCTCTTCTTCTCGTTTTCTTTTCCTGTTACCGTAGTCCTCGTCGCCAATGTGGTGACCTGTTATAGGGTTCTTTAATATAGGAAAGACATGAGTGAAGACTCTGTGTAGCCGTTTATTCTGATACTCTGTTTGGACCATGTGCTATATGTTAATTACCATGAATCATGTGGTAAATAATATTATTACGTAATCATGTGTGGGATCATATTACTACAGTCATGACCTTGGTTTGCTCATAGTTAATAGAGTAGAATGGTTATGAAACCCAGCGACCTTCTTTGTTATATGTCTTTGTTAGCTTTTTTCAACCGTGACCCTGCACAAAACACAATAGAAATTCCAATGTGTTAATCAATCAGCCAATAGAAACGTGAGTTCAGTCGTTCAGGGGACGCTAATGAACTATGACCCTGCACAATCTTTTGTCTTGCCCCCTTCCAACATAAATCGCAGCGCCTTTGTTAGCCCCTTTGAAGTTTGCCGGGTTTCATAACCATTCCACTCTATTAACTATGGTTTGCTTTGGCTGGGTTTCTGAGAGAAACTGACCGGTCGAATTTATACATGCATATACAGTTTACACAGTCCGCGGATAATATAATAATAATAATAATATAATAATAATAATGTTTATTCCAACAACAACACCATCATTGGTACATAGGAATTACAAAAACTGGCAAATGCTTAGTATACTTACCTTCAACGTTCGTGTATTTATCCTTAAGATTCCTATGAAGAACCAGAAGAACCAGAAGAACAAGGCTTATGCTGGTTAAGAGCAAATGGCGCTAAAACGTCACTTGAGTGAAACTGAAGTAACAGTTAATTATAATTTGGCTTGTGCCGGTAATTCTAATCAGTTGCGCTTCCGTGCTGGTTATGAAGTTGACACCTCGCCCTAGCGGGATATTAAATTCCATTGTAAGCCTGTGTAGCAAGCAAAAAATGCAAGCCGTGATTTCAAATTGTTCAAAATAGAATCCATACTAGCCGTTATAAATTTTACTTTCGATTCTGTTCAAGTGTTAGCTGAAGCCGACAACTATCAGATGGCCAATTTTCCAGCCAACACGTGAGACACGTACCTGTGCACAATGAATTCATTTATATTCATCATGATTTCGCTCAGTGTGAACATAGTTAATAGAGTGGAATGGTTATGAAACCCGGCAAACTTCAAAGGGGCTAACAAAGGCGCTGCGATTTATGTTGGAAGGGGGCAAGACAAAAGATTGTGCAGGGTCATAGTTCATTAGCGTCCCCTGAACGACTGAACTCACACGTTTCTATTGGCTGATTGATTAACACATTGGAATTTCTATTGTGTTTTGTGCAGGGTCACGGTTGAAAAAAGCTAACAAAGACATAACAAAGAAGGTCGCTGGGTTTCATAACCATTCTACTCTATTAACTATGGTGTGAACTGTGAAGTGTCAACTTTAACCAATTGGATCACGCATTAGTTTCAGCATGGTCGGCGCGCAAAGTTTGAATACCGACACAAACCAAATTATAATAACTGTCACATTTTAAAAGTTCAGCTACACCGCGGCGTAATTATGTAGCAGCTCCGTTGTAGCGTCATTTGTCTTTATAGCCTTGTTCTACTGGTTCGTCATAGGAATCTCAAGACGTAAAGACTGAAGGTAAGTCCCGGGAGGTAAGTTTACGAAGCATTAGCAATATGATGAGGAAAACCACAGTATTGACATTATACATGCAAGCTGCAAATTACTAGAGAGCTCTAGAGGGCGTGTAACTTTAGATCAAGATTTCTTTCACCAGTACCGCTGCCTCCGGTGTAAGGTGCCTTTTATTTGTACCTCGACCGGTCAGTTTGTTACTATCAGTTTGTCGCAGTTACTCAGTACAAACTAATCCAAAGCAAACCAAGGTTTCCACAACTGATAATATTATTGCGTATAAGTCAAACGAAACAAGTCAATGAACTGAACTGGAACTCAGGTTTTATAGTCAGTTCAAAATGCATTCAACGATTCTCAATGCCGAAATTGCCTGCTTGTATATATAAACAACAATTTATTGACCAGTTATCATCCGTTCAAATAGGGCCTGACCACGTATATACGTAGGCGCCTCTGCATGTATACGTAAAATACAGTACAAGAGTGTTCAAACTCAGTGGTGTTTTGATGCCTTTAATATCAGTAATGAAGAGGAAGATACAAATTATCGTAGTTCGTTTTTTTAAACCGTGTCGACGGCTTCGGACGTGTTAAAGCCAAAGCCTTCACTCTGAATAATTGAAATGTTAGTTTTAATTATAATTCCCCTATCGCGGTTTATCAAAGCAACAACAACAATTTTATTTATCCTTATGACTAAAATTAATACAATTAATAAGAAGAAATATAAATACTAAGGGGGGTGCTGGCTTCCTGAAATAACCATATAGGGTTAAGGAACCAGGAAGCCAACTTCACTGAACACTAGAATGTAGAACCTTGAACCGGTCTCTTCGCCTATGTATTTAGAGCCTATGTAGTTGGCAAGCACTGCAGTTTAAGAAACTGTCCCGGCGTAGTGTCACTAACATTGATTTTCATCCCGTCACTATTAACTACCTGATATGTTTCCTTTTTCAGAAAAGTGTTACAGTAGTCTGAGTGCAGAGCACATCTATAGAAAAGGGATAAACAAAAGTCCATCATGCAGAAAAGTCAGATTCACGGGTGCCGACGATCAATTTGTAACAGTGAAAATTTAATACATGCATATGAAGTTATTATTAAAATAATAATCTAAATCTATATGTGTTACTGATTGATCTGATAGATTGTGTATACTGTTTAATTGCAGTTGTCTGTGACTTGAAAAGTGTCCGAAATTTCTGAAGCATTTTGCTTACGCTTCGTCACAAATTTGCTTCTCGTACATTTTCTGGACTTTATCGTTGTTGTGTTCACTAGTGCGTTTGATTAAAGATTTGGTAAATTATCAGTTTCCTTATAATTTCAGAAAAAAACCTTTGAGATTATCGAACGTATATTGTGTTTTGAATATTCTCAGTAGACTTTAGAGCATGCAAGCAACTGAGTTGGGTGCTCTGAACTTCAGAGCAGGCAAGTAGGTGCTCTGAACGTCAGAGCAGGGTACTTGGATACTCTGAACTTCAGAGCAGCCAATTTGGAAGTAGGGTGCCCTGAAGTTCAGAGCAAGGCAGTTGGGTGCTCTGAACTTCAGAGTAGGGAACTTGAATACTCTGAACTTCAGAGAAGGGAACTTGGATACTCTGAACTTCAAAGCAGGCAATTTGCAAGTTGGGTACTCTGAAAATCAGAGCAGGCGAGTTGGATACTCTGAACTTCAGAGCAGACAGGTTGGATTAACATTCAACAATTAACAAATTTTCTACTCCATTAATCTTACCTTCTAATAGCAGCTATGTTGATAACTTTGATCTCCTGTGGGATATTTAGATTTTGCACAAAAGTAATCTTCTGTAAATCAACATATTTTTTCTCTTTCCTTTAGAGGAGCTCTGCAGTCTTATCATTCATTGGAAAAGTCTAAATTTGACATTTTACAGAGAAAAAGATATGGATGTTCCTCTGATTATGAAAAATATTTCAATTTTGGTTGATATTGCCATAAATAAGTCCTAACTCCCCCAAAACAGTACCCGAATTGTGAGGATTTTGCAGAAATAGCAAGTTTGAGAATATGACAAAATGTTTGAGAATGCGTTAGAGGTAACAATGTGTTGTGGAAATGATGATAAATGGGGTATGAACTAATGCAGTGTAATAAAGAGTATATATAACAGCAGAAGAAGTTCAAGTTTATTTTTGCACTACATTTACATATTGGATGAAATTAAATATAAAAGAAATTGAAGAACATAGCGTAATTTAAAATAATATCAGAGGTCAGTTACTACATTTTTGTATCTGCACAGTAGCCAAAGTAGCATAAGCTTTCGATTTGGCTAATGTTTACATACATGTGGATTAAAAGAAAAGAAGACGATCTGGGTTGATAAGCAAGTGGAAAAGTGAAAGTATAATAATTATAAAATGTACTAATATATATAAATGTATACCAAGAAGAGAAATGAGGAGAACAAGATTAAATAAAAACGAGACGTTTTATGAGTAGGAGTGGCACAGTTGAATAATTATGTTATCAGTTTTGAAGCTACGGGTGGTAAGTTGTTTTAAAATAGTAGGAACAAATTCCCAAAGTTTTCTAGCTGTGAATTTTATAGTACATTTCCCAAAGTTAGTTCTGGCCTTTGGACGACAGAAATTGTTGTTAGCTGAATAATAAGTGTTAGCCTGTTCACAGGCTCTAGATACTGGGGAAAATAATGAAAATAAAACGTGGCGAAAACAAAATGGCCGACGGAAAGAAGAGGAGGACTACCCCAGTTCTCGTCTTCTCTTTATTTATTTTTTAGTATCCAGGGCCTGTGAACAGGCTAAATAAGTATCAGATAGCTGTGGGCATTTGATATCGGTCAAGGATTTAGTCATGCATGAAATGAGTCAAGTCATAAGATGTTTGCGATAGTCAGCACCTAGATATTGGCTCCCTAAAAGCAATGTTCACGAAACCGAGTGCCGGTTAACATTAATAATAATAATATGCCATATTTATATAGCGCCATATACCACAGTTTCATGGCGCTTTACATTTTACTGACATATCCCGTCAGTGAATTTTTCGGACTGCTGTGCGGTTTGGTGGCAGAGAGGTTTATGATTGTTTGCATCTTCCGATGTTTCATGTTTTCTATCTCGGATTGTTTTCCGTGCATTTTAATAAACTTCTCTCTTAGCCAAACAAGCAAGCGGTTTCAGTGTGTTCTATGGGGGGAATTGCATTACTTTGTGGATGGCTTGTCATTCTCAAAGGGATTACTTGCTCATATAGAACACCTGTGTGGGGAGGTTTTAATTGTAAGGATATGTTTAATTCACTTGAAATACTACATTGTAGAGCAGCAAGGATAATATGTAATCTGCCGCGAGATATGGCCTCACAAGAAGTACTCACAAAAGTCGGGTGGGATACTCTGTTTTATACATATAAGCTAAATATAGGTAAATTAATATTTAAAATATATAACGAGTTAACGCCTCCAAGTATGTCCCACATTATTGATAAGCGAATTAATAAGTATAGCTTTAGAAGTAAGAACAGGCTTATTACACCTCGTTTCAACACGTACTACATGAAACATTCTGTGGCTCACAGAGGTGCCATCATATGGAACACCATATCTGAGAACATTGACGTAGCAACATGTACTACAAACACATATATGGATAAGACTAGAAAGATAGATACACTACATAACTTAGATTTTAACTTTACATCAGTGCAGACTCTCACTAAAGGAACTAAAGATTACATATATTATTGATATTGTTACATTTTTAGCATTATTAACTTTTTAGACATTTTATGATATTGTTACATTTTTAGCATTCTTAACTTTTTAGACATTTTATGATTTTTAAATGATTTAGCCACTGTTTTCAATGTATATAATTTTTATATTTATGTTACACACGACCCCACAAGCGGCGACGCTTTAATGTATATCGTGTTTAAATAAAAGTTATTGTATTTGTATTGTAACACACCCTGTATATAGTATTGCACATTTTTGCGTTCATTCTAGCTTCGATAACACGTCCTCGTTCTACTCAATCTATTATATAAGTTTACGTAGACACTGATGGGTGGCAGAGAGGCGGTCATTTGACTTTTGCTTAGCCTGCTTGCAGGCGGTGGATGGTGTTTTTTTTCGCGCAGCAAACGGATCATCGAAGCGGCCGCCATATTGGCCGAGCGTGATTGGGACTTGGGATCGAATGACAAATGAAGGGGGGAGGGAGAGGGGGAGAAGCAGAAAGGAAAGCTAAAGACCGCCTGCACGAAAACCCCTGGTTTCTGAATATCCGCCCACCACGCACATCACTTCCGTTCACTTGTAACGCATTCTCAATTGACTAATAAGAGTCGACGTGTGACAGCCTGCCAATTTTGATTTGGTTTATGAAGCGTATTCAAAACAAACTTCGCTCGCTGTCAAATGCAATGCAAAATGTTGGTAAAATTGTCAATTGGTTCTCAGATACGGAAATTTTAATAAAACGAACTATTTTTGTTCAAAGTTCTCGATGGAAAGGAATGCGACAGTACCACTTGAGACAGTTCGGTTTTAGCTTCAGTTGTTGCGTTCGCCCCATCAGTCTCAAAGAGTTTGCAAATCCTCCGATTACATACCAACATTACAAGATGTAGATAGAGAGCTGTCCAGCACCGCAGCAGCAGTCTGGCGAACCAGAAGAGGTGCGATACAAGCGGCTGCTTCCTTCCTTAAATTTGCTTCCTTCCTTAAATTTGCTTCATCTGATCGGGCAAGTTGCTCATTAAATATGCATGAGTTTTTGAAGGTATGAATATACGTGATGAAACATAGTGCTTATCTCTTAAAGTGCCTATCACCCTTTTGCAATTTTGATAGCTTATGAACCTCCGAAAAGATTTGAGTACTTCTGTGAAGAAATATTTCGTTTAAAGTGAATACTTTATGTTCTACGCTTGTTTGAAATCGTGTAAATGTGACCTTTCCTGACCCATGACCGCGTAAGGAAAAGCCTGGGTCGAAACCTGGGTAGACGTCATCTTGACGTCATATAATTAATTCGGCTTTGCAATCATTTGAAGAAATACTTAACATGTTGACTAAAATGACTTTTTTCTTTACTAACAACCCACAAACTGTGTATATTTTCTATGCATCGATGTTGTTGTGATAAAAAGGCGCCATGGAAAATAATGCATTAAGGTAAAGTAGTCATAATTAAACGAATAGTATTGCAATAGTTGAGCAGATTCCTTCTTCCTTTTATACTATATTATATAAACCAGTAATATAATTACGGCGTTAATTTCTCAGGTTTATAACTTTGGAGAGTACACGAAACATTGACGAACGGTGACAGTGTCAGTATTAAAATGCAATGGTCGATATGACCACAGGAAGGCCAAGCTCTGTATTTGCACTGTGAAAGTTATAGAAGAAGAAAATGAAAAATAAATAAAATATTTAACTTTGAAGAACTGGTCTTGTACGTGTTATCATGTGTCTATAATTAACCATATAGCAATCAGTTTGTACTCTGGCACCTGTAAATCGGTATGTTTTCTGGCTAACTCTTTTTCTTTAATATTAAAGAGGGAGTCAGTTTTTCTCAACTATATTTTTCCTATGTTTGGTGTGGTGACATGAAATATTGAGAACTTATTAAACACCTTGTAAGCTTTCTGCAGCAAACACATCAACTCTAATGTTTCAAAAAGTGACATGCTAGAAAAGCTAGAAAGTGATAAAGAACTTAAGAATTTAATTTATTTTATTTATAATCTAATTATTAAATTAATTAAGCTTAACTGGCTGGAATACTTATACTTGGGTTTTTCTTTAAGTGCAAATCTGGATATCAATCATACTTCATACAGTGAGGGGCGGGGGGGGGGGGGGGGGGGGGGGTCTCTGTAACCCTTACCCTGTTTAAGACAAAAAAACTCAAATTACCATATCTTGTTCAAGACAAAGTGTTAAAATTTTATATCCTTCTATAAGACGAAAATCCGACAAGAATCCACAAGAAGTGTCAATAAAGTCGACAGTGTTTTGTTTAGAGGTCAGGGATAAACTGATTACAAATCGATATCTGGTAATGAGTATGATGTTTACATCAGATAAATGTCATGTCGAAAGTGATAAATACCATACCCTGTTCAAGATCTGTCAATGTGAAAATGGACACCCCGTCTAAGACCAGAAACTCGACAAACCATACCCTGTCCAGTGGATCATCCCCAGGAAGCAGCAACGCATATAAAACCAAAAAATTAAGGAATCAGAATTAAGGAATTAGACCCTAATTCCTTAAATTTTTGGTTTTATATGCCTTGCTGCTTCCTGGGGGTACTCCCGTATTAATCTAGTATATATTTTTACATGGTCTAGTGGATGTCAAAGGGGCACTGTCATTGAAATTGAATCTTCAAGTTTCTTTAAAACAAAACTACAAAAATAACACCCTGTTCGAAGAGTAATACTATGTGAATGCCCTTTATTTTTCAATAAAGGATGACAAAGTGGATTACGAAAGCTAACGAGGCCTGGTTAGGGATATTGGGGATAAGCTGGATAACTAGCAAAATAATGACTGGGATAAGGAATAACAAACCAGAAAACAGTAGGGATAAGGGATAACCAAAGTCCATCGGGATAAGGGATAATCGATAACAGCCATCTGCATCTCAGGGATTAAAGTGATTAACTATCCTGAAAAATATAGGGATAAGGGATAACGGCACCCCCCCCCCCTCCCCCTAATAACCGGGCCTCTATAAACTTGATTTTGGTTACAGTAGACATATTTCAAGTTGCTCTAAATTTCTCTTAAAAGCAGTATTTTTAATCCACTCAAATTTTTGCGATCCTTTATCAAAATTGTCTCAAATTGTCTCAGCTAGTACACTGCATACTCTGGTAATCTGAGTAGATTTTGTCTTTAGTCATGAGAATGTTTATGATGTTTGGGTTAATTGACAGTGTTCCTTTAATAATATTAAAATTTTATAGTGAGTGGTTAATAATGTATGCCTGTTACTGGCTAATAGCAAAATAAGAAACAAAATATGTGTAACATTCTCTCCAATGACTAAGTAGGGATATATAAAACTTATCAAAGTCCTGATGTTTTTCTTTGCTTCAAAACTGGACATGTAACACCCACTGATTCAGTATCAAACTAAACAAATATTCTAAGATAATTTCTGCATCTCCTCAAGTACATGTAGCTAGCCATAGCCTGTCCTTTTCTAGGTTAAGGCAAAGGAAACGAACATTTAAATAATACAACATTTATGAATATTTTTGTTAAAGTACATGTACATGTACGAGCGCCTAGAGTTAAACAGTATTCATCCCAATATTCTTTTGAGTCCTGAGCAAAAGCTTATTGTATTTGACCGATTATTCACTAGCATTAAAACAAGCAATCGAAAGAGTTCACCAAGTTGTGTTTAGCGGCCGCCATGTTTGCCATGCCTGAGATTCGAGGTGAGTTTGTTTGAGCGTCCAAACTCTATTTTGCCCAGCATATTTGACAAAATACCGGATCAAAAGTAAATAAAAACCTTTACTTTTGTTCTGTATAAGACTTATTTCGAGATCAATTTAGTAAGTAAGACGAAAAAACGCTTCGAAGTCCAGCTATGATACCACGGGTCAGTCAAGCTCTGTTGGTTGACAAGGGAGAGCTGGTTAGCTTGCAACCCAGTATAGCGTTGCTATGGGCCAACAAGTCACGTGACCGTCTGTTGCAAAAGGCCTTATTGAATGTCGAACCCCGAAGTTGAATATCGAACCCCGAAGTTGAATGTCGAACCCCGAAGTTGAATATCGAACCCCGAAGTTGAATGTCGAACCCCGAAGTTGAATGTCGAACCCCGAAGTTGAATATCGAACCCTGAAGTTGAATGTCGAACGTTGGATCGCGAAGTTGAAATCGAAATCGTATAAATTTGTATACATGAATGTTGAATTGTAGAACACCAATGTTGGATTTACAAACACTAAAGTTCCATGACTAAATTGAATGTTGGATCGCGAAGTTGAATGTCGAACACCGAGGTTGAATGTTGGATCGCGAAGTTGAATGTTGAACCGCAAAGTTGAATTTTGGCGGATATTTGACGCCATATTAAGCAGCCTTTAACTTATCCTTATCTTGGAGTAACCAGATTCTGAGGCCTATGATCAGTTAGTGAGCCTGATAGTGTTGGTGGCTATGTCATGCTGATGAGTCCTAACAAGGACGAAACAGCTGCACATGGTTGCCACTCCACGGGTATTAAGATGCGAGCATGCGTGTTAGATGCTAACTACGTCAAAGCGTGTGTTGGGTAGTGCCATGCAACGTGCTTGGTTTAAAAAAATGTTTATTATCGTCAAACTTGACTCGGGCAGTCAAAGGCCTGGCCCGAATAATTAACACAAGATTTGAAGTGCCACTACAACGAAATTCGACCATTTTCTTTTCAACTTTTGTGTCTTCCAAAACGACACAGTGTCGAAAATATCCAAATCGATATCAGTGAAAAAAATTACCAAAGGACCAAATTAAACTGAATTTGCAGAGTTTACCGTCGATTACTGAAGTGTGTTCCACATACTTCGCGATTTTCGTGACGTCATTTTCTCAACGCGTCGCTCTTGTAAATCGGCATATTGGCATTTAAAACTTCGTTCTTTCCTATCCATTTTGGATAACAAATAGTATAAACATGTACTTTACTTTTAAGTTCATGCGATAGTTTGTGTGAAAGTAGCACCACATGTTGTTGTGTTGAGAAAATGACGTCACGTCCGCTGAAAATTAGCTCTGTCTCGATCTGTCATAGCTCTGTCACAGGAACGGGTTCAAGTAATGGCGGACATTAAACTCAAGATTCGGACCCCCAAAGATAAGACTTCCCGTCGTCATATCAAAAAACGGTGTGGATAGAATATAGCAACTTTACTTTACAAATACGCAAAAATATCACTATGATAATCTCAAAAGTTCACGCGGTGCCAATGTAATTTTTTTTATTGTTTTGGCTCTCAAATATGTTTTCCCAGTCTTACTTGCCGGACATGTGTCTTCCCCTTCCCACAGTCTCTGGAAGTGTAATGAACAATCTCTACATCTACTTTTATTCTTCACAAAGCCTTACAGCATCTAGTGAAAAGCTACAATTAGTTGATGCCGTAATGTCTAGCTTCATAACTGACAATGTCCCTCTATAAATGAGTGGATATCTCGGTCTGGCTGACTGAACACAGGCTACACGGAACGTTTGCCTTGTCAGTGCTTTCATATAGATACTTCTAAAACTCATTAATAGTCAATGAGGCAGTCAGACAATTATGCGAGCCAATAAGCATCACATGATGGGCCTATATATCCCGATAGAACACTGATGAATAGAACATCAGGGTCTATATGAGATATAGACAATAATAGTGTTTCATCCGGGCCACAGTGTCTATAAATCGGATATAAAACTAATGTTTTTATTCATTAGTTCCATATCCGATTTATAGACACTGTGGCACGCATGAAACACCAATGTCTATATCTCATGTAGACACTGATGTTTTATCAGTGCTGTATCAGTGTCTGTAAACACACAAACCTTCCAAGCCAGTCGGGCATGCAATGACTAGATCTGAGAATGAAAAATATTATTTCAGTACCAAACTCATAACCCATGGCTGTTACACCATTATGGGACGTGAATTTGTGGGCAGTCATTTAACAGCGCAGGTCATAACAGGACGTACAAAGCCAGTAAATTAGCAGCTATGCAATTTTGTTCATACCACCCAACATTAACAAACAACAGCCGATTGCTGAGCAATTCATATTCAAATCCATTACACAATCAAACATTGTGTTTATTCCTTTGAGATTCTGTGTTTGTCTTAAAATGCATAATTTTGTTCCACTGAGCGCTTTTGCGAAAGCGAACCTGAAATGTTCTTTTAAAATCTAAAGTATTTTTTTACCATCTTATGACAGTATTTCAGAACATTGTCTTCGGAAAGGTTTCAGGTTTTAAAAGTCAGTTAAAAACCTCGCATATTGTGTTTTATCGTGTGATATAAACTCTCGGGCTGCGCCCTCGAGTTTATATGTAGTAGATAAAATATGATACAGAATACTATATAACAGACCCCATGGTCCATTATAGCTCTAGTTCGCGATACAGAACCTGATGTTTTATTAATCAGGTTTATACGGGGTATAGAGAGGCGATCATGTGGTGTCATTCAGCACATGGGATTGGCTAGTACCCTTCTGAATTATTAATGAATTTCACAACACATATGTTTGTACTTGTATTGGACCCCTGGAATAACTATATATGAGCTATTCGAGCCAGGAGCCCTAGCCATGTTACACTTGCAAGCCCATAATTATATATATAATTATATATATAAACTAGAAGTAATCGTAGATTATCAAAGTGCGTTCGACATATATTTTTGTATGAGAAAGGACTGGGCTCCCTGTGGTGACACAAATTAAAATACAGAGCCTTTATTGCTACAGTAGTGTGGACTGTGTGTAAACAATTAAAATCCTGATCAAAAATGTCAGTCTAAATAAATGTAACAGTTTTGAATGTCTTGACTTATAAGTTATTCAAGGGAATGGACTTGTTCAGTTAAATAGGTAATCAAATGACTGGAAATCAATGTGGATCTTAAGGAACGTTTTAACAAATTCGGCAACAGATATAATGCACATTGATAGTTTAACCATGTGGTGTATGGCATTCAGATGACCAAGGCTGGCTACACAATACTGACTAATTATAATGTTGGTGATTTAACACTCTAGTGTAGAGCTTAAACTATATACCTATGTGTATAAACTTAACACTCCAGTTCCTTCAGAACATTCAAATTATTATTCAAGTGGGGTCAAGGCTGCCTACAGAATATTGAGTGTCCATTGTTATTGCAGAATAATTTCTGATCAATGTTGGTAGACTGTAAAGCTTATATATGTCCCGTGCATCATGTACACATGATCTTTGCCATTGCCATTGATAATGTTAGACTGATAAATTAGAGTACATAGACGTACACATCAATAAAGAGTACTTTAAATTTCCCTCACCTTTTGTTGACATTTTTAAACGTTTCTTGACTTATCCAACTCCAAGTGTGATATATAGATCAACTCTTAATTTGTCTGAATGCAGTGTTCATATGCATTAAATCTTCACAACTCACACAAGACACTGTCAAATATTTCTCTTCAGTTCAGGTACGGTATGAATATATTTATAGTATCTTGGTGTTTGCAGTTTTCGTATCTGTTCAGTGAAAAGCACAATCCAATACAGCGAGCAAGCCAACGGAATATTCAATCGCAGATTCACTCGGTTTGTCGATAATTCAGCACAAACTATGGCCGAGGGATTCGACTGTTCAACTTCGTGTACGTATATATGCATGTACACGCATCTTCAAACGTGCCGACAAAACAAACCATGGTTGACTTGATATAGTTCGGACATCAGACTTTGCCAATGCTTCAGAAGTAGTACACACTTTCCCCGGACACTCATAAATCGTACTTCCGAACTTTTTAAACATTACTGCATTGGAGTGGCCGAGCATCGTGTAGTTACCAGTTCCCCGGCCGAGATAATTGCGTTCGACGAAGGATCATGATTAGATCAGGAGAACGCAACCTAATCTGTTGTCTGTTGACGGGTTCCCTGTGCGTCACGAATGCACAATCAGATGCGAAAGCACGCACATACAGTCGATCTCATCTAAACTTCCACACGAATCAGAACATGAGTGAAAAACGAGTGAACACAAGTAGAACGCGAGTGACTTCAAGTAAGCCACTTAATAATTGCTTTATCTTCTTCATAGTTGTTTCAGGTTACCTGTGTTATCAGTGTGGTACCCTCATTGTATTTCCGGGTTAGCTACCTGTGTTATCCTAGGGAACCCTAGGATAAGCACCTCATCAAACGAGAATACAATCATCATGACGTTAGAAAACAAATTAATTCTTGCTCTTCAGCAAGCCAACCATTCGAAATCTACAGCTAGAATTCCATTCGTAATTACCTACAACCCAGCCCTACCCAAAGCTTCAACCATGATAAATAAAAACATGAACATTCTCTACTCATCCGAGCAATGCAAGAAAATCTTCTCCTCGCTACTCTCGGAACTCAGTATGGTATATATATAGCTCACTTTCGGTTGCCGTCCGCATGTCTTGACCTTTTAGACATGGCTCGTTCTAGTCTACGAGCGCGCCAAACACTGCCGGTAAACCGGCGCAGTTATTACTTGCTTACTCGTAATCTGTTCACCATAATAAATGACTGTTGTGAACGGGACCGTTTTCTAAAGCGGCAGATACCGATGTAGTACTGTGTAAAGTTCACGCACGCTAGACACGGTACAATCTTCTCCATGTCCGCTCTGCGCTGAGCTCCTGTTATTGTACGTTTTGCAACTTAATTCGCTGACATGTACAATATTTCCCACTAGAACACCTAAATTAAACTGTCTAAATATACGATATAGTTAGATGACAAGTCTCAAACTACATCTGGGACCGAAATAGTTTTACTGGCAAGTTTAGCTCGACGGAACTGTTTGTACCCTGCGAGCAGAGGTTTCTCAAACGCAAAGAGATGAGAAACCTCTGCTCGCAGGGTAAACTGTGTGAAGTTTTCGCACACTAAACACGGTACAAACTTCTCTGTTAACGCCGAGTACTATTTATCGGGGACATTTCTCAGGTCGGCCGGGGACGCAAAACGAGAATTTTTTTAAATCTGGCCTAACAGCAGTGTTTTACAATATATTAGGCTGAAGTTGCCATAATTCAAGCTGAGTGCAAAGTGGAATTATATTGTACTGGGATTGCTGTACCATTATGTACATTATCCTATTGTCCTATTTTTCTACTTTATACAACAAGTAAAGCCAGAGGTTTGTGTAGATAAAAATAGTTTTCTTGAAACGAGGTAATTTCTCTTGCCCCAGTGATGGTCAGGCTACATTGTATAAATTCGATCCGAAATGTTAAACGCAATTTGTGAACAAGATTTTGAATAACTACTTAAAGTATACGTGCTCCAAATAGGAGTCTCTCCTGCTGGTCCTCGGTGATTGAATGTTATCAAGACATTTGAAATATGGGTTCAGAAATCAAAGTAAGGGACCGGTCATTATTTATGAAGGAGGGGGGGGGGGGGGGGTGGATAGGGGGGGGGGGGGGGGGTCATGTGCATTTTCTTTAGTCAATAAGGGGTGGGTCATGTTATTCTGAGTAGTAAAGAAGGGGGGGTTGTGATTAGGCCTGAGCGGATTGTGCTCCTAAAAGTGGCATATTATGCCGCTAGCACTGCTCCAAATTTTGTCGAATTATGCCAAAGTTCAAAAATTATGCTCGTAGATTACACAATTATGCTCACAAAAACTTTTTCGAAGACGGCCGGCATTAGTTGATGCGCGGCATTTTTAGTTGTTCACACATTTTATTAGGTGACCTATTTTTCAAAGGTTAAGTCACACTTATAAAGTGAAAGAAACACGCCCCAGACATGTCCTAGACTTTTTAGTACCAACCGACACAGAAACAAATCACACGCTCTGAACAAAAGACGGCTTTTTGGCTTTTTTCACGTTTAACGCACACTCGTTAAGTGAAATTCAGGTATTTGCTTTGGAAAAAATTAGAATCTAAGCAAAATATACCAGCTAATAATTAGGAAAGGCACTATAAAAGTAATAATAGTATTGCTTTTGGCTTTAATGCTTTAAATTATGCTACAATCTGGTAATTATGCTCGAGCAGTGCTTCTTTGAAAAATTATGCTCGTTTGCTCCAATTATGCTAAAAATTATGCTAGCACAATCCGCTCAGGCCTAGTTGTGATGCCAAATGTTACATGTATTACCACCAACAGAGAAAACAACCCGAAGTGGACGCAGAACGGGACACTGGTCCACAAGATACACAGGTTATTTGCAGTACTAAACTTAGTTGACTATCAACACTATCGTAGATTTACATCTTCCAATAGTATTCCACAGGTAAGATCACTACATATTATCGCTTACGACATGGTCTCTTAGTGCCAGCCCTGCTCCACACGCCCAATACCTATTAGAATGGTTCTCCGGAACAATGTGTGTGTGCTGGGGACTCCCCCCTCTCATGGACTTTGAGAGTAGGGTCGCTTGTCATTTTCAGGCCTGAGGAAGGAGGAGCTTTAGTGAATTTTGTCTTTAATAATAATCCTGCCTCCTTCATAAATAATGACCGGTCCCTAAGTGTGTTCTGGCATATATACTAGTAAACTTGTGGTGGCCATATACAATTTTAGCCCACTTGTTTATTAATTATGGCCTCTACATAACTATTTTTACAAAGAAAATAGGACTAAATTGCATTGTTTTAATTTTGACAAATATATTCTGACTATCAGGTTTTTCATCATCAACAGGCTTTTAAGTGTCATTATAATTACATTAAGTTCACTGCCCATAACTTCTAAATATATAAAAAGTGACAGCATTTATAAGAAATAAAAGGATACTTTGCAGTAAATCTGGTAGATCTGCTATTTAGTATAGACATAGACATTTTATGGTATGGTGGATGGACTTGACTGGCCTGCACTGATACAAACCCTCTTTCTATGAATATGGATAGCTTTTGATTATCATGCTAACTAGATACAAGGCTCTAACTAAGCTGACTCCACTCCAGCCTCAATATCAGAAAAGGCTTGGTTGCCTTTCAAAATGGTGGTCTCAGAACTATAAATAGGATTATTGTATGAACACAACTGAATATACCCTGTGTGAACTTAAACTATCTTGGGAATTATTCTTCCTTGAATAAGTATAACGAGGGAAACTTTATGGGGGGTGGGTGAATATATTGAGTGGGCTCTTTATAATAAATAAAAAGCTGCACGCACCTAAAATCAACCCAATGTCTATGCAAAGATGTATTCAAAATAAAGAAATTGTGCTATTTAATGTTTCTATCTTACGCGTCTATGAAGTGAAAATCTGAAACCTTCCTCACAGCCTCGGCTCAGACGGCTCAAGTCAATCCCCGACATTGAAAAGCTGGACTAACAGCTCCTAGTTGCGAACCATTTTGTTTTCTCTGTGCTGGAGGGAATGCGGGGCTGCTGTATGGGGAAATCAGTTGCTTTGAATTGAGCCGCCGGCACACAATCTAGATTTATCAGTGGAGAATCGAACTTGAGAAATAATTTTCTCTTCAAAGACGCGCAAAAAAGAAAAAGAAAATAGCAAAACTTATATATTAAGAATACATCTTTGTTTAGACGTTGTGAACACAAGTAGAATACGAATGCACGCAAGTAGAACACGAATAAACAGGATAACACATGTAGCGCCCAAAAATACTATGATCCAAATGGTATGAAGGTCTTAACTCCACACGAGCCAGAACACGAGTGAACATGAGTGCACACGAGGGCACTAGCGCTTCATGATTTAACTAATACAAAATCACAATAAAAAAAACAATTTGTGTTATCGGCTTAGTTGTTCCGGGTTACCTGTGTTATCAGTGCGTTCCGTCTTTGTATTTCCCGGCTACCTGTGTTATCCTAGGAGAACGCCATTCAATCGGACGGCTGTACGATGTTACCGTAGAGTCCCGAAAGTAGCGACCCCCGAAAGTAACGACCCCTCGAAAGTAGCGTATTTTTTGTCCTTCAAATAAATTTCGAAAGTAGTAGCGATCCCTCCAAAATTAGCGACTCCTTTACCTAAGTTGGTGTCGGTTTCATTTTAGTCCCATTATATACGTAGCCAAGCAATTTGTTTTTTTTACACTTTATTGAAAGCTCAAAAGTTCGTAATGCGACTTGCGAGACCTCTATATCTCTCAGAACCGTAGCAACATAACAGGAGTCTGAGTAGTTTGCGAGACGTTATCACATTGGACCTGATATGATTAGCCGGCTTGTTTTCAGGAATTTTCAATCTAAATTTACCCCTCGAAAGTAACAATCCCTCGAAAGTAACGACCCCTCGAAAGTAACGACCCATCGAAAGTAACGACCCATTGAACGTGACGTCTGGTCAGGGCTGCAAAAATCGAACTCTAGGGTATAAATTCTCATAGCTCACTTCCGGTTGCCGTCCGCATGTCATGTCTCGTTCTAGTCTACGACCTAGCGAAACGTTGCCGGTAAACACACTTGTTACTTGTATGTCTGGGTCTATATTGATGTAAGCTCAAGCAGACACGGAATACAAACTAATAAAATAACAATCTTTCTTAAAATGAGGAGTGCATTGAACAGATAATGCATCGAAGTCCATATCATGGAGAGTGTTCACTTTCTTGGCCATTTTACAGTATGATGTAACACTTCGTATTTGCGCCTCTATGGGCAATGAAATGTTTCATAAAATAAGTATTAAATCGTGGAACATTAAGTGACTGTATTTGTTTTTCTAAAATTATATTTGTTAAGAGGCTTAGTTATTATGTGATCCATAGTAATGGTACTAATTCGTTGTATATCTTATATATTAATTTAACTAGTCTTAATTTATACATGAAAAATAATTTATCCCAGTTAGCGAACCTAATAACATCTTGAGAAGGCATATGTCTTGGGAGATTAAAAATAATTCTGCCTGCTCTGCAATGTAAAACCTCTAAAAATTAAAATTATCTTTACAATTAAAACACAATATTCTCCATGTCCGCTCTGCGCTGAGTACTACTCAGTCGTATGTTTTGCAATTTGTCTTCCAACTTAATTCGTTCACAATTTCCACTAGAACACCTAAACCAAACTAAATATACGATATAGTTAGATGACAAGTCTCAAACTACATGTCGGACCGAAGTAGTTTTACTGGCAAGTTTAGCTCGACGGAACTGTGTGCAGTTTTCGCACAAGTGAGTAGACTGTACACGACCACAAACTTCTCCATGTCCGCTCTGTTAACGCCGAGTACTATTTATCGTATGTTTTGCAAGTTGTCTTCCAACTTAATTCGCTCACAATTTCCACTAGAGCACCTAAACTAAACTAAATATACGATATGGTCAGATGACAAGACTCAAACTGCATCTCAGACTCGGATATAAGGGAAAACTTAGCTGATGCAGTACAATATAAAGCTAAAGTTCCTTGTTTGGTCGACGCAGTTCCGTTCAATACAAGAACTGTAGCGCCTCGAAGTCTCACGTGTTGCTCATTTCACATTCTCACAGTCGTAATTATACGGTAATGATATTATGTGATGTAAATAGTTACTGGATACCTTCAAAAGTGATTTCCGCAAAAATGCGTTTACGCGGGCGCTCGGAGAACAAAATATGGGAACCTATATATCAATGGAAAGGTTGAAAACTGAAGAATACCAGTAAAAGGTTATTTTATACGGAATTACTCTAGATTTAAAACTACAGTCACTTTAACTCGATGTCGAAGACGTTTATAAACGCGAATTAACAGCGCCGGGTTTTTTACTTACGAAGTAATTACACTTGTGTCATTGATCTCCAAAAGCGTGTGTGCGATTTTTCGTATTTATTTTCTATGCGAAATTATTGCAGTTTAAAGTCGAGTCATTGATTATTTTTGCCAAGCCATCACGCTTGGACCGATATCTTTACACTCGTTCTCAATAACACGTGCAGGTTCGAAATAGAATTTCCAACGGAAAACGTCAATTTGGTGGATGTCACTCAACTATATTTCTATGGCAACACTGGTCTACATGCTAAATAAAACGTCGCCATACAACTCCCAGATGTGGAGGAAACATAAATAGTGTAGGAGGTCAACGAAATCGTAAGTAATTTGAGGCGACATAGGTAGAGATATGGCGGATAGCCGAAAAACGATTGTTATTTGCTTGAATTCCTCACCGAAATGTCAGTCGAGAGTGGAGAGCATTGCCGATAATCCATGTCCTGAGAGTTTCCAAAAAAAAAATTGCCCTGTCGAATTTTGTATCCTTGCTTGGAGCTCGTCGAGGTAGAGCTCGAGGTAGAGCTCGAGGGTATTGCTCGATAAAACCTCTTATAAGGAGCATATCTGCAACTGAATGAATAAAAATAACTATAATTCTTTTTCCAAGACCTTTGAAGCTATATAAACAATCAGATTTCTTATACACAAACCGCTCGCTCATACATAAAGTTTATGTGATTTCCCTATTTTGATCTTATACACAAACCGCTCGCTCACACATAAAGTTTAGGCGATTTCCCTATTTTGATCTTATACACAAACCGCTCGCTCACACATAAAGTTTAGGCGATTTCCATATTTTGATCTTATACACAAACCGCTCGCTCACACATAAAGTTTATGTGATTTCCCTATTTTGCAAACCCTTGGCTCTAAGCATGATTACTCTCCATCTAAGCGACTTTGGGAAAGACTTTGCCATGTTTATAAAATGCTAGTTTCCCGAATTTACTCACACAACGGTTCACTTCAAACTCCATGGAAACCGTTTGATTGACATCCACCAGAAACGACTTCGAAGTCAGGAGTTTCGTTTCGAACATGCACGTGTCATTGAGAACGAGTGTAAAACTAAAAACAAATGGGAAAAAAACACACACGCTTTTGGAGATTAGTTATCGTAGTATCACTGGACGAAATTTTAAAAATTTCCAGTAAATTCTTATATGCAATCAATTCACTTGAAGACTGCAGAAACGTTGAAATATTGTAGCCGAGAAATCGGCATTTGAAGTTCAGCAACTGATTCACACCTACTTAGAGCGGCTTTCCGGAATCGACACCCATTCTCCAATCAGAAACAACCTCCTGGAGTCTCCCAAAATTCCGCGGGGAAAACTAAAGGTAGAGTTTCAATATGTAAATAAATATAATTACAAGCCATAGTTATCCTTGTAGTCTCTTGCTTTAATATGTGGATTCCAGAGGATATTGTAATCTAGGAATTAAAGAAATATATATATTTGCCGAGATGAATATTGTATGTTGATTTCCGATCAAAGGTACGCGCCGTATGACTTGGAAAAAAAAAGACAAAAAGGTGAACCGTCAGACTTTACGTTTCCATCTATAAAGCTTTCTTGGAAACAAATATTCTCTCGGCTGATTCCTATCAATTCTTCTTTATGTTCAGATGTGGATCACTCGGCACTCCGTTTGAAAGTGAAAATACGAACCCTTGTCGGGTTTTGCGAGGCTTCTATTTGACGAATTGTTCAAGCAAGCAACCGTGAACGACAATCCTGCTGGTGTACGTTGGATCAAACTAGTGATCTAATCGGCTATCAAATAAAAAATAACTATGAAGAAGCAAAGACCGATACAACGTAGAATTTTGAAATTAGTGGTACAATATTTCGGCTGGCCACACCAGCCTTCTTCAGGTACAAGTCGAATGCGTTGTTTGGCCTTGTTTTGCTTTTCAGTTTTCTTTGTTTTCCAAGCTAAGGGTATCCTGCTTGCTTTTCAGTTGGAAGACATAAGGCCAACAACCGATGGAATTACGGAATCGTGTGTGGAAAAACGTTTCTCGATAAACGTAAACATTGGTATATGAAATGAATTTATGTGCTAGCTTCCCCACACTTTCGATACGGGCGAGTGAGCACTTGTCATGTGTTAATTGATCTTATGTCAATCAAACAGAACCTTTTACTTCCGGTTAAAAACTTCCTTTTGGTATTTCTCCGTCAATATTAATTGTTTTTGAACGGAGTTTTTAGTATATCAAACACTGCTACTAAAACTACATTTCTGTGCGGAAAAGTTTTTTTACCATCTTTTTCGTTTTGAAGGTATCCAGTAACCTTAATGCGCATGCCTCCTGTTTTATCGCTCCGATCACAGCGTCTCCGACCCACATTGTTAGCGACAAAGGTTAGAACTGATCAACTTCTGTCGTTGACAGAACAAAAAAACAACATAGGCACCCAATGGGTGAACTCGTGGACGTAGTGACGAAGTTAGTGGATTGCTAAGAAAAGCCTTCATCTGAAAAGTATATATACAACACTGGTCCATTATGCTTGGAATGAACAGGAGCCATGTAATCGAGCTCTCTTTTTAGAAAAATTGTTCAAGCAAGCAACCGTGAACGACAATCCTGCTGGTGTACGTTGGATCAAACTAGTGATCTAATCGGCTATCAAATAAAAAATAACTATGAAGAAGCAAAGACCGATACAACGTAGAATTTTGAATTTAGTGGTACAATATTTCGGCTGGCCACACCAGCCTTCTTCAGGTACAATGAAGAAAATTTACATTGGCATGTATTTTTGAACTTGATACTGAGCTGTCATAAAACAGATTACAATATGATAGATCGTGAAAAAATGTTAAGAAGGTGAAAACAGATATCTAGTATGGCTCTTCCCGGATGTTAAGGCCATGAGGTTCGAGTGTTTTCGCCTGTGCGATTAAAAACGCTTCTCTGGCCTTACGTATAGAGTCTCTCTTAGAAAATATTTTTTCGATAGGAATAAGTTGCATGTCGTTGGCAGTGTGATTAGGAGAATTAAGAAAATGTTCGGCAACTGTTGTGGGTTTAGATTTGTTGTTAGAGTTATCTATCGTCCGGCGGTGTTCGTTAAATCTGTCTTTTAAGCGTCGTTTAGTCTCACCTATATATTGTAGATTGCAGCGGTTACATTGAATCATGTAGATTAGATTTTTGGTGTTACTAGCTGAATATTTTTATGACAATAACAGCAATAACCCTAACAACTCCACAGAACAAAATACTCCATTCTATAACAAAAGTACTTGGAACCCTCCAGTCGACAGAGAACCGGCTCTTAATACTTTTTTAGACGCTGTAAAACTAGACATAACAACTTGTAAACCTAACAAAATTCGTGATAACCTTACTGCCACAGAACGACAAGCTGTACACCAACTGAAGCAACGACATGACATCATTATTAAACCCGCTGACAAAGGTTCCGGCACTGTAGTTATGGACAAATCTTGGTACATCGACGAATGCAAAAGACAGCTTAATAACGCCAAATTTTACCGACAACTAAACGAAGACATAACTTCTAACATACAAGAACGCATTACAGTGTATGTCAACAGAATGTACACTGACAACTCTATCAATGACAAGACGAGACAATACTTAATACAAACTGATGTTAAACCAGGACGCTTCTACATTCTACCTAAAATACACAAACCTGGTAACCCAGGACGCCCTATTGTGTCATCTAATAACCATCCCACTGAACGCATATCCCACTTCGTGGACTACCACCTTAAACCTTTAGTTAGTAAACTTCCTTCTTTCGTTAAAGACACTAATGACTTTCTTAATAAACTCCTTGCTATCCATAATTTACCCGCAAACTCTTTATTAGTTACCCTTGATGTCTCATCATTGTATACTAACATTCCGCATAATGAAGGCATTAACGCCTGTGATAATTTTTTGCGTACTCGCGCTCATATAACCATTCCTACTGGCACACTCTGTGACCTTATTCGCATGATTCTTACCATGAATAACTTTTCTTTTAATGACAACCATTACCTTCAAATCCACGGTACGGCCATGGGTACCAGAATGGCCCCTTCTTTTGCTAACCTGTTTCTTGGCTATTTCGAAGCTAATGCCCTTGAAAAAGCCCCATTTCAACCTCACACCTGGCTACGATACATCGATGATATTTTTATGATCTGGACAGAAGGACTGGATAACTTAAAAATATTCATCGATTATCTTAATAACATTCACCCTACCATTAAATTCACCAGCTCACACTCTTCCACTAACGTACCTTTCCTTGATGTTAATGTTTCTTTAAACAATGGTAATATTGAGACTGACCTTTACACTAAACCTACTGATAAACACCAACATTTACTCTATTCGTCTTGCCATCCCCAACATACCAAAAAAGCTATTCCTTTTAGCTTAGCCCTCCGTTTACGACGTATCTGTTCTACCGACGAATCTTTTAAGACCCGTACTGCTGAATTAACTACATACCTCCTTAAACGAGGCTATAACCGCACCTTCCTTACTAGACAAATACAACGCGCTGCCGATATTCTTCGCACTCTCACTTTACAAACGAAAGACGCACACAGTTCTAACCGTATCCCTTTTGTTATTACTTTTAATCCATCCCTTCCACATATCTCTAACATCATTAGGAAACATTACAGCCTGCTGGTCTCTTCTAACCGCTGTAAGAAAACCTTTCAACACTTGCCCATGGTAGCCTTTAGACGTACCACCAACCTGCGTGACCTACTCGTTAAAGCTACACTCCCTTCTAACTCGACTAATTCCCAGCTCCAACTCCCACCTGGCTCGTTCCGTTGTAGGAAGAACTGCGCCACTTGCCCTTACATTTCTGACGGACTTACTAACTATACTTTCTTTGCTACCGGTGAAACGCGCTCTATCAAATTTAACCTGACCTGTAACACCAAAAATCTAATCTACATGATTCAATGTAACCGCTGCAATCTACAATATATAGGTGAGACTAAACGACGCTTAAAAGACAGATTTAACGAACACCGCCGGACGATAGATAACTCTAACAACAAATCTAAACCCACAACAGTTGCCGAACATTTTCTTAATTCTCCTAATCACACTGCCAACGACATGCAACTTATTCCTATCGAAAAAATATTTTCTAAGAGAGACTCTATACGTAAGGCCAGAGAAGCATTTTTAATCGCACAGGCGAAAACACTCGAACCTCATGGCCTTAACATCCGGGAAGAGCCATACTAGATATCTGTTTTCACCTTCTTAACATTTTTTCACGATCTATCATATTGTAATCTGTTTTATGACAGCTCAGTATCAAGTTCAAAAATAACATGCCAATGTAAATTTTCTTCATTGTACCTGAAGAAGGCTGGTGTGGCCAGCCGAAATATTGTACCACTAAATTCAAAATTCTACGTTGTATCGGTCTTTGCTTCTTCATAGTTATTCTCTTTTTAGAATTTCCCAATTCCCCGACACCCTTTTGCAGCTGCGATATCAATTGACTTTTTGTGAAAATTTCACACAAATAGAATAAATTCCTCTTGAGTGGGAGCTTTTTTAAAACTCTATTTTGGTTGAAAATCGAAAGCGTAGAAAATAGCACTTCAAAAAATTTAGCCATCTGTCGTGCGTGAATCTGAAGCCCCGCCTCTCCAACAATTAGCGAGCTCTTGGCCAATCATTTATCATCACAGTTCAACTATCTGTCAAGATTTCCCGCCAATGTCGATTTCCGATCAAAACTACGCGCCGCATCGAGAAAATGTTGATATAGCCGGTTGTTCTAGTTTTCTTGTGTGACTTGAAAAATGGGAAAGACAAAAAGACATCAAGGGACAAAGCCAAGGTGAACACCTAGAGACGCTTTGAATGCCAGCATAGTTAGTAGAGGAGACAGCGATTTGCAGGCGCCTGAAACAGCGCGGCAATCGTTTCAAGCGATTCAGATCGAGTCACCGTCGGACTTTACGTTTCCATCTAAGCTTTCTTGGCCCGGGTTTCTTGGAAACAAATATTCTCTCGGCCGGCTCCTATCATATCTATTTATGACCACTCGGCACTCTGTCTAAGTGAAAATACGAACTCTTGTCGGGTTTTGCGAGGAGTTCTATTTAGCTATTTGGCTCGTAGTCGTATGCATTGTTTGGCCATGTTTTGCTTTTCTTTTTTCTCTGTTTTCCAAGCGAACGGCACCTGCTTTTTTTTTAACGGAGCTTCTGGTATATGATAAACTACTGCTAAAACTACATTTCTACGTTTTACGCATGTATTAAACCTATCTGAAATAGCTGAAAATGGCATTTCAGAGCTTCTATATTAAAAAAAAAAAAAAAAACATGTTCGTTCCTGGGCCGTTTCCTGAGTTGGCAGAACGCCC
This sequence comes from Actinernus sp. WN-2022, assembly GCA_030867875.1. Lineage (NCBI taxonomy): Eukaryota > Metazoa > Cnidaria > Anthozoa > Actiniaria > Actinernidae > Actinernus > Actinernus sp. WN-2022. The sequence goes on from JAOWCC010001634.1 coordinate 55,271,420, forward strand.
AGTAAAATATAAACTGATCGACATCTTGAGATTGTAACGCCTAATTATCTCATTTCGTTGGCAGAAGGCCCAGTAAAATATAAAGTGATCGACATCTTAGAATTACCGTGGGAAAGGTCTCATTTCATTGTGATCTTACACGTGTGTACTTCGGATCGGAATGATCTCGGAAAGCAACCATAAAATTTCACGAAGAACACACACTCGATCAAATACTTGTAAATAAGAGTAAACGGATTCTAATTCTACTTTAGAATTGAGGTACAATTTTAAACTATACATTTATATTTGTGATTTATTTGTGATTTATTTGTGATTTATTTTTTACTTGTCACGGATTTTTTTATTTACTTACTTCGGCCATAATAGTAGATACGAAATAGGATGGAGTAGAATATGCAACAAACAAAACATAGAGGCCAGGAGAACCAACACAGCGTTAGCCAATTACGTTGGTTTCCTATGAAAGATAAAATTACAATAAATGATCTAATTACAATACCTATTTCAACCTAAAAGCAGCATTTGAGAGGTGCGGTTAACTGTCTTGCCTGGTGACATTTCAGACATACAGACTTCCAAGACCTAGGGTTCTCGATGTCAAATACAGAAGTGATGGCAGGCACGTAATATTTAAATAGTAATGATCTAAACTTAGGTAAAGAGATATCTGATTTACGCAGTTCGTGTGGAAGTGTATTCCAAGTTCGGGAAGCTCTTATAAAATAACTATTTTGGTAACACAGGGTCTTGACATTAGGAATCTGATAAGTAGTAAGATTAAGTGAGTTATCCATCGAACGTAGAGAGATGCTTAAATTCACCCTGTTTACAAGCTTTGGCAAAACATCTGGAGCTAAGGTTACTAAACCGTGTTTTGCCTTATACAAGAAGATGAGGTCAAGGTATTCATACCAGTAGCGTAAAGGTAGGAGCTTTAGAGTTAAGAGTCTAGATTTGTAGGAGATGTCTGTTTGGAAGGGCAATAGGAGAATAAACTTAGTAGCCCTCCTTTGTGTTCTTTCTATGTCCTGCATCAGATCGACAGTTTGTGGGCTCCATACTTGTGAGGCATAGGCAAGGTTCGACCTAACCAGGGACAAGTACAGACATCGACTGGCGCTAGTACTTCGGACTTTGACGGCAGAGCGTCTGAGTAGGCCAAGCAACTGGTTCGCCTTGGTGATCTGTTGACGAATGTGAATGGACCATGTAAGGTCGGTACCAACGGTCACGCCTAGGTCTTTTTCGCTAGGAACGTGGTCCAAAACTTGACCATCAATGGTATAGTTAGCCAATAGGGGACTGCGTTTCCTGGTAATGGTTAAAACTTTACATTTCTTCGCATTGAACTTCAGCCGCCAAGAGCGTGCCCAGGTCGCCAAATTAAATACCTCACCCTGAAGAATGGAGATGTCTGCTGCAGATTCCACTACCGAGAAGCATTTGGTGTCGTCAGCAAACATTGTCACCTCGACGGAGGACGAGATGATCGATAATGGGAGGTCGTTGACATAGATCAAGAACAGAAGGGGTCCCAGAATGGACCCTTGAGGAACACCGGAAGTGACTGGAAGCGTGTTCGGCATGGCGCCATGAACTGTTACACGCTGCTGGCGACCAGAGAGGTAGTTCTTGAACCAGTCTAGCACTCCACCTGTGATACCAAATCGGCTAAGTTTGCGCAAGAGTAGTTTGTGGTCAACTGTGTCAAAGGCTTTAGAGATGTCGAAGTAAAGGACGTCGGTTTGTTTGCCCAAGTCCAGGTTTTGACCAATGCGATGGAGGACTGTCAGTAGCTGAGCGGTACAGGATTTGCCTTTAAGGAAGCCGTACTGAGCTTCAGAGATCATATTTTGAAGGTGGTCTATCAGACGATTGTAAATACAACGCTCCAGTACTTTAGCGACTATGCACGTCGAGGAAGTGGGTCTGTAGTTTTCTACATAACTCTTATTTCCTTTCTTGTGGAGAGGGGTGATGTTGGCAAGTTTCCATTCAGTAGGGAGAGTTCCAAGCTTGAGTGACTTGTTAAACAGGTGAGTGAGGGAGTATGAAATACTTGACGCGCATTCCTTTAGTAGGCGGGCAGGTATGTTATCAGGTCCCATAGCTTTGTTTGGATTTAAAGACTTTAACACTTTAGATACTTCACTGGGTAGTAAGATTATCTCCGAGACAGTCACATTAGTTATAGGTGAGTCGGGCGTCCATTCGTCATCGGTAGTTTTGGAATACACGGAGTTGAAATAGCGATTGAAAAGACGGGCTACATTTTTTGGAGTACTGGCACCGACACGAGCTGAATCTGCGTTGGTGGAAGCTATCGTGACTTCTTGAGGGACGCTACTAGACTTCGTTGATGTCTTGAAGAACGACCAGAATCGCTTAGGATTAGATTGCAGGGTAGAGCTCAACGAACCAAAAAATTGGTCCCTGCTGGCTTTTATTAGTTTCTTTGCACATGAACGCAGATGTCTGTACTTTTCGCGTAAAGCATCAGAATTGATATCCTGAAGCTTCCGACGCAGGGTTTCTTTCTGTTTAAGTAGATGTAAAATACTGCTATTTAACCAGGGTAAGGTATGACGCCCATTTATGGTATTGATAGGGATAAAGTCATTGGCTGCGGCAAGGAAGCTATCTCTCCATGAATTCCAATCGTCGTTGATATCAGATGGAGAATCTGAAATCATCCAGTCAAGATCAAGCGACTCGATAGCACGATTCATTCCCTCAAAGTCTCCTCGCCTATAGTCGAAGACAGTTCTCCTAATTTTATGACTTTCTTTGAGCCGTGTTGTAAAGTCAAACAGAATGCCTCTGTGGTCAGAGAACAAGTTTAGATCTTGAAGGTCGACTACCTCAATATTGTTAACCTGGTCCGGCATGTTGGTGATGACAAGGTCGAGAATGTTGTTTCCTCATGTGGGTGAAAAGATAGTCTGATATAGGAAATGGTCACACAAGCTGTTATAGAAGAAACTATCAGAGTCGCCCGAAGGGGTTACCGCACTCTCAGGCCGTGTGATTTTAGGGAAGTTGAAGTCGCCAGTGATGATGATTTTGTCGTATTGTCTACAGCAGTTATCCAAAAAGCTATTGAATGAAGACAGCCATTCATAAGTGGAATTGGGAGGCCTATAGCAGCTGACGAAGAGGATTTTGTGATCTTGACTTAATTGTAGTGCATTCAACGGAAACGATTTCGAGTCCCGCTTGAACGATAGGCACTTCTTTAGTACTAATGAATGAAGTATTTTTTGTAGCAATCAATACCCCGCCGCCGGTTTTAAATGTTCTTTCAGTTCTAAATAAAGTATAGTCTTGTGGGAAAGTTTCTTTATCATAGTATTTATCTGATAACCGCGTCTCTGTAAGGAGAACTACGTCGAAGGACTCCGTGTATGCAAAGTCTTGAAGACTTAAGAGGTTTGATAACCAGTCTCCTCCAGGTAATTTATGTAAACTGACCAAGCTGCGAGCATTCCAACTCAGACAACGAAGGCAAGATTTAGTTTGCCCAGATACTGCAGCCTTGGGTGTAGTGATGCCGCGATTACTTTGGCGGTTAGTTATGCAGTCGTCTGGTCCAGGATTTAGTTCAATATCCATAAAGATAGATAATGTGAGTGGAGGAGTGATGTCGGGCGGTGAGATGCAAGTGTATCCATGTTTTCCCCACGTAGAAAGCGTCCGACGAATGCGATATTTACCAGCACTTAGAACCCTAACATGGACGCTCTTTAGACGCACAGCTCTCTTAATTTTGAAAGTAGTAAATTTGGCATTATTCTGGAAGTTAATTAGATCAGAGTTTATGCCGGTTGTATCCACTTTTGGCGACGTAGCGTCGTTGTTACTAAGTGATACGAGGAGACAAAGAAAACCAGCTGAGAAGAGGAAGAGTTGTCCAATCGCCATACTTGGTTCTCTAGAGAGCGCGCACGAACTACCGAGTGCGCGCTTAGGCCGTTGGAGTTGGTTGTTCGTTAAGTGGCGAGTCTTCTCTCTGGCGTGTGCAAATACTGCAACTGTTTCGGTGAGCGCGACTTTTAAAAAATGTTCAGAAACTGACCAGGAGTGATATATAAATACCAAACTGTTAGTACAACCCTAATCCGCGGGTCCAAGATTCCTTCGTAGAAGTGAGCTTTACACAGTTACGCCAGCTGTAATCCAGTTTAGATTTACCGAGTGGCTTCGGAATTGGTAGAAAGTAAAGGAGATGCAGGAGCAAGGTTTGGCACAGCTGATCCACTCCGAAGCGCGCGCAGAAAAGAACAATTTAATTTAGCACGGAGCCTCGCATTGAAACCTTTGTGCATGACAAGTAATATCGCGGAAGTGGGCCTGTATTTCAATTAAGAATGAAAGGTCCGAAGACTATACAGCAAAGCTGATATACAACGTAAAATTCTAAAACAAAGCACTACGGTTAGCTAGGCCTGACACGAAAAGTGCTCGAACTAGATTGCAGCCATAGACAGCTGTTTCATTCTTATTATAACTCGTCAGTATGGCATAGCAAACAGCACGCGGGCCTTAGCCTGCGTAGCAAGCCCAGGGGGAATGGGGAAGATTGGGAAAGAGGGGAGAGGGAATGAGGAGAGGGGAAGAGGAGGGGAGGAGGAATGGGGAGAGGAAAAGGGAAAGGAGGGCTTGCAACGAACCCCCCGTTTTTTCCCTTTTAACGTTCATTTTTTAGACGTAAAATTCCGATTGGCTAAAGTGGTGTTTAATGACATTTGATTGACACTTGTAATAAAAATAGCAGTTATGGCGCGATGCAATGAACTGAGTGTTCACGAAGTCGAAGGACTTGTTGGCCATTTGCCCCACCAGATTTGGAAAAAGTATCTTCAACTTCTTGTAGTTTATAGAGCTATTAGTAAGATGTACAGCGATAGCTTCAGGGTTGTCGGAAAAACGAACAGCGAAGACCCAGGCGGAAAAACGAACCCCGAAAAACCGAAGACCGGAGAAGAACTGAAGTCTGTTGTGAATTTTTCCTTGTCGAAAATCGTATGTTTAAGCCAAAATGTCTTGCTGGACATTTAGTACGGACTGACCCTAGAGGTTTCAGAGAGTTTTTATTTGGTGAAAATCCATCCAGAACTCCATTTTCTAGCCCAAATATTTGATCTTCGGCTTCGTGGAGAAGGCAGTTCAACATGGCGGCCCGTCTTGTTCAACCAGTGCTGTATACAGTTATAGACTTAGTCTAGGCCAACTTTAGCAGCCTTGAGTTGCCTAAGAAGCAGATTCTTTACGACTAGGATGTCAAGTGATTCAGGATAGCTACGTCTTGGGACCAGAAACTGCGAAGTTGTATTTTATTTTGATGCAAATGTCTGAAGGGTTGTGTTTTGTTACGCCAGTGTTTGGAAAGCGAAAGTCGTGAATGGACGAATAACATTTTCAAACTTTTGATGTAGAAACACTGACTCGTATGGCCAAATATTGTACTACACTTGGATAATATGTACCCAGGAGACGTCAATAGCTTTTATTGCACTCAATTTGGTGCAGAAATGTGTTTTTGCGTACAAAACGCTCGCCAGATTGAGAGAGAGAAACCAAAATGGTCTTGGCTAGGCCAATTTAGTAGCCTTAATTTACCTTAGGTTGCCATAAGAAGTAGATTATTTACGATTAGGATGTCAAGCGATGCAGGAAAGCTACGTTTTAGGACCAGAAGCTGCGAAGTTGTATTTTATTTTGAGGCATTAGACTCAGAGAGTTTTATAAATACTTAGTAACGCGAGTGTAATTGTGTTTTTTCGTGTCGAAAAACTATGTTTAAGCCACAATTTCCCGCTGTAAATTTAGTATGGTACCCAGGGGTTGTAGAGTGTTTATTTGGTGAGAATCCATGCAGAAATCAATTTATGTTTGATCTCTGGGCTTCGTTTTTCCTAGGGGTCATTTTGAACTTCCTTCGCACCGAAGGTCAAACATTTGTAACAGACAGAAACAAGGGAGTTGATTGGTTGATTTTGACAGATGACATGTCAGACGACACTGAAAATGAATTTATCATTTGGGGGCGTAAGGGAAAAAACGGGGGGTTCGTTGCAAGCCCTCCTTTCCTTTCCCTTTCCTCTCCCCATTCCCCCTCTCCCTCTCTTCCAATTCCCTCCCTCTCCCCCTCTTCCCTCCTCTTCCCAATTCCCCCTGGGCTTGCTACGCAGGCTACGCGGGCCTCGGCGCCACCGCACCACCGACCCGCCGACCCGGACTGCGCTAAAAATCATCTAGTAAGAGCTCACAGAAAGGCTTGGTTATCGGGTCACACGTCATTACGTGTGGCGAAAAGCCAAAAACCAAGCAAATCTGAACTAAACGTGTCAGTGCTTTGCAAGAAATATAGTGATGCTGGCCAGACCAGCTTTATAAAAATGATGACAAATACGGTACAAAAATACACCGGCATAAGCAAATACTGTATTTCAGGCCGGGATTTCAGGCTACGTTGCAATGCGCGCGGCTAGAAATTGACTCGTTCCAGGTCCCACATCTGCGCGAAATGCATTGTGAGGCGATGGAAGAAGGATTTGGTGCATCCTTGGAATACCCGTATTTTGCCCGTCGCCTAACTGCCCCTGGTAATTGGTGGAGCTGTTAAGGTTTCTTAGAACACTGGATTTCTTGGGACTATGGAATGACTAGAGTTTTTATAATTATTGGTACTTTATTGGCGTCTCTTGTGATGAAATTTGGATGAGAAAATCCAAGATGGCGGATAAACTTGGCGTAAGAATAGAATACAAATGCCTTGACGATGACACAACAGGTCACATCAGGATAAATATATCCTCCTGGAAAAATAAGCAAGTCAAGGACTTGAAGTCTGTTATTCAAGACGAATTGAATGCGCCATCGTGTGATCAGAAGGTTTTGTACAAAGGCTTTCTTCTTTGTAATGATTCGCTTTCCTTGACCAGCCTTTATCTTAGAGAAGGCGACTTAATTCAAGTTGAATTTCTAGCAACTGCCGACATTCCTGGTATGAAAGAACTCATTAACAATCTTAAAGCATTTGCACAAAGAATTGGCGACAACAATGTGGAACACGATGAGCTATTAAAGATTTCTGAACAGTCGAACACTTCAACACTTCTCAAGTATGACCTGGTTATTCGAGCTTTAGAAAACCTGGCATTTGTCTTCTTTCTTCCTTGGAAGAAAGGAAACTCCGTGGCACAGAGACACTACTTCGTACAGGAAGGAGGATTCAACGCTTTTCTGGTGGTGTTTGCGTTTTCTCACAAGCGATTCAGCGTGCCAGTAAATAAGACAAATTGGTTTCGGTGAGTTACATGACTTCCCAGCGTATGCAATTTAACAAATCGCATAATTTTTTCCATTGTCCGTACTCGTTGATCATAGAAATAACGTCATAAAATGTTCAAAACTCAGTGCAGCGAGTTGTTTTACTGCAAAGTTTTGGACATTTTATGGCATCATTTCTATGATCAATTACCAGTACAGACAATGGAAAAATGTATGCAATTTTTTTTTTTTTTACAAAGATGAAGCACTTAGCTTCAAATGAGTGAGTAATAAACTGCTTTCGAGTCGAAAAAGGTCATTGAAAGTCCAAACGTAAACACTTCTAATTACCGGTGCCGAGAGAAGGCTTTCTTTGACAAATGGCATTTGGTTCACCGATTAACTTTCAGCTGTCATTGATGGAATGCTTGTGAAATCCTTTTCTTGTTTCTTTTTTCTGGATCAGAAAAGTTGTTGTTATAATTCCAGACTTCTGAGCTCTGAGAGAACTACATGTAGTCACAAAGTCAACCACAAATTCACCGAAACTTTCTCCACTCAAGATAAAACTCGCATTTTGCGAAATGGCACACTACATGTACAAAGAAGTTTGACTCACTGATGAACTTCTCCGAGTAATGAAATGCTTGTGAAATCCTCATTTTCTTGTTTTTGGAAGAGAAGTTAACAGCCATTTGAATTCACAAACCGTACTGTGAAAGCACTTTGCAAAGCTACCACAGCTTGCGAGTGACGTCATTTTCATTGTCCATACTTAAATTGCATATAGTGAAGAGCCAATCAGAAAGCGAGAAAATTGGATGTTGTTGTAAAATCGATATTAATCATTAAAATTGACAATATTTGTTAAATGTATTGGAAATCCATAAAAATCTATAAGCACATGTGTTGTAAATAATCAATGATTATCAATTTTTCAATTTCATGCATCAATTTTATAGTTACGTAAGCTGGTGAAATATTACATAGCACCACCAATGGCGAACTTGTGGATGTAAAGTGTATTTTAGTGTGTTCTCAAGGGTAAACATGGAAATTGCTGTTGTGATAGCCTTAGTAGCCTGTAAAACCATGTGACCGATGACGTCATCATTATAATATCACCACTAAGTAACTGATGGGAACCAATACCATATCTTTCAAAGTTTTGGCCACCTGTCATTAGAAATGAGGGAGATACAGGCATGTACTAAAAATCGTGTGACTGATAATGTCATGGTTATGACATTGCCACTAAATTATGTCATAGTTATGCTCATAGTTATGACATCACCACTACATGTAAGTAATTCATGGACAACCCATACCATGTCTATCTAAGTTTGCATTACTGTGGCATTAAAATTGAGGAAGATACGGGCATGTACTTAAAATCATGTATCACTCTTGCGCGCATCCATGAGTTAAAAACGTACATGTACAGTTTACCGTTTCTTCAGCACTTGGTCACATTCCATCAACCAACCAGCTGTAGTGTGCTTATAATTAACATGGTTTGCACGGGCCTTGAAAATCCTTGAATTTTGGCATATATTAGGTTTTATCCTTGAAAAGTCCTTGAATTTTTACCAAAGCTCCTTAAATTTTGTTGACACCTCCTTTGATGTTTGAGAAGACATCCTCACTTTTGCCTCCAAAAGGTTGTTAGAGCAGCACTGAATGATTCATTGTGCAATCAAGTCAAAGAAAGGGTCTTACATTGGGTTGCGTACAATTTTGAAGTCAGTGTGAACCTGTAGAAAACAAGTCATTGAAAAGTGTGGATTGTCCTTGATAAGTTCTTGAAGAAAAAATTCTAAATTTTGTATGAACCATGAATTTAAGAAACTGAGGCTTCATTCACAAGATATTGCACAACTCCAGGCAGTGCTGGACACGGTTCATGTGGCTCAAGTTGACCAATCAGAGTGCTTTTTAAGTTGTGAAGCATTTACTGTTAAGAAAATTCAGTGCTTTCTTTTGTACCATATCAGAATATTCTGAAAATATTTACATGTAGTAAGTGGATGGGTGACTGTCAAGGTAAGTGGTACAGTAAGGTGTGTCAAGGGGACAAGGAAAAAAGGGAGGGACATGGGAATGAGGAAGGGAAAGGGAGTGGGGAGAAAGTAGATGTAGAGGGGAGGGGTGGGTTGTCAAAAATATTTTGTTGGGGAGGAGTGGGTGGAAATTATTTTTCTTTTAATTCCCCCCCCCCCTAAAAAAAAAAAAACACCAAAAAACAACCCTTTTTTATGAATCCCAATAAAATTATAATATCTTGTTAGAATCAGGTTAGGTTTATGTTATGTGCACAGGGTTCTCCCAACACAAGTATACATGTAGTAGAAGGCAGGGAAAAATTGAGTAGGGGACATTTATTTCAAATCCAGGCTTCTTCAGTAAGTAAAACAAGTATTGTAGAAAACTTGTAGCCGGCGTGGTCAAGTAGAGTACACAGAGAAAATTGCCGGTGCTTCGGGAGTTTTCTGTGTGCATTAATTTCCAACACTGAGGTTACATTGTAGATTTAGTGGTTCAAATTATGCAAGGAATTAATTAAACCAAGAGAATTAGACCAGGCCATACTTATTGTCTCTAACAATGTTGTTTTCCAGAGACAAGACAGATGAATGTGCCTTTGACAGGCAAACTCATTACAATAACGAACAGATGATGCTACAGATGCACTGCCTGAGTCTGCTGTGGAACTTCTCGGAGACAAGTGAAGATCGCAAGTTTGCATTACGTGTGGGAAGCCTACAGATGGTCCTCAATGCTTTACTTCTGGATCCTCACATCAAAACACCTGAAGAAGATGAATTCTGGGTTATTGCTAGCCTTAATGAGACTGCTGTTGGGTGTGTGGTCCAGTAAGTAGATCTGATCTCCATTTATGAGTATCAGTAATAATGCATATACATGTAAACCGTATTAATTAGACAGACAGCCAGCCAGACATAACCAATACATAACTGATTACTAGATACTCAGTCCATCCTTATAATAGATCAACAGACACTAGTATTTGTTTGATACAAAATAATAATTATTGATTAATAAAACAATCAGTGTCCGAATATCTGGTACAACACTGATTAATAAAACATCAGCATTGTATCAGATACATGTACATTGTATACTGATTACTGAGACACTTGTATCACTGAACCAGTAATACAAAATAATGTTCTGTATCCAACAAAGTACACTAATGTTGATTAGATAATTACTGAGGCCGACAGCATTATTAATAATATTGAAATATTATTAATAGTGCTGTTGGCTGAAGTAATTATCTATTAGTTATTTTGCCTTATGCAGTCCGATTGTTCTCTGTCTGCACTATATCAACGAATAAAGCCACACTTTCTATATTGTTCTTGCATACACAAGACAATGAAATTAGTACATATTGTCTATCATTTCAGATGGGAATTGCTCCAGTGCAGGCAGTGTTTGTATACCCTTGATTAACTGTAAGTATTCATCTGCTTCAGGTATGCAGAGTTTACTGGGACCCAAGAAGTTATCAGCAACAGTCAGGAGACAGTCAATAAACTAATATACATGGTTGAATGCCGTCTAAGCAGAATGACAACATTCTACACTCTGTACTCCAGCCAGATAGCTGCCAATACACTATTCTGCTGTTCCTGCAGTTTGAAGACTCCTTCCATACTGGTTAGGAATGGTGTTCACTTGAGAATGATTACTTTAACAAAAACACTGCTGGACAATGACCATGACCTGGCATTGAGGTAAACATGTACAATTGAATGCCTTGTCTACAAAGATACAGAAAACCGTATTGACATTTTAGGAATGAAGGGCATACCGTAAAGATCCGTAGATAAGTAGCACCTTTTTACCCATTTTTTTTGTTCAAAATCGGGGGTGTGGCTTATCTACGGGAATACCTAGAAAGGAGACCCAACATTAACATATATTTACATATCATGAACCTGTATGAAGCTTTTATTATGCGACGGTGCATATATTACAATCAGGTTCAAATCGCATCCGATCGTGTAATATAGCAATTTAAGCATAAACATTGGCAGAAAAAGCATGCAATTTGAAAGAATTAAAGCAAAAACGCTTCTAAGACCTACCTTAGACCTAATATATTAGAATTTCGTGAATATTTAAACGTGATTAAGCTTATTTACCTTACAAAACATGCTGATTTGCAGCGCTTGTCAAAGCATGCATCTAAACAACCAGGCATTCTTTGCAATTTTACACGTGGAGATTGGCACTAGTTAATGAAAATCCAAGATGGCGGACCTCAGACATAGTTTCGCCAGAAAACCTTTCTTGCTCTAGCGATTAAAGGAAAGCGGTTCCTTGGAATTGTTGTTAACTAGTTAATGGGGAAATAAAAGCAGAAGAATTCTGAAGTGATTTAAAGACTGCAGGTTAAAATATACACAAGAAATGACAAGGCAAGTTGAACCATATTCGATCAAATTAAAGTTGCAATTATGTATTTATGACAATCTGATGAAGTTTTGCTTCAAGTACGAGCGTTTATGAACTCCAACAAAATATTTTACTTTTTTTTGAAGAAGTTTGGCATCAAGTACAAGCGTTTATGAACTCGAACAAAAGATTTTCTAGTTATTCTTTGTATTTGTCAAAGTTTTTTTCCTAAATTCAAGCTTCAAAACTTGGGGTGCGGCTTATCTACGGGTCTTTACGGTAATTTCATTAATAATATTAATGTGAAATTATTAGTGTTGTATTGTAAGATCTAATGAAGCTCTCATGAGATTAGGTAGCATGTGTCGTGGTTAGGGTTAGCATGTGTCGTGGTTAGGGTTAGCATGTGTAGTGGTTAGGGTTAAATAATTCACAAGTTAGAAAAAATTCACTAGACAGTTTGACTAGTTAGAAAAAAATTACCTACATGTACATGTAGTTAGAAAAAAATTAACTAGTTATAAATAAAAATTAACTGAAATCAAAAATTAACTGCAACATACCGGTATACATAATACATGTTGGTACTTTATCGAATAATAAGTGTACTGTTGATTGGCTGTAATAAGAGCCAGGTTGTTGTCCAACTTCATCAGGTCATAGACAATCTACATGTAGGATTCATGCAAAAACAAAACTATTTTTCAGAATTACATGTACTTTAAATCTTATCAGGGTCTATAGAAAGAAAGAAACGATGGGGTAAATTTCACATAGCAATCTTAAAGTGCCCCTATACAATATTTTAGAATATCAATAGCAATATTATTGGTGAGGCCAGTTACCTTTTGTTTATTACAAATGTATACATGTACTTCAGGGTCCGAAATTAACTTTTTCATGTAGGCAGCAACTGGCGACTAGGCAAATTTTGTTTGTCACCAAATGACCAATATTATTGTGGTTGCCAAAATGTTTTCTTTATAATAAATGAAAACACACATTTCTTACGTTTCTTAGCTCGAAATGTGAACAATCCTAACGCAAAAGAAAAAAAAATGGAATGAAGCATCCATCGTTAACAACTCTCAGTTTTGTGTAAAGTAATTCTTTTCTCATCATTTATTTCCAATTAACATTTTGAGTAGCACGGAATCTCTTGAGACCTGTATTCTGATTGCACCCTTAATACTATACTTCTATTGTTTTTGTACTGCACTTTCTAAAGGTTAGGGTGTTTTCTATTGTTGGTTAGGCCAATAGACCAGTTCGCGGTTAATTCCGACATTTTGAAAGGGGTGAAACAGTGTTTGTATGGGAATCCAATGCCAAATAAACCTGTAAAATAGCTGGGTTGCTCCCATGGGGCATCCCTTATATAGCTAAGTGTTCTTGACCACGTTAATAAAATTATTGTATTGTATTGTATTGTATTGTAAAATCGAATTTCTGAAATATTCTTCAGATACAAACTTAAGGTACCAGGTGAAAGATTGAATGAGAACTGAACCCTAAATCAATCCAACGACTATACAAACTTGTATTCAAAAGAAATAAGTTCTGCTATTTTATTTCTTTGTGGTGCACGTCTGAAAAGAGGAAAGTTTTGAAGGATGAAAAATAGCAGATTCTCTGCTGATAAAGCTAGTTTGTGTGGCGGCTCAATTCAGTGCTTTTCCCCCCGTATCGTACGTCATGCATACCAAGGAAAAACGACCACACCTTCAGCACAAAGAAAGCACAATAGTGCACAATTATGAGTCGTTAGTCCATCTATTCAAAGCCGAGAACAACATGACAAAACTAATTTATTCCCCATATCGTACGTCACAGATTACAGGAATTGAGCCATCTGTACTTAGCGGCAGTTGGGAGGAAGATTTGCAGATTTTCTTTCCTTTGATGCAAAACACAGTAAAATACGTTTTGGTATGTGTCTTTTCATGTTTAGATCTACTCATTGAGCTAAAGTTTGAGTTTATTTTTTTTACACCATGATTTACAAATTTATACAATATAATATTAAATAACAGACTATAAAATACACACACACACACTACAGTAGGAAAAAGATACCTCACACTCAACATTAATCATTGGTTTAAGGGCACCAAATAGTTACCTACGATGCCCTTAAATCTGCTCGTGATCATTATTACTTGGAAAAAAACAATTAAAAGGAACATTGCTGCCAAAATAATGCATAATAAATATCAATATTGGGAAAGGTACCGGTAGTTAGAAAAAATAGCTTTTTTAGTTGTTTTCTGGAATGAATGCTTTTAATTCGAAGAGGTAAGTTATTCCAATAATAAAGACCTTACTTTACTGTGGGTGGAAATTTTCTCAAATTTAATCGATATCGTTCAATGTAAAAAAATTGATTTGTGGAGCTTCTTGTTTGGTAAGAGTGTTGTTCTGAGACATATTTAATATTAATTGAACAGCTTTTGCTTTCGGTCATGCATTCTTAAATGAAAACACGTGTATTCATTTTAACTATATCAGGAAGCTTAAGTACATCAAGTTTAATATATAATATGGAGTGATATGCTCTCTTATAGGAACATCACATATAACATGAATAACCTTATTTTGAAGTTTAACTAGGATAGATAATGGACTGTCATAGTTGTTTCCCCAAATTATACAGCCATAGCTTATAAATGGGTAAATTAAAGAATGATATAAATTTAGAAGGCTGTTGAAGGGTAAATATTTTTTACACTTAATGAGAACATTAATATTTTTACTAAGTTTATCATTTAAATATTCGATATGTTTTGACCAAGTAAGGTGGGTGTCAATGGAAAAACCTAGATATTTGATACTGTGACAGTTTTTTATAGGTTTATTGGATATTTTTAAAGGAGGATATAGATTATATGATTGTTTTTGTTTTTGTTTTTGGTTGAAATATTAAATAATTAGTTTTTTTTCGATGTTTAAAGTGAGTTTGCTGGCACATAACCAGTTATACAAATCACTTACGTTGCTATTTATATTGGGTATAATTAAATCTAAATCAGGTCCAGCAACAGTAACCGATGTATAATCAGCAAACATACAGACAGAAAAATAAGTTGTTGATAGTCATTTACATATAATAGAAAAAGTAATGGGCCTAGAACTGAACATGTGGTACACCATAGGATAAGGTTAATTGATAAGAAAATACTCCATTTACAAAATCTCTTTGTTGTCTAGATTGCAAATGTGATCTAAACCAGTTATGAGATTTACCTTTTATACCGTAATTAGCTTAGATAGTAATGTGCATGGTCTACCGTATCAAAAGCTTTTGCAAGATCTAAAAATATTGTAAACACATATAGTCCTTCAACTAAATATTGAGTTATTTCGTCAATAAGATCTACCACACAATCTGTTGTATTTAATCCTGAGCGAAAACCATATTGCAGTGGAGATAACAAGTTATGAAAACATAAGTAAGTAGATAATTGATTATATATTACTCTTTCAAAAAAATACTCAAAATAGGAAGAATTCAAATTGGCCTAGCTGAAGTTGTTACAGTTTGTACGCTCTCCTTTTTTTTAAATTGGAAGAACTGTAGCAAGTTTTAAGGAGTCAGGGAAAGCACCATTATTTATAGATAGATTGATCACATATGCTAATGCTTTACATAGTTCAAGTGCTGCAAGTTTAAGCTAAATTTGATTTTAGGCTTCAGTTCTCCTTTAACTGATCGAAATTTGAGGGATGTAGCTGTGCTAGGAAGTGTTAAATCGTGTTTTCAGTTTTCCATACATTAATGTCTGTAAAAACGAGTCAGCTGGCTACTAACTCTGAAATTTTGGTCACCAACGCTCAAAACTTAGTCGCATTGGCACCAAATAAGGCGCATTTTCGGACCCTGTACTTGTCTACATGTAATTACGTTTAATTATTATGGCAAAATTACACCACAATGTAGACAATACTATATACATGTAAAATAGAATGTAAGCCTAGCAGACATGATAAATTATACCACAGTGTAGACTATGCATACATGTACAACGAAATGTAAGCCTAACAGACATGATAATTATTATGGCAAAATTACACCACAATGTAGACTATACATACATGTACATGTACAATAAAATGTAAGTCTAACAGACATGATAATTATTATGTCATTGATCTTTTTGTTTCATTAAATTTCTAGGTATTACTGCAGCCTTTTTCTGGCTAGAATCATGTGTTGTTCAACGATCACTCTTGGTATGGACACTATCAAGGAAATAGATCAGCTACTTGGTAGGTTTATTGATAAGCACAAACCTGAAGAGATTTCTAGCTGGGAAGAGAAACATAACTATGTGTGGGTAACAATGGTTCCCTTTGTTGGAATGGCTTTTGCTGGTGGCCCTTACACCAGACTTGTACCTCAACACAAGGAGAGCACAAAGAATTGTGGTAATGTCACCAACACAGCAGAACGTGAACTTGTAAGTGGTTATGTTACCAATGCTGATGAGTCTGATAAGTTAGGTGAATTTGCCACTCAAAATACCACCGCCAGTCACACATTGACATCCTCCAGAAATGGACAAACTGAAGACAGCTGGCAAAATCAATATACTTGCAGTGCAAATACTATGCAAAGTGGATGGCCAGGCTCTGCAGCCACTCAAAGAATTGGTTTATTTTGCCTTCAACACATGATGAGACAATCAGAAAATTGTTTACTTGTAAAAAAAGAAAATCTTTCAGTTTACCTAACTTGCCTGAGCTGGCATTTACATGAACTGGAGAAAAAGAAATTGGAAGAAGTTCTGCAGAAGGTACAGTCTCATGAACCACCTTCACTGGTGGTGATAGCGAAGGCAGCACTAGCTGTTATGAGAGGGTTTGAGAATGCTTTACATATGTGAGTACAGTCTCCTGAACCACATTCATTGGTGGTGATAGCCAAGGCAACACTAGCTGTTATGAGAGAGTTTGAGAATGCTTTGCATATGTGAGTACAGTCTCATGAACCACATTCATTGGTGGTGATAGCCAAGGCAACACTAGCTGTTATGAGAGAGTTTGAGAATGCTTTACATACATGTATGTGAGTACAGTCTCATGAACCACATTCATTGGTGTGGACAAAAATGTTGGGACAGTCGACAAAAAATACTATTATATGAAAATAAAACAAAATGATGGAAAGTGAAAACAGCTGCAGCTTCCCAAATCCCTCACCCAGTTTCAATGTTGACCATGAATGAATTTCCAGATTGAACATGTACGTAAATGTATAACAACATTGAATGGGGGAGTGTGGGTTAATTTAAAGGACAGTCTCCAGTGTCGCAAATCATTTTGTCCAAGATTGTCTGAGAAGCTTCTTTAAGGAAATCAGCTGTAGAATCTCGAGAAGTAATATCCTTGCCAAACTTGGCAGGCTCTTTTATTGTCCGAATGTACACCCCGTGTATTAATTCTTGAAGTCAATTGCTTCTTAATGACGTCACGAAGATAAACGCATTTCTAGCAATGAATGAAAATGACAGCATAAAACAAATGTTATTTAAAAAGTCGTAAAAATAATAACCAGCATTGAATGAAAAGGATTAAAGTACTAAAATGTTTTGAAAAATGATGCACAAGATGTTTTCTGCAGTATTGGGACTGTGTGACGTCATAATGACCATAACTTCCTCTGATTACCAAACCAATAGCATCATTGGAAAGAGCAGCCAAAGTTTCAATCACAACGCTCTATCCCTTTAAAACCAATACTAGAAGTTCTCAATGAGAAGTGAAGTGCTACCTCCCTTAAAAAACCTCCCGTGAGCTACCACATCCACTTTTTGGTTTTTGAATTGCAATTGTATTTCTCCATTATTAGGCAGATTTGATAATTAATGCACTTCGATTGTTATGAAGTTGTTTGGTGAATATACACAATAAACAAGCCAATATCTTTTCAAATTCATCTAAGCCATTAAAGTTTAAAACAACAGTAGTACCATTTTCATCTGGTATTCCAAGATGATTTCTTGCATGCGAATCAAATAGATAAAAATTATCTGATTCTTTGATACCAGCAATCATATAATAATCAAGCACCAACATTGCACTTGCGCTATCCGAGAATGCATTCATCAAAGCCTGCTGCAGTGAGCAAAATGGCCCTTCGCCACAAAATGAGCGACCAATGCGCCCTTGGTAAAGTTGGCTGTACTTCAAACAGGTTATTGATAAAAGTGTCCGTATCAGGCACCATTTCATTAGTTAGAGCATGTCAATACATGCGATCTCCGTGATATAAGATATCATCGATGGTTGTTTCAATGTTTGAATCCATAAATCAACCGAATCCGATTGATTGAATAGCAAAGCTGAAAGTGACATAAAAGCACACTGTCGGCCTCTAGAATGCTCACTGAAAGATGCATGGCCTCTAGAATGCTCACTGAAAGATGCATGGCCTCTAGAATGCTCACTGAAAGATGCATGGCCTCTAGAATGCTCACTGAAAGATGCATGGCCTCTAGAATGCTCACTGAAAGATGCATGGCCTCTAGAATGCTCACTGAAAGATGCATGGCCTCTAGAATGCTCACTGAAAGATGCATGGCCTCTAGAATGCTCACTGAAAGATGCATGGCCTTGATGAATACTTGCTCGAACAGTTGCAGCCATAACAGATCGGCTAAAGCGATCAGGAAAAATTAAAAAACAATAAAACTTACCTCTATTTCTGTAAAGTCATAAGCACATGTGGTTTTGATAAATATATACTGCGGATTGGCGTTTTTTCGATAGGAGCCTGTGATTGGTTACAATCTGACATTTCCACATCTGATACTATTGTAAGAGAGCAGCTGATTGGCTAGGCTTGAAATCTTCATATAAGCAAGTCGCAGATTAACTTGAATTTTAGGTCTCCGTAAGCAAGCCGATGATTCGATAACATTCAGCTCCTAATATAAATGATTCACTGATTGGCTACTTCTTGAATCCGAACGAATCATTCTCGAATCCCTGCAAGAATGTGTGCTGCCTCCGTTATCGCCCCGGCAGCAAAAAATATACTTCGATATATTTACTTTTGTCATGTTTAAGGTCTCGATAAAGGTTGGACGTGTCATTTCGGAAAAACGCTCTTGCAACGTCGTAATTAAAGCGACATAGTCGTACTATATACCGTTTTAAAGGTCTTGAATTGCAGAAAGTATATATTTAATCCATTTCGAGCAAAAGTTAAAAGCGTAAATGTTGTATATATTTCTACGCGAAATGACTCCGTCCGCCAGACGGAGTTCAGCTCTTCAGGCTTTGAAATATTTTTTTTCTTAATTAGCCCTTTCGAATCCAAACTAAATTGATTCAAATGCTGTGTCGGGCATTTTTGATATATTGCGTATTACAGATTTTATCCCTTTTCAAAGTTGAAAAAGTAGTTTTTCATCCCATTTTGATACAAACTAGGTCATAAAACCTGAAAGAAAAAATCTTTCAAAATTCCCCGACACAGTATTTGAGAAACAGCTGTTTTCTACGACTCGTGAAAAATTTAGGAAACTTGGACGAAACGCTAAAAGGCTGGACTTCAACAAAGTTCTGTTTTTGGCCGGAAAAAAGAGCCGAGATTCATTTCACGGTTGACTAAGAAGTGCCGCCTCCAAGGTTAATCTCATTAACATTAGCCAATCAGAGCGATTCATATTGTGTTCACTGTTCAGTCTCGGCCGATTACAAAGTTCAGTCAGACGAGCCGCAGAACAGAGAAAGCTATATAGTTCACCGATGCTCGATACTTCTACAGAAACTAGTTAGCTATAGTGTCGATTCCAGCTTAATTTCAAGAAGAAACACTCTTTTAGGAGTACAGAAAAATGGCGCCACAGTAAGCAGACAATTAATATCATGCAGGGAAAACCACTGAAGCGCAGCTCGATCCACACCATGTACACAGTAGCCTGTTTGTGATTCTAAAAAAATTCATCGCGCTGAAACAAACCGGCAAACCTTAGCTTCCTGCATTGAATTCTCTTTAAATTTTTAGCCGATTGAAGATAACAAAACTTTATTGCTTCATTCTTTGTGGACTTTCAGTCTTCGATGATTCTAATTTCTTGGAACTTGAGTATAATCCCTCCAGCCATTCTTTGTCCTAATTTGAACTTTACACCCGCTTCCAAATTTACTCACAAACTAAATTATTACAAACTAATTGTGTTGTGTTTTTTTCTTCTTTTTTGAATACGGCACCAAGAAATATCTACTTTTACACTTTTGGGCATTGCATTATAAACGTAGGAAATCTTTACGAACGAAAAGTAGCACAGAAAATCACAGGATAGCGAGAATGAAATAACATGCCCGGTGATGACAGCAGCTGTCAATCATTTTTCGCGCCTTTTTTAGCTGGAAATCAGAAAGTCGCATTTTCAAGGCTTTAAATAATTTCTTTGAGTTTGAGTTTTTTTGTGATGCTAAATTAGGGCTTTTAGATTTAGAATTTGCGAAAAAATGCATTTTCGAAACTTTTCCATTTTGAACCTTTATCAGGAACGAGTATCGTGGTTAGGGGGATTTCATTCCCGAGCATGGCGTTAACGCATGGATTTTTTAAATGTTTTTTATTTTATTTTATTCGGAATATGCTAATTTATTAACTGATATTTATAATAGATCGTTTGCACTGACGTCACAAAAGAATTGCCTCAAGAAAAAACTTACATTAGTAAAATATGTTGTGTATAGATCAGGCAAAAATATATAAATGGTCAAAATTTTGGAGCAATAGAGTATTTCGTAACCGAAC
This sequence comes from Actinernus sp. WN-2022, assembly GCA_030867875.1. Taxonomy (NCBI): domain Eukaryota; kingdom Metazoa; phylum Cnidaria; class Anthozoa; order Actiniaria; family Actinernidae; genus Actinernus; species Actinernus sp. WN-2022. The sequence continues at coordinate 55,291,893 of JAOWCC010001634.1, forward strand.
TGTTGCATACTTGTCCAATACTCTGACAAATGTATGTTGTTAAGGTATGGCAAAAGGTTCACGAGGTCACTTGGGAAAAAAAATCGTGTAGCGTCAATATTTACGCTACAAAGACATACTATATATCAATTTAAAGCTCAAAGATTGAAGAATAAATATGAATGTTTAAATTTACTATTTAAAAAAATCTCTCAATGATGTATTTTTTTATTTAAAAAGCGACCTCTCACACTATCGTAACTTCAAATCCGGAAATGTTTAATGAATGACAACTAAATTCTTTGTTTTCGAATCTCAGGTAAATTGTCCCAAAAAGTGTGTCAGCGATTTTTCATACGGTGCGTATTACAAGAATTATCCGTAGGTAAAGTTGGAGTAAGTTTTTTCATGCTAGCAAAACGCAAACTACATAATAATTACGAAATGAAGCAAAATTTTGCAAAACGCTGGCACACTTTTGCAGAAATTGTGGTTTTTTGGCTCTCGCGAAAATTTGGATTTAATCGAACAAAACGTTCTCGAGTTTTGATACGCCAAAGTTGTATTTTTTGCATTAAAACACAAACGGAGAAACAAGGGATTTTAGTTTTCTGACCATTTCACGGTTGAGTAGAAAGCCCCGCCTCCAAAGATAATCTTATTATATTCAGCCAATTGAAATACAGTATTAGGCTGACAGGCGGGACAGGCGGAGTTGTGAATGATCTGCTGTGACAGCTTTCGCGGTAATCTTCAAGGAGTTTCATTTTACACTCGAGACTGGTCACAGAGGTCGTAAAGCTCGTGGGAAATACACAAGGTCAAATAAATATGAAGGCCAACCGCAAGTTACTGTAAATGATGCTATTATCAAAGCCATCATGCTAAAGGAGATAAACAGTTCTGGGTAAGTCGAACACAAGTTATATTCATTCAAACGGCGCAACTTCTTGCTAAACATCATAAACAAACCGCAGGCTTCATATTGCATATTATTTTTATACTCTGGAGCGGTAAAGATCATGCTGAATCTACCTTCTCTTGACTGCCTTATAATTGATAAACATATCTGACTCCTTTTCTAGGTATCAGGGCGATTACTTCGCAGAGAATTTGGTTGCAAGCATAGAAAACCGTAAAAACCGGCAAACAGCAGCTTGATCTAATGCCCGACTCAATTACAGTCAAGGAATTCGAAGTTCGCGGGTGAACTTCATCACTGCTAGTCCGAAGCTTCCTAGAAGTGATGCTTTTTGGCCCGGGCTCATTCGTTTCAGTCAACAGATCTTCGCTTGGCCATTGTTTTTGTTTGAACCACGAGCCTTTATCGCTCGACGCCAAACTTGCCTTCTTATTAGTCGGCCTAAATTTACCTGTTTTCAACTTCTTCTTTTTCTTCGAAGATACCCAAGAATAGCCTCTATTAAGTTTCGACGACATAATTTTAGATAGAATGCAATTCAAGAAAAACAAACGAAAACGAAGCGTAGCGTACTATAAAGACGAGCGTAGCGTACTATAAAGACGATTGTTGTTTTAGTTTGTTCGCGTGCCGCTGTCACGTAGCTGTCAGCGTCTGTCAATCGTGTTTCGCGCGTCATTTTTCGCGGGAAATTAAAACATGGTTTTTCGGGGCGTTAAAAAGGAATTTTAGTTTGTATTTTTTTGCTATAATACAGCTAAGACCTAAAGCATTTTAAATATGCGAAAATTTTTTTTTTGAAAGTTTTGCCTGTGAACCTTTTGCCATACCTTAAACTATTGTTATATCGATGTAATACAATACAATGCTATGCATAAATTTGTATTGGACAACCCTCAATTCCATTTTGAACCTTTATCAGGAACGAGTATCGTGGTTAGGGGGATTTCATTCCCGAGCATGGCGTTAACGCATGGATTTTTTAAATGTTTTTTTTTTTATTTTATTCGGAATATGCTAATTTATTAACTGATATTTATAATAGATCGTTTGCACTGACGTCACAAAAGAATTGCCTCAAGAAAAAACTTACATTAGTAAAATATGTTGTGTATAGATCAGGCAAAAATATATAAATGGTCAAAATTTTGGAGCAATAGAGTATTTCGTAACCGAACTGTTGCATACTTGTCCAATACTCTGACAAATGTATGTTGTTAAACTATTGTTATATCGATGTAATACAATACAATGCTATGCATAAATTTGTATTGGACAACCCTCAATTCCCCTCAACTGTTGGACAAATAATATTCGAACAATTTAGTGTAATTAGTATGCGGCGGGCATGTTAGGCGGTACAGCTTTGGTACACCAAGATGGCGGCCGAAAACTTACTCTACAAATAAAGCTGTCCCCATCAATATGATTAGCGTTCACTTCAAAACACCTTAAATATCACTTTCAAAGGTTTAATCAAGTCTAACATTTTAAATTGGCCGAAGTATATGTATTTTCATGACATTTAGGAACCACGCTGGGCTGGGCTGGGCTGTCACAAAATTCAAAATACTGTAACTCAAAATCGACGTAAATGTTTTGAAGAATACTGGGAATACTGTTATTGCTGCGAAGGCGATAGCCGTAGCAGCACCCCTAATTTGGGCTCCCTGTGGTTGTCCAGAATTTAGCCGTATGTCCACAACATTTACCTCAATCTGGTGCTTGACGTCATGCTCAGCGTTGTATGGCTCAAGCAATGTCACTCAGGCAGCCCAAGCTCAAGTTACGAAAATATAACTTTATAAGGGTTTGTATGGGAGCATAGCGAACTCCGTTTACTAGCCAGAAATACTGTAATTTTTTTGAATAAAAATGACTTACCTTGCCACTGTGATGTCTGCTGTCATGTCTCTCTCCTTGTTGGGTTGTTTTAAGCTGATTTCAGCCGGATTTTCTTTTCGGAGCTCCTTCTCAGAAGACATCACAGTGGCAAGGTAAGTCATTTTTATTCAAACATTTTACAGTATTTCTGGCTAGTAAACGGACGTTCACTACGCTCGCATACAAACCCATATAGACCCATTCGAAAAATGGCGTCCAATTTAAAAAAGCTATTGTCCTGGTAACGTGAACACTAGGCTAGTCTAGTCAGTCCACGCAAAAGCTTTTGAACTTGTAAGCGAGGCTAGTCAGTCCTAAACAATAGTTAACAAGAAACTGCAGGCAGCTTGAACTCTGGCGTATTTTTTATAACGCGGGCTATCTCGGATACTGCGTGTTTGCCAATTACAACGCACAATCAGATGCGAAAAAGTACGCACACAGTTGATCTCATCTAAAACGAGTCAGAACACGAGTGAACAAAAGTAGAACACGAGCGACTTAAAGTAAGCCAGGGTACCCTAGGATAACATAGGTAGCCCAAAAATACTAGGATCCAAATACTAAGATGATCTGATCTAAAACTCCACATGAGTCAGGACATGAGTGAACACGAGTGCACAGCGGTTCATAATTTAATTAACAAAAAAATATAATAAGCAAATATAATTATAATTGTTTTATCGGGTTACCTGTGTTATCAGTGCAGTACCCTATTTTTGTATTTCCGGGCTACCTGTGTTATTCTAGCTTGGCTTAGTTGTGTCGGGTTACTTGTGTTTTAAGTATGGTACCCTCTCTTTGTATTTTCGGGCTACTTGTGTTCACATCGTTATTAGCATGCACACAGCCAGATCACTGTTAGTACACACGCACAATCTGTTAAATTGGATTGGACAATCAAATGCGAAAGTATGCACGCACAGTCGCATCACGTAGCAGCGCCAGAGTAACAAGGAACTGGACGCACTTTTAAAGAGGAACCAAAGCGTAAAATCAATTCAATATCTATGCAAAGATGTATTCGATATAAATAAATTGTGCTATTTAATTTTTCTACGTTTCGCGTCTATGAAGAGAAAAGCTGAAACCTTCCTCGCAGCCTCCGCTCAAACGGCTCAAGTCTGTGTTTTTTTTACTAAACTAATGGCTCCTAATTGCGAACCATTGTTTTCTTCGATATGTGGAAATTTGCTTTGAATTGAGCCACACGCAATCTAAATTTATCAGCGGAGAATCGCACCTTGAAAACTAATTTTCTCTGCAAAGACGCGACAAGAAAAATATAATAGCAAAACTTATATCTTTAGAATACATCTTTGTTTAAACGTTGTGATCACAAGTAGAACACGAGTGAACACGAGGGCACGCAAGTAGAACACGAATAAGCACGAGCAACTCCACGTAAGCTAGGATACCAAGGATACTGACCGGTAGCCCAAAAATACTAGGATCCAAATACTAGTAGGATCTGAAATATAACTCACACGAGTCAGACCATCTTTGAGTATTCCTTTGTCGACTAGGTGAAAAGTTTGCCAAGTGAGGATAACAGGCTTATGCCTCTGTAGTTATCAGTTTTGTCCTTATCGCCTTTTTTTCTAAATTGGAACAATAAAGCCGATACACCAATCTCGAGGGTATTCCCCTAATGATAGAATAATATTAAAAAGCGATTTCAGTAGTGGTTTCAGTTGCTTTTTACCGTTTTTTATTACTTTGTTTAGGATATTGTCTTTGCCCTGTGATTTATTGTATTTTAATTTATTGATAGCATTTTCAATTTCTTCGTCAGTAATTTCAGAGTCTAACAGTTCACTTTCCCTGCTGGTAGTATCCTCACAGCTATCTTGCTGGGGATTATCTAGACAACTCGATTCGTTATTGGGTTTGTTCAGCTCCTTGAAATATTCATAAAATTCTCGAGGTTCTATTGGACACGATTGTTTTTGCTGTTTCTTTTTTATGCTAAACAATTTATGTATTTGTTTCCAAGCTGTTTTCGGGTTTTTATAATCGATCTCCATTATTCTTTTTCTAAGGTTTTCATGCTTTTTTCTCCTACATAATTTTCTAAAACAATTTTTTTTAGTGAAGAGATGATTTCTTAGTTGTTCGCATTTTGGAGCATTACACACTTGGCGTCCTAAAGATTTTCTTTTTCAGTTGTGCATTCCAAGTCAAACCAGTCTTTGTTTGCATCATAGTTTCCTTTCGTTTGATTTTGGTAGCGTAAACCAGCTTCTTCACTCAGTTCAACTATGGCTTGGGTTAAATTTCGTGTTAGTTTATTTACATCCCAATGCTCTCCGTTTAGTTGGAGTAAGGCCTGGAAAAAGCTGATTAATATTTAACAGAATTTAAGAGCTCTGGGATTTTTGTAGTTGCGCCCTCGTTCCATATGATTTTCCTGATTTTTTTTGTAGTATCGTAAGAGAGTGGGTTGTTATTGGTTGTGTGTACTTTAAAGCCATATGATAGATGACAATGGTCAGAAATATGTGGTAATAAATCGTTTACCTTAAAATATCGTATGCCTGGCATGATTGACTGGTGGGCTATAGCCATTATATTGATAGCACGTTTTTCTGCCTTTGGTATCGCCTATTGTTCTGCCGTTCAGGATTTTGAGGTGGTTTTCTGTACATACGTGTATTAGTAATTTGCCTCTATTATCGCATGTAGGATCTTGTGAATATCTCCAATCCATATTATCAATTTCATAGTCCTCAGATAAGTTTAGGAATCTGTCATCATCAAACAAAACGGATTCTTGTAAATTACCGGTGCGGGCATTGAGATCGCCTTGTAATAAGACTTCACCTTTTCTGGAGAACTCTAGTATTTCATTTTAGAGATCTGTAATGTAATCTTGATCATTTGAAATACTCGAATTTTCAGGGCTGAAATAAATAGTACCGATATAAATATCTTTAGTTCGATGAAAAAACATTATCGAGTTTTAGCCATATCACGTTGTTGTTTGTATTGGGTACATACGAAATCCCACTACTTATTCGCTTATTTATATATACGGCGATTCCACCATAATGCCTGTTCCCACTTTTTTCTCGACATTTAATAACACTTAAACGAATCGATCGATATGTCCGCTTCCTTATTTGCGTGCGTTTCTATTATTACAAAGATGTCACGACGTTTGATAATGTTGACAACGTCAATTAATTTCAACTTATTTCATAGATCTTTGTTTCTGTACCCGTGAATATTCCAGACACCAATGCGAAGTGAACTTACTGTAGCATCTGTTTGGTTGTGGCGTGTGATCCTAGGCATAACTGGTAACGTTCATTCGTACCCTCGAGATGCTGAATCAGCTCCTGAGTTCCTCCTGGAATGTATTGTTTGTTTACGTAATGCGTAGGAGCAAAACGTTTTTGAATAACCCCCTTAAGATCGAGTCAGATAGGATTAAAATGGATCTTTCCGTATTATTTCTCCTGCCTGCTGGGGTGCTTTCGACTTGACTAGGAAGACGTACCTGAGATGATCCTGTCTCATTCGGGGATTCTGGTGAACATTCCGTAGCAGGAACTGCAATATTTGGGCCGTTTTCTTGTTGGCTTATTTCAACGGTGTGTAGGTTTGGAAAGAGTTGTACACCGGAATATTAAAGGAATGTTATTCAGCCGGGAACTGCCAGTGGTACTGGCAAATTAATCCTCTTCTGAGACCACACCTTCGTCCATATCTCCCGATTCCGCTTGTATGAGAGAGAGAGCCAACTTTATTTCGTGGATCTCCCGATTGATGGCCTTTTAAAATTTCTTTCTTCGAAATCTCTTACTTAAGCTCGCTTACAATTCTCTTCAGTTTATGTTCCATATCATCCTTCAGTGTTTCGATGCGGTTAAAGAAATCTACCTGTAGTTCTTTTATTTTATTTTTGAACATACATTCAATGTCCTTCAGCTCGATTGTTTGCTCGGTCAGTTCCATGGATAATGAGGTGGTAAAGCATCCAGTTTGTCATTAAAAGCCTGCTGCATACATTTGAATTCAATGAGTTCTTCATAATGCGGACCATGTCCGACATCGTGATCTTTCGTTTCCTTGGCTTTTGCGGCGTTTTTCCTTGGGTTGATCTTCTGTACTTGAAGCGGCTTCTTGTGTATTGGTGGGATCCTTTTGGGTGGTATTTTCCTTCAGGTCGTTATGTTTCCTTAGAGCGGCCTCCGCTTCTTCTTTAGAATCGATTTTTTTACAACGGCCACCAGGTTTGCCGTGATATTCCTGCTGGCAGATTTCATAGTTATCGACTATTCCGGCCGCATCCGAGTTCGTAATCCAGAGATAGCACTTTTGCTTAGTAACTTTCCTATCGGCCATTATTATCAGTAACGTAGCCTTAATGCCGTACGAGAGGCCAGTTGGCGACGGTTAGAGATGACCGACCGACATCGATGTTGCCGCCGCCATCGCCGCAGATATATAATCAATATGATGCACGAATTAACAGTACAATTTAAGTACCCATCCAGGAAGGTGACGTAGAGCTAACCGAGTCAAAGGCCTTCGAGAAATGCATTGCAAATAGTCTAACTGCAGTAGTAAGAGTTTGCATCGTGCAGTTGTCCGTATATCTTATGCTGTATGCAAAGTAAGGCATCGGTACAGTTACCCCCCTCCCGATAAGCAAACTGTGTTATCAGAGGACCCCTGGGTGGCCTTGACTCTGGCCACCTAGGAACAGGTTAATACATGTATGGGATCTAACATATTTTTGTGTCATATATGATTTGTCCTAGGCGAGCCGGGTAATAGGCCTTTTGCAGTTATACAATCACGTGATTGTACAGGAATGTACTGGATGGCAAAAATATCTGACTTCATTTATTTAGAGGCCTTGTACGAGATCGGTATTGTTATTAGCAAAACCTGTTTGTAAATGCTATTTTTCACCTCCAATCGATTGTCGATCTTTCTAAAACAGCGTTTTTAAAGATGACGTGCCCTCCAGCATCCATGGCAACGCCTTTCCCATTGAGATCACGAGTTCAATTCATTCGGTAATGAAGTAGTATATCAGCACGTCACTGTTTCCTGTTGAACCTAACTTGCTCAAAAATATTACAATATTGTGTTTTGTATTTTAGAAAACAATTATATTTGACAGGGTTTACCAACCCATACTTTTCTACACTTTTAGAAATCAATGCTTTTCAGTAGCCTAAGCATTCATGGACTGATATTATTTCTAACTTCTCCAAGCACAGGTGCTATTGTAGCATGCATGTACAATGTACATGTAACTTTTCCTTTAGCTAATAGCTTATTTAAAATTAAACATCCCTCCTGAATATTTAGGGTGTCGTTCTAAATGTGAAATAAAGTCTTCTATCTAGATCTATATGCAGTTTTAATTTCGAGTAGAGTGGTGACTTTTCAAATATTGGTGGTAGTGTTCATTTTCTACATCTCGAAGGAGGCTGAAATTTATAACGAAACGTGATTTCCACTAGTTTTTTTCGATCACTGGGGAATTCTTATTCATGTCATGGAGTGACCGATTGAATGTGCCGACGCTGGCCTGGATCTATCGAGGAATCGGGCCATTTACTATTATATTTGATGCCATTTACTTTTAACAGAAACGAATATTAAATAACAACAACGCAATCTGGTAAGTTTGGTGTGTTTTACTTTATGTGTTCAAATTTATTTCACCACGTCAGGCCACGTGCGTTTAGGAGCGCCAGCTAATCCCTAATCCTTTCGTAAAATGTGATAAATACTCAACAGCTTTCCATTTCCATCGAAGAAACCTTTGGTTTAAGCAGTTTTGGTCACTCATGTGGTGTTCGTCGTGTCGAATATTAAAATCTCTGGGTGAAAAACGTCCTTCGGCTCCGACAAGAGCGCCATTTGAAAATCCCGAGAGCCTGTTGGAAGGCTTTCCCACGAATGACGTTAAATAAAACATCAAGCTGCTTACATTTGAGAGATGGGACTCAAAATTTGAGAGAAATTTACTCCACATCTTGTTTTCTGTAAATAAATAAATTGACCCGCAGCGTCCCGCACTGTCCCGCACTGTCCCGAGCGATATAGAATCTGATTGGTTGACCCCGTCATGTGTTGAGTAAACTCGCGACGACAAAAATAAACACTTGCGATTTCTGACTCGTGCCAGCCAAAGACCTGGCCTGAGCAGTAATTTAAAAAATTAGGCGGCCTCAAAAAAGGAAGCGCGCGGGTTCGATAAACATGTTTTTTTTACTTGGCCTAATTGATTTTCGAGTGATTCTCAGTGATAGGAAATTGGAGTCGTAAAACCATAGGCAAATCACAATAATGAAGTCAAAACTAGAATGAAACGTGTTTACATATTGTTATTTTATGTTTATTTACAATAGGGAGCTTAAGCAGCCAGGACGACGACGGCTGTGACGACGGAACGTAGAAAAGTGTTTTCTCCCGAGATTTGATGCTTACTATTTCCTTTAGTTGCCTTCAAGTGCCTTTTGTAACCATATTTTCGAAAAATGTGATCAGGACAGTTCCGTTCAGGCCGAACGATAAACGGTGCGATTTACTTTCTTAAGTTCGCGTTCTCCTATGAACGTAAAATTGGGAGTTTTCACGTTGGGTTTTTGCAGAGAACGGTCAAAATGTAGGCGACTGCGTGCATTTTCACGTGTATTTATTGTATTTCGTAATTAAGACTATTGTTTTATGCCGTCGTCCAAGGCCGCGTCGTCGTGGTTGCTTAAGGTCCCTAATATTTGGACTAGACGCCACTCGATCTCCTAAGCAGCCTTGACTCCGTGCGTGGTCAGCGATAGATGGTGTAAAAAGAAGGTAATAAGTCTACTAATTTACAAGGAGACTACTAATAAACAAAGAAAGTACAAAGAAAGTTGCAAATAGTTAAGATTAATTATTAAAGCAGAGAAAAAAAATTAAATAACTATAGTGTAATGTTAATGCGTACCAGGTGGCGCGGCGGTTAAGCACCTCGCCTCTCACCTCTGTGGCCTGGGTTGGATTCAGTTCCCGGTGCCACATGGGAGTTGAGTTTGTTGGTATCTCTCCTTTGCTCCGAGGGTTTTTCTCCGAGTTCTCCGGTTTTCCTCTCTCCACAAAAACCAACATGCTAAATTCCAATTTGATCTGTGGCAAGCAGAAATGGTGTTAGCGCGGCGGCAGAGGCCGCAGATTATATCACAGGCAGCCCAAACTAATGATTTTTACAAGGAATGTATGGGAATTTTTAGAAAAAATCTAAAACTGTACTAAAACGATCAATAAAGTCATGAAATCTTACCTGTGTGTTGTGAAGTTGTTCCTCTTCATCATAGCCTGGGAAACCAGCCGCCTCTTATCTCTCCCCCACTCGCGAAAGAGACGGTGGTTATATTCCTTGAAAAGAAGTTGTTCGCATTCGGCTTCTGAGAATTGCAACTAATTTATGCATCGTGAAATGGCTATCTGCTACGTCATCAGTATGGAATTTTCTGCCTCGCTGCCCAGACGTCTCTTTCGCGAGTGGGGAGCGATAAGAGTCTGCTGGTTTCCCAGGCTATCTTCATCACTGATGTGTTTCTTTCAGGTTTGAGGAATTTCTGGGCTTTTTTCCCCTCCCCTATGTAAATATTGAGAAGGCGGGAAACACAAGACGCCATTAGTCCACGTCGCGAAAATCCAAACTTTCATCATTTTACCTCTAGAAACCCTTTCTTACATTCCTCTAGCACTCATTTAATCGATCCATCGCTTATTTCCTCGCTTTGTAAGTACTCAAATTCGACGGTTTCTGCAGCCAACCTAGCGTGTAGCAGCCTGTGGTTTGAACGTGGCTTTTCTTCGGAAACAGTGACGAACGAGTGCCGAAGGCATCCAACACCTCAGTGTTTTTTTCGAGGAGATTCGGAAAACGAAGTCATTGTGCTCAATCGACCAATCGCTGAAATCTGCAGAACAGACCCACGAACTTACAAGGCAATATCAGCCATTAGAAGAGCGTAATGGGAATGGACAGTTTTACTTTTCATTGAATCGTCAAATACAGTAGCGGAAATGCCACCAGAACACACCACTACAACATTTCGTCCAAGGCTTTTCAGACTCGTTACCGTTTCGTTTACTCAACAGGATATTAATAGGGACTTTAAGCAAAACACGACGGCAACGTCTAGGACGACGGCATAAAACAATAGCCTTAATTACAAAATACAATAGCTGCACGTGAAAATGCACGCAGTCGCCTACATTTCCACCGTTCTCTGCAAAAACACAACCTGAAAACCTCAAATTGTACGTTTTATAAAGAGAATGCGAACGTAAAAGAAAGTAAATCAGTCCGTTTTTCGTTCGGAGTGAACGGAACTCTGTACTCGGTCATATTTTTCGAAAATCTGGTTGTGAAAAACAATTCAAGGCGAACAAGAGAAATAGTAGACACCAAATTTCGGGAGAAAGGCACTTTTCTACGTCCTGTCGTCATTGCCGTCGCCGTCCTGGTTGCTTAAAGTCCCTAATATGTCCTTCTTCGGTAGTTCTAACTGCTCTTTGCTTATCTGTTAGGCTCCAGGAAATATAAGGGTTAACTGTACGACTTCTCACTGACCTATTTGTCACACCATATTCTAGCCGCTACACGGACGTATTTTTTCACTCTCATATTGCAGTCAGTTCAACAAAATCGTCTATAACAAATTCTTGTACAACTTACCTTCCATTTTTGGTTATTTTACATTTGAAACAGCTTTTGAAGAGAACTAAATCAAGAAATCGACTACATTTCTATTTGACATTTACTTCACCTATTGTTTGCTGAAAAGTTCTCTGCCCTGCAGATTTCACCGTTCAGCTTTGGTCGATTGAGCACAATGACTTCGTTCTCCGAATCTTCTCGAAAAAACACTGAGGTGTTGGATTCCTTCGGCACTCATTCGTCACTGCTTCCAAAGAAAAGCCACGTTCAACCACAGACTGCCTGTGGTTCAACTACAGCACAAGCAGCCCATGAAAAAAGGTCAAGCGACGGTACCCCGGCTCGTTACATGCTAGGTTGGCTGCAGAAACCGTCGAATTGGAGTACTTACAAAGCGAGGAAATAAGCGATGGTTCGATTAAATGAGTGCTAGAGGAATGTAAAAAGAGTTTCTGGAGGTAAAATGCTGAAGAATTACGAGGCCTCGAGGAGTCGCCACATGAACTAATGGCGTCTTGTGTTTCCTGCCTTCTCAATATTTATATAGGAGCAGAAAGAAAAAAACCCAGAAGTGCCTCAAACCTGAAATAAACACATCGGTGATGAAGAGGAACAACTTCACAACACACAGGTAAGATTTCAAGCCAAAGCAACTAGGCCCGACTATTGTATGTAAGGTGGGAGCGGACGAGAAAGTGAAGTGAAGTGAGAACGAGAATAAAACGTATTTGACGTACTCTTTGTGAATTTGTCATTATTTTACCCTCCCCTCCCCTTATTTTTTAGAAAAATGACAAATACACAAAGAGTAGGTATTGTACAAAACTAGTTTTATTCTTCTTTTCACTTCACAAACAATATGTAAACACGTTTCATTCCAGTTTTTACTTCATTATTATGGTTTGCCTATGGTAAAAACAGTCCACTTTATCCGTATGTAGATGACAGAGGCCTCTCGAGGGTTCTCTTTAACTCTCGAGGGTTCTCTTTTTTCTTAGAAGAGTAGCAGCCACAAAAACAGAACGTGAAAACTCCACATTTTACGTTCAAAGGAGAACGCGAACGTAAGAAGTAAATCACACCGTTTATCGTTCGGCCTGAACGAAACTCTATGCTGGTCACATTTTTCGAAAATCTGGTTATAAAAGGCACCTAGAGGCAAATAAAGGAAATAGTAAACACCCAATTTCGGGAGAAAACACTTTTCTATGTTCCGTCGTCACAGCCGTCGTCGTCCTGGTTGCTTAAGGTCCCTAATTAGAGCTTAAGCAACATGACGGCATAAAACAATAGCCTTAATTACAAAATACAATAACTGCACGTGAAAATGCACGCAGTCGCCTACATTTCAACCGTTGTCTGCAAAAACACAACGTGAAAACCCCATATTTTATAAGAGAACGCCAAAGTAAGAAAGTAAATCACTCCGTTTTTCGTTCTGCGTGAACGGAACTCTATGCTTATCATATTTTTCGAAGATATGAATGTGAAAAGTAATTAAAGCGAACGAAGGAAATAGTAAACATCATATTTCGGGAGAAACCATTTTTCTAGGTGCCGTCCTCTCTACCATTGCCGTCGTTGATGCTTAAACTCTCTAATATCACTTCGTTGCCGACCTTCAAAAGGTCTCTTAAGAAGTTTTTTTTAAATTTTTTTATTTTGAATTATTTTATTAACATTTTCCCTAAGGATATAACAATGACAAATACTATAACCTAACCATATTACATTGCAATTGTTATGCTAATGTCACCATGATTTGTGTTAGGAACCAATGGATATCTGGTTGGACATTAATGACAATAGATGACGACACACGAAACATCGCTGTAGTCTTACAGTACCTTCGTTGTAGGCACAAGTCGTAATTTGTATGGGTAATCAACTGGGGATGAGTGAAATTTGGGATAAATTTCACGCGTGTTTGTCAAAATTACGTAGTCACTATTTGATTACCATTAATATTATGGAGAGCAAATTACAATCCAGATAAACATTATTTTAAGAGCGTGTTGGCAGCGTTTGAAATTTCAGCGTGTGAAATTTCAAGTTGAAATTAGGGATTAATTTGTCCTCTATGGTATTAAGATTGTAATTAGATTTTATTAGTTAAGTTGTTTATCTAAAAGTGTAAATTAGTTCTGAAAAACTCCTTGGGGAGTGGCTAATAAATCATATTGCAACAAATTCCTTGGATTCTAATAAAAGGTCTTGAAAAGGTCAGTTTGTTGCCGCTAACTTTAACTTCGTACGCCATCATGCTAAAATCCACATTATCATCTACATTTAACATGTACACTGTACCTTAAAAAAAATTCTGATTATATATCTACAATGTTTTCACAAAAGGACCCTTAGAACCTAAGACCCCCTTTTGTGAAAACATAGTAGATCTTGTGTGCCTTTAGCTTTAAAAGCCAGTTACTCGTGTTCTTGCCGTTTTCTTGAAAGGGCAGATGGTAGTTTAAGACTTTTCTGGCCTTTCTATCCCATAATTTACTTGTGTTAGAGCTATCCCGTAATTTCTTTATTTGAGAGCTAGAGGTTAGGGTTTAGGTTAGAAAAAGGCCATTTTCTGGTATTGTTACTCAAAATACAGCAAAATTCCATCGATTAAACTTAATCTACAGGAAGAGACCGTTGTATTGCCGTGTAGTGCATCGAAATCCATTAAAAGCTCGAGAAATGGCGCCACTTTGAAATTTAGGTTACACAAGTAAATTAATGTGTACCTGTTGGCTTTAAAAGCCAGCAACCCACTTTTCAACGTTTTCATCCAAAAAATGCACTTTTTTTCTCAGACCTAGTGGGAAATGTACATTTTCACTAAGCAAATCGTTGCGCCATACGTCAGGCAAAGTTAGTTTTTCGCGAAAATATTTGAACTACTCCTCCTCCCCCCCCCTCCTCCCCCCCCCCCCCCCCCTCCCCCCACCCCCACATAAAATACCTAGAGATCAATTATGGGATAGAAAGGCCAGAAAAGTCTTAAACTACCATCTGCCCTTTCAAGAAAACGGCAAGAACACGAGTAACTTGCTTTTAAAGCTAAAGGCACACAAGATCTACCATGTTTTCACAAAAGGACCCTTAGAACCCCTTTTGTAAAAACATGGTATATATATATATATATATATATAATATGTATATTTATATATACATATGTGTTGTAAGTAACAGGCTTAGCTTGTTTGGACTCTGCCTGTTAAATAAAAAAGCTATTAAATAAAATAATAAAATATATAACCTTTTCATTTTGTTTTTACGTTATTGTAATTTTTGAATACTGTCATGTGTGGTGTTATTTTGTCCTTCAGAATTCCTTGATATGTAGTACATTTGTAGTAATAGTATTTTATTAAATCATGTACACATATTTAACAATTGTAATAGAATTCTATTCAAATTAAAAAAGTTAATTACAGTGCAAACCTTAAAAAGTGATTGTCATGCAGCTATAACATGTAACGTATATAATACATATGTATGTATCTACAACATTCTGTACACGAAGTCATTAATCACATACATGAATTTCAAGCGTAACACCGCTACAAAAATATGTAATTCAGTTCAAATTACACTTTTCACAATGTATCTCAAAATCAAAGCTTTTGCAGATTTTTACGTAAAATGTTAATATGTACTCCAGCATTGAATACCCCATAGCTCTCTAACATATTTTGAAACGAAAGCCAAGAAAAAAGGGGTGAAACTACAAAACAAAACACGTTACAGTCAAGACAGGTCAAGCGTTCCCCCTCTAAGAGCCAGAAATGAAGTTCATTATTCGCAATTTGATTCGAATCTTCGTTTCAAATTTCCATTGTTGAAATTATACTTGGAAAACTCAAAACGTAAAATATTCAAGCCTTTTGTACATAAATACAACCAAAATTTGATTGGGGCTCGATTTGAATTTTGCAAGTTTCGTTTTAATAATGGCAGTTTGAAACGAATGAATCAAATTTCGAATTATGAACTTCATTTCTTGCCCTACGGACCGGGCCTACGGAGGAACACTTGACCTGTTTTGACTGTAACTAGGGAAAAAATAAAAATAACATTTACCAGCTTAGGGTCGGTCTGTATTGAGAAAACTGTGCCCTCTTTAGTCTTGAATAGAAAAACTGCAAAACATTGCCTGTGATTTGAGTAAAATGTTTTCAATTTTAGTTTGAATTTGCTGCTGAAACAAGACTGACAAATGTATCACTTTTTGTAACTTTGTAACGAAAAATATGCAAAGTAAAGCTTATTTGTTAATGTTTTCGTGTTCTATGTGATTTAAACATTCAAATAATTGTACGTTTTTCATTCAATTTGGAATTCACACTTGTTTTTCCAAAAGCTCAAATTTTGATACTCTTTTAAAAAACACTCCAGAATTAACCCTAAATTGAACTTAAAATCACATGAACACTTACACTTATTGTGAAACTTGATATCACTTACAAATTGTTACATGTACATAAATGTTGAAAAATTCACATGCAAACATCATACTTGCGTTAAAAACCAGACTTCGAAGTGTAACTATATGAAGTTGATCTCATGCATGTGAAAACTGTTTGGAAATGAGGAAGGATGACATTTTCTGTTTGGCAATATCTCATCTCATTCTAGAGATATTCAGGTTTTTACAATATGCAAA
This sequence comes from Actinernus sp. WN-2022, assembly GCA_030867875.1. NCBI lineage: Eukaryota > Metazoa > Cnidaria > Anthozoa > Actiniaria > Actinernidae > Actinernus > Actinernus sp. WN-2022. The sequence continues at coordinate 55,308,012 of JAOWCC010001634.1, forward strand.
TGAGATGATCTATGACGTAGGAATACTTGGTACTAACACTGTACAAATCATGTTGCTATGGAAACACTCGGTCTAACTCCTTTCACCTTAAACATAACAGTGCAATTTCGGTTTCTGTTGTACAAAATAATTTGCATTAAACCACTCAGACAAAAACTGTGTAAAATGTGTATACTGATGTACACATCATGAAGCAGGAAACTGTTTGACAAAAGAAAAATTAAGCGATTTGTTTTCCTCGTGGAAACCGGACGCAAGAGAGACCATAATTTATACAGTGATGTGTATTAGCACCAGGCCGTATCAAGGTTCTTACTTCATGATCATATCATTTGCATATTGTAAAAAAAACCTGAATATCCCTTGAATGAGATCTGCCAAATGGAAAATGTCAACCTCCCTCATTTTGTAAGGAAATGAGATTGACTTCATTTCATATACACTTTAGAAGATAATGTGAATTATGATCACAATCAAATTCATCATACAATTAACGATTCAGCTGGTTTATCCCAACTTAGGTGTATTATATGGCTAACTGCTACATGTATTTACCATTTCGCTTCTAAGCTGTCTGTGGGAATTACTTGAGATAGTGTGTTGCATTGAACCATACATGTACATTAACATGAAGCCTGGAGCAAACTGATGATCTTCATACATGTACATAACTGTACTTTGTGAATATAAATAGAAACTATCAACACCACATCCTAAGTTGACTAGTTTGATATTGATCAAATTGATTTCTTTAATGTACAGTGTGTAAAATGATGATTAGGTATTCTGTTATTAAGCCAGATGTGAACGTACATATAATATGATAAGATAAAGTACATACCTATTACGGGAACAATATCAAAACATTTTGACGGTCAAAGTTAATTTAAATCATGACATGATAAGGTTTTGACGATGAACGAAGTACAGGTAATATTTTTACTCTAATAAGAACATAATTTGTTTATCACAATTTTACTTTAACAAAATGTTACATTAATTATATCATTTGCTTTTCAATTATTATGTCACTTGTCTTGTAGTTCAATTCATTAAAACATACAAAATTATATTCAATTTCTTTGATAGTTGTTCTGATTGTGAATTATACTTCTTGTTTTTATTATTAAGTTCATAAATGTAATTACTCTACAATTGTATTTTACATTTTATAGAATATGTACTCGTTTACTCGTATTAAAAATGTTATTATAATTATGTGACCATATTACATTGCCATAAAATACATAGTGATAATGAATTATGTTGTTACAGTGATAATGAATTATATTGTTACAGTGATAATGTATTATATTGTTAGTGATAATGAATGTTGTTACAGTGTTATAATATAGATACAATAGTACGTGCGCTCTGATTGGCTAAAAAGCCATGTCTTATCAGAGTATATAACATGGTTTGCCGTGTTTTATTGTTTTCAACTGGCGGTTTCCTTTCATCGTGTGTAAATCTATATTATAAAACAGATAAAGAAGCCTTAAGCCTCCATGGTTTATACTATCTTCAAAAACTCATGAATAATTCATGAGCATTTTGTCCAATCAGATGAAGCGAATCACTCATGTGCATGCTCCTTTATACCCGATAAAACGCAAGGATCTTTATACAACTTTTCACTGTACAAGTGTGGCCCTATATAAAACTTCATGGTTGAGCCATTAAGTAACCATTAAGTTTTATATAGGGCCACACCCGTACAGAGAAAATCGTATAAAGACCCTCCAAGTCAATCCTCATGAAACCAAGGGCTTAACCGTGAATCTTTATAAAGACCCTCACTCATACAGTGAAAGTCCTTAAAAAGACCCTTACAGGAAATCTCAGTTCATAAGATGAGACTCAGGGCTGCTCATACAATGGTCTAAGTGCAACGACTCGAGGAGCTCGAAGACAAAGGCCCCTTGGCTCACAGTTATTCATATGCAACTGGCCTAACATTATGGGACCCAAATTTTCGCTCTATATTCCAACTGCGGCAGGCAAGCACTCTTAGCAGTTTTCGATCTGGCTGCAGCAGCTTCTTCTCTTGAATTAAACTCTTCAGTTATAAACTTTAATTCACACGGCATTCATGTAAAGCAGGTAGTTTGTAGTTATATTAGATTAGTTAGTAGTTTTCATAATTTAACATATTTTATTGAGCGATTGTATTATTATAATTATTTATTTTTAGTAATTTATATCCAACTGATGAATCAACCGTGTTTAAAGGAAAGTTATACATACATACAACTGCGCATGTCAGTGATGCACAACGTAGCTATAAACAAATAATTATTCGCTTTTCATCTAAATTTCTGAAAATTATTATCTTTTAGAAGTAATGTTTTTGAAGCCGTTTAATAAACTCGCAGCACGTGTCGTTTATTAAACTATACATAACACACTCTGGTCATTTGAGAACACTCGAGAAATGTTGAAAGCACGTGCCTTCGGCTTGTGCTAAGGCTCCTTTATTTGGTAAATCATGAATATGTTGTTACAGTGATAATGAATTATGTTGTTACAGTGATAATGAATATGTTGTTACAGTGATAATGAATATGTTGTTACAGTGATAATGAATATGTTGATACAGTGATAATGAATTTGTTGTTACAGTGATAATGAATATGTTGTTACAGTGATAATGAATATGTTGATACAGTGATAATGAATTTGTTGTTACAGTGATAATGAATATGTTGTTACAGTGATAATGAATTATGTTGATACAGTGATAATGAATTTGTTGTTATGGTGATAATGAAATATATTGCCTACAAATCGAAAAGTAGGTTGATCTCCTTTAAAAATCCTTTCGAAATGAGAAAGGGTGGCGTTATTCATTTGTCAATATATTAACTCGTTCTAGAGATATTCAAGTTTTGTTGTAATATGCAAATGAGAGGAACTGTCATTTGATGGACACGGCTGGAGACAAATCACAAAACGAAGAAAATATCTGCAAATTGTGGGTAAAAACAATTGAAACTTTCCACATGTATAGTACTAACGAAAATACAATCACAGTGGATATTTTGACATTGCCATGGAAACACACTTGTCCTCAGGTTCTTTTACCTAAAAGATAAAATTCCAATTTGTTTCTGTTATAGAAAATAATTTGCTTAAACCACTCATATACAATGCCTGCATTGTTCCAAGTCTTCTGATGTGCCCAGAGCTGAAAATTGTGTTTAACAAAGAATAAATTAGGAAATTGTATTTCCCTCACGGAAGAAACAGCATTTCTATGACAATGTTATAATTAGCACAGTGATGTGTACTTTCCTTAGCACCACACATATGCAAAGTTTTAATTGTTTTAACCCACTATTTGCAGATATATTTTTCCTTTTGGTTTGTGTCCAGGATGTGCCCATTAAATGAGTTCATCTCATTTGCATAATGCAAAAAGCTGAATATCTCTGGAACAAAATGAGATATTGACAAACGGAAAATGCCACCCTTCCTCATTTCGAAATGATTTTCAAGAGATCAACTTAAGTTTTGATTTGTGGGCACTTTATGGCACTCCTAATGTAAGCACCTCATACATTCATTTATTGTGGCCCCTGGACCATGGCACCTCGTACATTCATATACTGTAGCCCCTAGTCCATGGTGGCTGTAAAACCAACTCCTGTGGTGATCTTCTTCATGAGGTACAGCTTGTCTTGACCTGCCTGTTAACAACAATAATGATTAACGGCAGTTTTAGTTGGAGTGAAATGTGAGTGCATTTACCAGCTTTTCCAGACCTTAAAAGTGCATTATTTTTATAGAACACATGAAAACCATCTTCTTTTAAACTAATGGTAGACAAAGCAGATTTATTTATCATTTTCTGCATTTCTCTTTCTACAGTCTTATGATCGACACATACAATGTACATCCCAAGCCTGTAACAGCAATACAACTTATTTGCTACAGGCAAGCATGAAAATACATCAATAATTATTTATAATATTAAATCCAGACCCAGCATTCTGGTCACGTGGATACACTGTAAACCCCATACAAAATTATAGTTAGTCTATTAGTATTCTGTATCAAATGATACAGAATTCTAATAAGCCCTATTAGTATTCTGTATCAAATTATACAGAGTACTAACTATAAGCCAACTATAATCCTGTATGGAATGATACAAGATACTAACATGCTAGCATTAGTATGAAAAGGTCTCACGACTGATCACTGACTTCCCCTATCCTGGGCCAGGTGAAATGACAAAGTACATCTGCTCTCTTATTATGTACACATCATGTTCTAGTAAGTATATTTTGTTTTCGATTTTATTTCATATTAATTCTCTTTACATTGATTCCAATTACTCATTATATCTTGTAATGTCGTAGCCCGTGCGTTAATTTTTTCCCATACTTCCTTTCCTTTCCATTACGTTTTATTTGTAACATAGAGGGCCGCATGTTAGATAACTATGTAAGGTTAATGTGTCTTCCCTCTGTAAATAAAGAATATTGTATTGTATATTGTATTGTATCTATTCCATGTGGGACCTGTTTTTCTACATGCTTCGCTCTGCTCTTTTATCGCATACACACTGTCTCTTCAATGTGGGACATGTTTTTGTGAGAAACTAATTCATCCCACATCGATAGCAAGGTAGGAGAAATCAAAGCTTCAAATTTTATGTGGTGCATATCATAATAATAATAATTGTAGTCATAAGTACATTACAGTATTCATAGCAATGTTGTATCGGATATACGATGGCTCGCCGAAGTGGCTTGCCATTGTACATGTATATCCGATACAACATCACCACTCATATTGCAAATAGTACATAGTTTGACAATGATTTTATTATAATTATATTACACTGGCTACACTTAATTATTATAATCATCGCCTCCTGGTTAGCTAAGTGGCTAAGTGCCAGTTTGTCGTGCAGGAGGTCGCGGCAGGTTCAAACCCTGGCTGGACCAACACTCAGGGTCTTAAAATAACTAAGTAGAAGGTGCTGCCTTTGTGAAACAATCTCGTCCTCGAACTGAAAATGGTTAGACCTTCTCATCTTCTCAGATAAGGATGTAAAATAGTAGGCTGCCATGTCATGGCCATGTCTGCCTCAAGTTTATCAGTCTCACCAGACTGTCATGTGTTACCAACGTTAAAACATGTGGGGTTGTCAGTCTCACCAGACTGTCATGTGTTACCAACGCTAAAACAAGTGAGGTTATCAGTCTCACCAGACTGTCATGTGTTACCAACGCTAACACATGTGGGGTTATCAGTCTCACCAGACTGTCATGTGTTACCAACGCTAAAACATGTGGGGTTGTCAGTCTCACCAGACTGTCATGTGTTACCAACGCTAACACATGTGGGGTTATCAGTCTCACCAGACTGTCATGTGTTACCAACGCTAAAACATGTGAGGTTGCTTTACCTTAACCTTATTTATAACAATTGTAATAATATTAAGCAATTATTGGATGAGGTCTCGATAATTTTCGCTATCAAGAAAATACAGAATGCAATAATAATTATTGTTTTATTATACATTTTAAGCAAACGTTTTAGCAAAAGGAAAGCTAGCGAAAATGAAATGCCATAGATTGGTTTGTTTACGATTGAATTTCAAGATGTTTTGTTTCTTAATGGAGCTACAAATTGCTTTTATTTACATGTTTAGGGGAAAGAAGGACTGGAAACAATTAGCTGAGAGCTTAAAATAGCAAAATGGCACGAAAAAAGCGAAATAATTTCTCTACTTTCTAGCGTAAATGGTGGTACTTTCTTATCATTGAGTAATACCTACAGATAATAGCAGTGACGTCACATCCTACAGATAATATTGCATGCATGCACAGCCAATGCTATAGCCAGCTATCGAGAATTATCTGTCTGTTCTCAGCCAATCAGAATTGAGCTAGTGAGTAAAATGTATAATAATACTGAAGTGTATTTAGCCAGTGTACCCACCAATGCGATCTGTTCCTTGAGCAACTTGATTTTCTTTTCATTGGAATCTTTGAGCATCTTGTAGTAGTAAACAATGATCCTGTTTACATGCAAATACAAAATAAGATGTTACTCTAATGAATTTAAGGACCAGAAACACAAACAGACAAAGAAGTGTAATCAGCATGGAAGAAAGATAGTTGAAAACGGGAAAATGTTTTATCAGGACTAATACACAAACTAAAGTATTCATGTAAGTGATATATTCTTCTCTATTTCATTTATAGAAGGAAATAAAGGGTATTAGTATCTACCACACAAGTGAATAGTGCTTTTCACATGCTCTGGTTGGCTACTCAAACTCAGAATATCCTACATTACTATGTACCACACAAGTGAATAGTGCTTTTCACATGCTCTGGTTGGCTACTCAAACTCAGAATATCCTACATTACTATGTACCACACAAGTGAATAGTGCTTTTCACATGCTCTGGTTGGCTACTCAAACTCAGCATATCCTACATTACTATGTACCACACAAGTGAATAGTGCTTTTCACATGCTCTGGTTGGCTACTCAAACTCAGCATATCCTACATTACTATGTACCACACAAGTGAATAGTGCTTTTCACATGCTCTGGTTGGCTACTCAAACTCAGCATATCCTACATTACTATGTACCACACAAGTGAATAGTGCTTTTCACATGCTCTGGTTGGCTACTCAAACTCAGCATATATTCCTACATTACTATGTACCACACAAGTGAATAGTGCTTTCCATGCACTCTGATTGGCTACTCCGGAGGTGAATATCCTTTGCTTAATTTACCTCTGAGTGAAGCAGCGATCACCTCGTGTGAGTTGTTGTCCATTTGACAGAAAATAAAATAACTATTTGGTGCTGGCTATTCATTTGTGTGGTATATAGTAAAACAAATATTCACTTCAATGTCGATGAAAAGTCATGGCTCAGTAAATATCCACCACTATTCACCTTAACTTCGGTGAATAATTGTTAATTAATTTCTGGAACTATAGCAGGTTGGACCTAATTGGGCTACCACTAGCCCACTGACTGTATAATTATAGAGTACCTTAAAGAGTTAGTGTTGAGCCTAAAACAGACAAATAATTTATATCCTAAATACACGAGAGAATTCGCTGATTGGAGTCGTTTCTTTTACCAGATTTATATCAACTTCATTAGCATGTTCATAAAATATTCTATTATAGTATAATATATACTATAATAGCGGTACGACAACCCACCGAATGCGCGAGGTGTGATTCCCCACGGATCTCAACGGTACACGACGATACTACCCTAGGACAACCTTAACGGCAACGACTGTATATGTATATATGTGTATATGTATATATGTGCCATGCTGCTTGTCCATGTTGTTTTGTAAGCTGAACACAATTTGTTTATCCTCCCGCTATTTTCGATTGGAGTCTAAAAAAACTACATCTGATCCCAATGTTTGGTAGCCTTGGTACCAGAGGTTCTACTGCCTCCCTTCGCGAAAGCTAGTCACAAAGCGCCTCCATCGACGCTTTGCGCCTAACTTTCGCGAAGGGAGGCAGTAGAACCTCTGGTACCCAGATATCCAGAGGCAATGTGACTAAACTTTTCCAGGAGAACAAATTAAGACGAAGCTGGCGGAGAGCGGTTTTGCAGTAAGTGCATCGATGATTAGAAGAGTGCGATTACGGCAAGGTTGGACGTTACAAGGTTCCGGATACTGCCACCTAGTGAGAGATGCCAACAAAGTTAAATGGGTAGAGTTTGCTTAACGTGTTATATCTTCTGGAGATACTTTTGACAATGTCATACTTTCGAACGAGTGTTCAATATCAGCAGAACAGTATTAACACACGTTACAGGAACATCGGTGAACCAAAGAAGAACAAGAAGCTGCACGCAGCTTGAACTCCGGCGTATCTTTTGCAACGCGGATGGGTTCATACACCTGCGTTTTTGGCACAGTAAGAACGCACAATCAGATGCGAAAGTACGCACAGACGATCTGATGACTTCACATGACTTAGAATACGAGTGAACACAAGTAGAACATGAGTGAACATGAGCGAGGTCAAGTAAACCAGAATACTCTTGGATAACACAGATAGCCCAAAAATACTAGGATACAAATGCTGACGAACTGATCTAAAACTCCACATGAGTCAGAACACGAGTGCACTAGCGATTCATAAATTAATTAACAAATTATTATTATAAAAAAAAATCAATAATAAAAATTGTTATCATCTTAGTTGTTTCGGGTTACCTGTGTTATCAGTGCGGTATACCCAGCCCCCAAAATACTTGCATCCAAACACTGAGAATCTGGTCTAGAACTCCACACGACTGCACACGAGTACACTTGCGCTTCATAATTTAATTAACGGACATTCACAATTTAAACGAGTGAACACAAGTAGAACACGATATTGGAAAAGTGTAACACGGACGATATCATACACCTGCGCGTTTGGCACTTTACGAACGCACAATAAGATGCGAAGGTACACACGCACAGTTGATCTGATCTAAAACTCCATACGAGTTAGAACACGAGTGAACACAAGTAGAACACGAGTGAATACGAGTGAACACAAGCCGAAAATGAGCGAACACGAGCGAGGTCAAATAATGTGATGTAAAGTGGTATGCTGTAGTGCTATGTGTGCACGCCCTACGAGGGAAAGAGAAACATCTCTGACCCAAGTGGGACTCGAACCCAACGACCTCCAGGTTGCATGTCTGGCGCTCTACCAACTGAGCTATGAAGTCAGATGAGAGCAATCGTGGGTATTGGTGCGTTTTATGGGGTCACGGCGATTATATATTATATAGGTCAAATAAGCCAGGATACTCTAAGATAACACAGATAGCCCCCAAATACTACGCTCCAAATGCTGAGGATCTGATATGAAATTCCACACAAGTCAGAACACGACTGCACTAGCGATTTATAATTTAGTTTAAAAAAATTATAATAATAAAATGAAACAAAAATTGTATTATCATCTTAGTTGTTTCGGGTTACCTGTGTTATCAGTGCGGTACCCAGCCCAAACCAAATTGCATCCAAATACTATGAGGATCTGATCTAGAACTCCACACGAGTGAACACGAGTACACCAGCTAGCGCTTCATCATTTAATTAACCAACATTTACAATAGGAGATATTGTAGTTGAGTCTACGAATAGCAGTTTCAGCGGTATTGACCCAAACGCCTCACTTCAATGTAATGAAGCGCTATTCAAACTGTGTATCTAAATTAGTCGTGCTTGTTTAGGAGGGTGTTGGTGTCGTGTAAGAATGATGGTTTCAATGGCGCTTCATTACATTGAAGTGAGGCGTTCGGGTCAATACCGCTGAAACTGCTATTCGTAGACTCAACTACAATATCTCCTATTAAAAGCAATTATGTTATCGCCTTACTTGTTTCGGGTTACCCGTGTAAATGCCGCGTGAAGCTGCAAAAGCAGCCGATTGCGTTACTACCTGTGACTCCGTGTGCGCCGATGAATCGTTGCATGCGAGGAATGTTTTGATTAGTCTGATACTCAATCTGTCGGATTGTGGTCAATAAAAATATTTGTTTGCAGAAGTACCCACGCACAGTCACATTGCTATTCGGTAGTACGCACACAGCTGAATTTGTTTTACAACCAAAAACCTTCTGAGAGTATCCACTTATGTTTTACAATTCAATTCATTTTTTTATTTTACACTGTTTAACAAATAATTACAAGTGACAAATTAAGCAAGTTATAGTAGAATAGTTTACAAGAAAAATAAAAGTTGAACAAGTAATATGTGTACGGCAGTCAAAGGAGTACAAGCTTTCGAGTGGACTGTCGTAAATGGTTGGATAGCAGGTAGATTTGGTTACATTCATGTATAGAACTTAAAGGGGCCGTCTCACCCACAGTGCTTAGCGCGCTCACATAGCATTGCGGCCATTTTCGATGCCATCGAAATCCAGACTTTTATGGCAGTGATTTTAATCTTCTCTACATCTCTGCCATCCTTCCAGCTATCGTCAAAACAATCATACTAGGTTGAACCTTTTTTATTGCTCTTCCTATTGAGCCTCTTATTTAAGTGTTTTAAATTATTTGGTCATGCAAATTTTAGTTTTATTTCAGGTGGCTGTAGTTCTCTGATGATGCCAGTCTCGTTCGTCCTCAACGAAAGGAAACAATTATCCGTTTGTGTCCACGATTTCCACCTACAACATGGAGAACCTATTCTGACCATTAATATTTATATGTAAAGATATATTAGCGCTTAGTTCGAGTATTTACTATCTTTGAGCCGACTTGGGTTTTTGAACACCGTGGCTGGCTTACGTGACCACAATGTGTAACAAAACTCCACTTGAAGAACAGTTTTCCTAAAATTATTTTCAGGGCTTTCGCATTTAACTTGTGGAAACAGGTCTCTCACTGGTTTCAAAGGGCGGGATTCGGGCTTTTAGACAGTAATTTTGCCGAGATTTTCGCATTCACCGGGTTGATTATTTGAAGTTTATACTCGCACGAAATTTGACAAACAAAGCCGTCGAGCTGCATGATAATTAAATGTTCTATTCAAGCGAGCTGTTATTCGTTCATTGTTCTCTCTTGAACTGATTCTCTGGCACCAGCAATGAGATTTACTGCTAGCAGATGATCTCTCTCTCTCTGCAGGGAAAAATAAAACCGAGGGGAGAAACCTCTCTTTTCATAATTATTATTCTCTGTTTATAGTACTGATGACAGGGTTTGGAAGCGACGGGTGAGCGGTAAATATTATAGTGAACAAAATATTATAGGCAACGAAACTCCGCTTGGTAGACCCGAAAATAATTGAGCAATTTCCTAAAATCATTTTGAGAGCTTCGGCATTTAACTTGTGGAAACAGGTCTCTCTCTGTTTTCGAAGGGCTTTCACGCCGTGATTTCGCCGAGATGATCGATCAAAGTTTATGACTCGCACAAAATTTGACAACAGAGCCGCCGTGATAATAATTTCCCATTGAAACGATCGAGCTGTAATTCGTTCACTGTTCTCTCTTGAACTGGTTCTCTGCTACTGCCAGCAACGAGATTGCCTGCTAGGAGATCTCTTTCTCTCTCTCTGTCTGCAAGTAAAAATAAAACCGAGGAGAGAAACCCCAGAGAAACCTCTCGCTTTCATAAATATTAGTATTACCCGGAGAGAGTGTTCTCTGTTTATAGCAGCGACGGGTGAGCGGTAAATGTTATAGTACAGCCAAGTACTGCTGCATAACACTTTGTTGGCTTCACATTCAACTTGTAAGGTACTGTTAGTTTCATCAAGGTCATAAATTATCATGTCCCCAACATAAAGAATATGCTTAGTTCGTGAGCTTCCCGCCATGAATAAGGTCAAAGTCCCGGATATAAACAATAACAAAAGCACGCTAAGCACTGTGGGTGAGACGGCCCCTTTAAGAACAATGAAGCCTGATTTGCACGAAATATAATAGAACAAAAACAGTAGGTAGACTTATGATTACAGAGTTACAAAGTGAATATACAAGAAAAGAAAGACTTAATTAAAATTATTGGAATAAAATATAATTAATATATACATATAAATGTATTAACACATCGTACACGTACAGTGAATATACAAATTATATAATAATATAAAATAGATAAATGGATTTAATTAACACAAAATAATAATAATAATAAAATAATAAAAAAAACATGTTATCGCCAAAGAGTGTTGTAACATAGCTCATTTCCGGTTCCGTCCGCATGTCTTGACTTTTTAGATATGTCTCGTTCCAATCTACGACCGCGCGAAACAACCAACCAAACTTGCTTTCACTATAATAAATGATCGCTGTAAACGAGGGCTGTTTTAAGGAACAATGAAATGGCGCCGCAGAAAGGTTTTACAGAAAAGGAAAGCACAGTGGAGAACGTGTTGGGAGGCCCACAAGAATATATATCTTGTCTGGAACATAATTTACGAAGCCTCTGAAACGACTTTCAATCCAGCCAGTGTTTGCTTCGGTTGTTCGTTCCCGCTTACATTCACTCTTGTATTTTCAAGTAATTTTCTAATAGATGAGTAAATTTGGTTAGTTTACGGCACAACACCATAAATTTGATATCCGGTTTAAATACTGAATTGAACTCGCCAAAAATTGTCCCGCTTTGAACAACCTGAATCTCCATTACAACATTGACAACAAACAATTGAATTCTAATTGAATACCTTTGAGCGAGAGCGTTGTGTAGTAATTTTAACGTAACGATCGTTGTATAATGAATTGAAGCTCATTAAAAATTTCATGAGTTATTCAAATAATTATATAGCCAAAATTCTCAAACATATCTCGAAAATCTCACAACAAACAAACCGTGGTGGATTGCGACGGAACTTTCTTCGGAAATTTTCTGTCAGTGTGTCAACTGATTCGCTTTGTCCCCAGTGTATATCGTCTATTCAGTAGAATCACTTCCCGTTTCGTATTTTTCTCCGGGGGAATGGGGTATTTAAAAGTCTGGCATCGACAACATCAAATCCATAATTTATCTTCCAAATGGCGGCTCTGTAGCGCTGTTTCTGAGCTCTGATTATCAAGCAGTTCCTGTCTCTTCTCGAGTAACCGTTTGTTTGCGCGCACAGACGAATGCAAAATGGATTTTTCATGAAGCCAGTGTCTTCGTTGAAAGCTTGGTCATATCAGACGAAATCGATCAGTCTTGTCATTCACTTTAATTGGTTTCATCTATTTGCTTGAACTCCTTATCTGCCGTCCGCCTAGAACATCTGACCTCGGATTTTATTTCGATACCTAGGTTTTTCAAGTCAGTGATGTTTTATCACATTACTCATGCGGTCGTAGACCAGAAGGCACCGTAGTTTCGCCTGAGTCAACAATACTTCCTCCATTTTAATAATTCGGTTAGAGAGACGGTTGAGGCAAATTGAGTACTTCATGACGTGCGGTAGCCTTAAACACTCTAAAGCTCTCTACCGAACATTTATCTTTCAACTAATGCGCACGCCTGTTTATCGCTCGATCACAGCGTCTCCGACCCATATTGTTAGCGGCAAAGGTCTGATCTGATCAACTTCTGTCGCCGATAGAACAAAAATAAAAACAATAATAATAATAATTTAAAAAAAAAGACTGCATTTTAAGACTCCGGCGCCTGCCTAGCAGCGCCGGAGTAAAAAGCCAAAACCAAAGCACCCTTGAAAGTTCATGTATGGGCTAGCTCATCAGCAAAAAAGGAGCAACTCAAATCTGCATCTTTGAAGGCGCTATCCTGGATACTGAACTCTATTGTGATATTTTGGAAGGTACTCTCGTCCCTTTTATCAACGACAAGCTCCCTAATCATCGCTATATGCAGGACAATGATCCGAAGCACACGTGAGTCACGTCGCGCAAAGCCCAACAGTTTTTTCAGGAAAACAACATCAATTGGTGGCGAACACCGCCAGAGAGCCCCGACATGAACCCTATATATTGAGAAGCTTTGGCACAAACTTAAAGATTATGTTTGGAGTCATGTTAAGCCACGCACCAAACAGGAACTGATAGAAGGCATCAAGACGTCCAAGCTGTTGTCGATGCCCATGGTTGTGCCACATCGTTTTGAACGGCAATATTTTGTTGACAAGAAGCACAATAACTGGCTGGCTACTGTTTGGCCTATTGTCGTGAGTCAGATATTGAGAGCATTCGCTTACATGTAGTATAATATGTTAAAAGGTCCATGTTAGAAAGAGAAATAAAAGATGTATAGTCAAATTACAATGGCTTGTTTCACTCACTATCCCGACTATGCTTGCGCTTTGCAATCGCTTGCTCACATTTTTCGGTACCCGGTCGTTTCGATACCAGTCTCTTTCGATACCAGCCATTTCGATACCAACTCAAGACGTTTCGATACCAACTCCAAGTTGTTTCGATACCAACTCCAAGTCACTTCGATACCAACTCCAAGTCACTTCGATACCAACTCCAAGTCACTTCGATACCAATTCAAACACACAAGTGAAGAAAACAAAGTGTGAAGGTACCAGTGTGAAACGGGAAATAATAAACTTTTCAGCGTCATGACAACTGGGAGCGCCATTCCCAGTTAAAGTAGGGTTTTCTCTGATTTTAGATGCTCTCTTGAAAACGTATCGCTATAACGTTTTAAAAGTGAAAGTATGCATTAAAAGCTTTCAAATGATACAAATTACAGGGTATTTTGTGGTCTAGAAGTAAGATAAGTTGCAAAGTGAATAATTTATCACGTCGTTCGGCTTCGGCGGCGTCATAAAAACTGAGGACGCCATTCCGAGTTGAAGAAGCTTTTCTGATTTTCGATGCTGATTTTCGAAACGTCTTTGAAAGTTCAAAAGGGTAATCGAAATTTCGTCGAAATTTCGATTGACTTCGTTCGAAATTTCGATGAACTTTCTTTTCTTCGCGTGAAATTTCGAACGTAAACAAAGAACGAAATGCGTCGAATTTCGCTTGCATTACTTTTGTGAACAACTGTAGGTATATTTGATCTAATTTTATTTTTCAGATGTACTTTAGGTCAGGCTAATCCAACATATAGAGATAATGTCCAGGGACTCAGTAAAATATAATTTAAATTAATATCTGTATAACTTCAGTCAAAAAGAATCATGATAACCCTGCAGATCATCTGCACAAGAAACAGTGATGCAAGTTATGATAACATACCCAAGAACACAGAACAGCATTGCCAAGAAGCTTGCAGAGGACACATATGACACAGCTTGCCTGACCCAGATGGGAAAACCTTTAATTTCACGTTTGATGACAGCATACATGTTGGGGTGACCACTGAAAACATTGAGAGATGGATGTCTCGTGAGCGAATTAGTGCCAAAAACCTTTCCTATAACACAAACAGGTACATTACATACCTTTTAAGTTAAACTATGATACTGACAGATCTATTATATACCTTAACTCGTAGTAGGCAATTCTAGCAGCTCAATCGTTGATCGACCAACCGACTGATCAACTGATTATGCTCGACACCATCAATCAAGGATTCTTTTGCATTACGTTGTTCTCGAATGTTCATGTTATGAGTTACGTCGTTCTCAAGTGTTCACGTTATGAGTTACGCCGTTCTCAAATGTTCATGTTATGAGTTACGTTGTTCTCAAATGTTCATGTTATGAGTTACGTTGTTCTCAAATGTTCATGTTATGAGTTACATCATTCTCAAATGTTCATGTTATGAGTTACATCATTCTCAAATGTTCTAGTTATGAGTTACATCATTCTCAAATGTTTATGTTATGGGTTACATCATTCTCAAATGTTTATGCTCGACCAGGGTTGATCCATCGATGCTCAGCTGCTGGAATGGCCTTACCTTCCCTTAACTACGATAGGGACAGGTCTAAATATAATAATCAATTCGCAATAATCTACTTGTGGTGTTGAAATATGAACTGATATTATTTTTGAAGGGCTGTGTGCAAAAAGGGCATCAGTGGCAAGTTGACTGAGTGACACTCTTTGGTCTTATTTACGTTCGCTTTTCATTTTATGAAGATAAATTTTATGTAGATCGTGACAATTCTTGCATGTGAAAATGCTGATAATAGAAAAAACTCAAAATTTGCAAAAAAAAAGTTATTTTAATTATCTCAGGGGTTCGATTCCCACTCCCCACTTGAAATATCCTTAGTATCATTCAATTTGTCCAGTTCACGCCAATATTCTTTGAAAATAACAACAAATATAATCATAAATAACCTTAATAGCGAAATATATACCAGTTACCCAGTTCCCTATTACATGAAAAACCTCCGATCCCCCACTGTTTTAGAACTACGAGTTTGTTTACCGAAGAGCCGAGTCAAACATGAGTTAACGATGTTCGTGGTCGTTCTGTTTTTGTACTTCCCAAAGGAACATCGTTTAAGTACTTTTAAGTACTTAAAAGGTCTCACACCTACACTTACTAGCTTGATTGCAAAACATGGAGTTATTACAAGGGGGGTCGAATTTCAGTCGTTCACTATCTTTCCAAAATCTTTGCATGTCTCGAGTTCTTCCCATAGCTAATAACAACAACACAACACAATGATATTCCCCTCGGAGTCCCTTCGGAGTCAACACAGCCCGAAAAGAATTATGGGTACAGAATAGACTTTTTGAGAGCGAGCATCCATGGAGTTCCCTCTCAAGATATTTTTATGTCTTCAGGCAAAACACAAACAAGGCCTGACACGACTATCTTTGAGAAAGCTCAAACCATGAAACTTACCGAAATCACCTTATTAGCTCACCAAAATGAACAGTTCGGTTTGCCTGAAGACACGATAATTAACAATTATTCAACGAAGTGGAGGTGAATAGTGGTGGATATTTACCGAGCCGCTTCGGCGAGGTAAATATCCACCACTATTCACCAACACTATAGCCAGCACCAAATAATTATTTTATTTTCGGTCAAATGGACAAAAGCTCGCGCGAGATGATCGCTGCTTTGCTCGGAGGTGAATATGAAATCATATTCACTGTTTGAGTAGCCAATCAGAGCGCGCGAAAAGTGATATTCACTGGTGTGGTATATACTAACAAAAAATATTGGCTTTTAGCCAGTTCTTCATTCGACCATGAGTTAAGCCGCCGACTTAATGATGTCCAACGTCACTTTACACAAACTCACTCTTTCAAAATGATAGTCTGTTATTCCGACAAGAATATCTCTCCTGCTTTGTTTCCGAGTTGAAAGAGAAAGAATCCTTCATCGGGCATTATTTTATCTACGGAAAGCATTTTCCCGCCGAAACTTAACATAGGGCCCCTAAGGGAACTCGTGGATGGTCAGTGAGCTATTTTGGTATATAGTAAAAATCACGTGACCAATGACGTCATCACCACTAAGTGAATCGTGGGAAAATACCATACCTGTCCAAGTTTGAACTGTCAGGCATTAGAAATGAGATATTGGCATGTACTTAAAATCACGTAATCGATGACGTCATCGTTACGTCATCGCCACAAAGTGGTTGATAGCAACCCACTACCATGTCTATCTAGGTTTGAGCCAGCTGGCATTAGAAATGATGGAGATATGGGCAAGTGCTTAAAATCACGTGACCTATGACGTCATTGTTACGTCATCACCACTAAGTGATTCACCACTAAGTGATTTGTGGGAACCCACTACCATGTCTGTCCAAGTTTGAACTGTCCGGCATTAGATATGAGGGAGATATTGGCATGTACTTAAAATCACGTGACCGATTACGTCATCGATACGTCATCACCACTAAGTGATTGATAGGGATTCGCTACCATATCTGTCCAGGCTTGAAGTGTCTGGCATTAGATGGGCACCGTCAATTCATCTTCTCCAGCATGACCAAATCTTTTCGAAACCTTGGACGGTCATTCGGAAAGTCAACGGCGAGTCGTCGAGTTACAGAAAAAAACGACGAATAAATTATCTCGTATCCACCTAAACCCAATAACTCGTTCTGCACATGCGTGCATCCACGAATTAAATTACTATTGTGTGTGGAATAAACGACCTATTCATAGCTTGATTACGTCTAGAACCTTCGCTTGATAATGGCTAATTGTGTTGACGCATGCAGTCTAAGTAGTTCTTCCAATCTGAACAAGGATTGTGTGACAAAGTTATTATTTAGTGTAGCTAAATCAAATTGGTCTTTAAATAAAAATGCCAATCACATATCGAAGAGGTTAAAACGAGTTTTTATCTGTTCCACATCGGCGCAGAATTGAGTTTTTGGGAATCTAACGCTAGTCAAATGTAACTTGCAAACGTTTTATCAAATATAAACAGTGCATGACCTGGAAGATCAAAGAAAACACGTTTTTTTTAAACAGGCTTATTATTTTTCTCACTGGTATTCTTAAAGGTTCTCTATCACGATTTCTAACTGCAGACAATCTTGATTTGTGCCTCCTACTCCTAGATTGATCAGTATTCAAGCCTTTACTAGGCAACAATTCAGTGCTCAGCTGTTCGCGTTCGACCATAAAATTCAAACTATTTGACATTTCACTTTCAGTGATATTTACCGTATCATTTCTCGAACTGATCACATTATTGTTATTCTGTGTATTACTACGTTTTTCCATTAGCTTTTGTTTGGCTATTATATGGCTTTGTTTAGCTTTGCTTTCCTCACTTTCCAAAATATTGGCTTTCATTCCCCAGTGAGCAGGGGCGATATCAATGTCAGTTAACATCTCCTCGTCGTTCAACTGAACTTTAAGCTTATATTCACCCTGACGAGTGCAGCACGTTCTATCTCTGAGCCTAGGGATGTATTATGAACGTGCCATGATACTCGGGGAGCTTTGTCGCGAAAGCAGTTCAGTGTACATTACCATCTCTATCTCTGTTGCATCCAAAACGTTCCCAAACTGTCAACAGAGTCCATTCAAGACATTAAATTCTGCTTAGCTAAGCCAAACGCGCTTATAAATTTCCGGACTTCTCTCGTAAATACGACACGCGACCAAATGTCTGTTTTTAACAATATAGTTGTAGCGATAAATTAATTGTAAGGCATTTCCGAATAATAATTACCTTTAACAACACGGCCAAATCCTTTCGAAGCGTCTTTCCGATGAATCGCAAACTTGGACGCGTGCCATAAACTCCGTCAATATCGAAGACTATTCGGACAGCCAACGGAGAAGTCCCCGATGTACACAGAAACACACCATAAAATGATGAATAAATTAGCTCTAACCCACTAACCCTAATAACTCGTTCTGCGCATGCGCGCATCCACGAGTTAAAAAAGCAACAGCGCCTGTGTGCTCTCCAAAATAGCCGAAATTATCTTACCCACCTCCCTCGAAATAACAAACAATAACAAATGTTTTCAATAGAAATGGCTTGATTACTTGCTTGTTTTGAGCTGTCATAAATTCCTCGTTCGTCTGAAAGGCTCTCTTAACAACATGTAGCGAGAAGATAAAATGCGAGTTTTCCTAATCTTAAGGCAAAGTTGAGTTTTTGAAATTGTCACTTACGCCCTTTTTGCACCTGGCCCTTCATTTGTTCGTGGATATTATCTGTTTGCAGAAGCAAACATGAAGTTTGTGAGAGTGAAGCCTGAAGAAAACTGTGAGTTTCGAGGAATTTACAAATAATATCCAAGGAAAAATATCAGTTCATATTTCAACACCACAAAGTCATGTGTCAGCCATTTGTTTACTAATCCCTAAAACATTTGTTTCAAATTTTAAAGTAAAGACCAATCTATAAATTTCCCAAGTAAGGATTTTATAACTACTGTAGTGATTGATTCAAGTGTTGCATGGCGTTTTAACTCCAGTAATACTTCATAAATTAGATTTGTTTCTAAGTTAAATATTTTATTTAATTCCTAACTTAACAAATTAATACCAACATATCTCAAACATCAAAAAGCTTTACCGAAATGGTCCACAAGTACTTGAAGGCTTCATCCTGTAAACATCAGCAACAAAGAGTTACTATATTAAATATAGTTATCAACAATAAGCTGCAAGTTTAACAAATAAACTCCCAATGAAAGCTCTTCGTAGTTTTTATAACATAGAGGGCAAAATTACCCAACTCTGATTGGCTAATGACAGAGGGCTTTTTTCTTAATTGAGGACAGTATTACTTGAACGTGATTGGTTGATAAGTTGCCTAGCAGCTCGAGTGTACTAATGTGTTCCAAAAAGCGAACAAATAAGGATTTCTCAAGCATTTTATGACAGCAAAAAGTTTAAAGGTGAGTCCACTAATCTGTTAAGTGTTATTCTACAACTTTCTGAAGGATTTTTTAAGCGAATACTGTGGTATTTAGCTTAATTATCGTCATTTTTGTCACTGCATGATCTTTTGACAGTTACTGATTGAGTTTGAGTTTGTTTGCCTGACAAACTAAGTTCAGAAGTTCCTTGTTTTCGCTTTAATCTTTGTAAGAGCAAATAGTATAGTAATTAAGATATAATTTGATTTGAAACACTGTGTTTTTCTGCCGTAGAGATTACGTGAAGCGAATGTAATGACAAGTCATCAGTTTGACTAGGTTTGTCATCGAGCACACGAAGTCGCGTAGCCGTAGCGTAGGTTTTGTTTTTAATGTCTTTGTCTCGGAAAATTTTGTCCTCTAATATTATAAACAAGTAATCGCATGCTTCCTCGTAAAATTAATGATAAATTTCACTTGTGTTTTCAAAGTTTGCAAAATTGCCCTCGTCGTTTCGCACGCATGAAATTTATCATTAATTTTACTCTGCCCCATGCGATTACCTATACAAATGTGTATTGTAATTGAAGGGTTGTGTGCAATAAGGGCGTCAGTAACTCCTGATCATGTTCTCAATTCTCCCTTAGAAAATAAATAATTTGAAGGATAATTTAGAACGTGATCAGGAGTCACTTATGCCTTTGTTGCACACAGCCCTTCAATTATATTATTAGCCATTTCGGAGTTGAGCAAGGGACTGGGACCGAGTGTCAAAACTTAATCTGATTAAGAAATGAACCCAATCACAAGAAAGAGCTCACTAACATTGGAGCTCCCGCGCGGGCCCACCACCATACATTAATAATAATAATAATAGCATTTCTTTAAACACGGTATTGACGATACTGCAGCATTCAGAGCTATGTGGCCGTGATAATACAAAAGGAACGATAAAGACTATTGCATTATAATATATTGAAATGATACTAACTGACTAACTAGTTGAATGACTAACTAATTGACTAATAACTTAATTAGATGAATAAGCGAGTAGTTGTGTAAATGGATAGGCGGATGTCTAATAAATAAGTAAACACTTGGACGAGTAAACATGAATAAGTTAAGCATGCATGAAACATAAATAAAACATATTAGTGGTATGAGAACTTATCAGTGTTGATCCTAACATTTGGTTGCAGTGGTATGGAGTTAATATACTTTTTGACAAGTTTTTTAAAGGTCGAGTCTTTTTTTATCTTTAAGGAGATCGTCTAGGTAGTTCCACAGTACGGATGCTCTGTATGTGATTGACTTGCGTATAGCATCTGTACGTGGATGTGGGATGACTAGCCTATGAACAGTTTCTCTGAGGTGAGCGTGCACCAGCCCGCACGACCGTGCACCAGCGCACGGGACACGTGAGGTTCTCGAGCTCGATTTTGTATGGCTTTTAACGCCGTCCTGTCCTTTACATTCAATCCTCCGTTTATGGGATTCTGTGATTTATTTCAATGATCAGTGTAAATATTTGGCCATAATGCGTAAAACATTCAATTTCCTACTTTAATTTCCGTTACATCGTCGCGTGCACTCATACGCGTCATGTTCTTTCTGTTGTATACCGTCACCTTTTCCGTTACATATGCGCGTGCAATTCATCTGCACGTGCATAATTTTATTTTCATAATTACGTCTGCACCAAGGAGGATTGGAAGGCCTTCCCACAATCCTTTGCGTAGCAACTATATTATCAATTTTCCCGGTCACGTGAACAATTCATTCTGCGTTGAATTTCGTGGAGATCGGACCTCAGCAGCACAAATTTTCACAAAGCATCTCAAAAGCAAAGTTTTTCCTGGGATTTTGACGTATGTTTAGGCTAGCTTTGACTTCCCCGTATTTCTGGCCATTATTTTACAATGAAAGCCTACGAAAAATATGCGGCAGAGAATTACCTGTGATTTGAGTGAAAAGTTTTCAAGTTTAGAGGTTCGCGCGCGCTGCTGACGCAATTTGATCACGCCATTTTCAAGCAATGAGCGCGCGCTCAAAGCTGCTTTTGTACGACCGCGCGATTGAATTAACCAAAGTATTACTTATTTCTGCCCTTTATCTTTCCAGGTAGTCATAATTGTTTTTAAGTAAAATGATTAACAAAGAATTGTCTGTTTTTTTCCTTCTATAATTAACAATAAACACCACTCGTACTGTTCGCGAAATGCTTCACGAAAGATCGGCGTGAGTACTGTATATCCAGTGAGCGCGACATTTTGTGAATGGTATCGAAACATCGTAAACAATACGCATTTTCAACGGCTTTGTAAACCTCTTAAACCTGGAGCCCTTTGGAGCCTTTTGCACAAATTAGACACTTAATTTATTTATAATAAATATGTCACTGCTCATGCTAATTTCCAGGTAAGGTTAGTTGTCTAAAAGGTTTGTAGTTAATTTATTTCAGGGTAAGATTTACGACTTGAGTTCGCGGGAAATTTCTCACAAACAACCTCTCGAGAAAAGTGTCCGATAAATATGCTCAGCCGGATTGTATGAAAAGTTAAAAAATTGAAGATGTTTAGCGAGTAGTAAAGTTCGAAAGTATATTTCTGACTTTGTTGAATCCATCTCTAGTTTCTAGAGTTAAAAAACTTCAGGGAGAAATTTAGTTGGAAATGACAAAACTCGCGGGATACTTGCCTTCTTGACAAATTTTCAAGCGCAAGTGTTCATGGGAAGGCCTTCCAATCCTCCTTGGTCTGCACGCACGCATTACATTTCCCGTTATATATGCGCGTGCATCTCAACTGCACATGCACTTTTTTATTTTCGTAAATTAATTTCCATGACATATATGCGCGTGCATCTCTTCGTATTTAATTAATGGGAGCTCCGCTCATAGGGTTGCCTATATATAGTAAGTGCTGCCTATATATAGTAAGTGTTACCTATATATAGTAAGTGTTACCTATATATAGTAAGTGTTACCTATATATAGTAAGTGTTGCCTATATATAGTAAGTGTTGCCTATATATAGTAAGTGTTGCCTATATATAGTAAGTGTTGCCTATATATAGTAAGTGTTGCCTATATATAGTAAGTGTTACCTATATATAGTAAGGGTTGCCTATATATAGTAAGTGTTGCCTATATATAGTAAGTGTTGCCTATATATAGTAAGTGTTGCCTATATATAGTAAGTGTTACCTATATATAGTAAGGGTTGCCTATATATAGTAAGTGTTGCCTATATATAGTAAGGGTTGCCTATATATAGTAAGTGTTACCTATATATAGTAAGTTTACCGAGTTTGAGAATGGTTGGTTAAATACGAACTGAATGGCGAGCTTTCGAAAATCGCAAAAATAAGAGAGAATGTGTGGTGCGACGCCGTCCCCGAAAGCCTTACATTCTCTCTCTTATTTTTGCGATTTTTGAAAGCTCGCCACATTTTTATTATCAAACCAATCTTACTCAAAATCGGCAAATCTACTCATTTTAGTGTCATATTTCTTGCGATGGGGTTCATTTCTTGATCAGATTAATTTTTGACACTCGGTCACAGCCCCTTCCTCAACTCCGAAATGGCTAATAAGTGTGTAAAGCCTAGATTGTTTGCATTCTAAGATTTTGAATTTTTCCAGTAAATTCTATAATCACAAGTCAATCAATTTATTATATAGTTAATTATTATTTACAAAGACTTGGAAAAGCTAAAGCCAGAGGCTCATATGGCAAAGGGTCAGGGTATAACTTAATCTATTCATACATGTAGATAATCTTAAAAGTTTGGTTTTGATTTCTAGAGTATTAAGCACTGAACACTAAAAGAAATTTAGTCTTTTTTTTTATTGTACACCAAAGTAGTGTAAATGCAGTGTGAGATTATACTGATCTACTCACATGTTTTCTGTCTCAGACATCACTGTATAGCCAATTGTTATTAGAGAAATGACAAAAGCAATTGCCAACAGTACAAGGAAGAGTAAATTCATTTTGGCAGCACGAAATGGACGCATGGAAGCCCGGCAGTTCTGGGTAACACTGATCTGTGGAGAAAAATGAGTAGTGAAGAATACTGAGTTCCTTCTGTAACGTTAAGACTGTTGGAAAGCTTGTTTGTGAATGTACATAGAGTTAGAGACTAGTCATTATGTATGTTGGTGAGGGGAGGGTGATGGAAGAGAAATTGTTTACAGTGGAAATAAAAAAAAAACTGTGGGTCCTTAGGTATCCAAGGACATATATATACATACATACATACATACATACATACATACATATATACATACACGCATACGTACATGGGTTTTATTTGGATCGTGTACAAACGTTGTACATTGATTGTTTGTTCCAAATAACGTTAGTGTTACCATAATTTAAAAAGATAATTTTACAATAATTTACATTGACTTTATAACAGTAGTTTTACAAATTCTATCAATGATAACTATATATTAAATTATATTATATTTTGGCAAGACTAAATGTTGAAAATAAATTTTCTCTTACCTTATTAAAAATTGGGCATTTTATCAAGAAGTGCATTTCGTCTTCGATATCTTTTTGACATTTTAAACAGATTCGTTCTTCCGGTTTTGATAACTATATATTAAATTATATTATATTTTGGCAAGACTAAATGTTGAAAATAAATTTTCTCTTACCTTATTAAAAATTGGGCATTTTATCAAGAAGTGCATTTCGTCTTCGATATCTTTTTGACATTTTAAACAGATTCGTTCTTCCGGTTTTTTGTATGGCCTTGCGTGTCTTCCTTTTTCTATTGCTAGGTTGTGATTACTAATTCTTAGTCTAGTTAGGGCCGTTCTGTGTTTCAGATTTTTAACTTCTGTAAGGTAATTCTCATATGTATATGTTGTTTTAAATAAGCGGTATGTTCTTAATTTATTTTGCTGTTGGGGTCTTTTCCTATCATCATTATACACTTCGCTTAGCCAGTGTTGGAATTCGTTATCTCTTAGTCTCTGTTTGATGTGCTTAAGCCATACTTTTTGTTGAGTAATATTGTCTTGATCATACCAAAGATTTCCAAAGCCGCAATGCAATAATATTTCTTTGACTTTCTTATTCCAGTACACTTTGTTATTTTCGTTTTTTGTTTCATGATAGATACAGTAAGATATTTTTTGAACGTTATCTAGATCAACAAGTTTTATCCATAATTTTATGCATCTATGTTTTGCATCCACATTTAGGGGAAAATCGACATAGGTCTGCATGGCACGCATTATTGCTTGCGTATTTTCCAGCTCCAAGTAACATCTTGCAAAATTTGATGTGAACGACCTCTCTGTTTGATATTTCTGATTGGTCTGCATCCCATATTTCACTTCCATAGAGGATTATACATGTAGGTTTCACTAATGAATCAAAAAGTGACATTTTAAGTTTGCGATTTGTTCTAAAAAAAACGTCTCATTTTTTCTTTTCTGAGTTTATAAAGTGCTTTCAGATCAGTCTTTTTTAACTCTTCTCTGGCTAAGGTGAAGTTACCGTAGGTACTAAAATGGAGGCAAAGATATTTATAAGTTCTTGCATTTTCTAATTCCTTATCTTTATAGTAAAAACAGTAATTGCATGTTCATTCTTTTGCCATTATTGTTAAAAATAAGCACTTTGGTTTTCTCGAGGTTCACATCTATTTGAAATTCATTACAAAAGCTCTCTAGTTTGTTTAAGTAATTTTGTAAACCAACAGCACTTTTTGACATAATAACATATATATTATATATACCCTCATAATTTTCACTTACCCGTTTAACATAAAAGACAATGAACAACTTGACAACATTGACGACTGACAGGAGAGGACTGAAGAATGTTCCAATCCTAATAAACAATAAGTATTGGAGAATTCATTTGATTCATTTAACTCTGTTCAAAAATGCAATTTATTTTTGGCATCCAATGCAATTTTCTTGCTAACACAACTTACCATCCCAGGCTCTGAGTATAAACCAGATCCAGCACATTGCGAGAAATGTCGAATCCAGGTAGACCCACCTTTAGTTTACACCAACCAATATGGACAGCAATAATCCTATACAGATTAAAGTCATTATTAATTATTATGTTTAATAATGAGTGAAGATGTGTTGTATAGTATGGATGCGAAGAACGTTTTCTTAGCAGAACAGATTTTATCAAATAAGAGAAGTCTTGGATCAATCATCACATCATCATCTATAATATTTAAAATTCAATCCTTGATTCTTATTAAAAAGACTGCTTTTAGTTCACAAATTAAACAAACAATATCAAGATATATAGCTGGTAGTATGTACATGTATACACATTGTACTGCACATACATTTTTATAACAATTAATTTAAGAATGAGATGCATGAGTCATACCTTCTCAGGAATTCCCCAAAGAATGATGACAACAACAGAAAGATGAAGTCAACAATAACCAGTCTATAGAAGATTATGCCAACATATGTTTCCCAACACTGCTTTGTGCCCTACCAGATAATACAAAAAAGTACAACAATTAATACTGTCACATACATTGAAACAAGACTGTAATTACATCTTAGTAGAAACAGTCTAGCAATAATAATAATAATAATAATTCCTAACGATAATCATAGAAATAATACAATCATTAAATAATTAATTAAATAATTAAATAATTCAAATTCATATATAGCAAATAGGTAAAGGAACCAAATCAAGGCTATCTGATGTAATTTCACCCAACTAGAAATAAAAATGGGTGTATTACTCGCGCAAATGAAGTTCAGGGGGGGTTAAGCCGTTTTGAAATCTTGTTTTGCTGGTCATTTCCCCCCCTGAAAGCTGATTTCAACCAAATGAAGAAGATCCCCTGCAGTTTTCCATGGGTAACATTTTGGTGAAAAGCCCATGTCTCTACGATGTTCCTTTCTACCCGTAAAAATCCATCGCCCTTTCCGTTTTATCCGCAAAGCATGCTGGGACGGTTTCATTTGCTATTTCCCAGTCCAGAACTGGATTAAATAAGGTTGCAGCGTCGAAATCATAGTTTTGCTACTAAACAAGACGAACACAACATATTGGTTGCAAATTTGGGATAAGATCTGCGAACCTTGCAAAACTGAGGGGGGAGGGGTGGAAAAGCATATGCATTTCCTGTTAATAGCGGTACCCTCCCCCATTAGAAGTGGGTTGAATGAAGTTGCAGCATAACAATCATAGTTTTGGTACCAAACACCATGAACACAACATATCGTTTGCAAATTTGGGGTAAGATTGCGAACCTTGCAAAACTGAGGGGGGAGGGGTGGAAAATCATATGCATTTCCTGTTAATAACGGTACCCTCCCCCATTAGAAGTGGGTTGAATGAAGTTGCAGCATAAAAATCATAGTTTTGGCACCAAACACCATGAACACAACATATTGTTTGCAAATTTGGGGTAAAATCTGCGAACCTTGCAAAACTGAGGGGGAGGGGTGGAAAATCATATGCATTTCTTGTTAACAATATTACCCTCCCATTTAGAAGTGGGTTGAATGAAGTTGCAGCTTAAAAATCATAGTTTTGGTACTAAACACGATAAACACAGCATATTGTTTGCCAATTTTGAATAAGATCTGCGAATCTTGCAAAACTGAGGGGGGGAGAGGGGTGGAAACCATTGTATGATTATCGTTAGCGTTATCCACTTGTTCCTAACGATAAACATGGAAATAATACAATCATTAAATAATTAAATAATTAATGTTCGGTATCTAGCGCCTAGTTAATGGCATAAAAACCAGCCTATCTTATGTAATTTCACCCAACTATGAAGTTCTGGGGGGGGGGGGGGGGGTGGGTTAAGGCGGTTTTTCTCCGTTTCTCGTTGGCCGAGCGGGGCCTGGGTAACCGTTTAACTTTAATTCTGTGGTTCTGTGTTGAACTTGAAATCCTAGAAACTGATCAGTTTTGTCATGAATGACATTCCGGAGACATTTTGCTAACACAAATGGGTATGCCATTTCCAGGGGGAGTGGGGTAGGGAATAATTGTAATTTATAGCTTGGAGGTGTTAATGTTGGGTACGTTGCGCTATGTTAATGCGAATTAAAACAAGCTTATCATATGTAATTTCATCCAACTAGATTAAATTTTTGATGTAACATTCGCGCAAATGAAGTCCAGGGGGGGTTAAGCCGTTTTCAAATTTTATTTTGGCTGGCATTCCCCCCCCCCCCGAACTTCAATGTCAACCAAATGAAGAAGACCCCCTGCAGTTTTCCATGGGTAACACTTTAGTAAAAACCCCATGTCTCTACCATGTTCCGTTCTACCCGTAAAAATCCATCGCCCTTTCCGTTTTGGCCGCAAAGCATGCTGGGAGAGTTTCATTTGCTATTTCCCAGTCCAGAACTGGATTAAATAAGGTTGCAGCGTCGAAATCATAGTTTTGCTACTAAACAAGACGAACACAACATATTGGTTGCAAATTTGGGATAAGATCTGCGAACCTTGCAAAACTGAGGGGGGAGGGGTGGAAAAGCATATGCATTTCCTGTTAATAGCGGTACCCTCCCCCATTAGAAGTGGGTTGAATGAAGTTGCAGCATAACAATCATAGTTTTGGTACCAAACACCATGAACACAACATATCGTTTGCAAATTTGGGGTAAGATTGCGAACCTTGCAAAACTGAGGGGGGAGGGGTGGAAAATCATATGCATTTCCTGTTAATAACGGTACCCTCCCCCATTAGAAGTGGGTTGAATGAAGTTGCAGCATAAAAATCATAGTTTTGGCACCAAACACCATGAACACAACATATTGTTTGCAAATTTGGGGTAAAATCTGCGAACCTTGCAAAACTGAGGGGGAGGGGTGGAAAATCATATGCATTTCTTGTTAACAATATTACCCTCCCATTTAGAAGTGGGTTGAATGAAGTTGCAGCTTAAAAATCATAGTTTTGGTACTAAACACGATAAACACAGCATATTGTTTGCCAATTTTGAATAAGATCTGCGAATCTTGCAAAACTGAGGGGGGAGGGGTGGAAACTCCCATGCCTTTCCTGTTAATAATGGAACCCTCCCCCGTTTAGAATTGGCTAGAATGAGGTTGCAGCTTCAAATCACAATGGATTAAGTGCTGTGGCAGAATTAAAAGCATGGTTTCTGTACTCGACGCAGCGACTGCCATGCGGCATGAACTGCGGAAGGCGGTCGGTTCGCGCGCTTGTGATGACATTCAATGCACTTGGATGGAAAATAACAATCATTTCAAGGAGAAACTTTTTTGGCAGAAGTTTAGGCCCTTATTTCCACGAGAAGTGCTCCAAAATTGCAGTTGAGCCTTAGTAGGTGGAAAATAACCATACACCTATCATCACTACCATGCAAGTTGCATGGCACTACCCAAAACGCGCTACGACGTAGCTAGCGTCTAACACGCATGTTGGATTATTGTTAGCGGTATCCACTAGTGTAATGTAATTGATATAATAAAATGAATAATAACAGGAGATAAAGAAACACAATTGATGTTATCTAAATTAAATTAAGTAATGGTCCAGATAAGAACTGTAGTGTCTGCGGCAAGGAATGTTAAAAGGTGTTAATTTTCTATTATTCTTTCTCGTAATTTCATTGGTTGATACTTATAGATTCAATAGAAACCCATCGAAATAATGCATTTTCATTCTATATTATTTTGTGGTTTGAATTTTTTTCTTCAAACTAACTATGGTTTAATTTCGAAGAATATCGTGTGTGGGGAAAGTTCTCAAATTTGCGATTGAAAAATCCTTTGTTTTCTCTATATCCGATTGGCTGGATGGTGGCTTCTCTGCGTTTTCACAGAAAAAAGAGCCAATAGCATAACAAATACTTTATTTTCGACATGTAGTTTGGACTGTAGATATCTCCTAAAACACTTAAGGCATATTCAAGCAAAATCGTATGTGGGGGAGGCTCATTGCCGCAGAACAATGGATTCTACTACAGTTCTTATCTGGACCATTACTTAAAGTAGAATTTTGACATCATTTCGTTGAAAATTTAAATCCAGGGGGGTGCGGCGACATATTTTCTATCCCCATTTTCATTAAATAACATTATTTTTTTAGTATCATTTGATTATCGTTAGCGGTTTTCACTTGTAATAATAATAATAATAATAATAATAATTAATGTATACACAATGTATGTGTTGCTCTTGTATTTATTAATTATTTAAATTGTAACTCAATTGAAGCACTTGCCTTAAAAGTGCTTCTACGATGAAATTCAACCATTTTCTTTTCTACTTTTTTGTCTTCCAAAATGGCACAGAGTGTCGAAAATATCTAAATCAGTCAAAACTCTTACTAGAGGCCCAAATTAAACTATGAATTTTGCAGAGAGTTTACTGTCGAAATCATATCTGTATTACTGAAGTGTGTTCCAAATACTTCGTGATTTTCGACCAGCAGTTTGCTGTTGTGGCATAATTTTCTCAACGCGTCGCTCTTGTAATTGCATATTTCCATTTAAAACTTCGTTCTTTCCTTTCCATTTTGGAAAAAATGTATATACATGTACTTCACTTATAAGTTCGTGCAAAAGTTTGTGTGAAACGTAGCCCTGCAGTTGTTGTGTTGAGAAAATTACGGCACAGCCGCTGGAAAATTGGCCGTGTCACAGGAACGGGTTCGGGTAATGGCGGACATGAAATCTCAAGATTCGGATCCCAATAAATAAGACTTCCCGTCGTCATATCAAAAAACGGTTTGGACAGGAAAATATAGCAACTTTACTTTACAAATATGCAAAAATATCACTATCTCAACATGTGATTGTAGTAGCACTTTAATGTATAAGTACAATACTGTTGTCATAATATTAGAACAGTTATTAAAATGCCTATACGCCCAATATTTTCTCCTTAAAGTGCCTATGAAATGAAATGTATTTTTCATATAATTATTATTAGAGAAGTTAATTACAATTATATTACTATAATTATTAATTACAAAACGTTTATGAAAAGAAAAATTGAAACAGCAGAACAGTTTTCTGTGACCTACTTCAACTAAATTTTATGCGACAAATTATACAGGGCCTGAGACCAAATCGTGACATAAATATCTTTTCATAGGCAGATTCTACATCAAGTGAATAGTTAAATGGTAGAATATTACTTTCATTTTTACGAGTCAGCTTTATTTTTTCGATTTTGACGAATAAAAATTCCCAGCCATATTACACAACTTTTTGTGTAATACATAGTTTATCATACGACAGTTAACAAGCACAATATAGTTTATTTTCGCTTACCTTACAGCTCTGTTTGATGAAATAAGCCCGTAAAATATCAATATCGAAGCTAATTTGAAAGGTTTTATTATTGTGTTACGACTGAGTAATTCCACACTTGACACTCTGTCAATCGAAGCTTGCAAATTTACTTCAGGCAAAAAAAGAAATCATTATTTTTCCTATGAAAATTATTTATTTTCAAAAACAATTTTTTTGTATCTAGAAGAATTGATCAAATACTACATTCAAATACTACATTACAAGTTGAAAAAAGGTTTTTCACAAATCTCTGCTTCTGATTCAAGGTCTACAGTAATTAACCTTAACGTTAGCACTTTAAAACAATCATGTCTAAAATAAATTTATTTTCTTTAGCGTACGACACAATCACAATGTACAATTAAATATAATGTGAATTAAACATGCATAACTTACTTCACTACATTCTCTTTGTCCAGCAATTTTTTTGTTTTGACGACATCTCGAGATGTCAAAAAACAGAGACACCAGGATCACACCAAGGGTTGTAACCTTTAGTAAAGCTGTCCTGTAAAATGTTACATACAGATTTCAGACACTGTCCTGTGAACATAAATCCATTTTAATATACACTGTGCAATAGTAAATGCTATAATTTATTGTATGCTGTCTGAGGGGAATTATATGTCACATGTGGACAAGTAAGCAAATGTATGTAGACTCGAAAAACAGATGCCAGTCTTGGAGTTTCATTTTTAGATTTCAAATGTTGACCCACAGCAGGCTCGAAAGCCTGGCCATTTTCAGCACTAAATTAGCTAATTGAAAAAAAGTAATGTTGTTAATCAGTAATTTAATTAATTTCATTTCATTCTGTCAGATTTGATATGCTGTTGGAGTTTATTTTGATGCAAACAAAAATGTAGTTGCATTCATACAATGTAGTTTCCCAACAGTGATTGTTGAAATGTCATGCTATTACTTATAATGATTACCTGGCTAGATTGACTTGTATTGCTGATCTTGGGTGCCTGTACTGTTCCAAGCTGGCAATGATTCTGAATGTTATGGGCAACAGCAGGTTCAGCACAGATACCACTACTGGTAAGAGGAGTTTGTTATAAACTTTATCTGTATTCTACAAAATGTAACAGAAACATGGATCAAACACTTTGTAGCAATAAGTGAAAGCACCATATTGCTAAGAGCTTGTTAATTATACCAAATAGGCAAAACAATACTATAAACAAAAATAAATCTGCATACAATATAGATTGAATTTTTTTTTGGCTAACAAAATTAAATAAGTTAAAATAGAACTTACATCAATTGATAAACTTGTGCAATAGTATATCAAGTAGGAGCCACCAGCTATCATGCCAAGGACTAAGAGATTGGTCACAAAACGGACAATTATCAGGCAGCATAACTCCTTTGTACTGCGCTCTCGGTCAAACAGCTGTTCAGCAATCACTTCCTGTTCAGAAACAATGTAAAGCAATACGTCAATATAATATTATATACAATGTCAATCCTCAAATAAGTACCCTCCTTTAATCAATATATGCCATGTACACTTTATTATATTACTGGTGGCTGTATTTACATCACATGTATATAAGCACCAATTTATGCATGTATACATGTATGTGCAGGGTTGAATGTCAATGCAACTTCATAACAGGTTTAGATGGAGGGGGCTCATACAATGCAATAGAGGGGCTTGTGTCGTGTATTGGACTTCCTGTGTTGTACCCTTAATGCACCGCGCGCTAGGTGGGGACTTCTCCTTGGAATAAAACATGGCTGCCAGTTGGTAAACTGAGTCCAGGACTAGTACGTTATTTGGCAACGAGGATGGGATATTCTTGCTTAGGAAAACACATTCTAGGGAAAAAAAAGGGAGTTCTCTTGAGTATACAGGTTCATCAATCTGCAACACTAAAATTCCGCAATGGCAGTTTACGGCAGAATCGACGAATACAAATCAGAAATCGAAAACTGGACACAGTATGCCGAGAAACTCACTCGGTATTACCTGGTGAATGACATAGATGTGGCAAAAAAGAGAGCCATATTGTTGAGCGTAGTCGGATCCCAAACATATATACATGTATATGGCCTACTACGTAGTTTAGTTTCACCAGAGAAACCCTCCGACAAGTTTACGATGCCATAATCACATTACTCGAGCAGCACTACAATCCCAATTAAGCCTTCACCAATCGTCCAGCGTTGCCGATTCTACGCATGCGAATGGACACAAGGCTAATTAGTCGCCAGTTTCGTCACCAATCTTCGCAAACTTGGCGAACATTGTGAATTTGGAATAGTCCTTCAGGTAATGTTACGTGATCGTTTGGTAGTGGGAATAAACGATGAAACCAGAAACGTCTGTTGACTACGAATAGTTAATTACTAAAGCCTTTGAAATTGCAACAATGGAGCAAGCTGCAAATAGTGCCAAGGTCACATTCAGAGAAACTTTAACAACTCGGGAGAAGTCAACAAAGTTAAAGCATTCGGGAGAGATGTCCCCAAGGAACCAGCACAATATAAACTTAATTGACTTCCTCTTCCTCAATAATTAACTCGTAAATATATAAAGTTAGTATTAAATAATAAAACAACAACTCATTTGTGGCTGCCAATGGGGAAGTGGGTAATGAAATGCTCATTGAAGTTTTGTATGCCCCAGTACTGCAGGAGAATAGCACGTAGCAAATGAAGCCTACGGCCCAGGGGGATGCTGACAATGGATGGATGAGGGAGTTGGGCCTCGGCAACAATCCAAGTGAAAGCACTCCTGGGTAGAGAGGAGGGAGTTGGGCCTCCTCTCTGATTGGAGGGAGTTGGGCCTCCTCTAACCTAGGTCCAGGCAGTACGGATTGGAGGGAGTTGGCCCACCCAAAATCGAGTCTATGGGGGCCAAAGTGTGACTAAAGGAGCACTTCATCCCCATTCCCTTACTTTATTGAACATTCTGCTAATATAGAATACAATAACAGTAACAATTTTTCTAGGCAAATGATGGCAAAACATCTTAATAATTATCAACTAAATTGGAATAGTAACCTCAAGGAGGCAGGCATGTTCACTATTCGGTTCAATATGCTATATGTGTAATTTTGGCGTCAACAAAGCCATTGTCTAAATGACAAAGTATTATCAGAGAGTATGTAAATCTACAGCTGTAGAATTATTTCTTTCTTCTTCTTATATATATATATATAAATATATTTACTTTTTAATCATATGTGATGGTAAATCTAAAGTGAGGTGGAGCCTGAGCAGTTTGGGGGAGGCTTGGGTGGGAAATTTTCAAGGCTTTGCACTGCGAGCCTGGGGAATACATGAATGAACAGCCTGCCAGGATCAGACCATGCCGTCGGCCAAGCTATAATCTCATTGGATAAGGGGATCACGTGAGGTACGAAAAAGCTCATGCGACAAAAAGGCGGGAAAGCATATCCAAGCACAGGAAGCCCGTTTGAAGATATTTTAGTGGGCTTTTTGAGAACCAAGTTCCTAACTTCAGGCTCCAAAACACAGTAAGAGTTGTCAATTAACTAGAATTTATTGCATTGCTCCAATAAATTAATATAAAGCTGAGAACAGCCATACCGAAGAAGGTTGTGTTATCGTTGTGGTGGACAACATGATCAGACGAACTGCTCATTCAAAGAATCTAATTGTTACCACTGTGGAAAAGGGGGCCACATTGCAAAGGTTTGTAGGTCTAAACCTTCTCAACAGCAGAGAGAACAAGGCGTTAATCGGGTAGCTGAGGAAGATAACCTTTCAGAAGAAACATACAACATGTTTTCAATTGGTAACCACAATTCTGTATACAAGGTTGAACTATGTCTAGATGGACAGAACATAAAGATGAAGATTGATACTGGAGCTTCATTAAGCTTGATCTCAAAACAGTCATTTGATTTACTGTTCTCTGGAAGAGAGCTGAACACTCATCGAGCACGACTACGTACATATACCGGTGAGGAAATCCCCGTACTGGGATCTATGGATGTAGAGGTGAAGTATCACAAGCAGTTGAATAAACTACCAATTCTAGTTGTTGACAGCAATGGTCCAAACCTGATGGGACAAAATTGGCTGGACAAAATAAAGTTGAATTTGAGTGAAATCCACCATGTGGTCGAACAGTCAGATACTTTTTCTAGCATCACAGACAAGTGTCCAGACCTGTGGAAGAACGAACTGGGGGAAATAAAAGGCACAAAAGGAAAAATTTATGTTCACAAGGGTGCAATTCCAAAGTTTTTCAAGCCACATCAGGTCCCTTACTCTATGAAAGACAAGGTTGACACAGAATTGCAATGCCTGCAGCATGATGGAATTATAGAACCTGTGCAGTTCTCGGGCTCATGGTATGCACCGATTATAGTGCCGGTGTTGAAATCTGATGGCAGCATATATACATATCTGTGGTGATTACAAGTCAACGGTAAAACAAGTTCAAGTTCAAGTTCGTTTTATTTTGCACTATTTCTTTTAAAGATAATTACACAAGAAAATAATTGTAGAAAGAAAAAGAGAGATACGGTAATAATAAAATAGTTTTGAATTTCAAGAATGTGCATAGAGGTCAAAGGAGCCATAGGCTTTCTAGTTGACCTCTATCACAAGAAAAATAAATGAGGATATTTGGAGCACAGAAAATACATAAATATCTATTGTACAAATTTTCTTGAGTGGTAAGCGGCTAGAATTAATACTAATAGGAAGAAGAATTTATTTACAATATTGATACATAATTATATGGAGACGTTGACAATATATTTTTATATATGCAAAGAATGAAGATGGTATGAATATATTAATTCGATCTTAGTTATTGTTCTATATTTACAATTTTATACAATAACTTAGGCCTGGTTTTCAAGTAAAAATTATTTGTATTGTTTTTTAAAACTATTGTGTGGGAGGGATTTTATTTCTAACGGTATTTTTTCCCATAATCGTGATGCAAGAGATTTAAATCTCGATAGACCATAATTAGTTCTGGAAGCTGGTCTGTATAAGTTTTGGTTGGTAGCATATCTAGTATTATAATGATGAATATCAGTTGCAGAGGGGACTAAGTCGAAAAAAGCAGGTGGTACACCTATTTTAACATATTTAATTTTGTGAACAAGAGTGGAGATTTTCAGATTAAAGGCTTTGTCAAGTTTTAGAATTTGCAAAATTCTATAATATGGGGTGGCATTTTCAAATTTGCTAGCAAAGAAAATGCAGCGAACACATTTATTTTGCTTTGTTTTAATTTTACTTAGTCTAGTCTTAACAGCAGTACCCCAGGTCATTAGGCCATAACTCAAATACGAATAGATAAGAGTATAATAAAGTTGCTTTAGAATAGTAATGGAAATATGGTATCTTAGCTTACAAATAATTCCAATATTTTTGGCAATTTTATTATTAACATGTGTAATTTGAGTGTCCCATCGTAAGTGTTCGTCAATAAAAAACCCAAGATATTTAATATATGTTTTTTGCTCAATATTGCAAGCAGTTATTCTTATATTAGGGTTCTTCTTAGGGGAGGTTATCAACATATAATTTGTTTTTTTGAAATTAATCGATAATTTGTTTGCTGCACAATATTTTAAAACATTAGCAAGCTCATCATTAATAACTCTTTCTAGTTCTTCAGAGTTGTTTGAAGAATATAAAATATTTGTATCATCGGCGAATATTCTGAAAAGGAGTTTTTGAGAGGAGTTCGGAAGATCATTTATGTACAATAAAAAAAGTAAAGGGCCTAAAGTTGATCCTTGTGGAATGCCACAGGTTATGTTTCTTAGACTAGATTCTGTATTATCAATTTTAACATATTGTTTACGATCTGTTAAATAGCTTGAGAACCAATTATGTGGTAAGCCACGAATGCCATATTTATGCATTTTTGCCAATAAAATATCATGGTTAATCGTATCAAATGCCTTTGAAAAATCTAGGAATATACCACAAGTTATTTTGTTTTCATCTATAGCCGTCTTCAGGTTTTCTATAGTTTCAAGTATTGCATATTCTGTAGAGTACTAGCCTTTCCTAAAGCCAAACTGATAGTTAAATAGTATATTATATTTTTCAAGGAAGGACATCAGTTGATCATATATCATTCTTTCCAGAACTTTACTGAATGATGAAATAATTGCTATAGGTCTATAATTACCTAATTCTGTTGCACAGCCACTTTTGAATATAGGGGTTACTCTCGAGATCTTAAAAATATTTGGTACAGTCTCTGTTAGAATTGATTCATTGAAGATTTTTGTAAAAGGAACAGATAATGGTTCACTTGCCAGTTTAATAAATTTATTTGGAATATTTATATACAGTATTGTGCAAAAGGCATGCGAACGTATTTCGACGAATTTCGCTCTTTGTTCTTACGAATGTCGCCGAAATTTCGGGCAACTTTTCGTTCGAAATTTCGACTTAGAATCGATCAGATACGCGAAAATTTTAATGCCAAGGCGAAATATCGGCAACCTGCGAGCGACATTTCGACGATATTTCGTTTATTGTCAAACGAAAATTCGGACCAGGTTATCGAAATATCGTGATCCGAAATATCGTGATCCGAAATTTCTAAGAAATTTCGGCAAGCGTACGTGTCAATTGCACAGTTTTGTATTTTAACCTTTCTTTCACCAGGATTAACGCGTGACAAATTCGAATTCATGACAAACAGTTTTACAAACATACAGTAAGATGGTTTTGGTAAATACTCTGCGTACCAGAGGCGTCAAAAAGTAAAGATTCTTGTTTAATAAAAGTCCCCGTCAATCGTGAACTGTCAGCCAGACGCGTGTCTCATTTCTGACACAAATACCACGGGAGCGTAATTAATTTCCATTTACGCGAACTGACTGATCTGATCCGATGCATTAAAGCTCTTTTAATTCAAAAGGAATTGCACTTTCCCAGTAGAAGTTTTCTGGTAAGAGTATAGAAGTTTTTGCACGTCTTTCAATATGACAAATGTTGCTTCAAAACTCTGTTGATGTTCAGTAAAATATCAGACTGACACGTTCACGCCTGACTGATTGCACGTGGAAATTCAGAAGAGTTGAGATTTTAGATTTTAAGGGTGTTACTAAAACGAGTAATGCAGTAACGAGTAATGAGTAACGGAGTAACGGGAAAACGAGTAACGACCAAAAATTGCAAGAGGTAAAAAAATTAGAAAACGAGTATTGACCAAAAATATCAAGGAGCAAAAAAGAATAAGAATTCTTTACAGAAAATATTTACAGAAAATTTACGGAGATACCAAGATATGGTGATACGGTGATACGAAGATCTCACATTTCCCGTTTAAAATTTTTGAAATGGGGAAAAATATTTTCCCACAGAAATATAGTTTTCACTAGCCTGAATTTCAGCCGTCTCCTGCGGTTCGTTCCTCCGAACCGGAGGAGATGGCTGAAATTCAGGCTAAGTTTTGGTAGCAATTTTTCACATACTAAAAACTGTTAAAAAAGGAAGTTTTTAACCGGAAGTAAAAGGTTCTGTTTGATTGACAGCAGGTCAATTAACACATGACATGTGCTCACTCGCCCGTAACGACTAGCATAAATTCATTTCATGTTGATTGAGAAACGTTTTTCCACCCTCGATCCATGGGTTGTTGGTCTCGTGTCTTCCAAAAGCAAGCAGGGCTAAATGCTCCAGCAGGATGCCCTTAGCTTGGAAAGAAGCAAAACAAGCTAGACCAAACAATGCATACGACTACGAGCCTCGCAAAACCTACCCTGGATACCAGGACCAGCTGAAATCGAGCCTCGCACAACAAAACTCCTTTGTGAATCATAACTCCTTCGATAGCGGCACATTACAGTATATCCGTACCTGAGCACCTCTGGAAACCTGACAAGTTCAGACAGAGTGTCGAGTGGTCCACATCTGAACATAAAGAAGAATACATAGGAACCAGCCGAGAGAAGATTTGTTTCCAAGAAAGCTTAGATGGAAACGTATTAAAACTCTGAATCGCTTGAAACCGACACCACGATCTCACTATTTGCTGTGCTGTTTCAGGACCTTTCAGACTCCTGCAAATCGCTGTCACTGGCATTTAAGGCCTTTGATTTTTGTGCCCTTCCTTTGTCATTTATAGGTGTTCACTTTGGGTTTGTCCCTCAAGGACTTTTCGTCTTTTCCATTTTCCATGTCATAAGAAAACTAGAACCGGCTATAAAATTGTTTTCCATGCGGCGCGTAGCTTTGATCGGAAATCAATTGCATTGTCGGGAAATCTTGCGCTATTTTCTACGCTTTCGATTTTCAACCAAAATAGAGAAGAATTTATTCGATTTGTCTGAATTTTTTACAAAATGTCAATTGATATCTCTGCTGCAAATATTGTTGGGGAATTGGGAAATTCTAAAAAGAGAGCTCTTTCCCGCATATCTACTCGGATTATGTTTTCGCCTTTTCACCAAAAGCATAACTTTTGAACTAAATCGAATTTTTATATTCCCCTACACGTTTTGTAATACGATTCCTCCGAAATGCTAAAAAGCAACCATAAAATATTTTTGGAGTTGGAGCTACTGAAAACCATCTTACTAGATCGGAGAAACGGGATCGCGGAAAATTTTCTAAATCCCCCTCCCCCCCCAAAAAAAACAACAACAACAACAAAAACGAGCGAGCGAGCCAATATCAGCCAGAAAAAAAATCAAGCAAGGGCGAAACTTTAAAAAAATCATGCAAGGTTCTGATGCCAGAAAAAAATTATTGCAGCAACTGAGAAGTCGTAAAAAAAAAAATCGAAAAAAAAAACCCGGGCCCCCTCTCCATCAATTTTCAAATGGTCCGTCCCTAAATCTAGTTGCCAATGACAATAAAGCTTTTAGCGTTAATTTCGTATGTGTGTTGTAAAAACGTTTCTTCAACAAGGGCAATAAAGTGGTTCAATGTTAAACGGCATTGTTGACTTTTTCGTAAATTTTCTGTAAATATTTTCTGTAAAGAATTCTTCTTATTTTTTTACCCCTTGCAATTTTTGGTCGTTACTTGTTTTCTAATATTTTTACCTCTTGCAATTTTTGGTCGTTACTCGTTTTCTCGTTACTCCGTTACTCATTACTCGTTACTGCGTTACTCGTTTTAGTAACACCCAGATTTTAATACGCAAACATTTACAATGATTTCTGCCGAAACCTTTTAATACTAGTAACAAGACAAGGATCTACTGTAAATGTGAAACTACACTGAAGCAAAAGTTTATTTGGTGTTTATATGCTTTGCGCTCAGTTACAGCGAGTGAGTCAAGCTTTAAAGCGGGCCACGCACTGCCGGGAACTAAGCGAGCAGCCGTTGTTTTGTTTATTTTACGGCTCACAATATTTCGATAACTGCATGGTCCGAATTTACTTGAAAACTTTATGCAACGACTTTTACAAAGATCTGGAAGGCTGAAGGATCTGAATATTATTGTGGATATACGGATAACGTTTACAACATTGAACACTTCCGAAGTTGGGACGTGCGCGCGATTTATAGTAACGCATTCCTTTCGTTTATTAGTTTCCAAGTATGTTTAAGATTATCTTTATGTTTAAAAAATTGGTTGGAATAGTAGTCTTTTTTGCTTTTATCTTTCAAATGTGTAAGTATATTTGCATATTGCTTATATTCCCTAGTTTTCTGTGGGTCTTTGCTATTAAAATGTGTACGATACATTTTTTGCTTCCTTTTATTGATTTAAGTATGCCAGCTGTAAGCCAAGGTTTATTGAGTTCTTTTTGTTTTGAATTAGAGGCCTGTTTCATTGGGGCATGTTTGTTAACAGTAGTCATTATGGCATTGATTGCATCATGTGTTTTTTCATTTAAATTCTTTCTTACATCTAAGACTTCTTCCCAATTTATTAATTTTATATCAGCCAAGTATTGATCCTTATTAAATTTAGAATAATCTCGATAATATTGTTTGCGACTATTTTTTTCCACTTGAGTTCGAACTATGCAGAATATTGGCAGGTGATCAGATATGTCAACAGTAGCAATTCCTGAAGTAATCTGGGATAAAGGTGTGTTGGTATAGATATGGTCAATAAGTGTTGAAGTGTGATCCGTTATTCTAGTAGGTTTGGTAATAACAGGGAGAAGGCTATTAGTAAATAGCATATCTAAATATTATTCAGTCAGTGAATGTATATTACATTTAAAAAAGTCAACATTTATGTCACCAAATATGTAAATTTGATGTTTATTGGGGTTCAGTGTTTTAATAATGTTGTTTAGTTGAGTAGTAAATTCTGCAAGATCATTAGTAGGGTGTCTGTATATACAACCAACAATTATAGGTTTTGCATTCTTTCCTGGATCAATTTGGGACCAACAGGATTCCACTAATTCCAATTCGAATTTGATATCTGGTCTAGGTACAGCTTTAATATTTTTAGCTATGTAGAGGCCTGCACCACCAGCATTAGTTAATGAATCAATGTGAAGGAAATTATAAGAGCGGATGTCAATATTTGTAACAGAATATTCGTTAAGTTTTGTTTCAGTAACTCCTATTATATCCGGTTTAAAGTCTAGAGAGCAAATTATTTCTTCCAGTAGATCTAAATTTTTGGGAAGGCTTCTAACATTACAGTGAAAAATTGAGAGGGCTTTTGGGCCAGACTCATTCATAGCTTTGTTTAATTGTGAAACTGAAAAGTAATTAGAGTTAGGCGCGGCAAGCATCAAATCAGAGTCGCATTCGTCATGTTTATCTGGATTAGAAAACAAATCATAAAGGTCAAAATCGTCGTTTAGCAAACCAGACCAGCTTCCAAACATAGCATGAAATTCTCTATCAGATAGTGAAAAAAAAGGGAGAGTACTTACAATTTCTTGAAGACCAGCCATTAGTTAATGAAGACAAGCTTATTAAGTTTACAAGGCTTCAGTAACCTATTGAACTATCTGGTCAAGATATTCATCGAACTGTTCATACGTTACAAAGGTTAATGGCGGCGAAGTGTCAGACTCTCTTAGCAAAATCCTTCCATTAACGGTCCAAAGATACTTGTACTGATAATTACGCTTGAATTCTAAAATTCTAAAATACAAGATAGTTTGACTGATCAGTACACCCTGCCTCGAATTGAGGATCTCTACACCACACTTTCTGGTGGGCAGAAATTCTCAGAGCTCAATCTCAGCCAGGCATTTCTACAAGTGGTTCTTGATGAAGATTCAAGGAAATTCACAACCATAAACACACAGCGAGGTTTATTTCATTACACACGTCTTCCTTTTGGCGTTGACGTCATCATCTTCCATTTTCCAACGTGTAATGGATAACTTGGTCGAAGGTTTGACGTTTACCTGTGCTTACCAAGATGACATATTGGTGACTGGGAAAGACGACCGGGAGCATCTGTCAAACCTTAAGGCTCTTTTGAAGAGCTGTCAGATGCGGGTGTGCGTCTAAAAAGAGAGAAGTGTGTGTTTATGGCCCCAGGGGTCACTTATCTCGGATTCAGGATCGATTCCAATGGACTGCACCCAGTTGAGAACAAACTCTGTGCAATCGCTGAGGCTCCTGCCCCAACAAATGTCACTGAGCTCAAAAGGTATCTTGGACTTTTGAATTATTATGGTAGGTTTTTACCTAATCTATCATCTGAGCTCGCCTCACTACATCAACTTCTTCAAAAGGTTTGAGTGGGGGAAACCACAACAGCAAGCCTTTGCAAGATCAAAGCAACTCCTACGGTCATCCAACTTTGGTGCATTTTGACAGCACAAAGGACATCATTTTGTTGTGCGATGCCAGTACCTATGGTTTAGGGGCAGTCATCTCCCATGTGATTAATGGAATGGAGAGACGTCCAATTAGTTGTGCCTCCAGAACTTTGTCTCCTGCAGAGAAAGCCTACTCACAAGTAGAGAAAGAGGCCCTAGAGGTAGTTTGGGTTGTGAAAAAGTTCCATTCCTACCTTTATGGGCATCATTTTGTTATCAACAATGATCATAAGCCACTTGAGGCCCTTTTCAGTGAGCGCAAGAGACTTCCAACAATGGCATCTGGTCGAGTCCAATGCTGGGCCCTTACATTGTCAACATACGACTGGGTTCAAATATATGCCTGGAGTTCAACTAGCCAACGCTGATGCACTGAGCCAGCTCCCACTCGACAAAGCACCTGACAATGTCCCTATACCGGTGGAGATAGTACACCTTATGGATTTTTTTAGTGCAACCCCAGTTGATGCAGAAATGGTTGCTTCTCACACCGACTGACAAAGTATTGTTGAAGGTCCTTCAGCTTGTGACACTGGGATGGCCAAATCACGTGGACAACACCGAGCTACAGCCATACTTTGGAACAGGGGTGTATTCTTTTGAACAACCGTGTTGTAATTCCAGCCTCATTGAAATCATGTGTACTTGACATGCTCCATGATGCACATGTCGGAATGAAATCGGAAGATGAAATCATTTTCACGCAGATATGTTTATTGGCCAAACATATACCAGGACATAGAGCAGGTGGTAAGGACGTCAACTGTCAGAATTCAAGGCCACCACCTGGGCCTGCACCACTCCACCCTTGGGAGTTCCCCAATCGTCTATGGAGCCGCATACACATTGATTACACAGGACCACTACAAGGCAACAAGATGATACTTGATAGAAGAAAGGCAACTAAAGCAGAAAGAACAGCATGACAAAAAGGCTGTTCAGCGTTTCCTTGCAGTTGGAGATCTTGTCTATGCTATAAACTTTGGTAAAGGCGAGAGATGGCTGCCAGGATTAATTGTTTCACAGACTGGTCATGTATCATTCAATGTTGAACTTATACAAGGTGGTTTTGTGAGGAAACATCGAGACCAACTTCGCAAGTGATACATGGACAACCGCACTGCAAATCAAGAAGTTCCTCCAGTGATCCTTGGTGCATCAGCACCAGCCATCCCAGTGCCTCCGTACACGGTGCCTCGAGTCTCGTCGAGTAATACCCAGGTCAGCAATGACACACATCAGCCAACCTCAGCCAGTGAGACACCAGTGAAGACACCAGAGGCAGTTCTCGAGAAACCTACATGTAGTACACCAGAGGTGGCACCACTGTGACCATCCACAAGGTTGCGAAGACCACCCACAGTTATGGACTTATGAACAGTTGTTTTGTTTGGTTTAGCATGTTGTTGTCGTTTAGAACATTGACATTTAGTGGGGGAGGAGTGTCGTGTATTGGACTTCCTGTGTTGTACCCTTAATGCACCGCACGCTAGGTGTCAATGTATGCTACGTTCACGAATTGCACAGGGACTTCTCCTCAGAATAAAATGAGTCCAGGACTAGTACATGTCAGCTTTAATGCCAATAAAATTAGAATTATGCATGTCAAAAACGTTCTGAAATGCAAATAACTGGTAATCAATACTTTAAATGCAGAAATCTCAACCATTTTCATC
Source organism: Actinernus sp. WN-2022 (assembly GCA_030867875.1). Taxonomy (NCBI): domain Eukaryota; kingdom Metazoa; phylum Cnidaria; class Anthozoa; order Actiniaria; family Actinernidae; genus Actinernus; species Actinernus sp. WN-2022. The sequence continues at coordinate 55,352,398 of JAOWCC010001634.1, forward strand.
ACACAAAATAAATGCACATCCAGTTGACAGATCACATACCTTTGTATTATTGATTTGTTTCATAATATTATGTTGAGTTCTCTGTTAATTTCGAATCCTTTCTGTGCTCCCTAATTTTAGCCATTACCAGGTTTGTTGCAAAAATCAATGCAATGCTGACCTTTTGAAATTCCAAGCAAGCAAAGTTTGTGGAAAGTTTGAGACAATGTTTTTCCCTCTGATTCAGTTATAGACAAAAACGAATACTGCTATACATGTAGGTTGGGTGGAATTAGTTGTTATAACTTCAGGCTTTTCAATCAGAGCATTGATTGGTTCTCTAATAATTCACTGACCAATCACAACTCTTGGTTTTCAATCAATGTGTCACCCATGATAGTGGTACAGAATGAGATATTTGTTGGAATTACCCAATCATGTTATATGTTGTAGTTTAAATTTCATCTCAGTCAGTTATTTTTAAGTGGGGAATTGTTTTGAACTAGGGAATTTTTGTGTACTTAAGAAAATTCACCCTCCCACTCTGTTTTTGTACCCCCTTATCACTTCCTTCTTTTACCCCTTTCTCCATCTCCTTACAGTGCTATATTGTACCAATATAATCAACTATACTAATTACATTTGTACCTATGTATTTTACCCCTCTCTCTACATTGTATCTCCTTACAGTGCTACATTGTACCAATATAATCAACTATACTAATTACCATATGTATTTTACCCCTCTGACTTAATCTCCTTACAGTGCTACATTGTACCAATATACAGTACAGCCGTAAAATAATGCACGCGCAAGAAGTGGCGCAAGTAACTTCTTGCGACGCAAGAACACGCAAGCTGCCGCAAGAAGGCCTAAACCAACTTTTTGCGCTTTAGACGCAAGAACTACTGAACCGCAAGAAGTTCAGGCTGAAGCGCAAGAACTAAATATTTTGAGCTTATCCGCAAGAAGATGAAACGCAAGAAGTTGAAGTCTTAACGCAAAAACTGGTCGCTTCTTTGAACTCGGAAGGACGCGGCTGTTTTCATACGCTAAGATTCGACTTTCATCAAAAGGTTTTCTAGAGTAAGATAATTGAAAAGCGAATATATATATCTCAAGCACTCGGCTGTTTTAGCAGGCAAGTAGAATAAATATTGATACACTCAAGGGAAGTGAAAAATTGTTTGAGTTATTACCGCGAGTTCCAGGATATTAGTTAGTGATTAAGTATTAAAGACTGCAAATCACGATGAGCGGCAAAAATCTGTCCCGGCGGGAATGTCTCACGCTATCGCGTAGCAATGAAACGGTGGCATTAAACTAAGCTTTTGAAGCTACCAGTCTTCAAATCCATAATGAATGTTCCTTGATAGTATTGACTATCTAATGGCCACCAAAACGTTATAATTACTGGCTCACCATTGACCAAATTAATAATTATCGAGGGTCACCAAAAGAAAGGTTGCGTGGGATTGCGTTACTAAACACCGTCCTATCGTTAGTTCGGTGTTTTTATTTCATCTGATAAACTTTAGCTTTTGTAGATTAAAACTTTAATAGATCCTTCAATCATTCAGTATTTTTCGAAGTCATCTATTGCATATGTTTTCAATTCAAGAAGCCAGCTTTTCGGTGATACAACGATTCTCCGAGTTCACGTGTGCTTTCAGCCGTGGAGACTGATTGTCTGGTTTTTGACACAAGATCGAGTGCCGCGAACTTTGCGTTAAGTGTGATTTTATTGCGTTGTAGTTTAAAATGCACCACAAGCTTCTCAGCTTTACTGGAAAATGATAAATTTTACCAAATAAATATGATGGAGGTTTTTTTTATTTAATGTGGCTCCGTTTTCAAAGTCAGAGTCTTGAATGTGTGACATTTTCTGTGAACTGATTTGAATAATCAATGTGCTCCGCAGTGTTTGTTTTGCTTTGAGATCGCACCAAAAATTGTCGTCCTTCCAAACCAAATGTTTTGAAAGTTTTATTTTACTTACGGATCTGGGATTTCCACCTGATGTAAAAACTGCCCTGGTTTGAGTCTATTCTGTCAAATCGATACACTGGTGAATAAGTTTTTTTGGAAATTTTAATTTGTTGTCTGATTAATAATTTGCATGAGATCGTACCGAATCTTCTGGAGTTTTGATTTCAGCTTCTTTGTGACGAGTTAATAAAGCATTCAAGTCTGCGGGTATCCAGCTAATCTCTACTTCAGTTTAAGATGTTAAAGTAAACTTTCATGGTTCTCAAAGGTTCCATTTCTTATTAGCGATTTCACATAAAACTCAGACAATATATGTTCTCGTATGCCATGTCTTGCGTGTTCTTCGGCGTTCTTGCGGGTCTTCTAAAGTTTACCTTCTTGCGGGTTGATCGTCTTGCGGAAAGAACTTCTTGCGGGTTGATCTTCTTGCGGAAAGAACTTCTTGCGGGTCTCAAGTTCTTGCGTTAGTTCAGTAATTTCAAGCGCAAGCTGCACGCAAGAACCTGTTGGCTTGCGGACGCAAAAAGAAGTTCTTGCGCGTGCATTATTTTACGGCTGTACTGTAATCAACTATACTAATTACCATATGTATTTTACCCCTCTCTCTATCTCCTTACAGTGCTACATTGTACCAATAATTATAATCAACTATACTAATTACCATATGTATTTTACCCCTCTCTATATCTCCTTACAGTGCTACATTGTACCAATATAATCAACTATACTAATTACCATATTTATTTTACCTTCACTGTCCTTGCTGCATGGTACTTAAACCAGCAGTCATTGGATCTGTTGGTCAGAGCCTTATAACCACTGCATCACAGAGGTGATCGATTTGAAGCAGCTAATTCTAGCTGCTACAATGTACAAATGTAGGTAATTATGTATATAATATTGAACAGTAGTAATTAAACAGCAATCCAGTTGATCTCCCATGCAGCCAGTATACTGACATACAATATAATGTACATTGTAGCTGCATGTAACTGTACCTTTAAGTCAATGTAGATGCTCTTTTCTTTTAATTTTGCTGCTTCTTTATCTGTAATGCCATAATCCCAGGAACAGAATACTTTGGATGTGTAGAAACTGAACTCATCGCCTGCATAGATGTAGTTTTCCCTGTATGACTCGGCCATGCTGTGAATCAAACACAAAAAAACAAGTTTATAATGAAGACTCGAACACCACATAAAATAGGTGTCATACAGTTCAGTCCAAAGCTGATAGGGCAACTACAGTACATGTATGATAAGTATGCAGTTCAGTCCAAAGCTGATACAACAACAATTGACTGACACTGACTGTATAACCTACAGTTAGAGTTTTAAAAGATAGCTATTAAAATGCTCTCCAGCATCCATAGCAATGCCTTTCCCATGGATATCATGAGCTCAATTCATTTGCTAATGAAGTATTACAAAATTAGCAAGTGATTGTTAGCTGCAAAAGACCTATTTTGCATGCATGCATTAATTTTAATGCATTATTGAGATGTCATAAACATGACTTCCGACAAACCATATTTTGTGATGTATACCTGTAGACAAGAATGGCAAGACAGAGCAGTAAGTAACCTCCTCCAACACAAAGGTATGCTAACGGCATCTTGTACACAAGATGGCCACCCATGCCAATAGTGTGGTTAGTATACCAGCCATAGTACAGCTCTGTGTTGGTGAAGTAACCCTTCGATGGAAATAAATATCACATATATTAATAATCAAGCTACATGTATGTACCAACATGGTGACTTTTGAGGATAATGGTGTAGCTTATGTCAAGGTTGTTATGCGGAACAAAATGTAAATGTCACTTAATTTTATACACTTAGATAAATGTCAAGATGGTTGAGAGAAAGTTAAGGCACCAGGGATGCCCCAGTGAATCTACTGCAGATCGAGATTACCTCCTTGTGGTCTGCCATTGGAATTCAGTTTCCTATTCACAATGTTCCTTCATCAGCAGTCTGAAACTAGCCTTCTATCTACAACTATTCTTTTGTCTTCACAGTTCTATATCAAATGATGGTGTACTTATAATATTGGTCAGTGCATGACCATTTTCCAAGATGGTTAGACAATGAACAAACAGTTCATTCTTTATGGAATTTAGGGTCCTTCACAGTAGATATAGTTCTAATGCTTGCAACTCCGAATCCCATAATGTACTTGTATTAATATTATTGTCTATTAGCCTTAATATGATGATTTCACTTAAGAATTTACTCTAGGTTTAATGCCCTGAAGTAATGTGCAGTTTCACAACAACTTTAGACTAGCAAAAACTCAATTAATTAATCAACATGACCAGCACAGTGCTCAACATCAGATTTTAGGCTGGTTGCCTTAAGATCTGGTTTGCCTTTATGCCTTTGTTTTTAGTTGTCCAGGTACAAAAATTGTCCTGGGCAAGTGGGCAAGCACTGCTGTCGATCGAGTACTGCACCATGTCAGAAGGCTAGAGTCGATAAGCAAGGTTTCTGCTATGCAAATTAGACATGTTTAATAGAGCTAGAGTGATAATTTTCAATGAAACTTGATGGTTCAGTTCTATGCTAATTCAAACTGAGCCTCAAATATTCATTAATTTCTAATCATTTATTTTCAGTTACATGTATATTACATCTGACTATAAGATAATTTTGATAGGTTTATTGTCAAGGTCACTATGTTGCACAGTACATGTTGATAGGTTTATTGTCAAGGTCACTATGTTGCACAGTACATGTTGATAGGTTTATTGTCAAGGTCACTATGTTGTAAAGTACATGTTGATAGGTTTATTGTCAAGGTCACTATGTTGTACAGTACATGTTGATAGGTTTATTGTCCAGGTCACTATGTTGCACAGTACATGTTGATAGGTTTATTGTCAAGGTCACTATGTTGTACAGTACATGTTGATAGGTTTATTGTCCAGGTCACTATGTTGTACAGTACATGTTGATAGGTTTATTGTCCAGGTCACTATGTTGTACAGTACATGTTGATAGGTTTATTGTCAAGGTCGCTATGTTGTACAGTACATGTTGATAGGTTTATTGTCAAGGTCGCTATGTTGTACAGTACATGAACTATAATTTTATGTACAGTATTAAAAGTCAGAGTTCAATAAAAATTGTACACTGGAAAGAGTTGAATTGTTTTAATTATTGTTTTCACTGTTCATGTGTATCTTATTTCACTTCAGATATACAGATTTAAATAGCATATATATCATCCAGCTAGAGTGGAATATGAATTATGATTTGTACAAATCCCAAGTATTATCTTCTAATATACCAGCGGTCATGATACAAAATTAAAGGCCTCAACAATTTTTTGGTGAAAATTTTTAGATTTTGGACACAATCTAAAAATCACTGAATGTGCTGGGAAAATAGTATGGGGAAGGGGTGTGACTTTGGGTGGGAAACTTAGAATACCTCCCACTTTTCTAACCCAATTATAGGCCTTTTGGAGGAATGCAATCATGTGGTTGTACTAGCTGTGTTGGTATCGATTGTCCTTGCTCCAAGGATTTTTCTTTGGGTTCTCCTGTTTTCCTCCATCCACAAAAACGACACGCTCAATTCCAATTTCTCTGTGATTTAGCCAGGTCCCGACCCTACCCTGGTTGTTTGAGGTCCCGTTACAAAAATTCAGTCGGTAAGAGCTATTTTTAATCCCCTTTGGCTTTTATCAATTTCATCAACACTTCCAAATGAGTTCGTACACAGTCACGATAGAATGAATAGAGAAAATACTGGTGTTTTCACTTTTGGCAAACCACGTTGTAGTTTCCGTTTGATGTTCTGACAGTTTTTGCTTTTTTTGCGGTTTGCCTTTAATAGCTGCTGTTTATTGTCTGCTTCTTTTGTGTCTTATCATGAACCAAAATTTAGTATGATAGACCTTTCTGCACTCAAAACACTAATATTTTGCTCTCACTTTCGGAATTGCTAGAACGACAGCTATCGGCATCTTCGATCGTATTAAATTCAATCTCCTTTAGCTGCGTTTTCTCCTCCAAAGAACAAGCTTTTGAGCACTTGACCTCAAAGTTTTCTCCAATCTCCATCCTTCAAGGCTTTATCTTTTTCTCTTCTTTTCGATGTTTATTTTCCAATTCTTTAAAGGTAATCATGACCTTTGGCAGCTACTCGCAAAATTCCGCGCTCGCCGAGAAATTACGAAAATGTTTGTTTACATGTGACTTGTACATGTGACTTCCACTTGGTTGTGGCCATCACGTCAGCATGTGCCCAATCCAGTCTTTTTATGATCCATGGAATAAGTAAAAAAAAAGAAAAATTAATTGACAAGAATAAGAAAAAAATTGCTGTTGTCCCTAGTGGAAATCAATCCATGAATGTTGGATCCAAGGGTCAGGGCGGTCTAACCACTGGACCACAGTGCCAATTGCTAGGAAACAACTTCAAATATAAACTATATATGCCGAGTCCATGAACTAACTTTGCTAGCCATTTGAGTGCTGGGGAGAAATGTTTGCAAAATACGACTACCATGAGAAAGAATGATACCAAAGATGAATACTGGTACACCAAAGGAAGAAACAAATTAAGAAGGTAAACAAGAACAAGTCACCAACTGCCGATATTGTCATGAAAGAAAATGGACTCCAATCTGCATAGCTTGTTAAGCCTGAGTTTTCCAGCTTCGTTTCAATTTTCTCTTTATCAACTGAAGAAAAGCCTCTGTAAAAATAATTCACCCTACATTGTAATTCACTGAAATTGCATAAAGACACAGCCAATGAAAAGATTAATTAAGACACCATTAAATTTTATCAAAAATCTACAGCTATACAATATCCTCCTACAAACCTCGTATGTATATGCAGGAACATTTAGATTGCAAAACATAATATTATCCCACCATGCAAGTTACATGTATAGCTTGTTTATCATTGCTGTTTATCATGACATCATGCACTGTTCTGCCCTACTCAGAGCACATTAGACAGACTGAATTATTCCTTCCTCCATTTTGATAATTCACGTTGGAAGAGGTCTAGAGGTAAAAAATAAACAAAGACTCTGACGTCACAATAGCTCTGTTAGAATGCAAACAAATATCTCAAAAAATAATAAAATAATAGATCAAATAAAACTTTTAAGTTATACATGTATGTGTTCCATTTGACATTTATTGTTTTCACACTAGTAGTATAGCCGGAGTCAGATAAATACCACTTTTTCTTGTACAAGAAAACTCAAAAAGTTGTAATGTTATGGACGCCTTGTTTTCTTGCACAAGGGGCGTCATAAAGCGAATTCAGAAATCCACTTCATGACGCCCCTTGTGCAAGAAAAAAGGCGTCCATACCATTACAACTTTTTAAGTTTTTCTTGCACAACAAAAAGTTGTATTTATCTGACTCCGGCTATACTACTAGGGGTAACTAAGGGTCATTCAAAGTGTCACTAGACATTCTTGTACATAAAATCCAACTTGATAATCCTATTAGAGATATGATTACATATAGTTATATCGACATCGATCGCTCTGCAACAGCCTTACACCTAGAAATCTAAATTTGGAGTATCTGTTAAAGCTATCCTAATATATAGTTGTATCGAAGGAAGAATGGTGAGACCACGTAGTGAACCACTTCCACGTAGTCTAGCTCGAGAGGCAGGTGCCATTCTAGAGGAGAGAGATGGAATGCTCGAGGGAGTGGAGATAGGTCGCCGTACTATCCGATGGCGCTTCTTCCAAGGTGTGGCAGGAGACTTGACTCCTAGGATCATGGAAAAGTTAGTTGCAAAGGTAACCACCAGCTTCTACCTGCGCTACAGCTACACCTATCGCATTCGCAATGTCAATGACGGACGTGTGATGCTATTCTCCAAGACTGTCCCAGGCTCTCCATGGGTGAACATCCTAGAAGATGGAGAAGAGTGGATCAATAGTATGGAGACAGCTCGTTTGAATCCCAACAACATCAATCGACCAAATACCCAATGGGCCTTTGTGCGTTGGATCTACGTGGATGTCAAAGTTGTGATCGATCGTCAGCTTTTGTTGGGAACAGGTCCACTACCCCAATGGCTTCGCTATAAGAGAGGAATACTTGCCCTTGATCGATATGGCGACAATCTATGTCTTTGGCGCTGCCTTGCCATGCATGAAGGAGCAAGAGTAGATAGGTGTTGCGTCAAAGCTCGAAAACTTGCCCAGGACTTCTATCGCCTGACAGCGCTCACACAAGACGTTCCCAGAACTTCCTTAGACCAGCTGGAGGAAGTCGAGTTGCACTTTGGAATCGGTATTCGGGTGTACGAACCTACGGAGGATGGCGCTTGGCATCTGATGCGACATGCAGCTCACTACAAGCGTACGATGACGATTGGGATATACGAAGGACATGCCTTCTACATCAAGAACATCGACAAGATAGGGAGTGTCTACGTATGCAACGATTGTAAGCAACGGTTCACGAAAGCCTCGAACCTTCAACGTCATGCAGATCGTTGCAGTCGTGGAGAAACAAAGATTGTTTGCCCTGGAAAAGTAATCACAGTACCTCAGTCGGCATACGAAAAAGCCTTCTGGCCAGAGAGCACAGCCAGCAAAGTCGCTTTATGCTGGTTGGAACGCGAAACCAAAAGGATTGGACAACACATTCATCATGCAGCTTGTGGGCATGGTGGAGAGCATTGGATAGAAGGAGCGCCGGTCGACGGCTACGAACCTATTTCGAAAACCATCTTTCAATTTCATGGATGCTATTTCCATGGCTGCCCGAAATGCTTCCCTAGGGAAAGGAGGCTCTATCTCAAGACCTACGAAAGAACGGCAAAGCTACAAGGAGCTGGTTATACAGTAGTGGAAGCTTGGGGCTGCTCCACAAAGAAGAAAAACAAACCGGTCCCCACACCAACACAAACTGTCTACCCACACTTCATAGTTTACGATTTCGAAGCCTATCTCGACACGACAAAAGGAAGACAACCAACAGACCACCTGACCATCGAAAACGTCCATGTCCCAATATCAGTATCAATTGCCGACACGTACAATCGAAAGCCAACCCACATCTGTCGACGCAATCCAAAAGAACTCATCGAAGCCTTCGTCGAAGAACTCCAGCAAAGAGCAGAGACAATCCAAGAAGTCGTTGTGGAACAGTTCTGCCCCAAGACACCTGAATTCTCTTTTGACACCCTACCAAAGAAACAACAAGCTAAGATCAACGAATGGATCAGCCAAGTTCCAGTAGTGGGATTCAACTCTGGCAGGTACGATCTTAATCTGATCAGGGAGCACTTCGTAGGAATCATTGCCGACACCTGTTCAAAGATTCTGGTAGCAAAGAAAGCCAATTCCACTATGTTCCTATTGACCCCAGATTTCCGTTTCCTTGATGTGATCAACTACCTTGGACCGGGAACTTCTTATGAACGTTGGGTCGCTGCCTATGGATGTGAATCGCAAAAGAGTTTCTTCCCATATGAGTGGTTCGATTCTCCAGACAAGTTGGATCACGTTGGATTACCAGATTATCAAGAGTGGGGTTCGAAGTTGAAAAGAGAACATCTACTATCTATGTCAGAGTTCGAAGACTGCAAGCGCACCTTTCTCGACAAAGGAATGGAAACCTTTGCAGACTGGCTACGATACTACAACAACCTAGATGTAGTTCCATTCTTAGAGGCACTCGAAAAGATGCGAGATTTCTATCACGAGAAAGGAGTAGACATGCTGAAAGATGCAGTGTCCATTCCAGGAGTCTCACTACAGTTCCTGCTTCGAGGTAGTGTAGAAAGGGGAGCTGAGATGTACGCTCCAAGTAAGGAAGCCTACCGCATGCTGAAAGACGCTGTCGTGGGAGGTCCAAGCATAGTGTTCACCAGACTCCACGAATCAGGAGTGACTAAGATTCGTAGTCATCAGGGAGGAACTAAGATTTGTCGTAAGATTCTTGGATACGATGCCAACGCCCTATATCTTTCTACCATGGAATTCGAAATGCCTTGTGGAAAAGAAAAGGTTGTGCACTATGACGATCCAGGTCCAGCCACTGAAGGATTCGTTGAATGTCTACTTGGTGGAACGTGGTTTGGATATGCAGAAGTAGACATCGAGATACCAAAGAAATTGTGGAAGGAATTTGAGGAGATGCCCCCCTTCTTCTACAACAAGAAAATCCCCAAAGAAGCAATCCCTCCAGAAATGTTGGCCTACCTTGAGAAGACAGGTAGAAAGCTCAGCGAGGAAACAAAGCTAGTTGGGAGTCTCTCTGGAAAGAAGTTGCTACTCTATGCTCCTCTTCTACTTTGGTATGTAGATCATGGCGCAGTGATCACTGCTGTCTACCGCACGATAGATTACGAACCCAAAGAAATCTTCGGATGGTTCGTGGACCAAGTCACTGAGGCACGTCGTATGGGAGATGAAGATAAAGGTGAGGCTTTGCTGGCAGATGTGTTCAAGCTACTAGGAAACAGCGCCTATGGAAAGTTGCTCGAAGACTTGGGACGCCAAACAAAGGTCACCTATACAAAAGATGAGAAGGTTGTGGACAAGGCATTGCGAAGTGTTTGGTTCGAAGACCTGGAAGAGATTGGTGATGCATATGAACTCGAGAGCCGAAAGGACCAGATCCGAATCAAACGCCCTTTCCAAGTAGGTATCGCTGTGTACCAGCTTGCAAAGCTGCGTATGCTCGAGTTCTACTACGACTTCCTCGATAAGTACATCGATCGCAAAGATTTCGAATATATACAGATGGACACGGACAGTGCGTACATTGCCATCTCTGGAAACAGCATAGATGAAGTTGTACGACCGGAACTACGTGAGGATTTCGAAGCCAATAGGAAGGAATGGCTAGCTTGGGACAAGTGGAGCAGTCGTACCCCAGGACTCTTCAAACTCGAATTCGAAGGACAGCGCGCCATTGCCCTATGCTCGAAAGCCTACTACGTCGATACGGGTGGCAGCAAGAAGTATTCCGCTAAAGTTATGTCTAGGCGTCACAACGACATTTCGTGGGATCGATTCAAAGCAGCCCTCCAGGGTGATATCGACATGGCGGAAAACCGAGGCTTCCGACTATCGCCAGAAGGTATAGCAACCTACAAACAACGGAAGCTTGGGCTATCGGCTTACTACGACAAAAGACGTGTTCTTCCCGATGGAATCCACACCGAGCCAATAGAGTACGCTGTCTAGCGCTTGGGTACAAACAGAATTCCTTTTGGTGGTAGTTCTGTATCCCTAGGAACAACTTGTAGGTCTTCACGAACGAATCCACGTTTGGGTGCAGCCTTCTCCTTCGCAAGGTAGTAAAGCACAGGCTGTCCCGAAGATACTACGCTTCGCGAAATGGTGTATATCTGTAAACTCCACACAGGATCAGTAGCTCTACGTTTTTCACCTCCTTCCAATTCTCCTGGTGCGTAAAGATATCGAACTAGAACGTCGAATGGTAGACGCTCTTCTCTCAATCCAACGGTTCGCGAATACGTAGGAGTCTTCAGATCTACTTGTTGCGCCACTACAGAATTCGAAGGCTCTTTACCAGTCAACCGAGTCACCTCACTGTTCAGGGCTTTGATAACCATTGGTAAACGAACTACCCATTCTCTACTACGCTCATCCGATCCTTCCGAAGTAAGTACCATCTCTTGTGCATATTGATATCCAAACAATCTCTCAGCTAGAGTCCTATTTGCTCTTTCAACAAAACTTTGCGCTCTATGATTACCAGCCTCACCTCGTTGAACTTTCGTACCATGTAGTTCTAGAGTTTCAGACATACGCCCCATGAATTCTCTACCAGGATCTACTTGCAACGTCTTTGGCCATTCGAGTGGACTACGTTTATAGATTCGTTCGAATGCCGCAGAAACTTCACCACTATCTTTAGATGCCAAAGGTTCGGCTTCTTTGTATCTAGAAGCTACGTCGATTACTACCAATGCGTACTTGTATAGCTTCCGTCCACGCCCAGGTCGATCGTGTGGTAGAAATATCAAATCAGCTTGGTGGACTTCATTTGGTTTCGATACAGTCCAATGCGGTCGTGGAATGTGTTTTGGTGGTGGTAGATATATTTGCCACATAGATTGCTTTTCCAACCAACTCCTAGCTACGTCTTCTGATGCTTTCGCTGCTACCGATAGCTTGCCAATTGCGGAGTGACCTTTCCAATAGCCCATAGGACCATAGAAGATATTCGCAAGTTTAGAATCCATCATACATCTATACATTCTAACCTTCAACAGATGAAAAAAAAAAAAAAGGAAGAAATGAGAACCAGGCCTCATTCCTTCCTTTTTTTTCTGTTTTTTTTTTAGTAGTAACCTAGTAGTAGCTTAGTAGTAGCTTAGTAGTAACCTAGTAGTAGCTTAGTAGTAGCTTAGTAGTAACCTAGTAGTAGCTTAGGGGTAGCTTAGTAGTAGCTAGTAGTAGCTTAGGGGTAGCTTAGTAGTAGCTTAGGGGTAGCTTAGTAGTAGCTTAGGGGTAGCTTAGGGGTAGCTTAGTAGTAGCTTAGTAGTAGCTTAGTAGTAGCTTAGTGGTAGCTTAGTAGTAGCTTAGGGGTAGCTTAGTAGTAGCTTAGGGGTAGCTTAGGGGTAGCTTAGTAGTAGCTTAGTAGTAGCTTAGTAGTAGCTTAGTAGTAGTATCTATATCCATTTACTAATAGCGTATCCAACGCCTAGCATTCCACCACCAACGTAGAGCAACTCGCCAGTCTTCTGATTGTTTGAGGGTTTGTAGTAGTCAGATAAGCGGGGTTCTTTCATCTCTTTGAGCCGTTTTAGCTCTTTACGTAACTTATCGGATCGCACTAAGGCTTCGTTGGTATCTCTTTGATCGTTGTGTGCTTTGCGTTCAAGACCTTCCTGCTCTTGTGCATAGTCATATAAGCTTTGACGTTTGATTCTATACGCTTTCATTTCACGTTCTAGTTTTTCGGTGGCCCTATCGTGTCTCTCTCGTTCTGCATCTACATCACCATCCTTTCCAAGCATTCTAGCTAGTATGCCACCACCAGTAAATGCCGTTGCATTCAAGATAGCCCCGAAAATGGCCATTCCAATTGCTGCCGCCATTACGGTTTGGTCTTTTCTTTCTCAAGTTGTTTCTCAAGATATTGCTTTGCGTATAAGCTACCAACTATCACGGCAGTCCACTTTGCGTAATTCACTAGGGAAGAAGAAGGATCGCTAAGCATAGATTCCTTGGTAGTCTTTTTTACGATCCACCCAATACCAGAAGCGAGTCCAACGATTTTGACTGCATCGGTTGCCGTCTTCGTCAATTCCTTCTCCATCTAGATATATACTACTATGGTCTCGAGTCTTTAAGTGTTACTCCATGTCTAGTGCCGTTGGCTTTGCCGGAGCTGCAGGTTGTGTCGTGCTAACGGTGGCAACACGCTTATTGCCATCTACGTACTTCTTGTATGCAAAGTACGTGCCAAACAATGTAGCGCCAGTACCAATGACTGCGAGGATAGTCAGGCTTTCGAACCGACCTTTCTCTACGTCAGTTTCTTTGGACGGTTCATTTTCACGTTCTATCTCCATCTTTTGAGCTTCTTTTGCACGGGCAGTGACCTTCTCCCAAGCTAATTTTCCTGCTGCAACACGCTTTGGATTTTTTCCTTTCTTAGTTGGTACAGTCGTCGGAGGATTCGCAGTTATCTGATCCATCTGTCCTTCCATCTTGATTCGATATAGTAGGTATATGTGGAGGTTCAACAGTTGTACCAGGAATGACTACGTGACCAGATATGTGGAATAGGACGCTAGCTAGAGCTACAAGGCGACCTGCTTTGAGCGATAGTAGGCCAGTCGCAGCACTGATTTCATTGCGGACTAGAGGGTCTTCTTGTAGGTCCTTGATCAGTGCTTCTTGAGAATCTATTGGTACTAGGTAGGCAACTAGGCGGGTAGCTAGACGTGTCACACCGTCGACTAAGCCTTTCGTTACTTGCTGAGCTAGGACGGCCTGATACCTCCTATACAACTTGTCTACCTCTTTCTCAGGAAGTCTAGAGATGTCTCCTAGGGAAAAGTTTTTACCTAAGTATTCTTTCGTTACGCCTGTTGCGGCTAAGATCGAAAGTGATTCGCGATTGTCTGACGTAATGTCTAGATCGGTTGGTGGTGGGCCTGTTACGTCCTCACCGAATATCTCGAGTATTTCCTTATCAGTCATAATATGTTATAGATGCTGGGAGCTCTAACACTACCTCGAAAGGATGGCGTAGACAGAAGCACATGCGAGCGAACTTATGGGATCCAAGTATCGTTCGTAACTCTTTACATTCTTGTGAGCCTCCATAATCCTCAAATATCTTTTTACCATCTACGGCCGATGCTGTATGGAATGCTACTACGATAGCTACGTTCTCACGGAAGGGCTTACATATGCTCGTTAATTGTTGGGACAGCACCCAAACGGAAATCCCTATATGTCGTGCAGAAAAGGCTAAGTCCACTAGCTTGTCAGTTCGTTTCTTGACGTCCTTCGATGCGGCGCAATCATCGAGAATCAATAGAGTATTGGTACCTGACCAAAATGTTGCGCAAATACTCAAAGTAGCATCGATGGCATCTTGTGGTGGCGATATGACGAAGAAATGAGGATCTCGATTTGCGAATCCACGATAAGTTTTGTTGTGGGCATACGTAGGACAAATCAGTACTATGTAATCGAACTTACCACGAAATGATCCACGAAGTTGTTCTATGAGAAATGCAGTCTTCCCACAATTCGTTGGACCGACTATGAGTGCGTTGAATGGTACGTGCTCTACGAGAGAATCCATCAGTATAATATACTCTGCAGAGATCTGTTCAATATCGTGACCTGAGCATCCGCAAGGACATAGATGTGCATTTTCACATTTCCACTTCCCTTAGCAGTCCTATGTATGCGAATGTCGATGTCCTTTCCACTGCCGGTTTGTGCCAAGCCATCACCATGAACGGTGGAATCCTTTGCTGTGCGACAATCGATTAGGATAGCGAATCTATTTTCAAAGAACTTCTTTGGAGTCATGGAAGTATTGGGTGTACCAAACCAACCTCTTGCAGCCTCCCAGAAATCTAGGGGAAGCATGCCGCTTGGAAAGAGTCTGTTGGGAATCCCGTTGACATCTACTTCTACCTTCGATATATCGGGATTCGAGAATGCTTCACTATCTCGCGTGCCAATGGTAGGTGGATCTATGAATAGTAGAAGTAGTCCAGCAAAGGATCGTCGTGGAACATTGACGTTTTGAGATATCAAAGTATCAGATGTTTTAGCGATATCTACTGTTTTGAAGTGAACAGCGTAGTTGTATAGGAATGCAGTACCTATTTCATATTTGTGAAGTGCATTACTAGCCAGCGTTTCGTTCCTGATTGCTTCGTATTCTAGTTGGATGTTGGTAAGTTGGTACGTACCTATCTTCGTAGTATCCGATCCAATTACAACCTCGTTGGCAGGCGCTAGAGTCAACTCGAATGTAATGATACTTTCTAAGGCATGTGGATATAGAACTCCATGTTGTGTCAGAATGTCAACATCTAATGGAATCCTATACTTGGAACCACATGCAGTTAGGAGTGCGTTGTCTGCAGCAGATGAAGTACTTGCGTCACCAGCTTTCGATCGTAGCTTATTCAAGTTCTCTGATTGAATGCCTTGTTGTATTCTAGACTCTCTCTCCTGCGTAGATAGGTATACATCGGAGTATGTTTGTAGGAGGTCTGGCCTGACAAGGTCTTCTACTGTTTCAGCTCCCATCCTACAGATTCTACGCATGACCAAGCAGCGTCCAACGTTCGAAACGACTCTGTTATTCGCATGTCCACCAGATAGTACGATGTCGCCCAATAGCGCTAAGCTACCAGGTACTAGTACTACATCTTCTGCTAGCTTTGGGACTTCTACGTATAGAGTCTCACCTGGATTGGCAGATGATCGAGTGAAAGTTTTCCTATACAAGTCTCGTGGAGCCTTGAGTGCATGAGGCTCTCTTCGTACTTGTGTGGGATCCAATATTGATGAGATCATGTTGAATATAACTATATATGTAGATATGTTTAACATGGCCTCTGAGGGTAGGTATGATGAAAGAACTGATGAAGCTGAAAGAGGAAGAGACTACGACAACGATGATACTGTCAATGAAGAAGCACGGAAATTGGCGTCAGACTCTACGAATGTGGATCCGAGTGAATCATTAAACCTGAAAACTAGACGCGACTTCTCCAAGGAAGGTGCTCGACCAAAGAATCGGGAAACCTCGTTTACCGTAGACGATGCTTATGTAGACGGACTCACCGAGCCGGAAGTCTCGGACCTTTCTAGAGAGCAATTGATGGATGAGGATAGAATCAAACATCCGAAATTTAGCGATCGCCGCGTAGTCTTCAAAACAGGCACATCGGATGAAATGAAACAAATGCTATTCGATACTGTATGGAAACACTATGCGGATGTAGGGACTCGTGGAGGAGTCCTTGAGATAACTGGAATATGGGAGGCCAATAAGGAACTGGGTAGAATCTATCTTCACGTACTTGGAAGTAAAGAGAAGCCCATACCTTTGACCACAGTGAAGGGTGAAAGATATCAAAGTACAGGATCTCAAATTTGCCCTAGGCCCTACGGATGCAGAAAGAGAAGAACAAGTCATCCAAGGTCAAGAAAAGGCCGCCGAACATCTCAAAGTAGAAGATAGCATACTTCTAAGCTCAACGTCAACTGAGGACCAGAAGGAAGCGGCTAAGGAAGAGAAAGTACACATCTATAACGAAATAGAATTACTCGAACGTCAAGAAGAAGCCATACTAGAACGTATGTCGCTACGTGAAAGGATCAAATACATTTTCAGAAAGCATGGAATGACCGTTCTTGCAGTGGTAACTTCTATTGGCGCTATCGTTAGTACGATAGTTTCCCTGTTGTCGAGATCCTTACCGAAACCAATAAAGACTGGTATTGATAAAGCAGCAGATGCAGTAAAGAAGGGATTGCAAACGACTGGGGGGTTGTTGAAAGAAATGGGAAAGAAACTTGGACAGATCCTACCTGGAATGATTGGATCGATTGCGAGTTTCATATTTACTATGGCTGGTAAAGCTCTGGGAGTACTAGCACAGAACGTTTGGTTATTCATCGTAGCAATAGTGGTGATCACGATAGAGCAATACAAACGACGTTAACGAAACAACATCCATGCGATTCCAGCTGCGGCAATGGATGTCACTGCGAGATTGATCTCATGTTGTGAGACAGCCTTTGCCTTTGCCTTTGCCTTTGCCTTTGCCTTTGCCTTTGGTACAGGAACTTGTTTCTCGAGAGGCTGCACCGATTTCTTATCTGATGGTCCTTCCATAGTAAGAGGTGGGTGTCCTTTGCCTTCTGCATTGATGTCGTTAGTGCCTAGCACCATATCTTTCGTGGCTTTCGGGATTGGATTCCTATAGCCATCTTTCTTACCAAGATAGTACACTAGATCGCTTGGCAATAATCGCACGCCTACAGCTATTGCTAGATCGAGCCTCTTATGCGTCCTCGTTATAGCGGTAAGATAGTTTTTGTAGCTCACCACTAAGTCGTTTTCGAGAATAGCATCTTCGACTAAGATCTTAAACTTTTCTTTGACGTTATGGCTATCTATGATGGATCCGTTCAAGTCGGCTTGAGCACCAAGCATGCAATGTCCAAAAGCCTCGACAGATCTATTCAACCTACCCAATCCAACATCTGTCAAACCCTTTCCGATTGGTGGCATAAACCAATTGTATTGCTTTCCTTCATGTTCATCGTTCCTAATGAAGGCCACAAGATCACCCTGATCCTCCTTACCTCCTTGGTCTGCAAATAAATTATGTTTCTGAGGCCATGTGGTTGCACCTTTGTCATAGCTTCGGTCTCCATGGACGTTTACGTATCCTGTCGGACCTGGGTACAAAAGGAATATATCTCCTAGTCCATTATTCCTACCTCCGTGCCACCGAAAGTCTGGTGTTCGAGATATACCAAATTCGATGCACAATTTCTCAAGAGCTGATTTGTTATAGGCGTTATCCATTTGCTTGAAATTAGAGTTACCAGGTAAAGGAACTCCATGAGTACCCCCAAGTTCACGTAGAATTCTTCGTATCGTGAAATAAACATGGAATCGTAGGAATCCCTGAACGACTGGTGGATACGTTTTGAAAATAGGATCAAACAATGACACTCCACATCCAGAAGTTGCACACCACGTTGCAAAATTAAGTTGTTGAGGCCAGTAGTGGAAATCCGGACCATGTAACCAATGATGGGACTCAGTTGATGTCGTATGCTTTACGACGGTCTCCTTGAATATGTTTGGAACACCTGCTTCGAACTTCTTCTTTGGGGTGGCATATATCAATAGATTAGTGAGATCGATATCTTGTGCCGGTCCAGTAGAAGGAACTGCTGTAATAGGATATTTCGCACTCCTATCTAGGGTCAACGTAGATGGGAAACCTTTATGCACATCCCACAACGCATTATCGATGCGTCTTTGAGTGACTGCAGGTAGCTTAGAGACATCATCGCCGTAAACGACATAGCTAGAATCTCCATCTCGAAACCAAATACTCGTCGAATATTTGCCTGGACCGTTCACTTCCGTAGAGGTATAGAACTTGTGAAGATCCGCATGCGGGTATTTCTTCTTGAACTTCGCTAATAGATCTGCATTCAATGTTGCAACCTCTCTACTTTTCACATCTTCTCTATCTATCCGAGCTTGATTCTCTCTCCTAGCTTGATTCTCAGCCTTTGACCGTACATTAGCATTCAGTGTTGGGACCTCTTCCTCTTCGTCTTTCCCTCCGTAATGGTAACTGAAAAGACCTCCGGACCTCCTCATGTTGAAGCTATACGTATATATAGTTATACCTTCAACATATAATGACGATCCTTAATGTCATCACCACATCATCCGACCATACGGTCTACTTCGACGATCCTATTCTTATACGGAACATTTCACTAGTCGAGGTCACTTTCGAGAACACTTGGTGGAACCTAACAGAGGTGGGCTCTTTCTGGTGGAATGGCGGTAGTATTGTGTTCCCACACGACGTTGCTGCAGGGTCTTACAACTTTAGGAAAGCCAAGAAGGCCTTAAAGCCTGCAAGTAGTGCTGGTATCGTGGAATTTAAGAGCGATACCCTCCTTAGGGAGGACAAAGCTATAATAGTTAAAAAACCAATCAATTTCAATAAAAGTCTCTACACACTATTAGGTGTCGAAGGTGGAGAAGAAGAGAATAACGAGTTCCTGCTAAAAGTTGGTACTTACCGCATTAAGATCAAAGATATCCACACAGTGTATGTCCGTTGCGACGTGGTGGATTCCGGTTTCTCACTTCTAGAGGGAAAACGATCGAAAGTCTTGGCTAGCATAGAGGTCCGAGGTCTTTGGTTTTCAAGGATAACCTATACTATAACGAATCCCCAAGTCCTACAAGCTATAGGGACAATGCGAAATAGTCTTAGCCTTACGATTCGTGATGAGAAAGGTAACGTGGTAGACTTCCGTGGTCAACCGATACGATACGTGTTGAAGCTTGAGTAAGTTATATGTATAACGTACAATGGAAGGCGATTCAATTCAACCGTTTCCCTCAGCACCAAGTATCTATCCACAGATTTCTAGTGACACTGGAAAGAACTTTAGACTGCAAACGATCCGAGACACGCTTTCGGACATAGAAGTTCAAGAAAGGCACTACGAAGGTGTGCGCAAGAAATATGCACGTTCTCAAGGAATAGTTCATGGCATCGCAGTGGTAACTGGAGGTCTATCTGTGATCTTATCTGGATCTGGATTGGGCGCAGCGTTGACTGGGGTTGGAATAGTGATTGGTCTACCACTTGGAGTTATTGGTGGACTATGTGGATTAATTTCAGCATCTACAACCCTTGGAGCTAAGAAGTTAGGAATGAAGGTTTCTAAGCATGAAAGGACAACTATGTTGGCAAAGGCGAAAATCAATACGATTCGTGATCTAGTATCGAAGGCCTTACGCGATGAAAACATATCCGACTCCGAATACGGTCTCATCCTGAACGAAGCGAATAAGTATGAGATCATGAGGTCTGAAATTCGTCGCAAAGCTTCCATAGGTGAAAAAAGCATTCGAGCCGAACTCAAGCAAGAAGTGCAAAAGGAAATGCGAGAAAAACTTGGAATGTAAGAATCAACGTTTCCTATGAAAGAAATGAACATGGCTCTCACTTCCACTTTGCTAAGTCCTACTGCTAGTTAGCCCATGTCTAGTGTAGATTGGTTCGAAGTGGGAATGGTAAGAAGACAACTTCTTGACAAAACGCTTGACTGAATTTCCAAATACGTCACAACGTTTGACGACCTCGTTAAGAGACATAGACGATCCTAAACGACGTAGCACCTCGTAACTTGCTCCAACAACTTTCGTCTTAATTACCGATCTGCCTACATTGTTTTCTATTGCCATAGTAACAACCTCATGGACTATTTGTTGAGCGTCTATAAGTACTCCTTCAGGATCGAGTTTAAGGAAAGTCGTTGCAATGTGAGGAACTATGCGCTCGGCATCCAAGTCTACATCGATCTCATTGTTGTCACACAGAGAACGTATAAAGACCTCTCCTCTATGGATGCCTTTGTTGCTTAGTTGCATGAAGCGAGCAACCTCACCTTTAGATCGGACGAATCCACATTGTATGCATGCATGGTAGAGTAGAGCAGCTAGAATATGTCTCTTAGCATCGCTACGCTTGGGATGAACTTTCATTACTTGGATAAATGCGTCGGCTACGATTCCTAAAGTGTTCGTAGGGAACGATAGGTCACAACTTTGTTTGTAAATAGTGTTGTATGCTCGTAGTTCTTGTAGGAGCGTTCGTCGTTGCAGTTCCGTGTCATCACTTTGCTTTGGTTTTGCACGGTCTAGATCACTTTGATACTGAAATCCGTCCGGACCTACTATACGCAGTCGAGTAGTAATGATGTCGATCTTAGTTTCTTCACATGGTTCAACCTCGGAAACAAGACCACAGGTGGGACACACGAATTCCGTTCCTTGTATTTCAAAGGGGCAGAGACAATCAGGACATGTTTCACTGTTGTTAATACGTTCCACTTGTGGTTTGATATTCAGGCTTCTACAAATTCCAGGACCAAACAATCTGACTAGCTCGTCCATGATACAACTATAGATGTTATACGTTTAATAGAAAAAAAAAAGAAAAAAAGAATGAAGAGGGCCACAACGACTTTCTTCATTCCTTTTTTTTTTTTTTTTTTCGTGGCTATTCCTAATCGTCCTTCTCGCTCCTCAAGGCAGCCAACACCTTGTTGAGCGCATGGGTGAGAGACTCTCCGAGACCTTCCTCTGGTTCCGTGGACAATGCTACCTCAGCAGGCTCCTCCGGTTCCACCACGTTTGGTTCCTCCTTTCTTGGATCCTCTAGCGTCTTGCTGGACTTCTTAGCGCGTTTTATATAGACACCGGGACACTTCATCTTGATGGCGAGACGGTCGCATCCTGAGCAAAGCTCGTAATCAGTACGACATCCTTTACCGCACTTCGAGCATGGTATGAGTGGGGCACAGCCTTTTGAGATTTGGTAGTTGTGCTGGGAACAGAACTTCGTTGTCTTCGAAATCCTCTTTTGGCATTTCGTGTCCTTCCCTCTCATCAACCAATCACAAGTTACTACCTCAATCATTGTGGCGTCTACATTTGAGTTCTTCTTCGACATGTTCGATCTGTATGGTGTTAATGCGTACTAAGATAACAACGTAAGCTAGTATTGTGGAATAAAGAATATATACTAATACCATTTAGTGGTAATATACAGTATAATAATCATTCCTTTAACATATACTTCAAGTTTTAAATTCTTAGGTGCAGTTGGATTCAATCGGATTCCTATCTGGCATTATAGGCATTCACATAGTAATCTAGTAGGGCATTTTCTTCCTCTATGGTGAGAGGGGAGTTCTTAATGATCCACTTAACGAGCCATTTAGCGGTATGAAACTGATCGTTGCTACAGGCGCATAGTAGAGCACGATGAATGTATTCACACTCTATGGTTATCTGAAAACGTTGAATGAGCCACTTGATGCTATTAAGATGCCCATACGCGCCGGCCTCTATCATAGCAAACATGACGGCATAGCCCTCTTTGGTGAACTGGAAGTGCTGAATGAGCCACTTAGCAATACCAAGGTGACCGTACCTTAAGGCAGCGCATAGAGTATGATTGGTGTATCTATCCATTTTATTGAAACGTAAGTGCTTGACGAGCCACTTAACAATATTAAGGTTGCCATGATCGCTGGCGTAGATGAGAGGAAGGCTGTCGTCGACGTGGCTTGCGGAAATGCCGAAAGTCCTAGCCAATTTGTCTCTATCGGCATCATTATGAGTAGAACCCAAACCGAAACATAGTACTTGTATACGGAACTCTCGGTCTACGTCTTTGTAGCGCGCGAGAGATGCAGCACCGTTTAGGCGTTTTGATGTCCTTGCAATGCTTGAGAATGACGTAGGACCTGCATGCTCTACGATCTTAGTCAAGATTTCTAGAGGGAGGTACGATATATTATCCATAGTGAAAGATATCGATATACAGTATAATAATCATGTCTCTAACAGATACTCAAGTTTGGATTTTTATGTACAAGAATGTCTAGTGACACTTTGAATGACCCTTAGTTACCCCTAGTAGTATAGCCGGAGTCAAATAAATACAACTTTTTGTTGTGCAAGAAAAACTTAAAAAGTTGTAATGGTATGGACGCCTTTTTTCTTGCACAAGGGGCGTCATGAAGTGGATTTCTGAATTCGCTTTATGACGCCCCTTGTGCAAGAAAACAAGGCGTCCATAACATTACAACTTTTTGAGTTTTCTTGTACAAGAAAAAGTGGTATTTATTTGACTCCGGCTATACTACTACACTTTATTTGGGATCGTAGCTTGGAATAAAGGGTTTGGCTTAGTTGGTGATGAAAACTCTCTAAACATCATAATTTTTATACATCTCCCACATGTGTTAGATGGATATATTCCACCCTAGAAGTGGTAACAAAGAACTTGGGGAACATCATTGAATAATGAGGAATTCGTCAGATGAGAAAATCAATATGGATTGGTTAACAAACACGTGGAATGAGTGAGTGAGTGTCAGCGAGCAAGCGACATGATTTCCCCAAGTTAAAAAAGTTAAAACATGCTTGTTGCTTTTTACATGTATATGTACATGTACATGTATGTCAAATTTAAGTTGGTAATGTCTCAAAAATATGTTAGCTTTGAATCGAATTAAAGAACCCAGAAGATCAAAAAGGCAGTTGCATTTTCTGTGATGTACAATGTATTAAACAAGGTATTAATATGAATATGAAACGGTCATATGATCACTATACATGTACATTAAACATTTTACATAGTTCCCAGTACAGTGACTTGGAGGTTTTGAGTTTCGGTAGACTTGCCATGAGTTGACCACAACTATGTTTTGTATCACAAGAAAGCAGACAGAGGACTTTAAGAAAGTCTAAGGACAAGTCAGAGTGGATCTAAACATATTTCAAGACAATACATGTATATGCATTTGGCTGTTAAAAGTTGTCCTTAATTAAGGCTTGGGGTGCATTCTGCTAACTGTTCAGACTGGTCCTGACTGGCTCCCTGGACAGCTGTTGTACTGTCGATCATGCAAATCCTGCTGGCTTTAAGTGGATAAATCCCACAAATTATTATCCACTTTTGACTGCATACCATCCGGCAGGTACAAAATGCAGACTGAAAATTGCAGACTGCAGACTGGAAAATGCAGACCGGAAAATGCAGACCGGAAAATACAGACTAAAAAATGCAGACCAGACAAAATCAATAAGAAACATCTATCGGTCTGTAACAGGGCGACTCTGCAAGGCTTTAGATGACTTAGATCCTTATTTTTGGGGGTTATACACGTCTTATGCGGGGTCTTGCTTTTTTCTTGACTGCATGCCGGCGCCAGCCACGCCGTGTATGCGAGCCACGCCGAATACGCTCTTTTCATGACAATATTTCCTTAACAAACAGAAAGGAAAAGGTACATGTATGTATTCCGAGGTATTTTGGCTAAACTATAGAATACCCTGCCACTCCAGCTAGATGGTATATTCAGTGCTACCGCGGTCCCGCAGTCAGCTTTATTAATATTCATGCATCGACTATGGGACTGCGGGACTGCGTTGCCACTTTATAGTTCAACGTCTTACCAATATTAATATTCATGCGTCGACTATGGGTCTGCGGGACTGCATTGCCACTTAGTTCTATATCCTTCGTTCTAAAAAAGCTAGATATTAATATTCATGCGTCGACTATGGGACTGCGGGACTGCGTTGCCACTTAGTTCTATATCCTTCGTTCTAAAAAAGCTATTGTGACTGCAGTACCACGGTAGCACTAACTAAATAACATAGCTTCAAAAAGTGGCGGGGTATTCTATAATCGCTCCGGTGTTTTGAACAAGAGCCCATCTGGGCTTTCACTCGGGCCACATGAGATTGAAGATGAAATACACTTTCATTTGAAATCCTCTTAGTAACAAGTCGTGCTTTAATTCACCAGTGAGAACGTCATAAAAACGTCTGGTCTATTAATTGCTTTTATGACATGACTATGATAACGCAGGATTTGAACAACAGAATAATATTGGCAATTCAAGTGTATAAATGCAATACAATGACATATTCAGACTTTGAATTTGATTGAAAATAGATCAAAAACTCGGGGAAATGTCCGGCTAAAACTGTATGAATAAATGTGAAATGAAACATAAATTTCATAGCAAGAAAAAAATTGTAATTCCTAATGAGAAAGCTCTTCTAAGTCCGCTTCTCAAATTCACAGACTGTTTTACAAAAACAATTGCGCTTATCGACACAAGAGTTCAGTTGACCTTTCAAATAATGTATTCTGAGGTACGCATACTCTAAATCACAGAGATGTTAAATAAAGCGATAATTAGAAGAAAAAGTACATTTATTTTTAACAGACAAACTGAGAGGAAATTTATTTAAATCAAAAAGAGTTTACTTACAATGTACAGTACTTGGATCTTTTGGTAGTGTTGTTGACAGCATCCCACCTTCGTGCACATATGTACTGAATCGGAATGAAAGTCGAAGCCTACCTCGAACTTAACTTTCAGCTAACCTGTTTCCTTTCATTCCACAATGAATAATAATCTCATAAAGTAAGCCCGTAGCTTTCAATAAATTTGCCAGTGTCTGAATGAAACAGCTAGATATTTTCCAATTTCTCTCACGAGTCATGGGAGAAGACAGTCTCAAGCTACAAAACTTGAATTTTGATCCTCTTCACAGTAACGTAATTTAACGTCTCAGATATTATATATATTCCCTACTTCAGCTAGCGCTGTGCATTTCAAGTACTTTTTCCTCTCTCTTTGCTGGCAGTTAATGCTTCTTGTTCGTGTAGTTGCTCCACTGAGCCGTAAAAAAATGGCATACACTGAAAACATCTGCTTAACTAAGATTTGTAAAAATCTTAGCGTATCATGTAAATATTCCGCTTGGCTCAATGAGGGTTTCTGCCATCAAAGTTCATTTTTTGTTTCAGTTTTCTCCATATTAGCAGACATGTATAATGTCTCGAGCTCTCACTCCAGTAGAAAGACTCTGGTTATTCTGTCGTAAAACATGCCTTAGCTGTACAAGACCTGACCCAAATTTAGGTTGTATTGCATAATTGCCCACGATGGAATAGATTTCTGACAAGGAGATATTATCTCCTTGTCTCGCCTAGTCTGAGAGCTTTGAACTTTCTTTATATCTGAGTGCACCTGACGAAATCTAACCTTTGATTATAATTCAATACCGTTGATATCCAAACGTGTTTGGATATTGTATTTCGCTTACGTTTCTAAATGTACATTGGATCTGTCCAGACAGATGTATTACGGCTCTTGGTTGTTCATGTATTTTATGGTCAACAAGAGCGCCAGTTGAAATATCCTGAGCCTGTTGGAAGGCTTTCGCCCTCGCGGGACGACCATCTTGATTTACTGTATTAAATTCTGTAAATAACTTAACCTGGCGATTGTTGCGTGACCAGCACAGTGCAATCTGATTGGTGTGAATTTGACCTTTAACGCATGCGCAGAAAGCTTGCTACACGGAATAAAAAACTAAAAAAAACTTGCATTTTTAGACTCAGTGCTGCCACAGGCAGCCCGAGTAATTATTTGCTTACTTTTTAATTATGTTCGTATTTAGCCGGGTCCTGTCTTTGTTAAATTGATTCAGTCCCAAAAGTGGAACTGTCGGCTTACGGGAATAGTTCTCGTAAGCGGACACTTGTGGAATATGGGATGTGTCCGCTTACGGGAGCTACAATAAAGACCCTAGGGGGTACTCAGAAGAGTTTTGGGTAGGGGTGTGCCACGGATACCTCAAAACCCTGACCCTATCCCAGACCTAAAAATGCTGTTTACCATACCCTATCCCAGACTTGAAGCCAAAAATCAATACCCTATCCCAGACGTGATCTTGTGATGTTTACACAGCATGACATTAGATACATTGTACATGTATCAATGAGTCCAGATACCGAACAGTTTTTAATTACAATTACACTACGAAAGCCGTTGTTTTGTTTTAATATGGTATTTTAAGCTGTAGCATAGTCGATAGAGCGCTTAGCATGGCGTCAACGACAAGTATATCAAAATGCATACCCTTTCCAGACCAAATCCGTAAAAAGGATACCCTATCGCAGACCTCGGCAGCTCAACTGACCATACCCTATCCCGTGGCACATGTACCCGTATAGCCCAGATTATTTGGATGACAGTTTACTTTACAGCGCTGTTTACAATACTGTAATTGCTCTAGAACTGTATCAAATAAACCGATAAAGCGAATTGCAGAAAAGTTCTAAGCTAACACCGGTGTGAAGTTGATTGATTGCAACATAATACTCATAATCGTTCTAGTAATGGGATTATTCTGCTGGGGTGTCCACTTTATACGGATTGGCCGAGATTTGTTGTTGGATCATGGGTGACTGGCCGCGCGGCAACAGATCTCATGGAGCAATACCTATGGCCGATTTTTTTTTAGGTCTTAGATCCGTCTTTGAAACGTGGATAAGAGAGTTACATGTACACTCGTAGCACTCGTTCTCAAAAGGAGGTTTATGTTTAACGTCACATGAACTAACCCTAGGCCCCTACGACTTTATACCCGTCATTTACGTTAACCGTTAACTGAAAAACGTTTCAAGCTTGAGCGCCCAGGAAAACGACGTTTAGTGTTGAGGACTAGTGGCTTAAGTTCACAGGTAAAGGACGATTGTTTTAATAGACAAGAAAGTTCAAGAAAGTCCTTAATTGACTTAATTTAATCGCCCCTCCAAGAACAATTTATATATAATTGGAGAGGCTGATTCGGGCTTCCTGTGCATAGCAATAATTTTAAAATGGTGGACAGAAGAAGTGGGACTGAATCAATTTAACGAAGAAAGGACCCGGCTAAATACGAACGTAATTAAAAAGTAAGTAAATAATTCAAAATACCTCGGAATATATAGCTTTTCCTTTCTGTTTGTTAAGGAAATATGGTCATGAAAAGCTCGTATTCAGCGTGGCTTGCATACACGGCGTGGCTGGCGCCGGCATGCAGTCAAGAAAAAAGCAAGACCCCGCATAAGACGTGTATAACCCAAAAAATAAGGATCTATGTCATCTAAAGCCTTGCAGAGTCGCCTTGTTACAGATAGATGTTTCTTATTGATTTTTTCCGGTCTGCATTTTCCGGTCTGCATTTTCCAGTCTGCAGTCTGCATTTTTCAGTCTGCATTTTGTACCTGCCGGCATAGCATCATCGAAAACCCAGCATGATCGACTGAAAATACCACTTCCCTGTTGCATTCACAATATAAGCAAAATACATCGACTAAAACAATAACATCTCAGCACAGGCACCCCGAGCTCATGCTACAAAATATAACTTGTAAAAAAATAAGGGTTTGTATTACGAAATTTAAGGGTTTGTATGGGAATGTAACGAACTCCATATAATATAGATCGAAAAACTGTCAATTATTTGAATATAAATGACTTTATTACATGCTCGTATCTCACTCACTAAATCTAGTGGCACCTTATTGCCACTGTGATGTCTTGTGTCATGTTTCTCTCCTCATTTCTCATGTTTCGTAAAATGCATTCTTAGGAATAGTTTTGCCTAAAATGCACAATTTCTGCATTAATATTAATGTTAATTCTGGTAATGTCAAAATTCACAAACACCAGTGTAGTGTATTAGAAGTCTGGTAACGAGTCTTTAGTCTAAGTTCAGAAGCAATGGACTCCAGTGTGTTTCTCTAACTCTCCCATTATAAACCCTGTGACATTACAACCAGGTGAAGAATTTGAAATTACAACTTACCAGCACATGCATTTATGAATATTTAACACCAAGATGAAGCTTAAGTGATGACTAAATGCATCTGTACAATGTATGTATGTACATGTACATGTACATGTACATGTACATGTAGTCATCACAGCCACTAGTAATTCTTAACTACAAAACTGGACTACATGTAGATAAATGTACATGTACATGTACATGTAGTATGGATGGAACCAGCATGCATCACTCACTGCCTTCATACAGGAAAAAATAAGTCAGATTATAATATCAACAAACACTCACATCTCCAGTCAGAAGTTCCAAGCCAGTGAAGGTAGCATTATTATTGTGCCGATAACTTGGATAATAAACCAGTTGTGGAATGAACAGAAGAAATATGGTAAGAATGACAATGACAAGGTTGAGGAGAAACAACCAGCGCAGCAGAATAAAGTATGATAGGACACCAGAACCAAACATGCCTGTGGGATGAAGAAATAAAAAGCAGTTAACAATCATGTGAACATACAATTGCATACTTAGATACATGTACACGTAATTTATGAACAGTCACATCTTTATACAAATAAATTAAGGCCATAATTCTTTTCAGGCTATTCCAGAACACAAATAGCTGGAATAGATGGTATTCATGTTCTTTTGGGACCTATTCTGTTTTCAGAATAGTAATATTTCTACTCATTTTGCTCCCAATACATGTAGCAGAATGAATAAAATGGTTTACTCAAAAGAGGCACATTTATGAAGTTCTTTTGGGAATTATTGAAAAAAAAAAACTTCACTTCCATCTAATTCACAATCATTCACAATCATTGTTAGTTCTGGGTCTGTCTAATTTAATTTGCAGGCTGTGGGCCGCTAAAAAATGTGGGCCACTGAAATATAACAAAGTGTACTTATAAGAACTAGATATTCGAGTCCACGCAAAGTAAATGCAAACCCCAAGTAAATGCTAAACAAACCCAGAATAATTATACACAAAGTTAACACAAAGCAAACAATATTTATTTAGTCATGTGGTGTTATTACAGTACCAGTGACCCACAACTAACTTCTTGTGAAATATTCACTTGATAGGAATGCAACTAGATAATTGGTGGCATGGGTGGCACAGTGGGAAAGCGCTCGCCTCTCACCGCTATTTCCCGGGTTCAATCCCAGCTCGGGTCATGTGAGTTGAGTTTGTTTGTTGTGTTGTTCTCTCCCTTGTCACGAGGGTTTTTCTCCGGATTCTCCGGTTTTCCTCCCTCCTCAAAAATCAACATGTGAGCTTGAATGTAGTGAGTAGAGAATATATGAGTGTAGTGTGAGCGTGTGTGGAGTGAACCGGTAGGGAAGAGCCCCTCATGGGGAGTGCCTGGTTGTAAAACAGTATTATTATTATAAATGGAACCCAAAATGAATGCATTGAACATTGTAACGGCTCTGCTCCGTTGTCAGGAGTGATCCGTGAAACTTTGCCTTTGTTGTGGTCGTCAGACGAAGTGATTACCGCTTGATTTGAACAAGGTCTTGTTTAATGATAAGTTAACGGCACCTGAAGAAACTATATCTGGCTCGTACTTAAACTGTGAATAGAAACTTAAAACCCTTCAAAAATCTATGCGGTTTCCTGGGGAAGGCTAACAACCGTTGTAACTCGTCCAACTGGCTCGCTCTAGCTGCTCACATCATCCCCGAACCTTGGTTACGAGGTGACGTGACAGCGTGGCGACAGAAGGTAAAAAACTAAGGCAGCCGGTGCCTTTACAAACATACAATGTAGTTACATGTAAGACCAAAAGTTATATTGATTTTCATTTCGTTTTACTTCATGCCACTTAATTATTATAATTAACTTATTATTTAGTGACATCACAATCACTGCATGCAAGCGAGGCCAAAACCAATTTTTGAAGCTTTGTTTCTCTTTTTAATTACCACGTATGGTGCAAAGACATGGAATAATAAGCTTCCAACTGAACTGCATGATGACAAAATCGCTAGACTCTTTCAAAAACAAAATTAGGACAGTGGCATGATCCTTAGTGACTATAGTAAGGCATAGGGTATTATTGCACAGTAATTTTATTTTTTATTTTTAATGATTAGTATAGGCATAGCTTTACGATTATTATTTAGATAGTGAATGGTTTTTATATAATATAATTATAGTCACTATTCTTACTTCTATGGAACTGTTTTTATAACAATGTAGTATATGTAATTGGTAGACACAGCTTCTATGGAAATCAGATATTTTATCTGTTAGAACTTCCATGTATAAATATTAAATAATAAATCAAAAACTCATGAATAATAATGAAGCAAAAACAAAGGAAATCAATGATTGTGAAGACATAATATACCTGATAAAATATCATCCTAATTTACATAAACTTTTAGTTTGGATTTTCTCGGCCAAAATAAGTCGTATCGCCAAAATAACTGAAAAAATGTCTCTTTACCCTCTTTACATGTGAATGTTTTTGAAGTCGTTTAATAAACTTGCAGCAAATTTTGGGCCTTTATCAGTGAATTTCTAATTAGGATAAAACTTTATTTAAAACTTCATCTTACATGATTGTACTAAAACTTATTTTCTTTATGTCATTCCCTTGAGACGAGCGTCTTTCTTTCATTGCATTCTTAAAGCGTTTTTGAAGCCGTTTAAAACACTCACAGCACGTATGTGTTTTATCAAGTCTAAAAATTATCGGGCTTAGTGCCCTCAAAATTTTAAACTTGATAAAACACTGCTGTTGGTGTTTTAAACAGTACATGTTTGTATTTCAGCACAAATATTATTGCTCACATGCATTCCATTTTCCCAGCGACATTTTCATTAAAAATATTACACCAGTTAACTGAATACTTTGAGCGAAAGGAAAATATTTTACACCTCAGCTTTCCTAAATTTATTCAATCAATCAAGCTTCAATTATTGTGCTCTCATCAGAAATAATATTGCCAATTGAAACTGTTCTTGAGCATGTTTATTTGCAGGAAAACGTTGAGACATTCAGCGTGTTTACAATCTGAAAACCCAGGGCAAATGTGGGGACCAGCTCAATATGTTGGAATTTGTTATCTTTATCGGTTTATTCAAGAAGAATTTCTAAGCAGCCCACAATTTTTAGCCGCCTGCAGCCTGAAAAATAGTCACCGGTTAGTTCTCACCTCTGTCAAGATCATTCCATTTTTGGAATAATTTTATGTTGTTTTGGGAATTTAGTATTCCATTTAAACTGCATACACAACAATGTACTGCAGTAATAGGATTTATAAGTCAGAATATAATATAGTCCCAAATGATTATGCTCCCAAACTTCATTTCAGTTCATTTCATTTTATCTCATTTTCGTTAATGTTATTTTCCTTTAAGCAATCCTTATAAAGTACTAATAAGCTTCATAACTGTGCTTTTATGGTATTTCTATTTGGATTAATTGACTTAATTGTACCTTGTATTTTCTTCAGATGTTCTCTCCAGATGTCTATGGAATAGAGAAGTTCCTTACACCCATCAATGAAGTGCTGCCATCCCTAAGTCATTCACCAAGAGATGATCATTAGAGAGCTGAGCTTCAAATGTACATGTACATTGTAAAAGGATAAAAACTCCTCAATTTTGACTGGCTCAGCTAGCTATTAGAACAGTGACAGAAAAAACATACAGATTTATTACCCAGGGTTAGAGAGGCTTTCTCCAGGGAATGAGCACCATGCAGTTAACCTCTGGGAAATCATCTGGTTCAAAGTGCAACTTAATTAACTGATTTATTTAGAGGCTTTGCACATGCAGACCATCAATGGTACAATCTTGGATTTTTCATGAGCAATGTTGGGGACAATAGACAATAAATAAGTTTAAACATACATGTATAAGACAGTACAGGAGCTCACATAGCCTGCTTTCATGCAGTAGATGGTCTCAATCACGCTCGGCCAATATGGCGGCCGCTCTGATGATCAGTTTGCTGGGCGGAAAAAAACACCATCTACCGCCTGAAAGCAGGCTAGAACTCACAATAGAGGATCCATAATTTTGTGAATAAATTAAAGCTATTACATAGAGGATATTTAACATGGCTGTGCAGAGATACAGATTTTATCTTCGAGTGTTGATGAAATATCTTATGAGTGATCGCAGCGAAGTAAGATATTATTTTCATCAACATGAGAAGAAAAAAATTGTATCTCGATCATTAGTGCCCATGTAATGTTCTGTTTAATATATAATTATCAATGAAATACCAGTTTCAATCTCTTACTAGAAAGGCTAGAAATCTTTGAAAGCCACCCATATTTTCAAAAGTGATATCTTCACATGTGAAAATATCATATAATATCTTCACGTGTGAAGATATCACTTTTTAGAAAGAAATATACATGTACACTGGTATTTCATCAATAATTATATATAAAAATGTTTAATTCTCTTGATTGGTTAAAAAAAATGTTAGTCTTGTCAAAATGTGAAAAGTTTGAAACAGTCAGAGCTATAGAGGTTTGTTAGATGATGACAGTTTCATTAATTACCTGACTGGGGTTTAAAAACTCTAAATCCCCTGAAATCGACAGTTTAAACCAATGGGATAAAAGCATTGTTACATGGGAATTTATTAACAGAAAATAATATATGTTCTCCAGTTCTAACAATAATATATTTAATAATATAATAAGGATATTTCAACAATATCCTTAACATATTGTGCAAAACATTTAATTCTAACTTCTTATTAATCAAGAGCGAGGTTATTAATTTACGGGGAAATATCAGACTGACTCAATGGTCTTGACAGTATGCACCGAGCGATAGCAAGGTTTGTACGTAAAAGACTGATGTTTGATATTTTCCCGTAAAGACCGAGCAGACAAGGTTCGTAATATGTTTATTATTTGGCACTTTTTTGTTGGAAAACAAAATTATAAATATACATGTACAGCTGGAAGTTGATATTTTACATCCAGTTGGCACACATGCATCTTGATTGTGCCCTTTTGAGTTTTGTTTCACAACTTAACCACAAAACGAACAGTCAATAATTATTGGAAGCTGGTTCTAAGGCACAAATCAACTTAATTTCAGATTGCAACATTGTTCTTTAATTTGTTGATGAATTGAGATGGAATAAGTTATTCTGAAGATAACATGTGGACGAATTAAAGGGCAAAAAAATTACGTCAAACTGAAGTCAATCTTCATTGATAATTTATCAATCAACACTCCTCATCTGTTTTGCGAACTTTGAAAAATTTGTACCTCAGGCCATCACTGGAAAACCTAAAGTGGAATCCTGAGACACTGCATGCAATTATGTTTGCAGCCATCAAAAATTGCTTAGCTGTTTTCTTCAGATGTACTGGGAAAGGGTCTGCCATGGGCAGTGAGAACTTTATCAGTTTGTGTGCAAGAAATTTTCGCTTTGCAGCAAAAAATGGATGTGATCACCTTTCAAATGCCTTATACCATTGACTGGTCTTGGGGAATTTTCATAGAGAGGAATCTTTGGATACTACATGTATTTGAAAACAAGAAAGCTGGTGTCCCAGACTCATATACATTTTGTACAATGTACTTTGCCACTAACTTTGGGAATGTCCAATGAAGAACTTGGATAATAGGTGGTCAAAGTCAGCTGGAGCTAAGGTTGCTAATATTACGTTTTCACTTTTGGAAGAAAAAAACTCTGAATTTCTAATGCAACCTGAAACAACCACTGGGGCTGATCAAAGCCAGGACCCAGCTAAACCACATATCGAATTGGAATTTAGTGCGGAATATTATTCCTTACTCATTTTGGACTTTCCATTTTTCTCTAAAATTATGACAGTTCAGGTCTTTTTAGGGTTATCAAAGTTTGCTGGGCATTAATGATAACTTGCAAACCATCAAATTATGTAGTAATGTTTATTTTGATATGATGTAATTGAAAAAGAGCTAAGCTACATGTACTTGCAGGAAAGTGATGTGGTCAATCATGTACACTGTTTGCAAATTCTGAATTGAATTGAATTTTATTGAAAATTAAGTCAATCACATATAAAAATCCTTTTGAAATGAGTAATGATAACATTTTCCATTTGTCAATATCTAATCTTGTCTAAGAGATATTCAGGTTTTTGCAATAATTGTTTTTTATGCAAATGAGATCTAGATGATCTATGATGTTGACACAGCCCAGAGGCAAATCACAAAATGAAGAGTATTTCTGCAAATAGTAAGTAAAACAACTTTGCACATGTGGTACTGAGGAAAATGAACATCACTGTGATAATATTGACATTGCTATGGAAACACTCTTGGTCCCAGGCTCCTTCCATGAGGAAATAAAATTCCCCAATTTCACCTTTGTTAAACACAATTTACTGTGTGCTGACTGTGCACATTAGAAGACTTGGAAAAATGTAGGCATTGTATGTGAGTGGTTTAAAGCAAATAATTTTATAATATTCATTAATAATTCATAAGGGTACTAGCCAATCCAGACCCAGCATTTGGGTCACGTGGATACACTCTAAACACCATACAAAATTATAGTTAGCATATTAGTATTCTGTATATAATACAGAATAATACAGAATACTAATAAGCCCTATTAGTATTCTGTATATGATATAGAATACTAATAAGCCCTATTAGTATTATGTATCAAATGATACAGAGTAAACTATAAGCCAACTGGAATCCTGTATGGAATGATACAGGATACTAACATACTAGCATTAGTATGACTCCCCTATCCCAGGCCGGGTGAAATGACAAAGTACATCTGCTCTCTTATTATGTACACACTGTCTCTTCCATGTGGGTCCTATTTTTATGTATGCTACGCTCTCTTATTGCATACACACTGTCTCTTCGATGTGGGTTTTTGTGAGAAACTAATTAATCCCACAAGGTGGGAGAAATCACAGCTTAAACTTTTATGTGGTGTATATTATAAGTACTTTACAACATTCGTGGCAATGTTGTATCGGGCCGAAGTGGCTCGCCATTGTATATCCGATACAACATTGCCACTCATATTGTTAATACATGTACTGTACATGTAGTACTTCTAGAACAGAAAGTAATTTTATATTCAAGGTGAAAGTAGCCTGGCACCAAAAGTGTTTCCATGGCAACATCATAGTTTCCATAGTGTTGTGTATTTTCCTTAGTACCATATAATTATATGTACAAAGTTTCAATTGCTTTTATCCATCATTTGCAGAGATATTATTCATTTAGTGATTTGTCTCCAGGTTGTGTCAAAGTAATGATGTCATACATGTACATTTGTATGTTATATCATGATCATTTGTATATTTTAAAAACCTGAATATATTCTCTGGAACATGAGATATTGACAAATAGAAAATGTCACTCTTCCTCGATTTGAAAGGATTCTCAAATGAGATTTAAATTAAGATAACATCCAATTGTGTGGTTGGTTTTGTCTGGTATTTGTCACTTTATGTGCCTATACAAATATGATTTAGTCATTGCCAACATACATGTGTATGATATTGATTGGTTTTAAATCCAGTTATCACTTTAATTAAAGGGAACCTCAGCTGAAAAACAATGTTTGCTCCCAAATGCTCCTTATGGATACCTAAATATATTGTAAATTGTACACTAGCTGTTATTTATGGGCCAATTTTCCTGTCCACAAAAGTAATTTGAATTTCCTGCATGCCACCATTTTGGATCTCATGACATCATAGTGTTGCCCTATTGTTGCACAACAAAAGAGCTATTGTTTTCTGACACCAGGGAAACACTGTGACATCATAAGATCCAAGATGGTGGTGCTCAGGAAATTCAAATGACTTTAATTTGTGGACAGGAAAATCAGCCCATAAATAACTGCAGCTAGTGTACAATTTACAGAAAACAAACACAGCAATAGATTTAGGCATCCATAAGGAGCATTCGGGAGCAAACATAGTTTTTCAGCCGAGGTTCCCTTTAACAATCTGGATCATCAATCAATTTCATATGAAAGTGAGATTCATACATGTGTACATCGTTCTCTTCCTCTAGTGGTTTCATTATTCACTATAACCCGAGTTTGAAACTCATCCATGCACTAATTCCTATATGTCATCTACATTTTACACTTAGATCATATGCCTGGATCTTACCATGATAGCAAACCTGAGTTTGAAACTCATCCATGCACTAATTCCTGTATGTTATATCGTATTCACTCACGGATAAGCCGCACCTTTTTACCCGAAATCTTCATTTAAAATCGGGGGTGCAGCTTATCTGCAAGAACATCTACCAAACATAAGGTCCATAAATTTCCATAAATTAACATTTAAAAGAAATACTAAGCTATACTAATAAATACAACAGAAAGCAAGCACTGGCCATTGCTTTTGCAAGTTTGGTGGCTCCTAACAGATCCGTTTATATTGTGAATAATTTTATTTGTTCCTCCGCAAGCGATTAAATTCCACGCTAAATGACACAATGTTTCTTTGCAGCTTTGCACTTTAACAGCAAATTTCTCAAACAGATATGATATTTCTCTTTGGATGAAAGGAAAAGAGAAATGAGTTCCTTATCCGAAAGACTGTGTTGGTATCCCTGTGGATACATTCCATATATGGACAGTATAGTTTTGGAGGGAACTTGAGTATATAAGGATATGTCAGTTGTGGTTATGTATTCGTGGTCCTGACTGCAACATTTATAGACGTTTCTTTCCATTAACTTTATTTATGTCAGTTTTTGCTGACCATGTTACAGAGTCGTGGTAGTTTTCAGACTTTTACCTCCCAGAAGTCAGTACTCCTGCATACACGACTTTCATAATGGCCGCCTCCAGCTGCCTCCTAATTTGCATAATTTGGAAGATAAATATGTAGGGGAAAACCAATGCTACTACATGTACATGAAAGATCACATTAAAACTAGTAATTGTTTTGAGTTTAGAGGAATTTGGAAAATTGCTGTTGAGCTATGAGCATTTGTAATGCAGAAAAATATGAAAGCGAGGCTGTGAAGGCCTCCATCGTTTTTCTCATACAAATCTCTCTAATTTCAACTGGCTGTAACTTCATTGCTTTATAAGCTACAGCACTCAACTTTCACAA
The DNA here is from genome assembly GCA_030867875.1 of Actinernus sp. WN-2022. Taxonomy (NCBI): domain Eukaryota; kingdom Metazoa; phylum Cnidaria; class Anthozoa; order Actiniaria; family Actinernidae; genus Actinernus; species Actinernus sp. WN-2022. The sequence continues at coordinate 55,389,896 of JAOWCC010001634.1, forward strand.
GGTCACTAATGTCGACATGCTCTTTCACATGGGAATGTTCATATTTTCTATACACGTGGATAAACTACCGAAACGGGAAATCACATATGCAAATTAGGAGGCGGCCATTATGAAAGTCGTGTATTGGGCTGGGGAATACGTTTCCACTTAGTTTTTACCACATACAATGTATACTGTGGAATTTTTGTGGTTTTTCGTATCCGGCAGAGTACACTAGGCTGCACAGTGTGTAGTTGCATCTTATGTTACATAAAGTGTGTAGATTGATGTAAAGCATACAGTCATGTAAACATGTAAGTAAGTACATGTACAATAAATTGTGTATGCGGTTAACTGTCAGGACCACCTCCCGCATACATGTATATGTGTCTGTTATCAGTTAATTGAGGAGAAGGGACTTCCACCTCTCTTTGTGTAACAAATTTTTCTCCAATAGATGGCTTCCGGATATCCTTTAAGGCATGATAGCAACAGACAATTGATGAAAAAGCAAACTATACTCCATGTTGTTTTGACTTCGTTCAGCGAAAACAAAACTTTTAGTGTCCAGTTCTCTCTCTTCCAACAGGTGCCTGGTTACTATAAGCTACGGACGAACGTGAGCATTGTTGGCTTCGTTGACATGTAAAATTTGATCTAAAAGTGACCTGAATTAACAGATCCTGGTAAACAAACACTATGGAAAGATAAATCATATATCTACATGTAAGTATGTAGCCATGAAGTTTATACTATTTCAGAGCTGAAATTACAGGTACAACTTTGGATTTTTCTCCAGTTTGAAAGTCCGATGAAGGTTTATACAATGTACATGTACAGTACCGTGCAAAAAGATTTCAACAGGGGAAGTGATATATCCTCTGAAAAAGAGATATATCCCCTGAAAAAAAAGGATATTTCCCTTTTGGGGGAAGTTTCAGGGGATATATCCTTTTCAAAAGGGTTATTTCACTTCACGAAAAAGGGATATATCCCTTTTAAAGGATATATCCCCAGGGATATATCCCCAATTAGCGTTGAAATCTTTTTGCACGGTACTGTACGTTTGATATTCTTCCAAAAAAACTTTTTTCCCTGAATCAAGCTTCTAAACCTGGGGTGCGGCTTATCTGCGACTGCGGCTTATCTGTGAGTGAATTCGGTATACATCAGTATACATTTTATACTTAGATCATGTGGATCTCACCATAGCAAATCTGAGTTTGAAACTCATCCATGCACTAATTCCTGTGTTATGTACATTTTATACTTAGATCATATGTATCTCACCATAGCAAATCTGAGTTTGAAACTCATCCATGCACTAATTCCTGTATGTTATATATGTTGTAGGTTGTTTCTCGATTCAGCTTGTTTTTAAAACAATCTAGCCAAGGTTGTTTGAGAAACAACCTACAGTACTGTAGGTTGTTTCTCAAACAACCTAGGTTGGAATATCAATGATTCTAAAAAGGGATTTTTTAATTTTTTGGGATTCATAAAAAAAAGGGGTTTAGTTTTTTTTGGGGGAGGAATTTAAAAAGAAAAAAAATCACCCTCCCCTCCCCTACAAAATACTTTTTGACAACACACCCCTCCCCTCTACTTCCTTCCCCTCCCTTCCCACTGCCTCTCAATTTTCTCCCTGACGCACCTTACTGTACTGTACCATTTACCTTGACGGTCACCCATCCACTTACTAACCTTGCCCGGTCTGGCTTAACTTGGCCGAATCACGAGGAACGCCTGGTAGATATTAATCCAGTGGATTATCGCACTGCGCCACGAAAGCGCTTGTTGATTTGAACACATTATTTATTCTCCAAGTGACTAATCGTCGAACCCAGTCCCTCTCGTTATGTGCGCATGCGTACTACTAACAAAATCGGACTTTGAAACATCTTTCGAAAACATTGTATGGACGACATTAAACCAGGACGAAACTGTAACACAGATGAAGTTTGTGTTGACTCTGCATTGTTTTGTGAAAGCTGCAGCAACTCAAGGGAAGTAAGCAAGCTAAATCCAGAAAAATACTTTGTTTCTTGACTTTATTACGGCTTCACTCGTACTTCGAAACAAACTGTGTCAACCGATCGCGAACCGACTTAGAGTAATCACTGACCTAAAATAAAGACAAAAGAAAGCGCATCACCTCTAACATTGTATCTAGAAGAAGATATTTACGATTCAAGAGCTAAATAGTATCTCGATCAGTATTAAAGTAACGAGTGCAGAGGATCTTGGAGTTAAGCTGGCTCGTACTCGTTAGACTCAGCTTTTCCAATGGAATAAAACACTGCATGACCACTAAACAACAGACAAGTATAATGCTTCTTCATTGGTCCTGTGAACTAATTAATCCAAAACCTAACCCTGCATTAAAAAAAAAACCTAACTGTCAACAAGGGAGCTGCTCACTTACTTTGAAGTCAATAATTTTGGGTGTTTTGAGCTAAGTCACTAAACAACAGACGAGTATAATGCTTCTTCATTGGTCCTGTGAATTAATTAATCCAAAACCTAACCCTGCATTTAAAAAAATACCTAACCGTTAACAAGGGCTGCTCACTTTGGGTATTTTAAGAGCTACAATCAATAATTTTGGGTGTTTAGGTTTAGGTTACTAAATAACAGACAAATGTAATGCTTAATCCAACATTTAAAAGACTCTAAAAATGTTGAAATGACCTAGCTAATTTAAAAAAATAAAAATTACCTACATTGTAGGTTGTTTCAAAATAACCTAAGTTGTTTCAAAAAATTAATGACCAAAAATGAGAAACAACCTACATGTAGGTTGTTTTAAAAATGACCTAGGTTGTTTTAAAATAACCTACATGTACATGTAGGTTGTTTAAAAAATGACAAGAAATGAGAAACAACCTACCGGTAGGTTGTTTTAAAAACAACCTGAAATTAGAAACAACCTACAACATATATACATGTATGTTATACTTAGATCATATGGATCTCACCAAAGCAAATCTGAGTTTGAAACTCATCCATGCACTAATTCCTGTGTTATTTTTATTTTATACTTAGATCATAATTATGGATCTCACCATAGCAAATCTGAGTTTGAAACTCATCCATGTGCTAATTCTTTTGACCTTCTTTCTTTCTGCTACTACAGCAACATTGTCCCTATTGAATAAAATTGTAATTCATCAATTCACTTTAAATAATTTGAGGAATCACTTATTAAATATAGCTACAGTACCACCAAGAAACATATATACATTTGTACATTTGATCGCGAGCAGATCGCACTTTGCTCGCGATCCGCTCTCACCTTGCTCATGACTTTCTTTGTCCTACATGTATATACTCCCCTTGCATTATTTTATTATCAATGCTTTAATACAATGTACATATTCCCCTTGCTTAAATATACCAGATAATTTAGGAACAGAACATGGACTAAATGACGAATCATCTAAGTTGGAGGTTCAATCAGTGCCCACGGCTGCATAAAGCAGTGCTAATGAGAGCTTGGCTGCGAGATAACCCTGGCAACCGAACAGCCCAATGCACTGTGTCACAAAAGTAGACGAAAGGGAGGGAGGGAGGGAAAGCCGTGAGTGATCCTCCAAACCACGAGCAATAACAATAACACAGTCCCAGATGAGAACTAACCCAGGACGACGCAAGCACACCACAGGGCACCCAATAGTTGCTGGATATTTAACCATGCCTAAATTACATTTAGTCTTGAATATTATCAATACTTTAACACATATTCCCCTTGCATATTGCATATTATCAATGCTTTGACACATATTCCCCATGCATTTTAATGTACATTCCCGTTACTGACTTACTTTTTACATGTACTTACAGAGAAGTACGTAACATGAAAGAAGATAGAAAAAAACGGAATTTGTTTCGACCCGGAATCGATCTCGAACAGTTGCTCTCTTGATTTCTAGTCCTTTGTCCTATCCACTACACTACAATTTAAACTACATTGGTTGAAAGAGTTGAGACCCAAAAAATAATACAAAGCGTTGTGCATGAACAGTAATGTTATGCAGCTACATGTACAGTGGCAAACAATGATCCTGATGATCTAATGCAGCTACATGTACAGTGGCAAACAATGATCCTGATGATCTAATGCAGCTACATGTACAGTTGGCAAACAATGATCCTGATGATCTAATGCAGCTACAGTACCGCCTGGAACTATAGGTACATTTATCACGAGCAAATCGCGATGAGATCGCGATCAGTGACCGCGGTCTGCTCGCACCGTGCTCGCGATCTGCTTGCACCGTGCTCACGATCTGAACGCACCTTGCTCGCGATCTGAACGCACCTTGCTCGCGATCTGAACGCACCTTGCTCGCAATGTGACCGCGATCAACTGTGTGATCGCAGTCACGTTCATCGGACATTAGATTTTACGTATACATTTACCCGAGCCCTTGCGAAATGTTTTTTACAATTTCTTCCCTTGACAAAAATACGCATTTAGGTAAAAACGAAATGCTCAATATTACAATTTATATGTAGAAGTACTTGAGAGTAAACTGTCGCTGGTTAGAACGGATCATAAAAGTTGACGACCATTCCTATGTTTTCGTCGATCGAGGACACATCACATATTTGAAAACAAACACGAGCACTGAGACTTTTTTGTTTCACATCTGACATCAAACCAATCGCTGCAGACCGTTCTCACGGCAATTATAAACCGCAATGCCAATCACAAACTGACGAAGTGAAGTAAAAATGCTGAAATGTAAACTCCAGAAGATTCGGTGCGATCTCACGGCAAATTAACCAATAACGAATTAAAATATATGGGTGTTTTTATTTGACAGAATGGACTCAAACCAGTTTTTGCATTAGGTGAAAACTGTTCAGACCGTATTTATAAATAAAATACAAACTTTCAAAGCATTTGATTCGGTAGGAAGATAATTTTTGGTATGATCTCAAAGCAAAACATTGATTATTCAAAAATGTCACACTTCTGTTCGTGCAATTTGAGACTCGGACCTCATCACCTTTCAATTCAAAATGACGGATCCTACATTAAATAAAAAGAATTCCAGAATATTCTATTTGGTAGACGTTTATCACTTGCCAGTATTAAAAGTTGAGAAACTTTCCCGCATTATTTAACTCTGCATTCTGCAATAAAATCACATGTCCGCGAAGTTCGCGGCACTCTTCAGTGTTGTGTCAAAAACCAGACAATCAGTCTCCACGGCTGAAAGTTAGTAACGCAACCCCACTCAAGACCTTTCTTTTGGTGACCCTTTGATATTTATATTTCTAACGGGACCTGAAACAACCATGTATGTGGCTGATCAAATAATCTGCAGATCGAAATGGAATTTAGCGTGTTGGTTTTTGTGGGGGGAGGAAAACCAAAGGACCTCGGAACAAGGGAGATTACAACAAACTTAACTCACATGTGGCGCCGCGTGCGATAGAATATTTTGGCTAACCATCAGAGAGTTGGTCAAGACCATCCGTTCGAATGTTTTGATGAACCATTAGATACAAAATGTAGTCAAGACCACCAAGGAACATTCGTTGCGGATTTGAAGACTGTAGCTTCAAAAGCTTCATTTAATTGCTACATGTGCGTAATGGCGTGATCGAGACTCACAGACCCTGCCGCTTGGCCGGATTGTTGCCGTTCATTCTCTATCTCGAATTAATACTTGTTCCCCTGCATTGGGTTGAGGATCCTGGATTTACACTCTTTCACTAATAAAAAGTTCAGCCCGTGTTCAAGTGGAACGTACACGTAAATTTTATAGACCCAAGAGGTTTGTGGAAATGTTCATAAGCAGGCATTTTGTTTCCCGGCTGTAGACTGCGACTGATGATCGCGATCATCAGTGATCGCAGTCAGATCGCGAGCAAGGTGCGAGCAGATCGCGAGCAGATCGCGAGCAGATCGCGGTCAGTACACGCAATTTGATCGCGACTCGATCGCGATGAAATGTACCTATAGTTCCAGGCGGTACTGTACATGTACAGTGGCAATCAATGATCCTGATGATCTAATGCAGCTACATGTACAGTGGCAAACAATGATCCTGATGATCTAATGCAGCTACATGTACAGTGGCAAACAATGATCCTGATGATCTAATGCAGCTACATGTACAGTGGCAAACAATGATCCTGATGATCTAATGCAGCTACGTGTACAGTGGCAAACAATGATACTGATGATCTAATGCAGCTACGTGTACAGTGGCAAACAATGATCCTGATGATCTAATGCAGCTACATGTACAGTGGCAAACAATGATCCTGATGATCTAATGCAGCTACATGTACAGTGGCAAACAATGATCCTGATGATCTAATGCAGCTACATGTACAGTGGCAAACAATGATCCTGATGATCTAATGCAGCTACATGTACAGTGGCAAACAATGATCCTGATGATCTAATGCAGCTACATGTACAGTGGCAAACAATGATCCTGATGATCTAATGCAGCTACATTGTACATGTACAGTGGCAAACAATGATCATGATGATCTAATGCAGCTACATGTACAGTGGCAAACAATGATCCTGATGATCTATGGATGAACAGTAATGTCATGCAGCTACATGTACAGTGGCAAACAATGATCCTGATGATCTAATGCAGCTACATGTACAGTGGCAAACAATGATCCTGATGATCTATGGATGAACAGTAATGTCATGCAGCTACATGTACAGTGGCAAACAATGATCCTGATGATCTAATGCAGCTACATGTGCAGTGGCAAACAATGATCCTGATGATCTATGGAAACAGATACTGTTATTGCGTAGCATGAGAAAACCTCACCATTGGGAAAATAAGCATTATATTGGCCTTCCGCTCGGGGTATGGGATTTATTCATCTTGGGTTCTGCCCTTGGGCTGCGCCTTTGTGCGAAACCCTCAGTGAATAAATTCCATACCCCCTTGCTGCAGGCCAGTATTCCCATATACATAATACACAAAGTCAAAAATTTATATAATGCTGAGACCTCACAATTAGCATCCTGGTACTTTTACATGTACTAACCTTAAACTTCGCTTTCGTCTCATAGAAGTGGGAACTTCTTTGATAGATTTTCGTCTATGCATCAACTGGGAAAATTCTTCTGGAGTCAAATCAACTCCAGCGAACACTTGATCCTCACCAGAAACAATTACCTCATTGTTGACACTAAAGGCCCCATCAGTCCTTACATCAGTTTGAGAAATTCCTTTCCTTTGCTTTAGGGACCTATGCATACCTTGTTTAAAGGCATTGTCTGATGGCAGACCACGAATAGATCTGAACTGATGGCTAGGAAGGGATACCCCTAGATCAGTATTATATTCACTGTGATGACTTGCTCTGTCATCATCAACTCTCTCTTCTGTGTCTCGTGGTTTTACTTGTATTTGTATGGACCCACTTGAAGCACTACTGTTATATGTATCTGTAGATGCCATAGAACCTGTGAAAGATGCTCGCTTTTCCTCTCTTGAAGGTACAGTTGGGACTTCTTCTGGTACTGGAAAGACACATTAATTACTACCCGCATTAGTTAAATGCAGCTTTTAAAAATTGGGTTGGGGTAATTAATGTGTTATTAGGACAACAATTTTAAATGTGACAAATTATCAGCCCTCCCAGCCCCATCTACATGTACATATATACATGTAGCTATAGTGTCAGAAATGTTCTTGTTTTGTTGTTGCTGTATTAACAGATATGGGAGCATCAGCATAAATATCCTTGGTGCCCTGCTTACCAATGATCCACTGGACATTTACATGTATGGGGAGGGGGTAAAGCAAGTGACTTTATTTAAGTGTCAATGCATTTAGTTTTGCAGCTAACTGGGGACACTAGTCCCATGATTTTACTTCCTTATCCAAGAAGACGTGAAGGTCTACCGCGAAGGTCTACCACTCTACCGCCTCACTGGTTAGCTCAGTTGGTAGAGCACAGTCTAGAGTGCGGGAGGTCGGGGGTTCGAATCCCAGCCGCGTCCTTGGGCAGGGACATTTATAAGCTGTTGGCCTTGTCTCCTTCTACTTCTAATCAGTATTTGAAGGGGACGTGAAAGAACCTGTTGTACTACTCGAAAAAGAGCAGGGGATTGTCACCCGGTACAGCAGCCTGGCCATTGCACTAACCACACTCAACATTGTAAACTGCGTGGCAGCTATTAGCGCCGTGAAGCAGTCCAAAATAATACACTGACAGGATATGTCAGTCATATGTAAAGCGCCATGAAACTGTGGTTGATATGGCGCTATATAAATGTGGCCATTAACCATTTACTGTATAATGTAAAGGTAGCCCCTTCTACTCAATTATTTTAAGACCCAAAGTGTTGGTCCAGCCAGGGTTTGAACCTGTGACCTCCCACTTGACAGATGGCACTTAACCACTGAGCTAACCGGGAGGGTCCAGGTGTGGATGTTAGTGTGGGGCCCACTGAGCTGAGACTAAAACAGTTCTGGGAATGAGATTGGAGCAAAAATATGAACGTTAGGAGGGAGGGGGTTTGACCTTAACATTGAGTGGACGTAAAAGCAGGGCACTAAGCATAATGTTGCTGGTCCCTGAGACTGATATAGTTACATAGGTGGCAGAGCCATGGGGGCTCTAGCCCCCCAAAAAACTAGAGTGGGGGGCTCGATCAGCCCCCCCTAAATATAAGCGCTGAATCACAAGGTTCACTTTTTAGGCAATAAAATAGTATAGTCTCAAAATGCAGGAAATACCAATCCAGAGACATCTTCTAAATTTCCAGGAGCATGCCCTTGGACCCCCCCAAGGAGCTTGCACCTATAGCGTTCATGCCACCTTCCACCCCTGAGCCCTCCCAAGCTAAAAACTGTTCTGTCTCCAATGAGTTATGTGCTGGTCAAAGTCTGACCAGCTATTAAAAACCCTGATCATGAACAAATGGCTCTAAAATAATAGCAACACATGTATGTATACCAGTAACCCAAACTTTTCAACAAAATGTAACTGCTGACCTTTGAATCACTCCTAATTTATGAGTTTACTCTTTGATGGTAATCTTATATAATTCACAACATTATAATCTAAATATGAAAAAAATTGAGTGAGATATATATTGCCTGAAAAAACCTATGGGCTATCCAGTAATCAGGACCACTCAGCCAGACAAAAATAGAAATGGAAAAAGAAAGTGACATTAAATAAAGATAGATTAGAATAAGATCTAAAAGTGTATAACACAAGCTGAAGGTAAAATGTCCATTGTACAGTGTGTTACAATGTAGTTGAGAATATTATCCTTTGTAAAAAACAATTGGGCAAGCAGGGTCCAAAATTAACTTTTTCATGTACAGTTGTAGGTGCCAACTGGCGATCAGCCAAAAAATTTTAGTTGCCAAAAGACCAATAAATATTGTGGGTGCCACATTTCAAGTTTCAAGCTAAAGCAACATGTGACAAAGAACATTTGCTGGCATGTTTTATTGGTTAAATTTACTTAGAACATCGTGTGACTTTGGGACATTGTGAAAACCATGTGAAGACTATACGACTGTAGGTAAGTCGCCAGCTGGTGACTAACTCTCAAAATTTTGTCGCATTGGCATCAAATAAATTAAGGCACAATTTTGAACCCTGGCAAGCCTTCAAGAATTTCATCCCTTTTTTTTAAAAGAATGGAAACACATAGTCTTCAAGCTTAAAGTGAACTTTAAAATGACAGGTATTCTACTCCATGACCAGTAATTTAACATCTTAAAAAAAACTTTTTGTGGTTTGCTCACACCTGTATCCAACACGAATCCACACCTTTTTACAAAATCTCGTTCAATACATAACAATTAATACCCAATCCCAATCCACATGATAATTGTTAAACCCTTTTGTGTAGAATACAAATTATACAATCGAACTTAAATTCGAGTTACCTATGCAATGTAGCTGGCACGTGTAAATATAATTGAAGAGAATGTTCTACCAGTGCTAAAGAACTTCAAACAAACTTTCGACCGGAATCATACGACAAACATTCACTTATTGTTCATGCGTCATAGGGTAAGACATTTGCATAAAAAGGCTTCACAAACAGAACGAGGCAAACATGGCTGCGTTCCTATAACAACACTCTGCTGTACTGGAACCTTCTGATACTCGATACGGGAAAGGAATACAATAAATCGAGTCTATAATTATACAAAGGCAATATCGAAGTGAAATCATTTAACTGTAGTCTGTACTGACTAGCATTAACTGGTAAATAAGGGCGCACAACGATCACGATCAGTTTCTTTTCTTCATAAAGTCATTTATTAAACTAATAGTAATAGTAATAGTACTGTTAATGCTGCTGAGAAGATTATATTGATTCTTAACCTTTGGCTTTGCCTACGTAGAAGTATTATTCTTAAAAGAAGACATACTTTTCTTCAAAGGAGTTAATTAAGCTTCCAATATTAAATAATTTATGTGAACACGTCAAAACACAAACAATGTGCAGTATATTTACCGTAACTGTGGTTAGATTCTCCTACAAGTACATCAGCTTCATCACCATCCATTTTACTTTGTTGGGTCGTCAGATTCAAGAAGAAGTCATTAATATCATTTCTCGCTTGCTTCACCACATGTTCCCATTTGACATATTAACTTACTAATATTATTTAACTACATGTAAGGATCTTCTGACTTCTACACATTCCTGCAAGATCGCATTTCATGTGTAACTAGATCGAACTAGATCTGCATGTTTGCGAGCAGTACTGGGAACGAACTGCATTGCGCGTCACGGCGACGTCACGGCTGTTTCGCGACATTAGGTTGCTGTCCCTCATTTGCGCTAAAGCGCACGGTCAATCGTCATCAGAACGAGGCTTCGGAAAATTCGTGGCCATCCCGTCATATCCCTTCATGTAGGAAATTGTATTGTATTGTGTTCTATTGTCAGTGTGTTGTATTCTATTGTATTTTTGGTAAAAATTCGTGTCGTCCTACATAAAGGGATTGCCGATTTCGTAGTGTTGATAGATTTCTAAAATGTTCGTCGAAAAGAAAGGTCCAGAATTGTTTTGAATATGTTTATATTCGGAGTTTTAACGAAGAAAGTGCGATTATATATGGTAAGATTGAGAATTTGTTGGGTGTTGCTAAATCACGGGCGAGGATCGAGGCAGAGCCGGCGCATGAAATACGAGTGGTCAGCGGTATAAAAATAGCACAGCAAGCCCACCCTAAGAGTTAGAATGACAATTCATAATGTGGACTCCTCTAGCTCTGCTGCAAGTTCAACTTTACTAAATTTAGAGCTAAATTTCTTGACTATAGCGTAATTTCTTACTTTCTGAATAAATCCTACTGATATGGTTCTCTATCAACTAACACTACGTACGGTGTGGTATAGAGCAGATTTCGTTTGAGTGGGCAAACTACAGCACTGACTTACACTGATCGAAATTTGAGAAATGTGACTATTTACAGTTTGTCTGTAAATTGTAGCCGCGGACTTTGACTCGTTGTTACAGACAAATGTATGGAAAACTGAAAACATACACGATTGTACGCTTCCCAGCAAAGCTACATCCCTCTAATTTCGATCAGTGAATCTTTTACCTGGTACCTTAGTTTGTATATGAAGAATATTTCAGATATTCGATTTTACGGATTTTATTTGGCAACGGATTCCCATACAAATACTCTATTTCGCAACATGTTTGCACCCCTTTCAAAATGTCGGAGTTAACCGCGAACTGTTGTCTTTTGTTCTCTTGCGCTTTAGTATTTTTAGCAGTATCAGGATTCCATTACCAGGAGCGTGCATCTCCAAGATTAGATCTGTCCAACAGAACAGATGTAGCTATTTAGGCCGTCACTTTTAACTGTAAATTATTCTATGTTGTTAAAATTCTAATATACATACATTATTTATAACATATACACTATTAATCGTAAGATATAGTCATTATGAGAGAGAGTCATTTGTACAGAAGAACTAGGGTACTAAAAAGCTAAAACAAGGCGAAATACTATAAAAATGATCTGTAAGAGTAATAATTAAAACAGTAGAAAATCACCGCTAACAATGTGAATTGATTTAACAGATAAAACATTAAAATAATGATATTAATTGCTAGTTCTTTGTTAGTTTTTGTAGAGAGACGTATTGTACCTGCATTTAAAACTGCAAAGCACTTAAAGCTGCCATAACGACGAAAATGTACCATTTGATTTGCCACTTTTTCAGTGTCAAAAGGTCAATCAGTGTTAGAAATGTCCGAAATATAATAGTAAAAAATAATTTCCAAATGGGCAAGTTACACCACAAAATTTTATTAGAGTTTACCGGCGGTAAATGTCCGCCATTACTGGAACACTCAACACGTCGCGAGAAATAGTGTGCATAAAAAAGTAGCCAACCAAAGATAAATATAGTAACTCTCTTCTTGTGTATGTGAAGACGTTTTTAGTAGAAATATGCATCCAAGACGTTGTGACCGTGTTGTGCAGGCGAGCGTTGAGTGTATGAAATAACCCTTTGTATAAAGCTGAACAAAGGGAACGGCCTCCAGTAATGGCGGACGTTTAGATAAAATATTCGAAGTTCAAAAAATAAGACTTTCTGTCGTCGTATCGAAAAACGATATGAACTGTTAATAATGTATCAACTTTACTTTATGAATATGCAAAAACATTGATATGTCAAAATTTGATCGTGATCAGGAGCCCATAACTAGGAGCGTCCATGGTCACAGCGTTTTTACATGTTGGGCTATTTTTAGATTATCTTCTCCGCCAATTGGCGGTTGCACCGTGGCGGAACAAAATATGTATAATAATAATAATAATTATAGGTTTTTATGGCGCATTTAAAAATCTCAATGCGCTTACATTAGCTATTACATGGCTACTACGCTTTTGTGATTTGATTCCCTTAGGAATAATTGCAACTCAACAATAGCGGGAAACCGTTCTAAAAATAACCTAACTTGTGAAAACGCTGTGACATAGGAAAACATTGGAAAACTCAAGCTAATTTTGATCCCTAATAGGTACCAATAAAAGTTTGTAGCTGAAAAGGACAGTCCGTTTAATATTTTTTTAAACTTGTATATTAAATAATATCAGGAGCCCATTACCTGGCATGGAGCGTCCATATATACTATACCCGTGAGTCAGCGTATGACCGGTTTGAGCTATTTTTAGAACATGTTTCCCGGGTAACAACTGCCTTCTGACTCTGCCGCGATCGTGCATATGCTTGCCGTAATTATCGAGATTAAGAATGATCAATTGTTCTTTGAGATGATTCGATTTTACTAACGCTGCATTGTCCTGACTATGCCGGGTTTGATTGGATTCCCAAAGTGGGGGCGCATGAACTCCCGTGAGATCTGTTCTAAATATAGCTCAATCCGGTCTTACGCTGACTCACATACCAAGTATGGGAGATGGACGCTCCTGGTAATGGGCTCCTAATAATATCCATATAATTATGTGACAATAAAAACCATATAACCGACACCCGACCCCGAAAAGGTACTGCTTTACATAAAAATGTCTGCGTTTGATCGTGGGTAATCCTAAGTGGTACCAAAACCCGTGATTTTGACCCCTAAAAGGTACGACGAGAATCCCCGCCCCCTTATATATGGGAGTCCCCCCCCCCCCCCCCCCCCCCCCCTGGGCTGGAGTGACAGTTGTGTAATGTTCGACACTATTCGCTCCTATCTGGCAAGGCAGGGGGACCACACGGAGTTACGGGCAAACGAAATAACCCGCAAGGGTCTTTGCAAATTCTACACGTAGACAGCTGGCATGAAAAAATTGACCGCATCCGTCACAACCCAGCCAGTCTTCATCGTCGTCACCTTTGCAAACTTTGCAGACCATGGCATTCCTCCTGAGAAGAAAAATACGAAATTTAAAAAGAAAGCCGGAAAAAATAGTAAATCGTACTGATCTTGAATATATAAAGCATACATGGTATTTAGTTGAGGTAATAAAACGAGACAGGTTTTCTGATAGCTATTTATGCTTTTCATTGAAAGACACGATATTATCATTATCACCTCATAATAAACTTACTCATGGATGTCATCATAACAAGAGCCGAAGATAACTGAGGTTACTCTCTCGCGTTCAATTCCCATATGGAATGTAGGATCATTGACATCTAATCCTTCGCAGAGACATCTTGCGAACTATATCATCAAAGGGAAATTGTGATTCAATATTTTTTATTATATTAAGACAAATATATTATTTATCTTGACTGAACGCTTTTGTACTCACAAGACAGATGATAGCACCACAGTTGTAGCGATCCTTCTGTCTGTAGTGCACCGGCTCAACGCATGGCCACGAACTGCTGTTCCAGCCTGTCTTGATGTCAGCTACCACACTGAATAAAAAAGTAGGCAAACGAGCAAGCGAACAACTATATTGACGAAGGAAGGAACGTGAATATACATACCCTAACCTTCATACATACACAGATTATCGTTAAATTTGCCTTAATAGCATTCAGGGGCAATTTACTGGATAAACAAGTTTGCATACAAAAGTTACACCATTAAAGGATTGTCTGACAGATCAATACAGAGCCTATAAATGTCGCGTTTTTTTTTAAACATATGTCTCGCTATACATATTCAATTTACTGTTCTCACACTTGTCACAGTTACTCGGTGCGACAGTCTCTATCGATTTCCGTAAATGTAACGTTTCTTGCTTTGTAAACGTGTAAATAACCCGACCTGTATACCAGAATAAGCAAATTGGCTGCGCGGCTTACCTTAGCTTCTCTAGCAGTTTCGCAAGATCTGGGTGAGAATGCTGACTGATGCTTTGGTGTTCACGCCCGTGCATAGGATCGAAGTAGTAGCGCATCATTTTCGATTTGTCGAGAACCTTTAAATATATATAAAAGGAACCAATTATAGTAACGTACATACATACAATGTTATTTACCAGCCGGGAGCCGGTTCATTTAGAAAAACTTGAAAACGGATGGACCGACGGACCTGACTAAGGCTGGTTAAGTAACTTGTCACTGAGCAGTTTTTATTTCATTTAATCTTTCGTTAATTCTGTCGCTCGCTAGATTAGTCAGTATGCGCGAACAAGTAAATGTTTCACTCAGTCAGGCATCATGTTTTTTTATGAATGCAGTGCATGTTAAGGCCTGGTTCAGGGAACCAATTTCGGGTAAAAACTGTTTTCCTTATATGAGCGATACTGAAGTGCGCCAAGTTTCTCACGATAACAGATATATATATCGTCACGTTAGGACTTAGACCACGAAATCGGTAAATCAAAAACGCGGCTCCGAGTTGAACAGAAACAGTGAGGGTAATCAGGAGTGGATATGGTTAAGATTAAAGCCTTTCACCTATTTCAGCTTAGAAGTTTCGTTAACGAGTTATTAAGGCGAAAATATGCAAAATAGGTCACGTGACTTTTGCATCCTTAATATTTCCTTATTTTTACACAATAGTAATTTCTAAGCGTGGACTAAAACACTACTGGAAGAGGAATATTTCAGCAGGATTACTTTCTATACACATGTGACGTCATCGATCACGTGATACGACAATCATCTACTTCAAAAATTTAAGGAAGTGCATGGATAGTAGTATTATGGTGTGATTAGATTTTGTTAAAACAGTTGTTACTGTTAGAAACATTTATTTACGGTAAATCTATTTTCCGTTAAATAAACCAGGCCTTAACATGCTTGTGCTTTTTCTTAGTCTTCTTAGGCTTTCATTATCAAATATGTGGCAGAAATATCACTAGTTCACTGCCAGGCTTAAGTCCTCGTCGATAAAAAAAATATTTTGAAAATATTTTAGAAATTCGGCATTCAGCCAATTAGAACGCGCAGTTTACTTGTCGAAATACGCGGCTCTTTATTTACTTTCTTCTAGTAACCTTACTTCAAAAACTCATGAATAATTAATGAGCATTTTGTCCAATCAGATGAAGCAAATCAGTCACGTGCATGCTCCTTTATACCTGATAAAATCTCATCATTCTAAAAGGCCCGCGGAGGGATTTGAATTCTGTCCCAGAGAGAAACGGGGTTAATGATTGAGACAATGGAATTTCTATTGATGTTTCAGCTTTCTCACTGAATTGCTAATTAGGATGAACGTTTTATATAAAGAATATTAATGAACATGAAATTTTATATAAAGTTTCATCCTAATTAAGAATTCACTGATAAAGACCCAAAGATAGCAAAAAGTACACGGAACATAAGGTACCTAGATAATAAATTTTGCACTAAATTTACTAATATCAGCAGACTACCGAGATACACAGATACTATTTTTAAAATGAAGTTATCCAACTACCATTACTTGTTTACCGAGCCACTGTTTAGTTCCAATTATTAAACCAAACTCAAAGCCGTAAAATTATAAAAACGTGCATTAAGCTTACATATTTTGTGCCGGAGTCAAAAATTTAGAGTCTGCCGTCATGTCAGTCACATCGCTTTCCAGGTCTTGAACTTTATCGAGGTAAACCACGACACCAAATCCTTCAAGTGCATATTCTTCTTGCCGATTGCGAAACGCCGCTTCAAACAACATAGTATGGTAATTTCTTCATGTCATTCCCTTGAGATGTTCGTAATTGCAGGCGGTGATTACTCGAATATTTTGCATGGCGTTGTGAATACAAAGGTTCAATGGTTCATTAAGTAACCATTCCCTTGAGATGTGCGTCTTTCTTTCATTGCATTCTTAAAGCGTTTTTGAAGCCGTTTAAAACACTCACAGCACGTGTTTTATCAAGTCTAAAAATTCTCGGGCTTCGCCCTCGATTTTTTAAACTTGATAAAACACTGCTGTTCGTGTTTTAAACAGTACTTAACTCTTCATGTACATTGTAATCCCGAAAGTGAATAAAATTGAATTGAACTGTATCATGCCTCTTTCCTCAGAGTACAGCACAGTTCATTTAGTATTAAGGGAATGGGTATTATAATTTCTACACGTATAATATTTTTTTCTGCAGATAGACAGGTAGCCTGATTATCAGACTGTCGAGGTCGTCCGCTCACTTCCTCCCACCTCCCAGTCTGATGGACTTTGGCAGAGACCGTGTTCCTGACGTCATTTCATTTCGACCAATCAGAGCGAAGGTTTTATTTTTAGAGAACTGAGGTATGTGTGGAATGTCAAGTGGAGACTGCATGAAGGACAAGCCAAATGGCGGACGATACGAACGGGCTTGATATGGCTTTGGAGAAAGCGTGCGAAACTTTCGGCATTTCTGAATTATTTCCCGAACAGCGAAAGGCAATATTACCCCTCGTTTCCCGGAAGGACCTTGGCCATCACAGCTGCATCTATAGGCGACGACCAGGTAGAGAATCGAGAGAGGACAACAACAACAACAACAACAACATCTTTATTGTACCCTTTAAAATTACAATAGAGAAATATAAACATAAGGAAGTTGAAAATAATATAGGGTACTGGCTTCCAGAAATAACTTAAAAGCTAAAAATGCCTGGAAGCCAGATTTCAAGTAAGAAAATTACATTATTAGGTCGGGTACAATTCACACACAGGCACAAAACACACAAACTTAGGCACAAATAAAAACCCTAATATTCTATTTTAACGCACAATTGAAGTAATGTATTTACTTAGTTTAATTGATTTTATATAAAAGGAAAAGAGAAAGGAGAAAAGAGAAAACAGTCATATTATCTTGAGAAATAGGCAGGGTCAGTATTTACATAAAAAAATGTTTTTTAATCTTGTTTTAAATTGTCTCAGTGAGGTTAATAATTTTATTTGTTCTTCAATTGAATTCCAATTTTTTGGTCCCTGAAATCTAATATTAAATTGGCCGTAGTTTGTTCTAGCTCTTGGTAGATAATAGGACTGTTTTGCTGCAGATCGTGTGTTATAATTATGAATTTCATTGACAGGAGTAAATAGAAAATTAAAGACTGAAGGCAAAAGCTGATTGTGGAATTTAAACATAAATACTGAGATATGGATTGAAGCAAGATCAGATAACTTAATAATATTCAATTTCTTAAATAGAGGGCTTGAAGGCTCATCAAATTTTGAAAATGTTATAATGCGCATGGCTTTTTTTTGCAAAATATAAAGAGGTTGGAGAGTAGTTGGGTATGTGCTACCCCAAATAATTATACCATATATTAAAAATGGGTAAATCAATGCATAATAGAGGTTGATAAGAATTGAAATGTCAACATAGTATCGTATTTTAGACAAAATACCTATGCTTCTCTTTATTTTTTTAGTAATGTAGTCAAGTTGAGGTTTCCAGCTTAAATTAGAGTCAATGTGAATTCCAAGGTATTTTATGCATGTGTCTTGTCGAAGAGGCTTATCATTTATAGAAAGTTCAACATTGTAGGTTATTTTCTTTTGGGGTGGGTGAAAAATTACAAAATTAGATTTTTCTACATTAAGTGACAACTTATTTGCACACAGCCAGACATGAATGTTGTTTAACTCGATATTGATATTGGTTTGCAAAGTAGAAAGATTTTTGTGTCGATAAAATAAATTAGCATCATCAGCAAATAGGTGGAAATCAAAGAGGTCAGAACACAGATGAAAGTCATTAATGTAGAGCAGGAATAGTAGTGGTCCAAGGACAGACCCATGGGGAACACCACATGAAACATCAGTTGGATTTGAGGTTGTATTATTTATGGTTACAGTTTGCTGGCGGTTACTGAGGTATGATACAAACCAGTTTTTAGCGATACCCCTAATACCATAATATTCAAGTTTTTTTATTAATATTGTATGATTTACGGTATCGAATGCTTTACTAAAGTCTAGAAATATTCCACATGAAAAATCACGTTCATCAATTGCTCTTTGAATTTTATCGATAATGCTAAGAATTGCATGGTCAGTGGAATGTTTGGCTCGAAAGCCAAATTGTTTATAAAAAAATATTTTTTTCTTTTCAAGGAAGCCCGGAAATTCCGCGGTATTCCGCGGAAAAAGCCCGGTAAATATTCCGTGCTTTCCCGGAGCCAATCCGGGCTTTCCGCACGAGTAAAATTCCGCGGAAAGCCCGGAAAAATCCGGGATATTCCGGGAAACCACGGAATTTAAGAAAACCTGGAAAATCCGGGGTTTTCCGCGAAAAAAGCCCGGAAAATATTCTGGGCTTTCCCGGAATCCATCCGGGCTTTCCGCGCGAGTAAAATTCCGCGGAAAGCCCGGAAAATTCTGGGATGTTCCGGGAAAGCACGGAATATAAGGAAACCTGGAAATCCGCGGAAAGCCCGGAAAATCCCTAGCTATCCCGAGAATTTTCCGTGCTTTCCCGGATTTCCGAATTCTAGGAAATCCACTATTTTCCACGGTTTAAAAATCTAGGGAAATGTTATTTGCTTTCGCAGAGTTTCCCCCAGCTTTGCAAGTAAAATTTAACCTTTTCTGCTGGAACGAGTAATAGGTACTTATATTGGCTGTGTGGAAGGGCCAGACGGGAAACTATTTGGCTCGAGGTTATGACGTACGGACCGAGCGCACGTACAAAATGACCGAGAGCCAAATATTTTCCCGTCCGTCCCGACCTAACTCAGTCGATAGGTTGTTTTATCATATGACCATATTATTTTGTAGATGAAACCGCAAAACAGCAAGAAAAAATTGTGCTGGGCCGGAAGGCTTTTTCCGGCCCGCTCATGCGATACATGTCCGGCCCTCATCACGTCACTTTTGTAAATGGTTTTGAAAGGAAAGCGCGCGCGGGGTTGTCCACATTATGCTGGCATAATTTCGAGCATAATGTGGACAGCCCTGCTGATGCATGCAAGTCTTTAAACTATCTTCCCCCTTGTCATCAAGAGTGATCGCCATCTTGGGCCCATTTTTGCGAATGTTTGGGCCCAGCTGGGCGAATTCTGCTAAGGCCTTCTGGTTTGACAGTTGGTGACGTCACAAGCCATTACAAACTACCCTAACCTAACCCACTCAGACAAAATACCAAGCCAGAAGGCCTAGGGACTAGGCTGGAAGACTACATTGAAAGCTCCATCACAATCCAGAATAACATGAAATAATTACATTTAGTATATACCACACCAGTGAATATCACTTTTCGCGCACTCTGATTGGCTACTCAAACAGTGAATATGATTTCATATTCACCTCCGAGCAAAGCAGCGATCGACATATCGCGCGAGTTTTTGTCCATTTGACTGAAAACAAAATAACTATTTGGTGCCGGCTATTCACCTGGGCCGGGTTGTCCAAAGCCCGATTAGTGCTAATCCAGGGTTAATTTCCATGACAACCAATAGGTTCTGTACAGAGTTAATCCAGGATTAACACTAATCGGGCTTTGAACAACCCGGCCCTGGAGTGTGGTATATACTAAAACAATTATTCAAATTGTTTAATATTCTGGAAACCGTCAAAATTATGCAGGTAATGAATGCATCAATTAATTAGAATAAAAAATCCGAATAAAAATTGAGCATAATTGAGCATAATAGTGAGACCTTTTGAGCATAATAGTATTATTTTTTTAGCATAAAGAATTACCATAATAGTGAAAATTTCGAGCATAATGTGGACAACCCTATATAGCGCGGGGCCGTACGGGTCATATGTTAAGTTGCTATTATTCTTCCAATTGCAATGAGCGGCAGAATTCGCATTTCTGTGATTGTAGGTTAATGATGAACAATTGCCCTATATCATTATGACGTCAAATCAAAACAATCTATTGTTTAAACGCTAAGGATCACGGTCGTGGGAGGGGGACAAAACAGCAACAACACAAAGGAAATCGTTATCAAATGCATTTTTTAGAATGTGGAATAGCGGTAACTGCCACCAAATACGGTAAATATTGTGGGATAAACATTGATACAGCTGATATCTGGAAACCAGACAATTCAAAGTTAAATTTTCCTCAGCAGAGCAGATTTAGTTCAAAATTATATTGTTCAAGTCGTTTCTGTCCCCCTCATAAACAAGCTGTGACGTCATAATGATATAGGGTAATTGCCAACGTGAGTACTCAATAAAGATTAGGCAGCAGAGAGGGGAAAACACAAATTAAGAGTAGTATACGATCTTAGATAATCGATTCTCTTTGAATCTTTTTACTGGGACAGTTGCACGTTTACCGCGGTAATGTTTGCATTCGTATAAACTCTCGCCAGTTTTGGGATGGTGGACTTGATCATTGAAGCCAGCTGACATGCCATTTGAGCTTTGTTATCAGGTTTGCATCTTTGTAATTACACGCAGCAGCAATAAAATAATTGACCGAACAGTGCTTTAAATTTAACATGGTTTCACTAAATCTCTTATAGATGATATAATTTACAGTGTATAATAACTACTATATACGGTATATTTGCTATTGAGTATAAAGCAAACCGGCCTTCTCCCTCCCCCCCCCCCCCAAAAAAAAATCTGGCTGCATGATGAGTTAAGAGAGGATTTTTCTAACCGTCGCGTATGTATTATTTGCAAAAAGCGCCAAAAACTAACCCGCAGACTAATTTGAATTCCATTTTTCACTTTGGATTAATAACTACTATATACGGTATATTTGCTATTGAGTGTAAAGCAAACCGGCCTTCTTCCCCCCCCCCCCCCAAAAAAAAAATCTGGCTGCATAGATGAGTTATAAAGAGAGGATTTCTAACTGTCGCGTATGTATTATTTGCAAAAAGCGCCAAAAACTAACCCGCAGACTAATTTGAATTCCATTTTTCGCTTTGGATTAACACTCTAATTATACTATTTTATTAGTCACAAAAAAAAAGTACATAAACTCTTGACTATGAACTGTTTTAGCGTGGCACGAAGTTAATTTCTTGCTTTTCTTTGTAAATAAACCGCCTCAAGTTTTGTTAGCTACATAGCCAGGTCTTGCACTTATCTGACGAGAGAAGTTTGTTTTAAATTTTCGCTTAGTTTGGATTTATTTAACACTACAATTTAATTTTCAGTCCATTCAAAAAGCAACACAAATATTGTGAAATCTTTGCTAAAATCGATTTTTAGCTGGGCACAAAACTTCGTCTTTAGCCTGTTAGTTTTTGGCACACAATATATACGCGGTTTTGTTCAAATTACCTTCTCTTAACAAGGTTTCACTAAATCTCTTACAGATGATATAGTTTACAGTGTATATAATAACTATTTTACAACAACATCCAATTTTCTCGCGTTCTGATTGGCTCTCCGCTATATGCAAAATAGTACATACAATGAAAATGACGTCACTCGCAAGCCGTGGTAGCTTTGCAAACTGGAAGTGCTTTCACGGCGAGATTTGTGAATTCAAATGGATGTTAACTTCGCTTCCAAAAACAAGAAAGTGAGGATTTCACAAGCATTTTATTAATAGGAGAAATCAATCGGTGAGTCAAACTTCTTTGTAGTGTGCCATTTGGCAAAATGAGAGTTTTCTCTTGAGTGGAGAAAGTTTCGGCGAATTTGTACTTCATGTGTAGTCAGACTTTGTGACTAGACTAGTTCTCTCAGAGCTCAAAAGTTTTGAATTATATAACAATAACTTTTCTGATCCAGAAAAAAAAAACTGAAAGGATTTCACATGCATTCCGTCAATTACAGAAGTTAATCGGTGAACCAAATTGCCATTTGTCTAAGAAAGCTTTCTCTCGGCAACGGTAATTAGAAGTGTTTACGTTTTGACTTTCAATGGCCTTTTTCGACTCGAAAGCAGTTTATTACGCACTCATTTGAAGCTATAAGTGCTTCGTCGTTGTAAAAAACAAATCGCACACATTTTGCCATTGTCTGTACTCGTATTGATCATAGAAATGACGCCATAAAATGTCCCAAACTTTGCAGTGAAACAACTCGCTACGCTCGTTGTTCCACTTGAGTTTTGAACATTTTATGGCGTCATTTCTATGATCAATACGAGTACAGACAATGGCAAAATGTGTGCGATTTGTTAACTATACGGTATATTTGCTATTGAGTGTAAAGCAAACCGGCCTTCTTCCCCCCCCCCCCCCCCCCAAAAAAAAATATTTGGCTGCATGATGAGTAATAAGAGAGGATTTTTCTAACTGTCGCGTATGTATTATTTGCAAAAAGCGTCAAAAACTAACCCGTAGTCTAATTTGAATTCCATTTTTCGCTTTGGATTAACACTCAACACAAATAATATAAACTCTTGACTATGCGGAACCGTTTTAGCGTGGCACAAAGTTAGTTTCTTGCTTTTCTTTGTAAATAAACCGCCTCAAGTTTGGTCAGCTAGTACATGTATATTAGTCAGGTCTTGCACTTATCCGATGAGAGAAGTTTGTTTTAAATTTTCGCTTAGTTTGGATTTATTTAACACTCCAATTTAATTTTCAGTCCATTCAAAAAGCAACACAAATATTGTGAAATCTTTGATAAAATCGATTTTTAGCTCGGCACAAAACTTCGTCTTTAGCCTGTTAGTTTTTGGCACACAATATATACGCGGTTTTGTTCAAATTATCTTCAATCTCCTAAAAACACTGTCGCCGATAAATGAGTGATAGGCAAAATGACAATTGACAAATTGTACACTTACCGTGGTTAATGTAGTACTGATCTTTGGAACCCTGAAGGACCGCTGGAGAATTATAAGCTCGCTGTTTGTTAGGATTCCACAGACAAAAAACTCAGAGAACGTCCATCTTTCTTTATCTTTCTCCAAGTGAACTAACTGCATTACCGATACTGGAAGTAAATGCGCGCTCGCGCTAAAAAAACACGCGTTTGTTTTCCCGCCTCTGAAACATGCACCAATCAGAGTACGATTATAGTCAGTTTGATACAGAGTTTGACAGCTGAGCACGAGAAGGGCATCCGCTGCCCACGAAACGCATCTCCCTCCAAATCAATATGGCGGCAACGTGTTGTAAACGTGAAGGACAACAGTTCGTTTCTGGAAGAAGATTTATATACGAAAATATCTTCAATGCTTTTCTTGGTACCACTTGAAGAAAGCTTTTATATTGGGCACCTAAATGCTTGTCAAGAAAAACGCCTTGGGTGGTGATAGAGCCTTTGGAGGGTAAGTACGCCATTCAGGCCTTTTTTCTTCCTGATGATTGAGTGAGTGATCTAGTGACGGCTGAGTCTTTAATAATAATCTATTATTAAAAAACTTTACCCGTGTTTCGTATATCTTTAGATCAATCAAACAATTACTGGGAAAGTCTAGAATGTTTGCCAGCTTTTCTAATGCAATGGATTTTCGCAGTAAATAATTTAGTTCACAGATTTTTTTCGTTTTTCCATGAAACTGAAAATGCAGGGAGAAAATACGGAGAACTAGGTTTGGTGCATGTGTCTTCTCATGTATTAAATCAGACATTTACATGTAACCGGGAAAGTCTGATTTTCACCCCAGAATCGGCATGATATTTTCCGTACTTTCCGGGAATTGTTTTCCGTGCTTTCTGTGAAAGGCCGGAAAAACGAGTTTACCGGCCTTTTCCCGTGCTTTAGGCTTCCCTGATGAATCAGACATTACCGGGAAAGTCTGGATTTTTTACCGGGCTTTCCTGGCTTTCCAGGCTTTCCAGACTTGCCCGGAATTTTTTTCCAGGCTTTCTGTGAAAGGCAGGAAAAAAACGGGATTTCCGGTCTTTTACCGCGCAAGTCTAATCCAAAAAGTACGGTGAATAGTCCGGAAAGCCCGGTAAATCCGGGCTTTTCCGGACTTTCCGGGCTTTTTACCGGGCTTTTGGTGCAAGGGAGTCCAGCAATCTGTTACACATTAGCTTCTCTAAGAGTTTATTAAAAACAGAAAGAAGAGAAATTGGGCGGTAATTTGAGAGGCAAGTTTGTGAATCTTTTTTGTACACAGGTATTACATTTGATAATTTGAAATTGCTTGGGACTATACCTGCTGAAAAAGAAGCATTAAATAAAATTTCTAAGGGCTTAGAGATTACTGTTTTTAGAATTTTTAAGATATTAATTGGAATACTAAAAGGACCATTAGCTTTGCCAGTTTTGAGATTGGAGATTTCTGTTTCAATTTCAGAGGCAGTAGTGGGAAAAATACAAAAGCTGTTACACGATGGGGACTTTAAATAGTCCATGGGCGATTTTTGAAAATCTGGTATTAGACTAGCTAAATTTTTTCCTACATTAGAAAAATAGTTATTAAATGCATTAGCAATCATTAATGGATCAGTCATCTCAAGATTATCTTCAACAATTTTATAAATTTTCTGACTGGCTTTTGGTTTGAAGTGAATAATTTGTTTGATTCCATTCCAGATTCTCTTACTATCATTGATATTTTCCAAAAAATAGTGATTGTAATACTGCCTTTTGCTGATTTTCAAAAGGTGATTCAGTTTGTTTCTATAATATTTAAATTTACAATGACAGTAAGATGATTTTGTTTTTAGAAATTTCTTATATAGTTTATTCTTAACACATATTGATCTTTTAATTGCAGGAGTTATCCATGGTTTTGACCGGAGTTTAACTTCTCTTTTAGAGAGCTGTTTAACAGGAATATGCTTGTCTATTATGTCTGATATTCTAGAATAAAATAAATCAAACATGCAAGAAGGATCAACTGTGGATGTAAATACTGTTTCCCAATTGATGGATTGAATTTCATTGATTAATGTATCCTCATTCAATTTTGAAAAATCTCTTTTATATATTTTAACATTAGGTGGAAGAGAGGAAAACTTATTAATAATTACAAAATTGGGTAAATGATCTGTCAAATCGTATACCAAGTTACCACTGATAATAAAATGTTCAATAGAATTAAAGAAAATGTTATCAATTAGTGTAGAAGAGTGATCAGTAATTCTAGTTGGCTGTAAGATTTGAGGTTGGAAAAAGAAAGAACCAAGAGAGTTGAGGAAATTTTCAGAGGCAGGATGTGATTCAATTTTCATCAAGTCTATGTTCATGTCCCCCATAAATAAGCAGAGTTTATTTTCCTGGTGAATTTTTTCTATGGTTAAATTAATATAGTCTATAAAATTTTCTAAGTTTCCATTAGGATGTCTATATATAACTCCGCATATTATATTAGGTTGGCCAACAAACTGGGTTTCTATCCAAAGAGTTTCAAAATCCATATTAGAGGTTGTCAATTCTGACCGAATAGTAAGATTCAAATTATTTTTAACATAAAAACCAACCCCCCCTGCATTTGAAAGACTGGGTTGAGAGATTAAATTATATCCTGGTATGTTGACATTTAACAATATATTCTTATCAACTCTAAATTTAGTTTCAGTAAGTCCAATTAATGAAAATGAGAAGTTTAAATCAGAAAGCATATGCAGCAAATTATCATGGTTAGCTGCTAAACTTCTAATGTTACAATTTAAAGCCGAGAATGATTTAGGATCTGATGAGCATTCATTAATATCAGAGTCACTGTGAAAGTCATGGGTGGTATAATATCTAAAATTTTGATCTAGGGGCATATTCAAGTCAACATCTAAATCGGTCAAATGGGGAATATTTGAAACAGGGGAAGTTATATTACTGCGCTTTTCATTATTACGCGGACTCTACAGTTAAAAATCCAACCGCCAAACGGCGTTTTGGCTTCTGTCACTCAAACTTACGAACACCGACCGAACACTTTCCGAGACCGCCCATAACACGTGCAGACTTTTTTCCGCGACGCCCAGCGCTCCAACATCATGGCGGACGAACTAGAGAATTCACAAAACTGCTTCGAGGAAATAGAAATACAGTTACCAGATTTAGAGGAAACACAAATTGTCGACGAAGTGGACGATCAGGTTAGTAAACTGAGTAAATTAAACAGGATTTTTAGAG
Source organism: Actinernus sp. WN-2022 (assembly GCA_030867875.1). Taxonomy (NCBI): domain Eukaryota; kingdom Metazoa; phylum Cnidaria; class Anthozoa; order Actiniaria; family Actinernidae; genus Actinernus; species Actinernus sp. WN-2022. The sequence continues at coordinate 55,416,673 of JAOWCC010001634.1, forward strand.
TTGAAGAATGAAAAACACTCCACAAAACGACGTCCCAGTCACCGATCTTTTAGCAAGTGCAGCGTGCATACATGAAGTATTGAAATTTTGACTGATCTCAGTTATTCACGTTCTCCTGAAGCTTCGAACCACTTTTTATATTTGTTTATATTTCAGCGAGAAGTATCCTTGTTCACTAATGTAAATAAGGAGAGTGGTAAAGTGATTGGTGCAGAATCCACACCATTCGTATTACCAAGGCGGTGGACTTTCGACACTCTGAAGCTCTGCGTGACAGATTATATCAATCGCCAACGAAAAGGTTTGAATCCTTTAGTTATCAAGCAGCTATACTATAAACGTGCAAGTGGGAAAAAAGTAGTGGAAATGCACAGTGACGGAGATATTCCAGCCTTACTAAAGCAATACCCGATGACATATCCAAGTGGAAAAAGAAAAAGATCATGCACAATGTACCTCGCAGTGGATGCACAAGAGAAACCAAGTCACTGTAAGTAGAAAACGAATATTGTGGCTACAATGAAAGCCTGATAACTCGAAACTCCTGTGGGGAAGTAGAACATGGCTCAATTTCTTGATAAATAATAATAATAATCAAAATTTATATAGCGCCATTCCCTTATAGACCAATGGTGCTTTACAATAGTAAAAATACAATAGTAAAAATTGTGAGAAGTTTGAGTTATAAAGGGTTTTGGGAGTTACTATTTATCCGTTTCCTATGCTATGTAAGCTTATTGCTATTAGGAAAAATAATGGACGAATAACTTTTAGTGTATGCCACACCTGTCAGTAGCCAATAACAATACCCCAAATCACTGGGTATTTCTTGCAGATTACGTTAGACAATAAACACAAAAGACTACAACGATAAACTTCAATCAAAACAATAGTACCACTACCCTACAATACAAAGAAACCTGATAACAAATACAATGGTTAGGGTTAGGTTGAGCAATAGGGTTAGACTTAGCATTATGTCTCTATCAATTCCAAGCCCGCCCAGGCATTTGTGGGGATTTTGTCATTTTGGAATCAGAACGTTGCAAATGCCCCACCGTGGGGCCAGCTAAGTTACGCAAATGCCCCACCCCAGGGAAAGTATAGCGAACACGCCAAATTTCTTCGCCGTTTCAAAGCCACATTTCACCGCTTTTCTTTATTAAAGTAATGCAGTACTACTTACTCCCCTTCAAACACTTTCATAAGTGCCCCCAAATCCCACATTCACTAGACAGTTCCCAACAAACCGCACACTTCACCCCGAAACTGGGAATGGGCGGGCTTGGAATTGATGGAGACATTACTGCAACACCAAGAAATTGCCAAATTACTAGACTTTACCTAATGAACAAAGTCAACATCAAATTGAATGACTTTTCTTATGTTTCAGGCACATCTGACAGTGTTACACCCAGAAGATCACCCAGACTTGCCAAACATTCTTATGCAGTTTACTTGCATAAATTTGTAGATGGCAAAGTTGGGAATACTGCTGAAGTCATAACAGACTTTGACAGGCATGACAGCCTTGATGAGCTAATCCAGCATATAGCAACTGAGAACTCTTCTGAATATATATACAAGCCAGAGAATGGTATCTACTGGCTTAGAAAAGGAAGTAAACAACCAGTGTCAATGAAGACCAACCTTGACTTTGATGTTGGAAAAAAGGAATATGGGGGAAGCAACTCTATCCGTATTGCATGTACAGCAGTGGAAGTTGACAAGTCATCTACTGGTACTTACAATTTCAATTAAATAAATAATATTTGAGCCTGCAAATGTATCCTTTTTTTATTTGAAACAACAAACAAACACAACAAAAACAATCTTAATTGGCATTATTAAATGACTGGTGTCGCTTTTTGTATGGTAATGGAGTGACATATTGCAGGCTTGATTTTAGGATAGATAAATTGTCAACCTCACACTTATAGCAGTATCAGTTTTCTGGCTAATTTTGACATACATGTACAGTGTAATCTGTTAGCAAGGCATAGATTGTCCTTGAATTACAGGACTTCTAACAACACCAAAATACAGGCTACTGGTTGATTCTCTGAGAGGTTATCATGTCCATTTGTTTTGCTACTTGAAATTGTAAACCTAAACTTGAGAAACCTGCATTTAACAACAAACTGTGGGCACAATGTTGTTGAGGCATCAACAAAAGGTCCTTTGTTTATCTAGGTTTTGAATAGAAACAAATTTCTCAGCTAGAGAAGCTAGAAAATGTTGACTGTATGAAAGCCAAAAAGCTCATAATGCTCAGCTAGCCCTTTTATGCATCAATGTCAGATAGATGTATAAATCCATTAAAATAATCAAGAACCCTTAGAGAGCTCAGTAAATAACCTGATAACATTATTGATTTGTTATGTCAACAGCTTCTAGTGGAATGACTTCAAAAACAAGAAGAAAACTTGATATGAGAAGTACATCCAGTGACAATGAACTGTGGAATGAGATACACTTGATTCTGGTGCGGGATCTTGAAAAGAAGGGAATACTCTGGAGGTATGGAGTCAAACATCTGAAACTGTGGACGGATATGATTGCCAATGGTAAACTGGCAGGAGCTGGAGAAGAGCCTGTATGGGACCAGCATTTAGATCAAATCATCACTCCCCCTAAAAGCAAGAGAAGCTCTCCAGCACCAACCAGCTCAGATAATTTTGGACAACAGCCTCGTCTAATGGAGATGCTCCTAATTCAGAATCAGACACTGATGACTATGATGGCATCCAACATGGCAGCTGCCCAAAACCAGGTAAGGTATTCAATATCACAATTCACATTTTGATTTGAATCATAAAGACAACAACTTACACATATATTTATTTGTGTAGCTGTTATTTGAGTGGTCCATCTGTGGTCTCGTCAATCTTACTGTATTTACATGTACAATACACAACTCACTTTAATTACTGTAATAGTGAACTTCATAAATACTGCAGCCTAGCCTGGGATAATGCTACATATTTCTCAGTTACTGCAATGAGTTTATTTTTCCTGGAGAGATTTTACACATTTTTCAGTTGATTGTCAAGACTTCTAAATTTAATGTAAGTTGTGTTTTACTTTGAAGAAATTTCCAGGTAGCCCTCTGCTAAGCCCCATTAGTGGAGCCAGCTGTCTTCCTTCTTCACGATCAGGAGTACAGTTAGCTGGACCATCATCAGCCTGTGGATATGAGATCTCACCATCAGTTCCAGACCAAGAGAAGTTGAAAGGAAATGACCTCAAGCGTTTTACATTACAAGAGTGTTGTAATTTCCTTACCTCTTTAGGGCTGGGGCATTTGAACAGTGTATTTGAAGTCAATAACATGGATGGCCCCCTACTTTTGGCTCTAATACACCCTCAGTTAGGGGAAGTAATGCTGGATACAATGGGATTAAGCTCATCAGATAAGTACCTCTTAGTGAGAGGTATTGAGGAATTTCTCAAAATGTAATCAGTTACAAATATTTAAGAGGAATGTTGTGGTTCTTGTCAAGTCATACAAGTGGTATGCTGGGTTGTACTGTTGAATGTTTTTGCATGGATAGTTTCTCCTGCAAGTCATGTTACTTTTAGAAAACTTTCGAATTTAGGAAGTAAAGAAAACCTTTGTTTACTTCTTAACCCTGGCTTGAAGTCATAGCTTTCTCATGGAAAATCTGGCACATTGACATTTATAGACCCTTTGCATAATACATAAATTATATGCAGATACATGTCATGCTAGGCCTCTTGTATGTGTGAAAACAATAAGCTCATTTAGCCCATCTTTTATTTTAACACATAAAGATAGGCTTAGCAGTCATCTGTTATGATGCATAGTTATGATGAATGTAGAGCTGCCATGTATATGTAGTCAGACAAGTTATCATTAAACCAATATTATTATTATTATTATTATTATCTGTATATGATTTGTGCATTTATGCAATGGGTCTACATTGTATATCCCTGTTATCTGTTAATATATTATTAGTCTTATAGATACCTTTGCTAAATCTCATGTAAGTTATAGAATGTTCATTACATGTAGCCACAAGATGAGAAGAAATGGGAACAGCTGTCAGGTGTCACCTGTTAGAAAACATAAGAACACAAACGTTAAGGTTGTTTATGCATGTTTGACTGCATGTTTGTTTATTTGTTGTTATCATTTGGGGGGTGGGGTGGGGTTGAGTGGATATCACAAAATAACATCACACCTGATACAGATCACACAATGCCAACTCACCAGACATTAACTTTGCAAGAAACATTCACTAGTTTTAGGTAATTGGTGATTCCTCATCCACAATTTCTAACTTTTGTAAGGGATCCTTGTTTGTCTGTTTCACATGCAATCATTATTAAGCCAGACCCTAGTCATGAGTTATGAACCCTGAACAATTTTGTTTTGTGTGTGTTTATAATCTACATATATCATGTACATAAATTACGTATTACCTGTTGGAGTGCAATTTCAAAGCACCTTTGGGGATATCTCTCGCAGACATCTGGATATCTCTTTATCCAGGCCTTTGTTACAGCAAAGCACAATTCAATTGGATTCATATCAGGAGAGTATGGTCTGATTATAAAACATTGAAGCTTGGTATTAGCCTGGAAATGCTAGCAGGATTGAGTTACATAAAATATTGGAGGAGACACTTTATCTTTCTCCTGAGATGAGGAATCTCACAGGCACCTGGTGAGGGAGTATACTACCTTTGAAGCAATTGGGGAAGAGGTCAAAACAATGGATTTCGAATGGGACCCAATTTTGTCAGGGGAGGTGGTGGGTGGCACGTAATACCCCCTACCTCTTTTTTTCGAAGGTGATTTTCTCGCTTTGTAAAATAGGGATACCTGATTTTAATACAGACACACATTCTCCTCTGCCAGTAGCAACTAGAAATATAGTTACTTCTTCAATAAGTATTAATTTTTATTCAAGAAGATATTTTTGGTCAAAAATCTAGATTTTGTCAAAATAGGTGGTGGGTTCCGGGTACAACCCCCTTTAATTTCCCTCAAAATTGGGTCCCGTAAAAGTACCATTGTTTTGACCTCTTCCCTGATTGCTCTTGGAGAGAGAAAAAATCAGTTCTTACAACTGGCTGGTGCACACGGCTTGAAATTGTAGCTATACTCCCCTGAAATATTATCATAATAATCACTCGTTCAATATACCAGATTGTTAGGTTGAGACTTACGGCAAGAATACAGCTATTCCTCCTTTCTGTCTGATCAGTTGATATATCCTGTCTGAATGGTGGATATTGCAATTGTCCATGATCACCACAGAGCATCTTTCCCTCTGAGCATAGGATCCCACATGTGGCAGCACAAACTGTTCAAATGCAAATTCAAACAGTGTTCTGTTAAAGGCTCCTACAATGGCATGGGAAGCCTTTACACCATCTGTTGCAATGGCAGCCAAGACACTGTATCTTGTCCCACGTGTAAAGTTCCCTTTCCGTGACATTCGTGTTCCTTTTAAACTTTGGGCATACTTGCGCTGAAGAAAAACAATGATATACATTATATAAATATATTATAGTTAGATAATATCATACACCTGTTTACAGAAACATTGTCCTTTTACAAAATGCAAAAAGAATTACAATGTAATAGAGAAACAAAAGAAATGCACTCAAGCTGAACTCAAGCCCATTGTTTCTCTATTCAAATCTTTTGTAGTATTTACTATTATTTTTGTAAAAGGACAACGATTTTGTAAACAGTTGTGGACAGTTGTATACAAATTGATATACATATAATAAAGCTTGTCCATTGTGAATTGAGAGAAAATGAGTAAATTACTGCCAAAACAAGATGAAAGGACCTGACTGTCAGCTAGTGGTTTTCGAAAGAGTAAAAAATACCTGGAAAGTTCTCTCATCCTTTGAGGATTCATCTAAGAACAATAACTGTTCACGATCAAATGGAGCTATGAAGCGGCGGAACTGTGCTCGTCTCCTTTCGTCGCGTTGCTTTGCTATCACCTGAAGCTGAATTTGGGAAGAATATTTGCATAAAGTGAACCACAATAAATTAGATAAAAATAGCACTGAAATCTTTTAGAGTCTACCTTTTTTATCGAAAGACCAATTTTGTGCAAGTATCTGCTGAGTGTGGCAAGTGAAAAGACTCTCCCCGTTTGAAACTCTATCCATTCACGTAGCTCATCCAAGTACAGCTCCGGATAATCTTCCAGCAACCTGCGAATGAGCAGGATATCTCTCCCTGTCAATAAGAAAGAAAGAAATGATCGTTACAAATACAACCTCACTCTCAACCTGTAAACGAAGAGATTGGAAGCAATGAAAATGTTTGTTTTCATACCATCCATACTTCGGGGTTTCCCTCGTCGTCCTCTGGCGTTGTCATCGATCCATTTCGTCTCTTGGTATAGTTTCAATACTTTATGGACAAAAGTCCTTCCGACACACAAAATATTTGCTATGTCTTGTGGAGACATATGATGTATAAACTTCATAAATACAATTCTCCAGCGGAACGCCGAGCCATATTCTCGAGTCATGCTGAAACATACGTTCGAATATTCGGCGCGCACCTTAGCACACGCTCGGCCGATCAGTCGACTTTCATTCGGTCGGTGTTCGTAAGTTTGAGTGACAGAAGCCAAAACGCCGATTGGCGGTTGGATTTTGAACTGTAGAGTCCGCGTAATAATGAAAAGCGCAGTTATTCTATCTGAGATTTCAGATATATCAAGAGAATTGCCCAAACAAATAGAGCAATCTATACTTGAGTCAGTAGCTAATAGTCTAGACATAGTTAATTTAACTATACATGTTAATTGTATACTTAGCTTGAACGCATTTTGATGTATAACATGACTGTGCTGGTCTCTACGCAGATAAATCTTACCATTTGATGTCCAGATAAATCTGTAACCTAGATCTTTTTTAGCTTTCAAACAGTCCTTGAGGAGAAATTATGTAGCCTTCTAGTACGGCTCGCCAGAATCACGCACTTTCCTGCACTTATGTTTTACAGCTTCAAACTTATGTCGATTTCTCAGAACTAACCCTAACCATATCCTGTTTGAGCTGCTATGGTTTTTTGGGCAGCAGGAACTTTTTAAATAGGATTTACCGTACAGTATTTCAAGCGCATGGTCACAACACTGATCTAACTACCGGATTTGTTGTACTTGTCAAAATCAAGACTGTTCAAAATTCTGATAACATAAATATTTAGGCAAATGTAATCCAACTTTTACCATGACATATTCACTATATGTGTTCACTCTTGTAAAAAAATCATGCCATTCCATGAAAGATTTAGTCTTCTTAAGGCGAAAAAGCTAAGATATTTCAGCTTTCAGGACAGCAAAATTGTCAAAATAAAGTGTGTTAAGAATTTTGCAAACATAAATAACTGCCCAAATGTCGTGAAACTATTACCATGACATACTCAGTATGTGTGTTCACTGCTGTAAAAAAATCATTACATTTCATGAAATATTTGGTCTTCTAAATGCCAACATTCTAGGAGACATCACATTTTAATACAAAGCGGTCGAGGAAGATAATTATTTTCCAAAGCCCTTAGCTAGTAGATTCTCCTCTCTCGATTCTCGACCTGGTCGTCGCCTTATAGATGCAGCTGTGGTAGCATTATTATTTCAAGGGATGAATGACTTCGAAGCCACAGCTGTAACGGGGATCACTTGACTCAGACTCCCACTTTGGAGAAAAACTCATTTGTTTTGGAGATTGTTGTTCATTTCTTCGCTTTTCACGAATTTTGAGGAGCTGAAAATCGGCTCAAAAAACCCTTCCCATTCACACTTGAAATCAAAAGCAAATACAAAATCACCACTCAGTCGTTACAGTACCTTGTTTAATCTTTCCAACCAGCAGGTTTGTTTGCATAAAATGCACCAAACGACTGTGAACCACGCCGATGTTTACACTGCATTTCACTCGACCACATTTACCTGCTCCCACCTCCGACTGCATGCTGGGCAATCAAAAAAAATTCACAAGGTGTCCCCCCTCTGGGACTCCGGTAGGGTTTTTTTTATAAGTCTTTTACCCCTACAACCAAGAGCGGTGATTTGGACTCAAGCCATTGCTTTAAAGTGACAAAAACACATCCTAATAGGTTGAGCAGGGGGAAAAGACAACCAACTGCAAAATTTCAAGGATTTCAGTGAAGAATTATTTCATATGTCTCAAAGCAGAAACACAACAGAAAAATCCTCTGAAACCCCTCACAAGGCCTACTAAAAGCAAACCAAGTACTTTTCAGCCGTCCTCAGACTTAATGATGTCCTCATGCTCTCTTGCAGTGGCTTTTTTCTCCCAAATTAGAGCACATTTCATTGGAAACCCTACCGAAGCAGCCATACCTACCGCTAACGAGTGCACATAATTCTCCCAAATGGCATTGTGGGAAAAGTTTGAGCCCTCGGCTTAAAAAGTCAGCAGTATTTAACTGCCCCGGGCTAGCCAAACTTGAACCGAGGTGGGAGGGTTGAGTTAGCACTCAGGATTTCACCAACTGAGCCAAACATGTCCAGTAGGGAAAGGGTTAAAACTATCTTGCCATTTAAGCATGTGGTTTACGCTTTCACAGTTGACAGTTGTTATCCCTTAACCAGGCCTCAACATGCTTGAGTACCAGAAAGAGATTGTACATACCAGGTACTGGTTGATAGAAAAGGCTAACAGAATCTCTATTAGGAATTGAAATAGAAAAGTTTTATTCAAAAAGGGGATTACAGTATGACATCTTCAAAAAAAGTTCATGGTAGTTTTTACTACTGTAAATTTACAAATTAGAATTTATTTCTACCTATAACTCTTTGACTTATGTATTTTTGTTTCAGTTGCATCTATTACATACTTCAAAACCCTCAAGGACTCGAGACAAAGACATCATAAAAGGCCAAGTGTTGATCACAATACAGTTTGCCGAAGGCAGGGAAGAAAGAGAGAGGTAAGAAGTACACCACACATTGTGTTAGTTTTCTCTTTTTGAAAAAGTGATTTATCTACATCAGGGATATCACCAAGTTACTTGCTGTACTTACTTACCATTAACCCGGGCATTGACATTAAAGTGCATATGAGCCCTAGCCAGTTGTCTTTGATATCGATTGTACATGAAGTGAATAGTCCAACCATAGAATATTTCTTGATTTGGGTGTTGCGTCTAAGAGATATAATTAACAATTATTCACCGAAGTGGAGGTGAATAGTGGAGGATATTTACTGAGCCGCTTCGGCGAGGTAAATATCCACGACTATTCACCGACACTGAGGTGAATATGAACTCATATTCACTGTTTGAGTAGCCAATCAGAGCACACGAAAAGTGATATTCACTGGAGTGGTATATAATAAAGGTTTATATTTCCAATATGCTAATGTATGATGTCATCACCAACTTCACTTATTATACAAAACATGATGGTAGAGACAAATTACCTATTTTTTAAAATTCTAAGTTATATTTGAAGCTTATCAAAGTGATTTTACCAAAAAAAATTCTAAATTAGAAAATAGCTTAATTCACAAGCACAAATAAATTCAGCATATCCACTTTAATGATTAGCCGAGTCCTGACTTTGATCAGCTTCCATGCATGGCGGTTTCAGATCTAGTTAGAAATTCTGAGTTTTTTAACCACAAAAATAAGAATAATGCAAATTTCAATAATAAATTACTGCGCGCTGATTATAAATTTCCTATCTGTGTCTGTTTCAGAAACTTAATCGCAGACTATGGTCTCTTCGACAACTGAACTGGCAAGATGGGGTAAAGGAAAAATGCCGGAAAGGACTTACCCCTGAATATACAAGCTCTGATGAGAGCAGCTTATCAGAGGATGAACAGGGAAATGAAACAAAAGCATTCGTTGTCAAGAAGCTGCCCTGGGAAAGCAGAAAACTAAGTGAAGTAAAGGCTACACTGGACCAATTCCATAAGAAATCAATACCAACACATGTTAGGAATTTCCAGACGCGCAGATTTACTGCAAAGGAACCGTCTACACGAAGTCGCCCAGAGGACCCTGTTAAATGGGCAGTAAATGAAGTCAGTGTGTCTACACCACTGGCAACCAGTACTCCCGCACATGCATCGAGGAGAGGGGCTGCCCACACGAATGTGTCGCGACGTGGAATGTTAGGTTTACATCCCGCATCTCCATTATGAAAATGGCCATTATCATTCACCAGCTCCAACAGTAATTTCAACTGCATATAAAGAGACTTGGAACATGCTTGGTCCTTAAAAAGCATTTCAAAAAGACAATAGCTAGCCCAGAGATTTTAGATTTGATCGAGGACGGTATAGTGCATGATAGTTCATGATAGTTCAAAGTACCTTTAAATATTATGAAGACTCATTTGTGCTATTAGTCTAATAGTGAAGAATACAATCTAACAGCCATTCTAAGAATTTTACTATTTTACAATAGTTCACTTTGTGTTCAATATAAGTACACATATCTGTTTTAGCCGTATCGTGGAGTCAAACATTTATAAATACCACGGCTGAGGTTGGCGGCTATTCACAGCTGTGCATTTTATTTTTGTAAACCGTCAGAATTGTTACAGTTTAATTAACGTTGCAGACAATATAAATGATATAAATAATACAATATAAATGAATGGCTTCAGATATTTCAGGCGTTTCTACCAATTCTGGCTATTCCAAAATTGTACGACACCAAAATAATACAGCTGTACAAATCCATTAATATAAAAAAGTACTTCAGTCTGAAGAACATAGTGAGTAAATACTTTTTTCTACATTGCAGAAGAGTGACATCTGCAGGATTTCGCTGTATTAACTGGAATAAGTACAAAAAAAACGCGCCCTCTTCATATGTTTCAGAGAGAATATGAAAGCAAGTATACATGTACCTAGTGAGCAAAGAACAATTAAAGAAAATTTCGTAACGGAACTTCTTGTATGTGGTATTGATATAACTCGAACTGGAGATATTCATCATTTTTCAATATGGGCTCAACAATCACAGATGGTGTTACATGTGTGCAATATCGAGTGATTATAACGTTCTTGATTTCTTTGTACTTCCCATCCAAAGCATCCTAAACATGCTTCCCGTTAGCGTAAACTACGCTTTTTTTACGCTTCTCGTTAAAAAAACTAATGCATATACTGAACTTTATGTTTAGCGTTTTTGCGTAAAGGAGGGCTTTACCTTCTTTACTGTTGCCGTAAAGAACCTCTGTACGATTCTTTACGCTTAGCGTTTATGCGTAAAGAAGGGCTTTACCTTCCTTTACTACTGTCGTAAAGAACCTCTGTACGATTATTTACGCTTAGCGTTTTTGCGTAAAGAAGGGCTTTACCTTCCTTTACTGCTGTCATAAAGAGTCGTAAAGAACCTCTGTACGGTTCTTTACGCTCAGCGTTTTTGCGTAAAGAAGGGCTTTACCTTCCTTTACTGCTGTCGTAAAGAACCTCTGTACGGTTCTTTACGCTCAGCGTAATGCCGGCGGTAATTAGTGTCACTACGCATCTTTACGCTCTATCGTATACACATCGTAAAGAACGTCTTTACGGAAGTGTAAACAAGTGCTTAAAGAAGCGTAAACTGGATCTTTACGCCCACTTTACGCTACAGTTACGGAAGCGTAAAGTCTATATTTCGTGCTGTGCAGGATTAACACTATAAATCGGGCTTTGAACAACCCGGCCCAGATAGTATTAAACTGCAGCACTCCTGTATGTTCACGGAAGGTGGAGGTCCAGTGCTCAGCCATTTGATACTGCAAAGAAATAACCGAAAATACACGGCCCAGAAGTCGCACGCAAAAAAATTGTTACTTAAAATTTGACAACAAATATATTAAGTACATCAATTGGCTCCCATCAATTAAAGTTCATAGAAATGCCAGCAGATTTCACCGTTCAGTGATTGGTCGATTGAGCACATTGACTTCGTTCTCCGAATCTCTTCGAAAAAACACGAAGTGTCGAATTCCTTCGGCACTCGTTCGTCACTGCTTCCGAAGAAAAGCCACGTTCAACCACAGGCTGCCTGTGGGTCAACTAGCACAGGCAGCCCATGAAAAAAAGGCTAAGCTGATCGAACCCCAGATCGTTACAGGCTACAATCTCGGACAAATTGAGTAGGAAAAAAAATCCCCCCCTCCCCCATTTCAGTGATGAGAGCGTAGGCAAACTGAAATGGACCATGATTTAACATCATTGAATAGGGGGGAGGGGGGGTCTTAATTTTCCAACTAAATTGACCGAGATTGTATTCAGAGCGTTAACGTGACAAAGCCACCAACGTCATTAATTATGAGAGTATCTGTCAGTAAGATGGCGCGATAATTTTCGAGGGTTTTACGGAATGACCTGGACATTCACTGATTCATATACCAATCCCAATGATGACTATAATCATTTTATCGACATACTAATTCCTATTTATGAAAAACATTTTCCATTAAAAACTGTGGTGTTCAATAGAAGATCAAATTCCAAACCATGGTTCACTACTGGCTTACAATTAAACTCTTGTCGAAGAAAAAACGCCCTTTACAAGCAACTGTTACTGAACCCATCAAGCATGAACAAAATCAAATACACTAAATATCGAAATAAATATAATCATACGGTAATACTAGCCAGAAAAAAATACTACCATGACAAACTGTCATCTGCATCTTGCTGCTCTTTAAAAAACACATGGTCCACCATTAAAGAAGTCATATCAAAAAAACTATCATCACACACACCTTCAAATATGAAAGACACAAATGGCTTATATACTGACTTAACACAAATCGTAAACAAATTCAATGCTTTTTTCACAAATGTTGGACCTTCTCTTGCAAACAAAATATTACCCAGTGCTACTAGTCATACAGCCTATCTTAAAGGAACTTATCCTCAGAGTATCTTTCTCCCACATCTCCTGATGAAGTCGTATCAATTGTCACGTCCCTAAAAATAACCAAAGCTGAAGGCTCTGATGGCATCAACATTCTTCCCATCAAGGAATTCCGAAAGTATAGATTTACTTGCCCTTCCTTTGTCTAATATATGGAATACATCCATTTCTACTGGTGTTGTACCAGATAAACTAAAGATAGGTAAAGTTATACCTATCTACAAAAATGACGACCAACAAAATTTCAGCAATTATCGACCAATATCTATTCTTCCTTGTTTTTCGAAAATTTTGGAAAAAGTTATGTACCAAAGAATTCTTGATTACTTAATAAAACACAAAATTCTTAGTAACCACCAATATGGAGTTCGAAAAAATCGCTCTACATTTATGGCCATCCTTGAGCTTGTAGCCAAAATTATGCAATCGTTTGTAAAAAACGAATTTACAATTGGTATATTTATTGACTTTAAAAAAGCATTTGATACTGTCAACCACTCTATTCTTCTAGATAAACTTGAATTCTATGGCATTCGAGGGATACCGTTACAATGGTTGAAAAGTTATCTTTCATCCAGAAAACAATATGTTGAGATAGACAGTGTGAGATCAATTCTGGGGCCACTCATTCCTTATTTACATAAATGATATTTTCAATAGTTCCTCACAACTATCTTTTATTTTATTTGCTGATGATACCAATATATTTTATAGTAGTAAGAATATTTCAGAACTGTCAAATATTATAAATAGTGAATTAACACATGTTGGAGACTGGCTTAAAGCCAATAAACTTTCCTTACATCCAGATAAAACTAAATTCATTCTATTTCATCCCCCCCAGGAAAAAAATTAACTTTACTAATTTAACCATTTCCATTGATAATCATAATATAAATAGAACCGAGCAAACAAAATTTTTAGGTGTTATCATTCATCAACATCTTTCCTGGAAGCCACACATATTAAAACCATTAGTACAAAAATGGCAAAAAGCATAGGAATTATGAGTAAAGCCCGACAATTCTTTAATACTAACACTCTTCATATACTTTATAATTCCTTAGTATTACCCTATCTTCAGTACTGCAACATAATTTGGGCATCAACCTTTCCCTCTCACTTAAAACCTATACACCAATTACAAAAAAAAGTACTTCGTATTATTACTCATTCACCCCCACAAACACCTTCCCTTCCCCTATTTAACCATTTTAGCATCTTCAGTATTTTCGAAGTTTTCAAATATCAAATATCATGTTTTTTTTACATACCCAAAAGCAGTTGCCTTCCTCAATATCCTTACTGTTTAATTTCAATTATGATTTTCACCATTATTTTACTAGACATAAAGATGATTTACATCTTCATCGTCACAAACTTATTTACTCAATAGAGGTTTTGCACCACCACGTGATGGCAGCCATGTTGGTGGCCAGAACAATTTGGAATTGACTGATACATTATACAGAAGTTATGTTTATGATTTTCATATTAGCCCGACTGATTTTGGAGAAAACATACGTTTACCCCGAACATTTTCTGGGCATATTAACGTGGCGGAAGCCTAAAAGTTAACGACCATATTCAAGCGCATAAATAAAATAATTTCAAGCACTTCTATTAAAACTATAAACTTCCTGTTATATATGTAAGAACTACGATGGTGCCTGATTCTATTTTTGAATTTATTTCGGAAGTAAAGTACTGTTTTCATATTCTTTCGAGTTATATTCCCATCCGCCGCATGATGTGCAAACAATGCTGCATGTGAACGAACCCAACACTGCGGTTACATTGCATCAGATTGTTTATCTTGTCGCGGCCAAATTGTTACAAAAACACTAATTAAAATCGCTTGATATCAGAGAAGTTACGTTGATGATTTAGAGCAGTTGATAACCCGGTTAATTTTGGAGGAAATGTACATTTTCTGAGGCCTACAATCAGCGACGAAAATTATACTTGTAATTTTTGACAGATCAGACATGCATAACTAATTAGGAGGCGTTTTTCAAAATCACAGGCGTTGCGGGCAGGCGTTCTCTTCCCTTCTCCTCCCCTCCCCCTACTTCCTTTTTTGTCCTCGCGCCATTCTTCCCTCGTCCAAATAAATTGCGGTTTCCCAAATAAAACGCCTGCATTGCAGGCTAAGCGCGCGAGGGCACGGTATCCACCGAGGTAAAGCCGATTGTTTGGATTGTTTGCGATTATACCACAGGGAGCCCAGGCTCACAACATGAAGGCAATATAAAAGATGGCTGCCGCTAATTTGCATAATATTGATATTCAATATTTTCTGAAGAATTAACTAGCCTATATGAAAGAGTGAGTTCATGTTAGCAACAATGATGTAGCTCTTTGATAACAGAAGAATATATCCTTACAAAGCAATCAACGTTTGAAACTCTGAAGAAACATGAAAACGAGGCTAGTCAGTACTGACGTCCTGAATCTCGTACAAAACTCTCTTATTTTGAACCTCGGTAACTTCGCAACACTTGGTGCTATGCTCCTTAAATTTTACAAACGTACTCATTTTTGCATGCTCTCTGAAGTGACAGTGTTTATTTTAGTACCAACATTTCATTACAACCAAAGCTTGGTGACACCATTTTTCGAATGGGTCTATATAGCTGATGGCAAATGATAATAAACATCCATTAAAGTTTACATACCACATCAAATGTTGTCCAGTTGTCATTTCTTGTCTGTCTTGGAGCCTTCAAGCCGCATTTCAGCGATATATATTTTTTAGTTCACCTCTACCTAAAAACATTTTTAGGTAGACTGGTGAACTAAAAAAAAATTATAGCTGAAATGCGGCTTGAAGGCTCCAAGACAGACAAGAAATGACAGCTGGACAACATTTGATGTGGTATGTAAACTTTAATGGATGTTTATTATCATTTTCCATCAGCTATATATACTAGCGATTTATGGCTACGACTTGTCTTACGAACAAGCTCTTGCTTTGTTCGGCCTTTCTAGCCTTTATCATCGCAGATCTGAACTATGTCATACTCTTTTTCGTAAAATCATATCTAATCCTAACGGTAATTTATATCATCTTTTACCACATAACCTTAGTAATCCGACTGTCACACTACGATATAAGAGGTCTTTCACACTTCCGCTTTGTAAAACAAACCAATTCCGGAATACTTTCATTAAGAGGGCATCCATGTGAAAACCATGCACTCTGAAAAAATGAGTCTACATGGTACATCTCAGATTTTGTTCATATTTTGCACATATGTTACTATTGGCCTGGCATTAGACTTGGTAGAATATTTTGGAAAAATTCCAAAAACTGTAAGAGATATGGGGGTCAGTACGAACTGCCTCGGTTTAAGGGGTATTTCCACTATGTATTTTTAGTCATGTTTACAGAATATTTTTGAACAAACCATACAAGCTATATACACAAAACGTTTCTACAGCATAAACACGACCAATTGCAATTTAATTATGATATAAGTGCCAAAAAATATTCAGTATTCAAGGAGTAAGGCTTTCATGTACAAGTGACTTCCGAAATAATTTTTCAAAAAGTCAAAAAATTATAGGGTAAAATGACATTCGAATACTATCGATGCGGCGAAATGGAGAAGATGAGAGAGTTATTATTTCGTAGATCAGTCATTTGGAAATACAACTGGGGACTAAAAAGTTGGGAGTGGACAAAACACTGACCCCCAGTCCATGGACTACCCGATGGACTACCCAAATGGACTACCCCAAAAAATACCATTATGGGCAAGTAACTGCTGTAAGGAGCTTGTATCATACCTTCGTTGTGCTGTAGCTTGTATTGTAGCTCGTATAATACCGGTACTCATGATCTGCCATCGTTCCACAGCCAGTTTGAATAACCACAGGCGTCCCAAGCTCTACTTTTGTATTTCGGGTTACCTGTGGTAATTTCCTTGAGAATAGCTCAGTGAATGTATTTTCCTCATAACATGTAACACATATATCGGCTTCAGGAACAAAATAACAATACTGTATGTAGTTGATTGAGTTGTACTTTGACCCTATTTATGTATTTTTCTAATCGCCTGTGAAACCAGGCCGTAATGACCACAGGCAACTAGAGTTTGGGATGCCTGTGGTTATACAAAATGGCTGCGGAACGATGGCAAATCACGAGTACCGGTGTTATACGAGCTACAATAATAATAATAAATCTTTATTTAAACACGGTAATATACATCAGCGTAGCTGCTTTTCAGATAGCCGTGAGGAATGCACTAAAATAAATATCTAGTAACTAATATCACTAATTATATAGGTATTATATAGGTGTAGTAAAAACAAGACTAAAATACTCTAGGATAATTGTTTTACAATAAGTACTAATGCTATATATAATCAAATTTCCTTAAATATAATAATAAAATTGAAGGATAAAAATTAATTTTTACTAATAGATGCTTTAAAAGCGTCTAAAGATACAGAGTCTTTAAGGGCCTTAGGTAATTGATTCCACAATAGGGCACCACTGTAACTGAAACTCTTTTTTAGGTATTCACGAGTAGGGCGTGGTATAGAATAATTATTCTGACTAACACTTCTTAAAACGTAGTGTGTGGACATTGATCTACTTGTAAATAACTCTGATAAATAGTCAGGACATAAACCGTGATGGATTTTATACATCATAATTGCCATATGTTTATTTCTTCTAGTTTGTAGATCATCCCATCCAAGTTGTTGAAGAAGAATACGGGACCGTATGTCATAAGAAGATTTTGTTACTACCCTCGCAGCTCTATTTTGTAGTTTCTGTAGTTTATTTGCTAAAGTCAATCCAATATTATCCCACACAGAGCTGCAGTAGTCAAAGTGACATTGGACGAGAGATTTGTAAATAACATTTAACGTTTCGACATTGACATATGGCCTCATTCTCTTTATCATACCTATGCCTGATGACACTTTTTTACAGATTTTATCAACATGATTACACCAAGAAAGTTTATCATCAATTTCCATACCTAAGTATTTTGTGTTCGAGACATTATTAAGTTGTGTGCCTCCAATTGTAATGACTGGTATAGAGTTCAGGGCTCTTTGTTTTTGAGCATTGGCAATAATCATAAACTCGCTTTTCACAGTATTAAGATTTAATTTATTAGCCGTGAACCAGTCGTTGATTTTGCTTAGGTCATAATTAATTTTTGATTCAACTTCAAGTATGTCTTTTCCAGATACACATATACTGGTATCATCGGCATACATTTTACAATTTGAATAATGTATTGATTGGTGTAAATCATTTATATATATTAAAAATAATAATGGCCCAATAATTGAACCTTGTGGTACGCCGCTGGTTAAAACCCCTTCGTCCGAGAACGAGTCGCCTACAATGCAGACTTGGCGTCTGTCTTGCAGATAGGATCCGAACCAATTGATTGCAAGTTGATTAAAACCATAAATTTGAAGCTTTTTTAAAAGAATATCGTGATTAACAGTATCAAAGGCTTTTTTTATATCAAGAAAAACAGCGCAGTTCAAGAGGCCACTATCCATATTGACGAACCAATTATTAGTTGCATCAAGTAAGGCTGTGACAGTTGAGTGTAATGAGCGAAACCCAGATTGATATTTAGATAGTAAATTATTGGAAGTTAGGTAGCTATAGACTTGATCGTAGACGATCCTTTCAAATACTTTAGACACTACTGATAATACGGAAATAGGTCTATAGTTATTACTGTCACTTTTACTACCCGATTTAAATAAAGGTGTTACACGGGCCTTTTTCCAATCTATCGGAAAAATACTCGTTTCTAAAGATAAATTATACAAATAGGTTAGAGATGGTGATAGAACAGGGGCTGCCATTTTTAGGATTTTTGGAGGAATTCTATCTAAGCCAGGTGATTTGGAACCACTAAGGTTTTTAATAAGCTTAGTAACTTTGTTAACAGGAACAAGGTTAAACTCAAACACACTTGTTACTGGTGGTATAAATTCCTCAAAAGTAACATTAGTTGTATTGACTTTGTCGGCTGATAATTTTGCGCTTATTTCAATGAAGTGCCTGTTCAAACTATTTGCTATATTTTGGGGTTTTGTGTATGTTATTCCGTCGACTTTTAACTCGTTTATCACAGTCTGAGCCTTTTTCCTGGAGCTCAGGTCGTTCAACGTCTTCCACATAGCTTTCGGATTATTTGAGTTTATGTCAATTTGAGCACGATAATATTCAGACTTTATTCTCTTGATACTTAGATGAACTTCATTTCGTGCAGTTCTGTATCTGGACCAGTCAGATGGATCACCAGATTTATTAGCTCATCATGAATATTATACGAGCTACAGCACAAAGAAGGTATGATACAAGCTTTTTACAGCTGTTACTTGCCTAAAATGGTATTTTGGGGGGTAGTCCATTTGGGTAGTCCATCGGGTAGTCCATGGACTGGGGGTCAGTGTTTTGTCCACTCCCCTAAAAAGTTTAACATACTCCCAACGCCCGGGTCCAACGTAAATAAACAATCAACGCCAGATGCAAGCTGTATCGTGTGCAGAATAACGGGACAAATAACGGACAGGAATGAGAAACATAGCCCTAAAATAACTGGGTGATAAATTTATTTGTCACTTATGCCTATGGTTTTGCAATAAACAACAACTAATTAACAATCAACTTCAAAATAAGAGAAATTAGTAATACGAAGGATGAATCAGCGATAAATGCATACCTGATTCTAGACTTATTTGTGCTCTCCTCCCCAGCTCTGTCATGGTCTCGAAGCCACAACTTACGATAATTATCTTCTTGTCGATTTTACACCGAAAGAACATTTACCCATTATAGTTTATAGTTATAGTTATACAGATGGCTTTGTAGCATCCCCATTTTATTTAGGACTAGAACCCAGTCTGCTGTTGTGCACCACAGGTAGCCCGAACACAGATGTGTACATTCCATGTGGAATATTGGAAGAAAAAACTCTCTACCGTTGAATCAGCCTTTCCTTTCTTGTCTATTTATATATATATATTGCTGATCAGATCCCTACACGCTAGGAGATCCGGTGTTTTATCATTTCGTCTGTGGTGCCCAACATATATACCAGAGTGGGTAATTTATATTGAAATATTTATGAATCTCATGAAACAGAACTGAAAATAATCATAATGCACTACTTAATACATTTACATAATTTTGTTTGCAAAACTTTATTTTTTTTCAAGCTGATTATAGGTTAAAATTACCCATGATGCACCTGATATATGTAACTGTTATGGGGTCAAATGTTTGCATACATTCATACACAAGGTCACAACAATGAATTATAAATGATTTCTAACATCCCGTGCATATATCCTGTATATTCACACGACCCACATACGGCCATCCCAATAAAATGTTCCGATTCCAATCGCCAGACCGACCCAATTTTTTTTGGAAAAGTTAACAAAAATACAAAGCTTGACATTGACCCAATTTTTGGGAAAAGTTAAAAAAAATAAAATTGAAGAACATACTTTCAACTACACCTCTTTTCCTAGCTCTCTACGTATTTGCATTTTATTGGGATGGCCTAATCAGCTGTGTCGGTGCCGAACTGGAGCGCAGTGCCATCCTGGAAAGCGAAGTTCAGAAATGTCTGACGTATGTTGCTATTGCTACAAACTATCTTAGAAAAGGGTTCAGAAAACATCTGGGTGAACGATGAAACATATTGTGTGGATCGTGACAGACTTTATCCAGACCTGAATTACGCTGGATTTACATATACATGTATGTGCGGGGCGCTTGTTCAGACACACGGTAAGCCACGCAGTTTACAAGCATGAGTAGTTATGTTAGTTATCTTCCCATTAATGCGGCTGACCAACAAGCACTGAGGGTGGTCACTGCCAGATATTTGTTTAACGTCCAAAGTGGTTCCTTAGCGTCCTGTGATACACAGCTGCTGATGAATACGAGCGTCGTGAGATGCAATCTCGTTCCCAGAGCCCGCGATCTTTTGACCAGCGCCAAGATACTGGCCAAAAGATCGCGGGTTATGAGAACGAGATTGCGTGAGACGGGACCGCCATTTTACGTGATCATCCGATCGAGGCACGAGGGATCGAAAAGGCGTAGGCGCGAACACTGTGCTTCTCTGTTTCTCTTAATGTTGCCTGGGTGGCTAATTGAACGAGCAGGAAGCATACAAATGTTTTGCTGCACGGGTGGATATACGAGGAAACGTTGTTGCAGAAAAATAACTAACGAATGCGCACTGTGTCAAATTGTCTTGCCGGTGGGGTCTTGGTTTGTGTTGCTAAGAAACACATATACTGTGTGTCACTGGAGCCTAGTAAACATTGTTTTCCTCCATAGCCAACGTGAAAACATTGTTGCGGAAGCAAATTTTGCCTCATCGAAACAAAAAAATGTCTTTGAAATGCTTCAGAAAAATGTTTTCCTTCCTGGAAGATTGATTTTTTTTCCGCACATTTTCCCGCGGACTTTGACTCGTTTTTACAGACAAATGTATGGAAAACTAAATCCACGATTGCATGCTTCCCAGCACAGCTACATCCCTCAAATTTCGATCAATTAATCTTTTACCTGGTATCCAGTTAAGTTTGTATCTGAAGAATATTTCAGAAATTCGATTTTACGGATTTTATTTGTCATCGGATTCCCATACAAACACTGTATTTCGCGCCATGTTTACACCCCTTTCAAAATGTCGGAATTATAATAAACCGCGAACTGGTCTATTACCTTAAAACTGTAAAGAAATACGTTATTCTTTGTGTACGAGGTTTGTAGTTTCTCAGCTGTAGGATGTCCGGTGTCCGCGGGGAACAGGATATCAGGACACGTGACTTGTCCCTTCGTGTGTACCGACCTTTACGTCTGCGAGTGGGCGAGGCGCGCGGCGTGATTTTTTTTTCACTTGTGTGGGTTGTTCTTTTATCTTTTGTTTTCCATATTGATTTTCTTTGTTTTTTTTATGCAACGAGCTCCGCTATAAAGAGATACGAGGACGACAGTAACAAATCGCATACAAGTGTATCACAGGCAGCTTTAAGCAGAGAGTGAGCCATTATGCACTAGTCTAAGTAAACCCCCACCCCCTCCCCCTCCCACCCTGTCCCGGGTTGGGGGAGGAGGAGGAGAGGGGGGGGGGGGGGTTACTTTGACTAGTGCATTACCACCCCGCCCTAAAATCAAAAATGAATAAAATACCCTGTCTAGACAGTACAGTACAGGTGAAAATATTTATAGATTTTATGATAATTTTACTTGACACGCGCCATTTAACAACATCCGCGCCAAGTGCCAAGGCATTTCATACAATTCTTTATAAGGGGGTCGGGACATGCCTTCAACGGTAATATAGTTGTTTTTCCCTGGTAACGCCGAGAAGATATGCCACATTCCCTCGTTGAATATACACAAAATGAGCACTTGATCAAGTCCAAATCCATCTCGTGGATAGGGCGGGAAATACACGTGCAGACGTTACACGCAGTTCCTGTCACGCAATTCTTGAGATATCATTATATCACTGAAGGGATTTCATCTATTTCGGTGATACCACATTTGATTTCATGGATTATACATACATTTTGGTATTTCAACGGAACGAACAGAATATTATGCACAAGATTGAAACAAATTGAGTCCGTAACAAGGTAGTAACGACATCAGAATGGCTTCCCGTTGCTGAATCTAAACGGTTCTAACTTGGCCAACTATTCGATGAGCATATAATAAAGGGCTTCCAAGAAAACGAAACCATTAGGGTTTTTTTTATTATGAAAAGAAAACATCGTTCCTTTACAGAATAAAAACTAAAAACTTGAATAGAGAATCGGCTGAAGAACCTAAATACGACTGTACGTGCATTTCTACTTGTCACTCATTCACCCCGCTACAGAGGCTCGCAAAATTCAGAGTGACTCGCCGGATTAGAAGCTGTATTTAAAGCGTAGCGTAGTTTGAAATCCTCTATATATCATATTCAAAGAAAATTCATTGTCTTTGATCCAATCAAACAATTTTAAACGAAGATACTGCCATAAACTATGAGTACCTATTTTTCAGCTTTGACTCCGTCAAACTCGACAATAATTCAGTCACTTTAGACATCTGCATATCGGGTGATGGACTTGGTCACCCTTCAAAACTAAAATAATATTGAAAATGAAAGTGCATTCGAATTCTTAAAGGGGCCGTCTCACCCACAGTGCTTAGCGTGCTTTTGTTATTGTTTATATCCGGGACTTTGACCCCTATTCACGGCGGGAACCTCACGAACTAAACGTATTCTTTATGTTGGGTGACATGATAATTTTGATTTGAACATGGATGACCTTGATGAAACTTAAATAGTACCTTACAAGTTGAATGTGAAGTCAACAAAGTGTTATACACCAGTACTTGGCTGTACTATAACATTTATCGCTCACGCGTCGCTGCTATAAACAGAGAACACACTCTCCGGGTATAAACACTAATAATTATGAAAGCGAGAGGTTTCTCTAGGGTTTCTCTCCTCGGTTCTTTTTTACTTGCATACAGAGAGAGAGCTAGAGAGAACTGCTAGCAGGCAATCTCGTTGCTGGCAGCAGCAGAGAACCAGTTCAAGAGAGAACAGTGAACGAATTACAGCTTGTTTCAATGGTAAATTATTATCACGGCGGCTCTGTTGTCAAATTTCGTGCGAGTATAAACTTTCATCGATCCGATGAATCCGAAAAGAGAGACCTTTTTCCACAAATTGAACGCCGAAGCCCTCAAAATGATTTTAGGAAATTGCTCAATTCTTTTCGGGTCGACCAAGCGGAGTTTCGTTGCCTATAATATTTTGTTGACTTTACCGCTCACCCGTCGCTTCCGCGCGAACCCTGTCATCAGTACTATAAACAGAGAATACTAATAATTATCAAAAGAGAGGTTTCTCCCCTCGGTTTTATTTTCCCTGCAGAGAGAGAGAGAGAGAGATCATCTGCTAGCAGGCAATATCGTTGCTGGTGCCAGAGAACCAGTTCAAGAGAGAACAGTGAACGAATAACCGCTCGCCTGAATAGGAATATGCAGTCTCGGCGGCTTTCCGTTGTTTGTCAAATTTCGTGCGAGTATAAACTTCAAATGAACAACCCGGTTAATCCGAAAATCTTGGCAAAATCACTGTCTAAAAGCCCAAATCCCGCCCTTCGAAACCAGAGAGAGGACCTGTTTCCACAAGTTAAACGCCAAAGCACTCAAAATAATTTTAGGAAACTGTTCTTCAAGTGGAGTTTTGTTGCAAATTGTGGTCACGTAAGCCAGCCACGGTGTTCAAAAACCCAAATCGGCTCAAAGATAGTAGATACTCGAACTAAGCGCTAATATATCTTTACATATAAAGATTAATGGTCAGAATAGCTTCTCCATGTTGTAGGTGGAAATCGTGGACCCAAACGGACAATTGTTTCCTTTCGTTGAGGACGAATGAGACTGGCATCCATCAGAGAACTACGGCCACCTGAAATAAAACTAAAATTTGCAAGACCAAATAATTTAAAACACTTAAATAAGAGGCTCAATAGGAAGAACAATAAAAAAGGTTCAACCTAAAATGATTTTTCTGACGATAGCTGGAAGGATGGCAGAGATGTAGAGAAGATTAAGACCACTACCATAAAACTCTGGATTTCGATGGCATCGAAAATGGCCGCTATGCTATGTGAGCGCGCTAAGCACTGTGGGTGAGACGGCCCCTTTAAAGCAATTATTGGCAGAAAATCTGTGAAGTTCACCGTATTTTCGATTTTAATCGAAAAAAAATCGCCGTGTCACCATATCGGCGTTTGTTTAATAACTGAACATTGCGGATTTTGAGAGTGCGTACTCTCTAACCCAGCATTAACTTTACAGATATTTTTTTTACCAGATGCAAAGATCTATTGTAAGTCAATCTAGAAATATTTCTAAATTCAAAGAAAAGAAGGCCGCAACTCTGCAAACGGCCATTGCCAGACAGCATTTATCGGGTTTTAAAAAGACCTATTAAAGTAGCGTTAAATAAAAATTCGACAGAAGCGACAAAATATAAATAAAATTAGTTTATTTTGGTTTTAATATGCTGACGGGACTTAGTACTAAAGCAGGTAACAATATTATCTTTCTACTTAAAATCATTTGCGATTGCGACATGTTACAACATAAGGTATATTTTGCTCTGATTTTGAGCATTTCAGGGGGTCAAACAGTTTGATTGTCATATCTCAAAGGCCTTTTACATTTCAGCCAAACTATTTCACATGGGACATTAGCTAGTTAAGATATAAATGTGTGCCAAGTTTAAAGGAAATCGGAGAGGTGCACTGTAGACTCGTCTGCATGGTTTTCACATGGATCCTCTCTTAACTCTAGTGTTCGACGCTATAACTCACATCATTTAAGTTAGTACACAGGTCTTGAATTAGCAAAATAGCTGCTTTTAACTGTTAGTTTTAATATCATAACATTTTATCGAATTAGTTTATAAGTATACGTAATTAATGTTTAGAATTGTGAACCTTAGTAATTCAGTTATACTGTAAGTAAGGTAATTATAATAAAACGATCTATCTAAAGTTTCATACAAATCCTTATATTGCCTTCATGTTGTGAGCCTGGGCTCCCTGTGATTATACTGTAACTGAGTGAAAACACAGAAAGCCCAAGCTAATGATTTTTACAAGGCATTCATGAATGGGATTTTTTAGAAAAATCTAAAACTGTACTAAAATGATCAATAAAGTCATGAAATCTTACCTGTGTGTTGTGAAGTTGTTTGAGCTCTTTGAAAAACACACGAGTGAAAATTAATCCCAAATTGCACGAGAAAACCGTATGATTACTTATTAATAATATACATGAAAAAAATTGTCATGAAGTGACGTTGGCGAGTAATAATAATAATAAAGTCTTTATTTCATGAGGGTAGCACAAAATAGTTAAAAACTAACAAACCTGTGGCCCTCTATAGCTAATAAAATTATATAAATATACTTATTATAATAAAATATTAATAATATAAATACATGGATCATAGATGAAAAACGTTAAAAATATATAATTACGACCATTGGTCTCTTGTTGAAACCTAACAACAAAATAGTACATGATAAAAAGTTGATAAAATCGAATAAAAATGGTCACACTTAAACTAAGAAATGATTTAAAAACTGCTGTTAGTTAAATAACACGTTCCAATAATGGCTTCTAAATGTAGCATAAGAGTTAGTATTTCTAATTTCTAAAGATAAACTGTTCCATAATTGGCAAGTTGTTACTGTTAAAGTACGACCACCCAGTCTTGCGAGTAAACTTAGGACAAACTAAGTTAAGTTTACTGTACCGAGTGTTACGTGTGTGCCGTTCACTGTTAAGCTTTAGCATGTCTTTAATATAAATAGGCACTTGGTCGTTTAAACGTTTATATGCTAAACAGCATTTAGCTAATTTAGCTTCTTCATAAAATGGAAAAAGTTGGACGCTAGGAGCCCGACAGTTAGTGTTCATAATGACTCTCGCTGCCCTTTTCTGCAGCTTCAGAATCCTACCTAAACTTTCTTTATCACAGTTGGTCCATATAACTTTCACGTAATTCATTATGGGCCTTATCATTGCATTATAATATAGTAACCTCTGCTTAAGTGGTAAACATGATTTTATCTTTTTTAGAATAGCAATGCGCTGTGATAGTTTTTTGCAGAGCTTATCTACATGAGGATGAAAAGATAGTTCGCTGTCAATTTCAAGACCCAGGAGTTTTACGCTGGATACCAATTCAAGTTCTGTTCTGTTAACCCTTACGGTTGGATTTTCCTCGATCTTAGAAGGAAGGCGCTTACCAGTGACAAGTAAAGCCTTTTGATAGGCAACTTGTTGGCAGTTGCCCAGTCCACAACTTCTGTGAGTGAGTTATTGAGAGACTCTTGTAACAAATTAATTGAGTCATAATTACTTGAAGATGTTAGAGTAGTGTTATCTGCATATAGATCAATGTCAGAGGATCCAACGTATAGAGGTAGATCGTTTATAAACATGATAAACAATAGGGGACCCAGTATTGATCTTTGAGGGACTCCATTGCGAACGAATGTCATAGATGACTGTTTACCGCCAAGTAAGACAAGCTGACGTCTGTCGTTTAGATATGACTGAAACCAGTTCACAGAACGTATAACCATTCCGTAGGCCTGTAGCTTCTCTAGTAGTATTGAGTGATCAACCATGTCAAAGGCCTTGCAATAATCTATCAGAATCATACCGCTGACACAGTTTTTGTCAAGGTTGAACAGCAAATCATCAATGATGATATTAGCCTCAAGAGCGATGTCATCAGCTTTAGTGTAGGAGGGCGGGCGGTAAATTCCTGTCATCAACAGAGACCTGTTTGACTTAAATGGAAAAACATCAAGCCAAATAATCTCTAGTTCCGAGTTCTCTAGATCAGTTCTACGTTTTACAGTGAGTTCTTCGTTTACGAAGGCCAATACACCACCACCGCACTTTGATAATCTGTCCCAACGGTAGATTGTAAAACCGGGAACAGCATAAAAATAATCTGGAATATCGGGCATTAAGAATGTTTCGTTTAGGGAAAGGACATCGACTTGAGGCTTACCGAACTTTCACGCAAGGAACAGTTTAATCTGGTCAAACTTTGTTGAAGTAATGTGATTAATGTTCCAGTGACCAATTCGCAGGCCTTTTTCATCCAATCCAAGATGAGTCATGTGACAAAGTAATTTACTTCAGTCAATAAACCATAATAGTTCACACTTTCAAATTCATTCAAATTGTTCGAGTGTTCTCAGAAGTCGAAAGGAAATGTTTCATTGCTTTCCAAAGAAATTTGCATCGTATTTCCTTTTTCCCGGCACTATGTTTCCTTTTTTCTGCAAATTGCATTGCCCTCAACCAATCAGAATTGAGCATTTTTTTCATGTATATTATTAGGCACCTAACGGCATTAATGAACGCTTTTCGTTCATTTAATTTTATAATTCGCGTATTCATTCATAGCGGGTAATCGTCTAACGCTTCCGCGATGTGCTTTACTTGTCACGCACAAAGGTTTCAATACGAGGCCTCGTGCTAAATTAAATTTATTCTTTTCACAGAAAAGAATAAATTCAATTTAGCATAGAGCCTCGTATTGAAACCTTTGTGCGTGACAAGTAAAGCATATCGCGGAAGTGGGCTATTCAGATCATGTGATGTAAACAGATGCTACTCTGGGGAATTATTCCTTTTTCATTCTAATCATAATACAGTCCACATGCCTATCTGAATAAAATTAGTTTTCAAAGAGTCAATTCTCCAGAGTAATGTGTGTTTACATCACATGATCTGACTTGGCTGGCAACAGAGTTAGCCGATTACCTCTATTACTTTATTCATCGACACTCTTTATTGTATTGCGGCTATTAGCATTTCTAGTGCTGGCACAATTGATCCTAATGGCTCCGAGTACATGTTTCATCAACGGTAATCATGCAATCAACACTATATAAACGTTAACCGTTTCTCCAACCTCGTCCCCAGGGT
The DNA here is from genome assembly GCA_030867875.1 of Actinernus sp. WN-2022. NCBI lineage: Eukaryota > Metazoa > Cnidaria > Anthozoa > Actiniaria > Actinernidae > Actinernus > Actinernus sp. WN-2022. Next base: position 55,445,120 of record JAOWCC010001634.1, read on the forward strand.
CTTCTCGGTCAGATCCAAGATGGCGGCTACTCCGAGAGAAACGAGCTCCTGAGGAGAGGAATCACTCACTTAATTTATTCATGAAATGACTATAAACTAACTAAAATCCTACACTGAAAAATAAAAAAAACCTAACCGGTCAGTAAACAAGATCTTACCCACCTACAGCAAGGGTTCTCAAGAAAAACTTCTCAAGAAAATCGGTGAGGTAAAAAAAATTTGAGAGATTTTCTGGAACTCGAACCCCGCTGCCGCCTACTCGTAAGGCAAACGTCGCAACCACTACACTAAGCAACCATCCTCGCTCAAATGCTGTCAAATTCGTACATTTTAAACCCACTGCTAATTTATGTTAGTTTATATGGTCATTTCATGAATGAATTAAGTGAGCGATTCCTCCCCTTAGGAAGACCCTGGTAAAGGCTGGATCACGTGATCAAATACTCCCAGATTTGGGAGTATTTTGTCACGTGATTTCACGATCTAAGATGGCGCCCAAGCTAAATATGGGAATATTTCATGACGTCTGCTAATCATATTTATCCCAATCCGGAGTGAGCGAGATGCGATGCTTCCTGTGGTGACACAAATTGAAATTCTATTTTCTTTCGCTACGCTCAGCCAAATAGAAAGTATTTCTATTTTCTACATTAGAATAATGATAACAACGTTTGGAGGGAGCCGCACAGCTGACAGCATCGTTTATTACATTAAGGTTACAGCAGTAATTGGTGTTATAACTAATAACAGTAGTCCAGTACAATAATAATAGTACAATTGCGAGCTAGATTTTAGATGGTGAATTGCCGGATACGAAAAACCGGGATAAAAACCCCCCAGTTGAGGAAAAACCCGGAAACGTATTCTCCAAACCAGTGCAAATTCACCTCTACCTCTGGAGTCTAAAGGTTTTAAGCATCCTATTAATATACTTTTAGGAACAATATTACCGCACAGCTGACGGCATCGTTTATTACAAGTTATTGCAATTGTATACGTACTGAGAGACAGTTTTACGTACTATTAACTCAAGCTATAAAAAAGCTACAATATGGCAAGGAAAACTAAGGCCGCTGCTGAAATGCGACGTCCAGTGGTATGAACATGTGAAGGAGTGGCATTTATAGAACTCCTAATTGATCCCAAGGGATAATGCAAAAACATGTATTCAACATGTAACAAAGAGAAACATATTTCTATTTTCTTTCGCTACGCTCAGCCAAATAGAAAGTATTTCTATTTTCGACATTAGAATAATGATAACAACGTTTGGAGGGAGCCGCACAGCTGACCTCAAGCAACAAAGTGTGGGAAGAAATTTTGAATCTAAATGTCAATATGCAAAGAGACCAAGAGCTGTTGTTTGGCCGGTCTTCCTTACAATAGAGATCTTTCACGCTCTCAGTTTTCCAACCGCCATGCTTTTTAATTAGTCGGTCAGGAAGCTCGTTGTTAACCGCTGGGGAAAGAAAAGAAAATATATAGAAAATAATTACGTAAAAGTACCTGCACCAAAGAAAGGGGCCTTGTATGCCTATCATATAAGCTATACAAAAGCTAGCAACCTTCCGGGCCACACATGGAATGGAGTTACTATAGAGTAGGGCCACACAAGAGCCTCACGACATACTGCATGACAATCTTATGGCCACACTACACCAAGACGTTCATATTGAATAGTAATTTAGGAGTGACAGGCGCCAGTCAGATTTACTAACCTGTCCTATATAGAAACAAAGAAAGGAATAGGTGAACTGAAAAAGCACATAACTACGATTGAAGTCGATAATCTAGATCTAAAACGTAACTGCTCTTGATTTCAACTTCCATTTCTTTGGAAAAGCCTAATATTTCACTCCTGCGTTAGAGACTGCTGAAGCGCTTCCTAATCTAAAGAAATGAGTATTAAACTGAGAAATATCAGGAACAATTTCCTTAAAAGTAGTCTTAAAATATTTTCTGATGCTAGAGTAACAAATTAGACTATTAGTGGAAGCTCACTCTTGTAATAAATCGATCAGCTAAATATTGTTTCAAAATATTAACCGTACATATATCATTAACGATGCCTTCAAAAAAAGAGTACTGCATGACCCTTACGCAATTGGCCAGTCTTTCTTCTCGCTGTAACAATAAAAACATCTCGATACTAGAGATGAAGAACCTCCTCGATTCCGAAAAAAACTGAATATGCTTAACTGCATAGCAAGTTTTCTAAATTAAAGCTCTCAACCAACTTCTGAATCGTTGTAGCTGAAATATACTCTTTCTTTTGGCTTCATCCCTAATTGTATGTACGTATGTATATATGTATATATATAATTGGACTATCAGGATATAGTAAACCAGCTAAAACATGAACCCATTGAATAGAATAAATAGCTTGATCATTGCATTATGCGAATGAGTAGTGTCCAATAAATGTTGGAGGTATACAAGGCCAGATGCTATATCTTGACTGGGAAGGCTTGTATTTCATCTCTTGACGAAGCGAAGTTCTTTCCCATCTAACAAAGGCCCGTATGTAGTCATCTGTTTTCCTTGCTGTTGAAAACATCTAGAAAAACAATAAAATAACAAAAGAAACGAAAGGAAATATGAGTTAGTACTGTTATGTACATATTTATCGTGTCAGTCCCACGAGTATAATCCTGATATGCGACGAATACCGATGAAGATATTGTTCAGCTGTACCAATCAGATGTACCAATGAACACTTAAGCCTCAAGGTTACTAACAAAATGTAACGTATCTAGAAGTAATACCTCTCAAGGTATTAACTCAAATTATACTCCATGGAGTACTAATTAATAAGAAATTATATACACCATACTGGATACTAATAACAAATCATACCCCATATAAGGTCCCAACAAGAAAACTCCCCCTCAAAGGGTGTTAATAGAAAATCGTACAATACAGGGTACATATAACACGACGTGCCCCATAAAGTATACTAATCAGAAATCTTACCCTACAAGGTAATAAACACTCGTACCCCACGAGGTACTAATCAGAAATCTTACCCTAAAAGGTAATAAACACTCGTACCCCCACAAGGTACTAATCAGAAATCTTACCCTACAAGGTAATAAACACGGGGCGGCCTTCACCTCCTCAGAACGTAGAATAGTACTGGCTATCCAAACAATGCCTAACCCTGAAACAATACAAACCCTAACCCTAAAACAATGCAATTCTTTGTCAGTGCAGTCCAACTGGGGTCCAATAAAATGCAAGGTTTTGAGAGGTGAAGGGCTGCTGATAAACACTCGTACCCCACGAGGTACTAATCAGAAATCTTACCCTAAAAGGTAATAAACACTCGTACCCCCACAAGGTACTAATCAGAAATCTTACCCTAAAAGGTAATAAACACTCTTACCCCACAAGGTACTAATCAGAAATCTTACCCTACAAGGTAAAAAACATGTACTGGGGAAAGAAAAGAAAATAAGTACATAAAAGTACGTGCACCTAAGAAAAGGGCCTTATATGTATATGTCTATATAAGCTATACGAAAGTTAACAACCTTCCGGGCCACACGTGGAATTGAGTTACTATAGAGTAGGGCCACACAAGAGCCTCACGACATACCGCATAGCAACACGAGAGCTACTTCATGTACACCACAGATCTCTTACCAATAACAATGAGCCACACGAGAGCCCGATAATAAAATTAGGTAAGGCAAAACTACGGGGCCACAGGTAAGCCTCGGTGTAATAAAATACTACTGATAACAGGGCCACACGAGAGCCACAATATGCCATATGGTGACAAATACTTAGCCACACTAGAGCTTCAAGTCCAGTATAAATATATAGCAACGAAACGCGAGTAGCACAGGAGCACAATATAAGCTGTACTCGGTAATCTGTTCATTACCAACTTAATATATACTGCAGACATTGTTACTCTGATTTCATGTGTATAAAGTATATGGTAATATTGGCATGAACACGTCACCCAAAAACGACAACAACTATAATAGTCACGAGACTTTAGAAAACGCCTGATGCATTGAGACAAACCACAAATTAACTTATCACAATTAGCTACTATTCCGGCGCGCGCTAGGTCGGAACGAATTGCAGCCGAGACCTGCAGAGTAGTAGAGTTGTCTTATACTCTTATCACTCTGAACGAGCATAAAACATTTAATAGCTAAATTGCATTAAACACAAACAACATATCAGGGGCTGGCATTTCGTTTATTGATGCCCCACCTACGAGTGTTTATATAACACAACGCATAAATTCCTACCCCCTTGTGTACATTCCGTAACGTTATAAAATATATTTTTTCGCAAACAATACCATCGTCTAAGTACAGAACAATATGAAAACCTAAGGAGCGCCAGTGCCTGACGAACGGACGGAAAAGCTTAGTAAACAAAACGGAGCCGAATACAAACCGAATGGAATGACCGTGAAACAAAAATATATGTTGCGTGTTGATGTCAGGTGCCACTGAAAAACTAAATACTGCTGATGCCCGTCATGAATGTCGATATGATGATATCCGGACTTCATGTCAATTTTAACCATTATCCCTGTGGGCAGGTGTACTGCAGAAAAACGCGCCAGTCCTCAAGGCGAAATTTAGCTTTAGGTATGCATTTATTAACGTGTCTGAGGTCGAGGAAGAGTCTAGGTTTTCCCTCCGAATTAACGGAAACAGAAAACAGGTTGACAACGGTGGGCGGACTATTATTTTCGACAATAAACCCCAATTGGAGTAGTTCCCCAACTGCCCAGGACACAAAGTCAGCGTGCGAATAGGCTGACGTCTGATTATTTCGAAGCACAATACCAGAAGGTAGATATTCGAAAGATATAACATAACCATGACTGATAGTGTGAGCCTTGATACGCCCTTTAACGATAGGGGTGGCTTTGTCCTGTTCATATTCGTACAAATTAACCTTATATAACATAGTTGTGTCAAAGTGAGACTTATCTGTTAGTAACTCCTCAAATTCGTGTGATACACAGAGGTCACCTGAATCCGGGTAGGATGACGTAGAAGCTGTAGAACTTGAAACACTGGCCGGACCCTGGCTGATAAGAGGGGTTAGTTGCCTTGAAGGACGTATTTCCAACGGGAGCGGAGAGGCTTCGCGAAAGGCGTACAGGGCAATATTTCCACCAATGACCATGGGCACCGTAGAACCGGCAGGCACTTCTTGCTCTATCGCCATCCTGATATTGTCCTCCTGGTTGTGCCGACTGCGTCTAGAGCAGCGGGGTTCTCTTCGTAGTACTTAACAGCTAGTAGCCCAGCCGCCTTCTGAAGAGTACGCGATACGAATAATCCTGTTCTTCTCATTCAATAACTTAATAGCTTCTTCAACAGAACCGAGTGCCTTCACAGAGTCGCTAGCTTCGAATAACGCTTGAGTCTTCTCAAGGGAAGCAACAACTTCTAAATTGAATTTAAAATTACGCTCGTTTCCACGGTGTGTGAATTTGAGCTCGGAGCCGTCTTTAAGACGTTTTGAAACGGCCAACGCTTCTTCAGCGGCTTGCTTAGTACAGATATAGTTAGCTTCTATATCAGACTTATGAGTTTCAAGTTTCTCGATAACGAAATCTTTAAAATCAACCAAATCCTGTTTGGTAAATGCTTCATCACTCATAACTCCAGAGAACGATGCTGAAATGCGACGTCAAGTGGTATGAACATGTGAAGGAGTGGCATTTATAGAACTCCTAATTGATCCCAAGGGATAATGCAAAAACATGTATTCAACATGTAACAAAGAGAAAAATATTACATAACCATTATTGCTACAGTGATGTGGACTATCAGTGTCGATATTAACAGACTGAGCCTTCTGTGGATGTAAAATATACTGACGAAGTTGAACGAACAGTCGAATAATTTGTACTAAACTATCGACAAACCGAGTGAATTTGCGATAGAAAATTATGTTGGCTTGCTCGCTGTATTGGATTGTGCTGGACTGGAACTAATTGCGGGGAATTTGAAATGCCGTCCAGTCCTTGTTGTCTGCCTTTAAACATTAATTGTACAACTCATTAATGATTCATAAGGGTACTAGCCAATCCAGACTAAGCATTCGGGTCACGTGGATACACTCTGAACCATACAAAATTCTATTTAGCCTATTAGTATTTTGTATCAAATGGATACGGGTGAAATGACAAAGTTCATCTGCTCTCTTCCACCGTCTCTTCCATGTGGGACCTATTTTTCGACACTGTCTCTTCGATGTGGGACATGTTTTTGTGAGAAACTAATTCATCCCACATCGATAGCAAGGTGGAAGAAATCAAAGCTTAAAATTTTATGTGGTGCATATCATAAAGTACAATATTCGTAGCAATCTCATACAGCACTTCAAAAACTCATGAATAATTAATGAGCATTTTCAATCAGAAGAAGCAAATCACTCACGTGCATGCTCCTTTATACCTGATAATATATCGTCAATATAAAAAGCCCGGGGAGGGATTTCAATTCTGTCCCAGGGGGAAACGGAGTTAATGATTGAGACAATGGATAAGCACCTTGCAACTCTTGGAATTTCTATTGATGTTTCAGCTTTCTTATTGAATTGCTAATTAGGATGAACGTTTTATATAAAGAATACTAATGAACATGAACTTTTATATAAAAGGTTCATCCTAATTAGGAGCAAATATTTCCCTATCAGATTATCTACCGTACCAGCAGCTAGGCGCTTTAGACAGCTGCAGCCCACCGAGGAGCGAAGACCGAAGTTAGGGCAACCTTCATCTTTATTTATTTAAACACGCTAGCCCCAACAACGATAAAAGCTGATTTCCACGAGGGGCGTGTCATGAAATTACAAATTGCTAAATATATACTAATGTAAAAACCTACTACTACTATTAATACAATGGATAAAATACTTTAAAATCGTATATAATATAAACTAATTGTCTGACAGTCTATTGGCAGAGACTCGATGCTCGGCTAATAAAGATAACTACGTAATTTATCAGAAAATGTGCTAAAAGAGTCACAGTCTCTCAAGTCACTCGGCAAGGCATTAAACCCGAGGTGTGAACGGTGGTTTTCCCTTTCCGATCCTTATATGGAAACGGACAATGTGCTTGAGGGAGGCGAAGGTGATTTTTTTTCGAAAGGACAAGTGTGAAAAGCAACACAGTTCTTTCTCTAAACTACTCTTTTGTTTTTCGTACGATTTGCTGGAGATCTTTGCGCCCTGTTGTGAAATTCTTGAATCGAGTTCACCAACATCGACGGGTGTCCGAATAGGTTCGGGTGGGGACAGGGACATCGGGCGCTTGTATCCGCAACGTTGACAGTAGGAGAAGCAGTCATCATTAGGGTAATAACACATAGCGCAGGAGACTGCTGGACGCCACAGGTAAGGGTTGCTGAAAGGGAATGGCCACATCAGGTTAGACGGAAGGGCCATAGGTCCCAGGGAAGGATGCGTTCCACGAAGGAACTACCCGAAGATGGACATAACAGAACAGAGGCGTCTCCCTTCCTTCCCAGCAAAAGCGCATTACACCCGTAAGAGTTGATAATAGGGCACCAGTATTTCCTTGGCTGCCAGGAGCTACAAACGTACAAGGGCGAGGACTGTTCTCAAAGAAGCGGAGCAAGGGGCCGACCAACACGAACGGTGGAAACACGTAAGCGTTGGTAATGGAAGCGAGGTCTTGATAAAACACATTTACCCCGCTGGAGGCTGGAGTTGGCCAGGGAGTGAAATAAGGAAGGGGAGAGCCTGAAGAGTCCGGTTGAGATCAAAGTCAGGGCCAAACGCCGTCTGTACACATGACCAGGGAGACGGGCTAAGCATGGCATCTAGGTCGGAGAGAGTGCGTGAAGGAGCATCTACCGAGTTGGAACCAGAAGGGACATACCGTAACTGCAAGTTAATGTTAAGACGGGATGTTGCCCAGAATAAATCTTTCAGAGCTTCTATTATAGGCTTGCTCTTTGACCCGCCTCGTTTCCAGGAATCAATCAAAGAAGAGCTGTCTACGTCGGCGTCAATTCGGGCGTTGCGAAGGATTTCTCCTCCCGCGGAGATAGTTGAGACGAGAGCATAGGTTTCCCTGGCCGATATAGGTAACGCCACCATTTCGTTAGACCAGTAGTCGCGGATAACGATCGGGTCAGCCTTGGGAGGATAAATGACACCGCCCCAAACTTTGTCCGATGCGTCAGAACTGACGGAGATCCTCAAGTGTCTTTCGTTTTGCCAAGGCAAGTGTCCCTGCCAGTCCAGGAATCTCCATTCCATCAGATTCTTACTGAAGTCCCCATTAACCTACTCCTGAGGGCCGAGATGGCTCTGTAAATCACCCTACAATACAGCTGAGCAGCGGGCACGGTAATAGAGAATGAAGTTATTTTGCCACCAATCCTTTGTAAGGTCTTAATAGAGACGGATTTGGAATTTAAGATGCCTTCTCGAAGGTTGGCAAATTTAACCCTCTAGATCTTCTCTTCAGGAAGGATAAAGGCCAGGCGGGACGAATCCGATATGTATCCTAGGAACTTTACTTGGTGGGATGGGACGAGAGAAGATTTAGTAATGGCGATAAAGTACTCGAGGTCACTAAGTATTGAACAAGCGATAAACGTTGCTGCCTCACTAAGCTGCAGATCTGTCCAAGATGGTGTGTCACCAGGGCCTCTAGCGAGTTGTCCAATATGGTGATCATCAATATATTGGGAACAAGGAACATCGGGTGTTACAATACAATACAATACAATAGAAAAACCTTTATTTAAACACGATTTGTTTAAACGCAGCACAATTGATGATGTGGTCGTGTATGAAAGAATACAATTAAAAATGATATATATACATATACAACAGGGTATAAACACACACATGCAGTTCACACATGGTATTTGTACACATATGTACAAATTTCAGAATTAAGAAACGTTTTAGAAAGGATGTATATAATATAACTTTCGCCAATAGAGACAGAGTCGCTGCTCTTGTCCGTAAGGCATCAGACACTATAACCAATTCAGACATTTTGGACGTAATCTAGAATGTAAGATAATATAAAATGTTACGAATCAAGTGCAGCATCTCTCACTAATGCTTAATTGCTGGAAAAGCGTAAATTTTAATTTATTTAGTAGGTTGTTCTTCTTGAGTTGACGCGCAAAAGGATTATGAGAAAGTTCTATGATACTTGCAGGATCGCTCCCCTGTAAGCTATGAACTTATACATTACATCCGTTTTTGGTGCTGGTAATTCTAATTTATGGCGACCCCTGAGAGCATATGCGCTGATATTGCGCTCTTTAAACATACTACTGATTTGCTCTGGTACATTGTTATGGTAACTACTGTGGACGAGACATGCTATCTTATACTTGTATGTCCACATAATTGGATGCCATCCTGCATTAGCTAATGCGTCACTGCTGTTCATTGACCAGTCCAGGCCATATACGATTTTCGCAGCTCTTGAATGTATTTTTTCAAGGCTATCAAAAAGGGAAATGTTACAATTACCCCAAACTATGATTCCGTATGTTATAGAGGGTATGATGATTTTTTGATAAAAATCAGTTAGCATCGGCTTGGGTAAGAAACGCATAGATTTTAAAAGATTCAGTTTACACGAGAAGCTCTTTAGGACATCTTCAACGTGATCAGACCACTTTAGTTTATTGTCAATAGTAACACCTAAAGTAACTGGTAGCCACAAGACCAATACTCTGATAGATGTACGCGCTTGATTTCCAGCCGAAAGGGAACAACCTTGCCATTGAAAACCAAAGAAGGTTCGACAAGGTTGGGAAAGTAGCACGTGATCATAACCACTTTTATCGTCCAGAGTTGTTTGGAATTGCGAGGCCCTGACATATCTAGGTAGGTCAGCGAGGTGGTCAAGGGAAAAGGGCATGTCCTTGATCCATATAGCATCGCGTAAAATTGGAGGTCATTTCCGGTGTATTTTCTAATTTGCATACTATCTTGGCGTCAAATTTCAAGTTTCAAGCTCATTAACTCCGAAATTTTACAGTAAACACGCGTGCATGCAGCCGTACTTTCATAAACGTATGGCAAGATAACAGCACGTATCGAAGAAAACTTAACATCGGAAAATAAAATCATTGCGACAATAACACAACTTAATTTAATCCTTACCTCTGTACTGTAGGTCTATCTAGCGATTTTCTTACCATGAATACGGCCCCGCAATGGCCGCGTCTTGTATGGAAATGAGTCCGTCGCGAAGAAAACCAGCTTGTTGTGCTTTACGAAGGTCCACAATAAAATACTTAACATCGGAAATCTGATGTACTTCTAAAGCCATTCAAGAGAGTTGCATTTGTTTGCCAATAAATTAAACGTATCATGCGATTTTTCAAGGTTTTTTGGGGTCGCTGTAGGGGCCGTTTGTATGAGACAGAACTGTATAAGCACCCCAAATTGCCCAAGTTCGCGAGCGTGTTTCTCTTGCCAGAAGGCTTTCTTCGTCGGCCATATTGGAAAATATAGTAGCCAGGCCTCCGTTACTACAGAAACCGAGTTGCTTTGTATCTAGTTTCAAGTTAAAACACGGTAAAACTCAGCCAAAGAGCGCTTCCGAGGACTGGCGACTTGGAAGCGTGGGACCTGAGTCCAATATTTTTTGCGGGAAATAAAATAGTTTTCTCTCGCTCGTGAGAAATGTTTCTTCCCTGTTTCAATAGTAAATATACAAATTTTATTTGAGTTTGTTGACAAAACCAGTTTACTAAAACGGAGAAAAGCAATAGAGTTGTTGTGTGCTTGTTCTCAGTCTTCCACACGGTCATGACCTGATTTTAGGGGCAATTGTACGCGATGGGTTTAAGAATCGTTCATCATGACACAAAAGAGGCTTAGTGGGTTCAACAGTGAGGGGCATGACTAAGTGTGTGTGTGTCGGAGGGGGGAGGGGGGGGGGGGGCTGCAATGTTCCACTTTTCCCCAAACAGAGGCCGAACCATTGCGCACGCGCTCCAAGATTGTACATGAGATGAATTCCTCGAAAGCCTTGCATTACGGATTAGTGGGGAAAATTGACAGTAGAGGTCTATCGCTATCATATAATCCGCCCTGAAAGTCTCCCTTTAAATGTTGCATAAACTGACGGATATCTATACCCCGCTTAATAAAATTCCCAATACCAGGCTTGCAATTATTAGCGAGGTTAATAACACGTTCCCAAACTGGTAGTGAATCTTCCCCGATACAAAGGCGTTGGGGCCCCTAAATGTAATGTATTTGGGTGACGCGAATGTTATCCCTTGAGCAATCAGCTCGGCCGAGGGTATGGGTCCAATGGCGTGCAATGGCCTGCCTTCCCAGTCGCAATAGTGTTTGTCAACAGGGACAGAGAGCGCAAACTGGAGACGCTCCGAAAAGGGCAGTTGGCTTGGGACACCGGTGGATATATCCTAGAAAACAAAGCTATGTGTGAGCCGATAGGAAACTAATAACGACAGTAGGCTCAAAAATAGTAAATGAATAACTGCGCTGAGATCGGGCAGGCTAGCACGCCACTGAACCCAAGAAACCCGTCGGAACGTAGAAAAGGCTTTAGGTAGCCTTTCCCGAGCCAGTGGTGTGCAAGTCTAAGCCGAATCAGATTTATAATGAATAGCTTATAATAATAAATAATTACCTTAGGTATAAGACAGTAACGTTGGTAACACACATTTATTAAACGAAACCCGCTATACATGGACAAATACAAATTTATAGATGGAAGGAAATGTGTGATATGAAAAAGCATTAACAAACAGTAAATGAAAATACATCAAATGCTGTCTAGACCATCTGATATGAGTCGCACAAACATGAGCGGGTAGTCAATCCGAAACACGGTGGAGACCTAATAAGGATGGAACCCACGACGACCGCCCCTGCAGCTCTAGGGGACGAAGCTTGACAGACGCCGGCGTGAAGGGCAGAAGCGGATTACGTGATGCGGGCTTCTACACCCAAAACACCCGGAAAAGGGGCTGCGTCCACTGGGCTGGAGTGGCAAAAGGGGTCTGGAGGCGTTTAGATGAAATACTGAGGACAAATATCTAAGTCAAACACATTAACAGATGGATACTGACATCGATATATGAAGTAGGGAATTCCGCAGACAGCCCGAAACACCGGATGAAGTAAATATCCTTAATAAATATGTTGTATTAACGTTTATTTTTATTATTATTATAATACATGCGTCGGTAGCAGACAGACCCAGCTACAAGAACGCTGTTAGTAGCATCCAAACCTACTAGAAGTTGTGTAAGTTGGCACAAACAAGCCCAGCTCTAACAAATTATGGCTGGCACCCAGACCTACTAGAAATTGGCATATAATCAACTAAAGTCGATTGAGGTATGCTAACCGCCGTGGAAAGCGAGTAGCAGCTGACGTTTCGAGCGCAAGCCCTTCATCAGAGCAAAAGAAGCAATTGTGGGTGGAGAAACGGTTTATATAGTGTTCAGTACACGATTACCGCTGAGGAAACATGTACTCGGATCAATTGGGATCAAAGAAAATTGCGCCAACAATAGAAATGCTAATAGTTGTAACAGCAAGTGTTGATGAGTAAACTAAGGAAACATGCTGATCTAAGTGTGACTGAATACGTGAATTCTGAAATTATATGAACGAAAAGCGTTCATTAATAGGGGCCAAAGTGCCTAATTTGAAAATAAAGTTCTGTTCTTTGCGTTTTCGAGTGTCGGTAGTACCTTGATGCAGAGAAATGCCGCATACAGTGATGTGATTAATGCAATGACCAGGAAGGTTAAAGTGACGAGCTGCAGGTTTGGTGAGATCCTTGCTGTTAGTTCTAACATCTAGCAAGTGTTCGCGGAATTGATCTCCTAATCTTCGCCCTGTTTTTCCGATGTATAGTTTGTTACAAAGTGTGCAGGTGATACAATAAATAACATCGCTTAAAGCTCCGAGCCGAAACGAAGACACTTTCCGACTACACGTTGTTACGTTGGAAAGCATCTAATCCCGTGACTCGGATATGAAACATTACGTCCAAAGAGTTCTATTCATTAGATGCCAGAAAGGCAAAAGTGTACATCCCGATAGGCTATATCTCAGTGTTGAGCTTTACTTCTACATTCTGTAACTTCTACATTCTGTACTGAACTTACAGAAACGTATTGTGTGTCCATCAGCATAGGGATCTATTTGAGTTTCATAGAGATGCAAAGGAAGATCGTTCATATGTAATATGAACAGTAAGGGATACCAACCATCAGCTTCAGCAACCAGATAGTCGTAAAGTTCATCAAAAACGTTTCTTTCAAGCACCTTGTAGATAATAACGGAAGGACGGAGATAGGGCGATAGCAGTTCATGTCGGTATGATCACTACCTTTAAAAAGAGGAGTGACTCTAGCGCGTTTCCAACGGTCGACATTGAAATACTCATTAATAATTCTTGCGATATGAGGTGCAATGACAGGAGCCGCGCAGCAAAGGAGTTTGGCTCCTAAGTTATCAATTTTCCTACGGCAGTGTTGGCCTTGAATTTGAGCAGCTGCATGAGTCTTGACAAAGTTCCCTGTAACATTGGAAATGCAGGAACCGAGTATCATAAGAACGCCTGGCTTCAATAAATTCCTTTAACTTGTTAAAGGTAGGTTTAGAGGTGACCTAAACCTGAATTCAGTTGCAATGTTGGAGAAATAGCTACAAAAAGATTCAGCAATCCCAAGAGAATCCTTAATATCTACACCGTCCACTTTGATTGATATTGGGGCAGTGGACATTTTATCGCGTTTCAAGATGTCAATAGATTTCCACATCTTAGCTGATTATCCCTTACTTTTTTCGATGGACGCCCTAATAGAATTCACGTTTACTCAGTCTGTTAATTTCCAAAACTACCTCATTACGCGCTTTACGATAAAGAATTAGTGTTTTGGTTTTGTTTGCCAGGAACTCTGATGGCTTCTTTAAGGAGGTGAGCCAGTTTCTTCATAGCAAACAGAATTCCAGGTTTCTTCCACGGGAGTTTTCACCATAATTTGACACGCTTTTCCTTCATAGGCACCACCTCATTAATTACCTCATTGAATAATAGCTCAAAAGTGTCCAAAGCTGCATCAGGATCTACCACTTCAAGTTCCTGCCAAGGTACTCTGTTTAAGTACTCTAAAAATGTGGTTAAACTTGCGCACCAGGCAGACAGAAAAATGATCAGATATATAACGCGATTTGGGGAACAGAAACCTGAACAACATTTTCCTCCGCTGACCACACCATATATGGTCCAAGCAAGCATTACTGGATGGTATTGTTGTATCACTGATTAACTGTGACATAGACATGCCATAAAGGCCCTGAATAAGTTTGTGATTTGCAGTACATGCATATTAATATTCATGTCGCCAAGCGCATAGAACTCTTTTCCCTCAAAGTAACATTGAGAAAGATTATCCTCTAGCTTAGCATCTGTTGTAGCTGCAGATACAGATACAGATACAGATACAGATATTTTTATTAGCTCCTTGCACAACAAATGGTACATTGGAATATAGCGCTAATAAAATATAATTTAGTGTAAACATTAACATTTAGATGCTAAATCGATAAAATTGATGATCTTAAGATCATGCTCTCATAGACATACTTTGCTGCAAAACGAGCTACTTCCATGGGTGGATTTATGACCAAATTAAATAAATGGTCATCAGACATATAACTTGTATTGTATTTTGTATTAATTTTAAGGGTGCAATGAAAATCGTTTCTTATCGTATCGTACGTTTCACATTTAACAATGAAGTGGAACTCGTCTTCTAAGTTTTTATTACAGGTGGGGCATATTCTATCTTCCAGTTTCGTGTAGGGCCTAGTGTACCTCCCTCTTTCGATTTATAGGCAGTGATTACTTATTCTGAGTTTTGTAAGAGCGACTCTATGATTTATATTAGGGACAGCGTTGAGATATTTTTCTACTTTGTAATCCGTTTTAAACAATCTATATGTTCTAAGTTTGTTGCGGTGGTGGGGATTTTTTCTTTGGTCGTTAAATACGTCACTTAGCCAATGTTGGTATTCCATGTCTTGTAATCTCAATTTAATTTGAATTAAGAATCCCTCGTAATCAGATATGTCTTGTTGCGATAGCCAGATATGACCAAAGCCAAGTTTATAGATTTTATGTCTTATTTTTTCTTCCCAGAATACAGGTTTTGGGGACTGGAGACAATCTATATAGGCAATTTTTGAAAGCTCAAAATTTTCCTTTGTTATTAACTTTGACCAATATTTAATGCTTCTAAAAGTAGATTCTAATTTAATTGGATATCTACCCAGTTCCGCTCTGCATCCATTGTTGGCAGATGTTTTACTGGTACCAAGCAACATTTTACAGAATTTTACATGTACGTTCTCGAGTGGGTCATTTTGAATCAGGCGGTCTTTATCATCCGCTCCCCATATTTCACTCCCGTAGAGTAAGATTGGTTTAACTAGCGTGTCAAATAGTTTTATAGATAGACTTATGTTCGATCTGAAGTGGACACCGGTTTCCTTCCTTATTTTGTACAATGCCTTCAACGCAGTTTTTTTTAGTTCTTGTTTGGCTAAACTAAAATTACCGAATGTACTTAGGGTAAGGCCAAGGTATTTATACATTTGGGTATTTATTAATTGATTGTTTTTAAGGTAAAATTTGTAGTTATTCATTCTTTTGCCATTATTGTTGAAGATCATTACTTTAGTTTTTGTAATATTAACCTCCAGACGGTTACTGTTACAGTAATCCTCAAGTGTCTTTAAATGATCTTGAAGGCCTTTAGAGGTTGTTGATAGCAGGACTAAGTCATCTGCGTAAAGGAGGCAATTCACATTGTTATTTCCTAGTGTGACTCTCTCTTCGACACCCGATTGTTCGAATTTGTCGGGTAGGTCACTAATGAATAAGTTAAACAGCGTAGGACTAAGCATGCAGCCTTGTTTAACGCCAATATGGCATCTAAATTTCTCTGTTTTTACATTACCTATCTTAACTGCTGAAATGTCATTTGAGTACATAGTTCGTAGAACGTTATAAAAATTACCTTCGATTCCCGCTTTTTGTATTTTGTTAAATAGTTTTTCCCTAAGAGTCAGGGGGACGATCCCCCGGGGGAGGGGGGGGGGGGGGGGGAGGGGGGGAGGTACTCTACAAAAAGTGGGTAGGATGTCAGTGTTTATTGTGATCTTGTATAATGGTGTCATAACTAAATAGGTCTTCATCAAGCACTAGACTAAATAACGGCACTAGATAAATACCATACCCTGTTCAAGAACCTAAAAAAAAGGAAGAGTTTGCTAATTTATCACCCATCTCCCCCCTCCGATAAATATTGAACGGACCTAAAGCCTCGTGCAAAGGCTCTTGCAATTATTAGAACTTTCAAAATATCACTTAAGTGTGCAAACCGTATAAGTGGTGGAAATTGCAGTGGGATGGTCAATTTGTTTGAGCCTCGTAAACCTAGCTTTGTAGACCTAGCTCCTTTGAAACATATCTTTCAAATACTTCGGCGCGGATCTGCCATGAAGTATGTCTTAATTCTTGTATCCTATAATGTATGAGAGCCTACCTTATCTAGTAATTCCTGGTAGCTCGTGGATTGTCATTTTAGACAATTCTGAGCGCCATTTTGTTTAGTTGCTCAGTTGTCTTTGTTTCGAGCTCCATGATTGGCTGAACGATACGCAAAGGAAGGGCCAATGAAAACTTTGTATAATTCACATCACAAGTAATCTCAGTAGAAACTAGCTTCTTGAATCTCATAATACGCTTACTGACCGTTCATACTTGGTAAACATAGTCTAGTACCTGCTAATGAGGCTCGTAACCTTGGCGTCATTTTCGATCGTCATTTGACTATGTCTCGTCACGTTAACAAAGTATGCCGATCTGCTTTACACTCGCTCAAAAATATAGATAGAATAAGGAAGTATTTAAGCAGGTCCAGCACTGAACGTCTAGTACACGCATTTATTACGACCAAGCTTGATTAATGTAATTCACTTTTATATGTTTTACCTGCCACGGAAATCTCCAAACTTCAGCGTGTACAAAACGCAACAGCAAGGTTAGTAATCCGTGCTAAGCAGAGAGACCATATTACTCCTATTTTGCGCGATTTGCTCTGGCTACCTATTAGAGAGTGTAGTATTTTTAAAATATGTCTTTTAGTTTTTAAGTCGTTCCATTCTTGCACGTCTTCATATATTACTGATCTCATCAAGCCTTATGTTCCTAGCCGGAACCTGCGCTCCTCTACTCTTGGTTTGCTGTCAGTCCCCAAGTCCTTTTCGACTACTCTCGGGCACCGCGCGCGCCTTTCCCGTTGCTGGACCAAGTCTCTGGAATGCACTTCCAGTTCAGATACGAAATGCAGAGTCATTATATAATTTTAAGGCGCTTCTTAAGACCCACCTTTTTAATTCTTATAGAATATATATATTTGACATTGCAAATTTGACATATGTATTATTAGTTATACTATATTCAAACTTGTAAACGCATTGAGGCATGCATAATGCGTATAAGAACTGTTATTGTTATTATTATTAACTTTTACAAACCGATTAGAAATATGATCATTAAACTGCATCTCATTATCAATATTCATACCAAGTAAGTCGATGTTTAATTTGTATACACCGCTGTCCCGATTAAGCGACAAGCGACATTATCAGCCCGATGTGTTTTCAACTGTAAACAAACGAATCCACCAAACTACAACCACAATCCATTGCGGTCTGAGAATGTCGCTTGACCGGGACAGCCTTTTTTGAAATAGGTGTATAAAAACGTTTAGTATATACAACACGGGAACCTACATAGATCATGCAATTTGATTGGCTCGCTATCTCGGAATAATGAGCAATAGCCACCTACAAAACTCGGAATAATTTTGAAACAAAATGGCAGGCGTAAATAGCGATTACTTAGGGACCATTCATTTTTTAGAAGGGGGGGAGGGCCGGAGGAATCCAGGGGGGGGGGGCATTAAATATTTACTCAGTCAAAAAGGGGGGGTCATCGTATTTTTCACACTACATAGAGGGGGGGTCAAGACATTTTTACTAACTTGCCGCTCTACCAGTATTTAGCTGACATAAAACGTTTAACCAGGGCTCGAAATTAAGAAAAAAAAGGAGCCGTAATTTTACGCCCAGCTTAAAAATTTTAGGCGTAATTCTCCAAAATTTAGGCGTAATTTTACGCCTAAGTGGAAAACGTTAGGCGTAAAATGTAAAAATCTAGGCGTATTTACGCCTGTATCGGGCGCAATTTCGAGCCCTGTTAACTGGTTGGCACCTGTAAACAGACACGTCTGCCCTCTAGCTCATAGCTTTAATGTATCATTTTGTACTCAAAATACTACTCTCAAAGTCCAGTGGTTGTTTGCGGCTGCCATAAATTTCCTCTCAAGAGGATTTTACACAATGTACTTAGGAGTCAAAATACCTTGTAACTAATGCAACAGTAACTACCTGCAGCTGAAACAAACTACAGTTTTAAGAAAACAACTATATTTATGCTGTGTCACTGTCACTGCCACCATTACTGTGAATGTCACTGTCACTGTCACCATTGCTGTGACTGTCACTGTCACTGTCATAACATGAGGTTAATACACCTGCTGGTAGGAAATCGGAAATACGAGCTTTTGCATCCTCAGTGAATCGTTCATCTGCTTTGAGTGTTTCTCGCAATACCTTGGTCTCTCTTTCTGACAAACTCTCCACTGCTTCTATGACAATATATTTTGCCTCTACACGCATATCCGTAACAATAGCTTCCTCTTCTCCTTTGTACAGCCTTGGTACTACTTTTTGGAGCCCTCCTGCCTTTGCATTTTCAAACCTTGCTTTCTTCCGTTGGTTAGCTTTCCTTTTATTTTGCTTTCTCTTTCGATATTTTGATGTTGCTGGCTTGCTCACCAAGCCCTTGAATGTGCTTCTCAGCTCATTTAGCTTTTCAGCAATTTGAGCCATTAATGTTGAAATTTCTTGATCTATTTCATTAAGCTTTTTTATGGTAGCAGCA
The DNA here is from genome assembly GCA_030867875.1 of Actinernus sp. WN-2022. NCBI lineage: Eukaryota > Metazoa > Cnidaria > Anthozoa > Actiniaria > Actinernidae > Actinernus > Actinernus sp. WN-2022. The sequence goes on from JAOWCC010001634.1 coordinate 55,464,183, forward strand.
TTGAAGTCGTGGTGAACTGACTTTCCAGAGAAAAGCCGTCTACCACTCTTATCAAAAAGACTTTGATCAAAGGCTACTAATTCTTCCTGGAGCTTATTTACTTCAGACCTCATGCAAGTGAGCTGAGTCACATGTTGTGATAAATTTGTCACATCATTAGGCCTTGGAACATATGATGCTGTAAAATACCTCCCACATGCAGCTGCATTGTCACCTTTTTTGAAATGCAATTTCTGTTGCACTGCTTCCACCTTAACTGCAGTCTCGTATTGTCGGCTTCTTTCCACCATGAATTGTTTTCTGAAAGCGCTGTCACAATTACAGAAAATTGAGGAATTCTCAAAGAGGTACATAGTGAACATTGATTTAATTAAGGAATACCTTGAGCACCTAACGAATATAGAGATAAGAAAAAATGTGCGCACACAGCAGAAGTGCCAGGCAAAGGTAGATGAGACGTCAAAAGGCTACCATGACTACAATTGGGAGGGATTATATCAATCAGGAGAGCTAAAAAAGCTCAAGGTTTGTGAGCTTGACAAGTATATAATTCACCACGGCTTGCCAAAGAGAAAGATGTCGAAATTGGAAAAACTTAATGTTCTGTCAGCTCACATAAGCAAAGGCATATGCGAAAGAATTATAACAAATGCTCGTGAGACGTCAGTAGTGCAAGACTCTGACTTGCAGCCAGAAGATGGGAACAGTGAGGGTTCTGAAAGTGACTATAGTGAAGATGACGTACTGCTTGAATTTGGTGAAACAAGTGACTCAGATGAAGATGATTCAGATGAAAATGGAGATGAGGAGAAAGAGGACCAGCCTCCAGAAGCAGCAGCAAATGATGGAGTAAACCGTTACGGTAGAAGAGTCGGCCATTGGAAGTCACGTTATTCTACATTGTAGTTGATAGAGGTGTGCTTGTGCCCATGTCCAAGAAATATATACTTTATTTGGGTTACCATGCATTCAGCAGTGGATTTACTTGTTGAGGGGAAGTTCATAAGGGACGGGGAGGGGGGGGGGGGGGGGGGGGTCACAAAAAAAATCACCAACTACCGAGGGGAGGGTCACTTTTTCTATGCAAAGAAATAGGGGGGGCTGAAAGATTTTACATTACTGCTTATAGGGATTCCTCCGGCCCTCCCCCCCTTCTAAAAAATGAATGGTCCCTTAATGGGAAGTGCTGGCGTATGGTATTTACGCACGAGTTTGTTTTCACAAAAGGAACGAGCGAGGTACGAACGAGTGAGTTTTGTGAAAACAAACAAGTGTGTTTCCATCTTGTAATTTGTTTATACATACTGAGATTTTTCTCCAATATCAAACAGGTTTTATCTAGGTCTTGTCATTGAACACGTACATTTGTAGCTTTCAATTTTTTGTTTTGCATTTCGTATCGATACAATCAAAATGGAAATAAAATCTTACTTTCTAAACTGACATCAGCCTTGAAATAGTTTTCAACATCAATATAAAACTGTCTTTGATTCAACAAATAAAGTTTACAAGTTTACATTGTCAATAGATTAGTATACCTGCTTTTGTCCAAGTTGTTTGCTACGAGTTTTCAGACATCCGCACGGCTTGTAGGTTTTCTCTGCTCACAGAATATTTACGATTTTTCAAATGTCGATGGTCTATGGAAGTTGAAATCACTCCACGAAGGATTGAAAGCTCGTAATCTTCGCCGTATTTTCTTTTGACACTAAGAATGATTTCACATAGATTATCTCAATATCTGTTGAGTTCTTTCGGTAGAATTTCGCTTCTTCTTTGTCGTTTTAAGTCACTTTACGTCTGCTTCTCTAAGTTTTTTCTCTTGCGATTTTGTTTTCTTGGTCGATAATATACTCCTCAATTGACTTGGAAGTTTTAACATCGTTAGTTGGCTGTTTACAGATCAATATTACATTATTTAAAAAAAAAGTCAAAACTCCAACTTTCGTAGTCAATGAAAGTGGCGCCTCCGATCTCAAGTCCAGTTTGAAAATCCCGATATGTTTTGGCAGGTGTTTTCTGATTGAACGAAATGCTTTTCGCACGTGTGAAAAATTGGTTTCGCGATTCTGATTGGCTAAGGAAAATTGTGAAGTGGGTTTTCGCATGAATGATTCCATTCGTAAATCTCAGTATGTATGTGATAAATTCACGTTTCGCGATTGTTTGCGATGCGATAAAAAAATGCTGTGCCCAAAAGCAGGTTCCCGTGTTACATATACTAAAACAATATTCGCCTCAGGCTCAGTCGATATTTAACAATTATTCGCCGAAGCGGCTCGGTAAATATCCACCACTATTCACCGATACCGAGGTGAATAATTGTTTTAGTATATACCACACTGCAGGTGAATAGCCAGTACCAAATAGCTATTTTAATTTCTGTCAAATGGACAAAAACTCGCGAGAGGTGATCGCTGCTTTGCTCGGAGGTGAATATGAAATCATATTCACTGTTTGAGTAGCCAATCAGAGCGCGCGAAAAGCGATATTCACTGGTGTGGTCAGTATATACTAGTGATGAATATTCTCCTCGACTTCATCTCGGGGAATATTCACCAATATCGACTTTGCTTTCTGCCAATAATTGTTAATTATGGCTGAAATTAAAGTTATGCTGGGTTTTCCCTACGATCATTGCTTGATATTTATCAGCGTTAGCTATCACGACGACGATCTCACTGGATGATATGACGGTACGATCTCAATGGATGATATGACGCTACGATATCACTGGATGATATGACGGTACGATCTCACTGGATGATATGACGGTACGATCTCACTGGATGATATGACGGTACGATCTCACTGGATGATATGACGGTACGATCTCAATGGATGATATGACGCTACGATATCACTGGATGATATGACGGTACGATCTCACTGGATGATATGACGGTACGATCTCACTGGATGATATGACGGTACGATCTCACTGGATGATATGACGGTACGATCTCACTGGTTGATATGACGGTACGATCTCACAACACTTTCTATTCATTTAACACTGCCCGGTTGTCTTAGCTGCAATAGATTAAATGGAAGCCTCTTCTTGAACTTTCCCAGCGGTGGACAATACTACAAATCTGTTTTTAAATAGCACGTAATGACCTCCAATAAGCCTGAGTGTTATTAATTATTGATTCCACTTGAGTGATCGCCCAATCACTTTTCTTTCCAGAGCAGTTAAGTTTAGTGTTTGGATCCCATTGTACCAAACTCAATTTTTGTCTTTGTTATTTGACTTAACAAATAAACTGAGTTGCCAGTAGACCGATGTTTAACTCGTATTCTATGGGCGTCATGCTAGCTCCGATAAAATATATTCGTTGGGACTAATAATCTTCGGGCAGGTGTTAGTCTTAGAGAGTTTCAAAAGTCAAGTGAGTGGCGAAAGTTATATCTATATCCTATCTAGACTTTAAGATGTTCAAATAGGTTTTATCTGTCGAGCATGGAATCTCTACTGGTTAGCCAGCTTGTGTTGAGTGTTTTTCTCTGTGTTCAGGTATGTTGTCGATGTAGTTAGACAAGTCATCATTTAAGAGGTTCTCTATTCCTCATACGCAGTTCAACAATTTCGAGATATCCTAAAACAATATTAACGTTTGTACTGAAAATGTTATAAGAACGCAACGAAAGAGAGCTCGCTCTTCACCATTTCAACTAGAATGCCTGCATTCTACATCTGATGTTCACGCCATGATAAAAACACCCAAATTGTGTTGTTTACAAGTTGTGCCACACATCGAACAACACTTTAGTCTTTCGTCTCTTGCAGGCTGGGTTGGTGAACTCTTCACGTATGTATACCTGTATCTATATATTGTATATTAATACATTTGTATACCCATACTATATCTATATATTCATCTCTGTATACTAATACATTTGTATATCGATACTGTATCTATATATTCATCTCTGTACATTAATACATTTGTATATCCATACTGTATCTATATATTCATCTCTGTATATTAATACATTTGTATATCCATACTGTATCTATATATTCATCTCTGTACATTAATACATTTGTATATCCATACTGTATCTATATATTCATCTCTGTATACTAATACATTTGTATACCCATACTGTATCTATATATTCATCTCTGTATATTAATACATTTGTATATCGATACTGTATCTATATATTCATCTCTGTACATTAATACATTTGTATATCCATACTGTATCTATATATTCATCTCTGTATATTAATACATTTGTATATCCATACTGTATCTATATATTCATCTCTGTATATTAATACATTTGTATACCCATACTGTATCTATATATTCATCTCTGTATATTAATACATTTGTATATCCATACTGTATCTATATATTCATCTCTGTATATTAATACATTTGTATATCCATACTGTATCTATATATTCATCTCTGTATATTAATACATTTGTATATCCATACTGTATCTATATATTCATCTCTGTATATTAATACATTTGTATATCCATACTGTATCTATATATTCATCTCTGTATATTAATACATTTGTATATCCATACTGTATCTATATATTCATCTCTGTATATTAATACATTTGTATATCCATACTGTATCTATATATTCATCTCTGTATATTAATACATTTGTATATCCATACTGTATCTATATATTCATCTCTGTATATTAATACATTTGTATATCGATACTGTATCTATATATTCATCTCTGTATATTAATACATTTGTATATCCATACTGTATCTATATATTCATCTCTGTATATTAATACATTTGTATATCCATACTGTATCTATATATTCATCTCTGTATATTAATACATTTGTATATCGATACTGTATCTATATATTCATCTCTGTATATTAATACATTTGTATATCCATACTGTATCTATATATTCATCTCTGTATATTAATACATTTGTATATCCATACTGTATCTATATATTCATCTCTGTATATTAATACATTTGTATATCGATACTGTATCTATATATTCATCTCTGTATATTAATACATTTGTATATCCATACTGTATCTATATATTCATCTCTGTATATTAATACATTTGTATATCCATACTGTATCTATATATTCATCTCTGTATATTAATACATTTGTATATCCATACTGTATCTATATATTCATCTCTGTATATTAATACATTTGTATATCGATACTGTATCTATATATTCATCTCTGTATATTAATACATTTGTATATCCATACTGTATCTATATATTCATCTCTGTATATTAATACATTTGTATATCCATACTGTATCTATATATTCATCTCTGTATATTAATACATTTGTATATCCATACTGTATCTATATATTCATCTCTGTATATTAATACATTTGTATATCCATACTGTATCTATATATTCATCTCTGTACATTAATACCAAAAATTGTTTATGTTCTCTTGTGTTTTCCATACTAGAAACAGGTGCAAATACTTGCAAAGTCCTTTTCCAACTTCAAAACTTTGAGTAACACTCAATATTGTGCGGCTAAATATTTGGAAAAGAATACTAATTCAAATAACTATGAACATGAAGCAGAACCATTGTTATATGTTAATGAACCATTGTTATATGTTAATGAACCATTGTCGTATGTGGGAGGAGAACACATTTTAAAGTAGTTTTTTCCCCAGAAATCTACGATTTTGATGTCCTTTCCACAAATAAGTAGGTCGTACGAAGGTAGTATTTGAACGACTCAGTATCAACCCGTACGTTTGTCCTGTACGTCAACTCAAAGCTGGTAATCAGTAGAATGTTTCTGAACTCTATTTATCCTCCAACCTAAGCATCTAGTCTCTTTGATGGTCACATTAAAGCAGTTGCGAATGTTCCATTAGCTAAAACTCCAGTTGTGTCCAATTTAAGATAGGACAAAGTGAACGTCAAGTTTAGGACTGTTTTAGGACACCACAAACTTACCGTATGTTAGTATCGGATTACTGTTAGTATCGGATTACTGGGTGATTTCCTTCTCATTTAGCTGGATATTCTGAAATATAATAATGTTTCCAATTAATTAACGGAACATTAATTTCAACATCCGTTTAAATTCAGAATAGTTTAAAGACAATTTGTATTGGTAAGGAATAACACATATTCTTGTTCTGTGTGTGGACAATGACACACAAATAATAATGTGCGAAGAAGCGCAAGTTCATCACCCCTTAGTGTTTACATTGTCATATCTTTGAACATTGTTAATTATTCAATATACTATTATTTGGGAAGTTTGAGTTATTTCTAATTGTCTAGATTCATTGTTAAATCGTACAGAAAAAAATCGCCTAATTAGTTTAATTATATTCATTTTGAAATCATTGGGCTTTCCAGCAATCTGATTGGTTTACAATATTACAAGTCACATCTTTTGGTGCCTGTAATGGTGTCATGTTGCTAATCAAAAAGCAGGAACATCACAAACCAGCCAATCAAATGAAAGGATCTGAGAAGCAATTACAGTGCAAAAGAAATCACATTTCTTTCGCTGTAGACGTTTCTCTGGACTTTAAGTACACTGAGTTGCAATGGACGAGTTTAGATTTCAAAACTGATCAGTATTATTAATTGGAAATAAGAGTGGTGTGCAAGGCACTGGCAAGTTTGATACGAAATCGGTCAATCTTTACTTAAAGACACATAAATTACAATAATATTACATGATCTACATGAAAGCTGGGTCACTACAGTTTGATACGAAATCATACTCCTCAGTCAATGGCCGTTTTTATACTAGAGATGCATAATGCGTGTAGACGTATTTGGGCAAAGACAACTTAGTGTGTCTTCATAGATCGTCTAGTATAAAAACGGGCACAAGACGCATTATGCGACTGGACGAACTAAGTTTGGTAATCCGAAACTAGCCGAATTTATACTATAAACGAATCTTACGTCCGGACGAAAGATTCGTCTGGGACGAATGATTGGACCAAGTATAAATTCGGATTTTTTTCAGCAATTAGTCCAAATTCGTCTTTCGAATGTTCGTCTGAACTTACGTCCAAACGACGTAAGATTAGACGGAAGATCGTCCAAAAGCCGATAATACATCTCCAAATTTACACTAGAGACGGAAAATAGACGAAACTTTCTGCGTTGTAAATCGGCGAAGAAGGGGTACTACCACAGTCTGTATGATCTCTGGAATAGATTCACCATGGCGGCCTCCAAGAAGCGAAGTCGCGTGGCTAGAGAGACGAAAAATAAACAAACGTGGACAGATAACGAAACTATTATATACGATCAATCAATTTCAATTAATTAACTTTATTTCAACACGGTAAATACAATACAATACTTTATTTCACATTTCACAATATTTTTTTTCCAGTTACATTTTCTATATTTAGTTATAATTTTATTTTTATTTTTATTATTATTATTATTATTATATAAATATACTAAATATAGTAACAGAGAAGGAAATGCCTAGAGTCTAAATAAACCGATATCGAGTTAGACGGTAGACTGTTATGTTAAATTTGAGATGTTGCACACACACATACTAATCTCAATTTGAATAACAATAGAAAATAATCGATGTATATAATCGATGTATATACATACATATATATATACACACATAACATGCTAATCATGCTATATCTAACACACTAATTAGTTAAATATGAAGGAGAAAAGTTGAAGATTCAACAAATTTAGTAGAGAAAAATAGATGTGGAGGAAATTTGACAAAGAAATTCAATTCAGTTGATCGAAGCAATTAATTTTGCTTAAGAAACAGTTGTTGTTTAACTTTTTTTGCGAAACTGAGTTTGTTGAGCTGCTTTAATTCATAGGGAAGTTGTTGCCGCCATAAGTCAGTTGCCATGGCGGAAATAGTTCGTTTGCCAGTGTTTGTTCTATAGTGAACCTTATAAAAATTATCTTTTGATGCAAATCGAGTATTATATGAATTCATATCTTTGACATATCTTTGGTTTTTATGCCATTGATGAATAAATTTTAGGGCCAGAAGTTTGTATACATTGTCAACTGTCAAAATATCAAGCAAGTTGAGTAAGTGGCAAAAAACAGGATTCTAACAAGATGATTTTGTTTGGTTTGGATTTTTTTCAAGTGGGATTGATAGGCACTGCCCCGGGCAGTGATCGCGTATGAGATGTATGGATAAATGAGGTTATAATAGAGTTGTTTCATTTGCTGTAGAGAGATATAGTGTCTAAGCTTATAAAAAAGTACCAATATTTCTTGATATACGTGAGCAGATAAATGAAATTTGATATTTCCAGGAAACAGTATCATCTATCAGTATTTGAATTGGGTTTTTTTCTCCAGGGAATAACTCGTGCCATCATTGTTATTTAGTTTTATGTTAATGGTGAGTTCAGTTTCTTTTTTGGAGATTTTATGATCATGAAATTTGTTTTGAAGGTTGATTTAAAGTTTATTTAAGACACACCACTGTTTTACTTTGATTAGGCCTTGGTTCATCATGGTTTCCAATTCAGAGCTGTTGCGGGAGGAGGCAAATAAATGTCTATCATCTGCAAAGATTCTAAAAGACAGTTTGTCTGAGCAGTTTGAAATATCATTTATATATAATAAAAATAACAGGGGCCTAACGAGCTACCCTGGGGAATTCCACAGACTACTGTCTGTTTAGTTGATTGAAAGTTATCTAGGGATACACACTGTTGTCTATTGGTTAGATAGCTGGTGAACCATTGAAGGGGGATTCCCCTAATTCCATACTTTTTTAGTTTTTCTAACAAAATTGAATGGTTTACAGTATCGAAGGCTTTGGCAAAATCTAGAAACACTCCACAAGTGAATAAGTTATTATCTATTGCATTTTTTAGATTGTCTGTGGTTTCAGTAATCGCCTGTTCAGTGGATCTGCCTTTTCTAAACCTAAACTGGAATTGGCACAGGATTTCATATTTCTCTATATAACTAATAAGTTGTTTGTGTACAAGTTTTTCAAACAACTGTGTGAACACTGAGAGTGTGGAGATGGGTCGGTAATTTGTTGGGTCTATAGTTTCTCCATCTTTATCGACAGGTGTCACTTTTGATATTTTTAATATATCAGGAACAATACCCTCCAAGAGAGACTGATTATAAATCAGAGCCAAAGGTTCACTTAATTGATTACTTGCCAACTTTATACACTTTGAGGGAATGCCTATTGTAGACTTGTTTACATTTAGGGCCATTATTAAGTCATGGACTTCATGTATTAAAATTCCTCGGAACACAAAGCTGTTCTGAAAAGTTCCCTTTATGAATTTAGTGGGATTGGGGTTTTCATAGGTAGGTATTTGTGCAGCTAAATTTGGTCCTACGTTGATGAAATAGGAGAGCCCTTATTTGTCCTCCTATTAATTAGCATACCAATCATCCTCCATGTAATTTTAATGTTATCTTTGTTTATAATAAATTGTGTTTCAAAGTACATTTTTTTAGCTAACCGTAGCTTTAATTTTATTCAATTTATTATTATTAATCTGGTATTCCTTTACTTTCATGGGGTAGTGACTCTAGTGAGGTAATGGCCGGGTCTTTTTTTAATTGGCACAAGTATACTCTTTGATATCCAGGGTTTTCGATTTTTTTTAGTTTAGTGAGTTAGGTACCTTTCTGATAGGTGCATGTTTATCAGTTATCATCTGCATTGTGTTGGCAATATTATTTATGCTTAGATAAACATCATTGTCTAACTATCAGGCTCATAAAGTTTATTTGATTCCTCAATAAATAAATCATTATTGAAAGAGGAGAAATCTCTATAATATTTTCTCCCTCGAATGGGAGATGATCAGAGATGTCAGCAAGGCAGATGCCAGACTGTATGACTTTTTTATAAATGTGATCAATAAGTCAGGCAGAGTGGTTAGTTATTCTAGTGGCTTTAATGATTATTGGCATAAATCCTAGATTTAGCAGCATATCAAGGTATTCGGAAGTAAATTTATCAGAGCTATAGTTGAAGAAATTTATGTTTATATTACCGGCAATAAAGGCCTCAAATCCTAAACTATTTATGTGGTTAAGTTTCAAACTTAGAAGCTCTTGAAAGGTTTCAGGATTACTAGCCTGTAAATACATCCAATAATTATATTTTTCTGTTTGTTTCTTGGTATTTCAATAAAGAAAGTTTCCATTCCATCACAGTTAATTTCCAGGTCTTGTCGCCGAATGAAATTAATACTCTCAATAACATATAGCCCCCCCCCCCCCCCCCCCCCCCCCCAGCATTGGTGTGGGAATTGGAACCCAGAAATCTATATCCTGGAATAGATATATTGCATATATTATCATAATTTAATTTGGTTTCTGATATAGCGATAATACTAGCCATTTCCTTGAGTGTTATTAGGATATCATTTAAGAGATTAAGATATTTTTGCAGACTTCGTGTATTACAATGGAGAATCGAGTTGCCAGATTTATATTTAGCTTCTTGAAATAATTTTCCCATTTTCTTGACATCATAGTATTTAGATTCTATTCTATTAAACTCTGTTTCACTCTCATATAAATCGTTTCCTCTATCAGGGTTTTCTAGAACGTTCCTAAACAAATCTTGGGATTCTAGTAAGGAGCTACTCTGATGGACCCAAGCACCCGTAGTTTTTAGTAGATCTTCGTCTGTTAAGGTGGCCCGCGGCTATTTATTTTGGCAACGGGGGTCTTTTTAAATCGCGTTTTTGAATAGCTAAACATTATCCGATTTCTGAGATTTTTTGAACTTTTAATAACGAATCCTCGAATTTTATAAAAAGTACAATTAGAAAGTGATTAACAAAGAATTGCTGAAGATATAAGCCATTTTCCAAAACGTTGTTTTTTAGGAAAGAGCGTATATTTCAAAACCCAAAAGATGGATTTGTTCCATTTTACTTTCAACGAGTGCCCAACCTCCAAGGTCTGTGACAGGCAAGTTTCAGGTTAATCGGCACCATACAAGTTTCTCAGCAAGCGGCTGATCAATTTTAACCTTAAACTATTATGCTCATGCATCTGGTTCAACTGCCGGAGAAATATTACGGTAATAATTAAATCGTACATACCATATGGAAGTTCAATACCACTTGAAACTTCTGTGCCAAAGGCAAGAAGATCGGAAAACTGCAACTAACGTTATGCGGCGAACGAAGTAAGATAGGTTATTGCTGAATATTTGCGAAAATCGAGAAATTTGTATTCTTTCGGCGTCAAAAAAATTCACTTGTTTGTTTTTCTTAAGTTCCTAATATGACTTACAGTAGCATATTTTAAAGTACCATACAGAGTTTCAGCGCGCTTTGACCATACGCTTTTGAGAAATAAAGGCTGTAAACTTCAGCTTGTGCGAGACTTCTAAAATCTAAATGCTTGGAAAACCCCTCATGTTCGCTAATTTATTCAATGGGTTTGTTTTGAATTTCCGCACGGGTTCTGCCACTTGGGAATCGCGAGGCAAGGAATAATTAAAATTATTGTTGAAATTAAAATGAGGATTACATTGTAATTCATGGCTGTGTGCAGTAACCACATGGTAGTACGTAGCGACGAGGCGAGAACATTTGAAGAACGTTTCCACAGTAGGATACTCCTTGGCACCAAAACATTACTCAGCCTGAAACTATTATTACAAATACCTTACTACACTTGCAAAATTAATCCTCATTTTAATTTCAACATTAATTTTAATTATTCCTTGCCTCGCGATTCCCAAGTGGCAGAACCCGTGCGGAAATTCAAAACAAACACATTGAATAATTTAGCGAACATGAGGGGTTTTCCAAGCATTTAGATTTTAGAAGTCTCGCACAAGCTGAAGTTTACAGCATTTATTTCTCAAAAGCGTATGGTCAAAGCGCGCTGAAACTCGGTAAGGTACTTTAAGATATGCTAATGTCAGTCATATTAGGAACTTAAGAAAAACAAACAAGTGAATTTTTTTGACGCCGAAAGAATACAAATTTCTCGATTTTCGCAAATATTCAGCAATAACTTATCTTACTTCGTTCGCCGCATAACGTTAGTTACAGTTTCCGATCTTCTTGCCTTTGGCACAGAAGTTTCAAGTGGTATTGAACTTCCATATGGTATGTACGATTTAATTATTACTGTAATATTTCTCCGGCAGTTGAACCAGATGCATGAGCATAACATTTTAAGGTTAAAATTGATCAGCCGTTTGCTGAGAAACTTGTATGGTGCCGATTAACCTGAAAATTTCCTGTGACAGACCTTGAAGGTTGGGCACTCGTTGAAAGTAAAATGGAACAAATCCATCTTTTGGGTTTTGAAATATACGCTCTTTCCTATAAAACAACGTTTTGGAAAATCGCTTAAATCTTCAGCGATTCTTTGTTAACCACTTTCTAATTGTACTTTTTATAAAATTCGAGGATTCTTTATTAAAAGTCCAAAAAATATCAGAAATCGGATAGTGTTTAGCTGTTCAAAAACGCGATTTAAAAAGACCCCTGTTGCCAAAATAAATAGCCGCGGGCCACCTTAAGCCATGAAATGGAAGCTCGTACAATAGACTTAGATTATTCGTATTGTTTATCATGTCAATTCGTTAGAGCTGTGATTGTAGTGTATCGCTATAATGTTATAGATGTTAATAATATACATGAAAAAAATGCTAAATTCTGATTGGTTGAGGGCAATGCAATTTCAAGAAAACAGTGCAGAAAGAAGGAAACATAGTGCCGAAAAAAGGAAATACGATGCAAATTTCTTTGGAAAGCAATGAAATATTTCCTTTCGACTTCTGAGAACACTCGAACAATTTGAATGAATTTGAAAGTGTGAACCATTATGGTTTGTTCACTGAATAAATTACTTTGTCACATGACTCGCCTTCCTGACAATTTTGTTTTCATGTATATTATTAATAAGTAATCACACGGTTTTCTCGTGTCCACTCGTGCAAATTAATCCCAAATTGCACTCGAAACCGTATGATTACCTATACAAATTGGTCTCATTTCACACTCTATTAGTTTCTTTAAATGTAGGTCTTCTGTAGTAGCCATCTGTAATAAATAAACGTTAAACTTGGGTGCTACATTTGGATTTTCAAGCCGATTATGTCGGAGCTTATCTAAATCGTTGCCCTGGGTTCCAGAGGTTAAATGTTTTGCCTTTTGTTGGTAAATAGCGTTGGCGAGCGCAAAAGGCGCGAGGATCGTTAAGTGCGCGAACGGCAAAAATTTAACCTCTGGGCCAGGTCTGTTTTAGCCTGTTATGCAGACGTATTTTTTCACTCTCATAAATTCGAAGTAAAAAGTAACGTCTGCTTACCCGAGCGCTTAATTAGCTTCCAATATTCACACCTCATTGTGTTATGGACCAATCAGATTTTACCTTCCATATCCTGGAAAGTGACGTAATGTTACATTTAAAAGGAATTCAGACAATACATTAGCCATCGACCAATCATAGAAGAGTGTTCACTGGCGCGCCAATTCACTAAAATTCTAACAATGGCTTCGATTGGGCAGAAAAATAAAACAAACAGTGAAATGTGAACTGATTTTCAGACATACCGTGCATAATAATAATAATACAATTGCATAGCTAGTTAAGTAATAATATAATCTACATAATTTAAAATACATAGCTGAAGTAATATACCAATGCCACCTACATGTTAGTAATAATATACTAATATTATCCCTTCCCCGTAAAAAAAGTATATTATAAGAATAAATTGAGTGTTATAGTTTGAGGGCTCTTCTGAAGGTGGTCAAGCTGCCGAGTTCTCATGTCGCGTTTGAAAGCTCATTCCAGGCAATGGCACCGCGATAGGAGAAGGAGCGTTTCATGAAATTGGTTTTTGGCTTAGGAGGTTGTAGATCAAATTTGCTAAGATTGTGGCTATGCACATCTGAGGTCAGTGTAAATAAGTCCTGTAAATAGTCTGGTGCTATATTGTGAAAGACCTTTAACATCATAATTTGTAATGCAATTGTTGTCTTTTATTTAAATTTGTCCAGTCAAGTTTCTCAAGGAGGTCGTGAGACCTGACTGAGTAATCTGCCCTAGTAATTATACGAGCTTTGGAGCAGTTCCCCCAGACGATGCTACAATAGTTAAAATATGGCTGTACTAGTGAATTATAAACAGATTTTTGTGCGTCTATACCATTTGTCAAATTTCTTGTTTTATATAACATACGCAGGCCATTTGATACTTTTGAAATTACATGCTTAATTTGCTCATCCCAATTCATTGATTGATCAGTGTGTATTCCTAAAAGTTTGATATACTCTTTTTGCTTAACATCTTTGTTGCTCATAGACAGATCCATGGAGTTTGCCTTTTATAACTTTTTTCTGGAGGCTATTGTCGTGTAATTTGTTTTTTGGTATTACAACTAAGCTGTTGGTCTTTAACCAATTACCTACAGCAGCTAAATCTTCGTTTTAGCATGACCTGGTTATCTCGGATATCTTCGCCTGCCGTTGTGATATATGTATCATCAGCAAACATCCCAGGTATCGAGTGATTTAGGCATTTTGGAAATAATAATAATAATAAACAACAGGGGACCTAATATGGACCCATGGGGAATACCACAAGTTATTTGTTCTTCTTTAAATAAAACTCTATTTACATGACACCTCTGGCTCCTATTACTTAAATATGACTCAAATACTTGCAGAGCTCTACCGTTGATACCATAACAACTTAGTTTGCGTAACAAAATGTTGTGGTCTACAGTATCAAATGCTTTCTTTAAGTCAATAAAGACAGTTCCATTCAAAGAACCATTGTCCATATTTTTAAGCCAAATATCTATCGCAACGAGTAGAGCTGTGCAGGTTGAATACGAAGGGCGAAAACCAGATTCAGAATCTGTTAACAGTTTGTTATGTTTAAAAAAAGCTAAAATCTTAGCAATCACGGAAACAAGGCTAAATGAAAATTCAATAGTTAATGTAGAATTCCCAAATTATAATTTTTATCACACTGACTCATCGACCTTGGCAGGAGGTGCAGCTATTTAAATTAAAATCAATACATAGACCTGGCATCAAATCTAAATATAAATACATAATGATTGGGTGCATCTATAGACACTCAAATGCGAGTATAGAAGATTTTACTGTTCAACTTGAAGAAATAATGATAAAGCTTAACCAAAATAAATATCAAGTTTATATTCTGGGTGACATGAATATAGATTTTTTTAAATTACAATACCCATTCACAAACTGAAGATTATTTAGATATGCTTTACTCTAATAATTTGTTGCCAATAATTACTAGCCATACTGCAACCTTGATAGATCACATATATACAAACGCATCTACCCCACTTATTTCTGGAATTGCTACCATTGATATTTCGGATCACTTACCTACGTTCTGCATTGCTGATATAGCAATAAAAAGAAATAACAATAAAATATTTCGTTGGAACTATAGTAATTTTAACCAATATTCATACCTATATGACATCAATACAATTGACTGGAATGCTATCAACAATAAATGCAGAAATTTAAATGAAATAACAACTAATACAATTAAAGCAATTCATATAAAATAATAGATAAACATACACCTAAGAAATTGGTATCCCTAAGCAAACGAAAACAACTAACAAAACCCTGGATAACTAATGACATCTTAAAATCAATCAAAACTAAACAAAATATGTATAAAACACATTTTCTCTCTAATAATACAAATAAAATAGATCAATTTAATAAGAAGTATGCCAATAAACTCAACCAGCTTAAAACCCACAATAAGAAGGCATACTATTATAAACATTTTGAATCTTGCAAAAACAATCTAAAAGCTACATGGAAATTGATTGGTACATTAATAAAACGAAAATCAAAGGGTCAGACCTGCCCATCAAGAATCGTAAGAAATAATAAAATATATACTAGTAAATCAGATATAATGCTGAACAATTTAACCAACACTTTATTAACGTAGGCCCGAACCTAGCAAGTGCTATTGGACACAACAATGAAGACCCCATTAAATACATAAACTCATCACCAGTCTCCCATTACAGAGACCGAAGTATGTAAGTTATTTGCAAACCTAAATGAAAATAAAGCTTCACTTGATATCCCAAATAGACTAATTAAAATTGCTTGTGAACCACTCTCGAAACCTTTTACACTTATCTACAATGAATCTATTACAACTGGTATAATGTCAGATGTCTTTAAAATATCCAGTCATCCCCATATACAAGAGTGGTGAGGTTACTGGAAATTATTTAAACCAATCTCAACATTGTCAGCATTTAGCAAAGTATTTGAACGACTAATATACAACCAACTTCAATCTTTTTTAGAGAAACACGATATTTTATATAAATATCAATTTGGGTTTAGGAAAGGATTTTCCACCGAACAAGCTATTTTAGAAATTACTGAAAACTTAAACCTTGCAATTGACAAAAAAAAAATTACTTGTGGTCTCTTTCTTGACTTTTCCAAGGCATTCGACACCGTTAACCACACAATGTTGCTCTCCAAATTATATGCCTATGGAATTCGTGGAATCCCACTTAAATGGTTTGAAAACTATCTAAAAAATCCTAATCAATACGTAAAAGTGGAATCAAGTATGGAAACAGTTATTTGTGGGATACCTCAAGAATCAATATTAGGACCCCTGTTATTCCTATTATATATCGATGATCTACCAAATTCTTCTGCTAAGCTTTCTTTCAGGATATTTGCTGACGATACTAATATATTTTCTGCTAGTGATAATGTTAAAGAACTTGAATCCGTAATGAATGATGAACTGACTGTCTATTAATTTTAAGAATTTTAAGACTAATTATATGGTAATAACTCTATCTAAGAAAACAGTAAATATCAACATTAACAATATTGAACGTAAAATATTTAGTTATATACATTGATGAACATATAAAATGGGATACTCAGATTCAACATATCAATAATAAACTTGCCAAAAATATTGGAATCATCAATAAACTAAGATACTACCTTGATCTCCATATGCTAAAACAATTATATTATACCCTAGATATCCATATTTGAAATATGGTCTATTGAGTTGGGGTTCTACCTATACTACAGGATTAACCAAAGTCTATACCAAACAAAATAAATGTATATGAAATATATTCTTTGCTCATAGTAGGGAAAACGCTAGCCCCTATTATAGCCTTCTTGAAATTCTAAAATTTGAAAATATCCATAAATATAAAATGTCACTTTTTACACATAAAATACAAAATAATAAAAATAGTATTCCAGCCGTATTCTCTGATATCCTTACACCAATATCCGAAATTCATTCCTACAACACCAGATATGCTGCCAAAAACATTTCTACAAACCCAAAGTGAGAACAAATTATGGGATTCATACATTTCGGTCCTCCGCACCCAAACTCTGGGAATCTATACCAACAGAATTTAAAGACCTTCCATACCATGCTTTCAAACAAAAATACAAAACGTTTCTTTTGGATGACGAAATCTAATTGTAAACAAATAAAAACACCATACATCTTTTCATAAGCATTTAATAAATGTATTAGCTATACCATTATTTGCTTGTTTACTTACAATATCTGTATATACTAGTTACTCATCTTATTGATTATTATAGTTATCTAGTAGTCATATAGTCACTGTAATTAAGTTATAATTTCAATAGCTCCGGTTCTTTCCTTTTATCCTTCTCTCTTTCTTTCCTTCTGTCTCAATCGTCCTTACTATTAACATAGGCGGTGACCAACTCGAAAGCATTTCTGCTACTTTGGTCTCTGCACACCTATTTTGCACATTCCTTTATTATGTTATATGTCTTTTTTAATATTTGTAATTACTTATTTGTGCCTATTATATATCATGTAAACAGTGTGAAAATAAAAATAAACTTCAGAGGTGTGAGAACTTTGGAAATTGCAGGCAGAATAGAAATAGGTCTATAATTACCGATTTATAAATAGGAGACCTTTTAGCCTTTTCCCAGTCGTCAGGAAAAATACTAGTCGCGAATATTTGGTTAATAATTACACAGACAGACTCAGAGATGTATAGAGATGACTAACTAATTTTAAAAGTTTGCTAGAGATTTTATCTAGCCCGCAGCTTTTTGAAGTATTGAGGCCCGACATGACTTTATGTACATATTCCTCAGTTATAGGGCTAAATTCAAAATTGGCATCTGAAGCTTTAATGTAGTCTTCGGGTACAGAGTTAGTCCCTTGAATTTCAGATGCCAATTATTGTCCTAGCTAGCTAGCTAGAAAGCAAAAATGCGAATACATTTGATCAGCTATTTCCTGGTTATCAGTGAATTTCTTCCCGGCAATAGACAATTCATTAATAACTGTTGAATTTGTTTTTCGACCTAAGGAGTTATCTATAACTTTCCACGTTTCTTTTATATTACCACTATTCATTCATTAATGCCCTCATTGAAATATTTAGCTTTTGTTGCTTTAATGCATGCATTGACTTCATTTCATGCCTGCTTGTAATCACGCTGTCTCATTTTTGTTTTAGCTCGACAGTTATCCATTGTGAATATACATGTATACTCCGCACTTTTCTTTGCCTGATTGGAGCGTATTTATTTACGACCTCTAAGAATAGCGACTTCCAAATGTCCCACATTTCATTTGGGTCGTCCGGGAGGGTGGCAAAATGAAATGGAGTTTCTTTCAATTCTTAAATGAAGGCATTAGAATCAAAGTTTATACATTGTCTTGATTCTATTGTCTTAGGTGCATTTTTTGACGAGTTATTCTTACGATGACATAGATTAAACTATGATCTGAAATACCAATATGTACAACGCCGTCTATTAACGTGCGTGAATTGGATGTTATTCTTGTTGCTTTGTCAATAATCTGTACATACTGTTATATCTCTACGATAAATTTTAGACAGCTTGTGTATTGGTCTGGGGTTTGCGACAGTAAATTGCAGTTAATATGCTCTCTTTTTGTTATTTATCAAGGTTTGATAAGTAGCTTTCAAACTTTTCAAGTACCTCGATCCTATAATCCGGTGGCCTATACCAGGTGGCCTATACCAGGTGGCACATACCAGGTGGCCTATACCAGGTTGTTACAAGGAAAGGCTTTGTCTTCAATTGTTAAAATGTCTAATCCTTCAGAATTTAGATCCAGCCTTGTGATATAATTTAAGGTGTTCCTGACATAAAAAGCTATTCTCCCAACGTGTCTATTTCTATCACAGTGTCATGCATTAAAATACTTAATTCGTCCTGATGTTTGGATAAACTAGCTCTATTGAAACCCCTGACTTTAGGCATCACGCGTTCAGAGTAATTAAATCTGCCATTTACTACCGGTGAGTGATCGACCTTACCAGTCTCAGGTAGTTGTCCCATGATGTGTCTTGCCTATCTTCTTTTTTGTGACTTGGACTGTGATTTCTGTCCTTCTCTGGAAACCCGGTAATCTGGTGGCATCTAGCTTGGGTGGAGCTTGGCATGGTCATTTGGCTGCCGCAGATATCTCCAAAAGTTGCTTCCCAGGATCTTGTCGCCATCCCGTTTAGATGCAGCCCGGATCCATTTAAGTGATATTTTGTCAAGTTGCGGTTGTCAAGAAAACCACATTTATCTTGGAACATAGGTCCCTTGTAAGATTGTTGAAATTTGCGGTTTTCTCAGCTGTAACACCCTCTCTGGTTATTATAAGGCTTGATATTTCTATCGTCTTCACTTGTGGTCTCAGTTCTTCTACTAACGACTCCATCTTAATTCCGCACGACTACATCTTCCCGTTCGTAAACCAGGTTATTGGTGCCCTCGTGTATAATTAGCTGTGTTTCACATTCCATACTTTTCGACGCCAGCAGCTCCCTCACGTTCTTCTGTATATCTTCAATTCTTGCTCCTCCATTGGGCTTTTTATCGACTTTTCCACCTAATCAGGTAAGTTTTTTTTTCCGGTGCACACACTTATTTTGTAGTTGAGGCGGCTCAGTCCGAGTTTTTGGTCAATTCGCAGCCTGTTGGTATCTTCGCCTTTGTCGAGACCCGTAATCAGATATTTGCCCAGCAAAAGATTCGCTTACATGAGATTCGCTTGCATGCTCCAGCGGCCTTCGATTTTTGGTCGCATTCGACGATTCGTCATCGGGAATTTCTAAGATTTCAAATTGGTTTTGAACACTTAGCGGCTAACGGTTTAATATTCATACCTCATTAGCATTCCTGGTGACGTCATTAGCATTATAAAGGATGTTAATTTTATAATGTGTGCATACTGTGTCAGTTGGCGCGAAGCCGTACGAAGACGATGGTCCAAATGGCGCATCCAGCCAGTAGGGAAACCGCGATCTCAACTATAATCTCTACGGTTGATGTTCAGGCAAGACAAGACAACCGATACTGAGAAACGGCAGCTACACAGAATGCAGTACAACCCGTTCCACCGGGGTCACAGGCGGTAGAAACGGCAGCTACACAGGTGCAGTACAATCCGTTCCACCGGGGTCACAGGCGGTAGAAACGCCGGAAGAAGCTACTCCTCGTGTCGCAACAGTTTCGCAAGCGTCAAATAAGGAGGAAAGTTTGGAGGTGGCTTTTGTTTGCTCTGTCTTCTTTGCCGTTTACTTAGGTTTTCGCATTTGGACGGTTTGATGAGAGCTAGATGTTGTCATTGACTAATTAGTTAATAACGTTAGACATTGTTCGTGGTTTGTCGATTGATACTGCTTCTAGAGCTTTCGCAGCCTATTCTAGGGCTAATAGATCGCGAAGGATCTGGGCCGAGAAGGGCTAATAGATCGCGAAGGATTTGAGCCGCCAAGGGCTAACTAGATCGTGAAGGATCTAGGCCGAGAAGGGCTAATTTAAATCGCGAAGGTCTGGGGTCGAAAAAAGGCTAACAGAGCAAGTAGTTTGGGGTGTAATAAGAACATTTTTTTTCTCTTAAAAAAAAAAAATCGAAGCGGTGTGAGCTTGTCTAGATCGATTTAGTATAATAGCTTTTCTTGTTTTGTTACCAACAGTTGGCAAAACTTCGAAAAGAGCTCAAGAAGCTTAAAACGATTACTGTGACGAGTACAGTAGAGGGTGCGGTACAGGCCATGAAGCACTACTGTCAAAATCGGCTGCACTGTCTGATGCGTGTGCTGCTATTGCGGCATTAGAGCAACTGGTCGACTTGGTTCGGTCAAAAAGTGATGAAAGAGCAACACGATATGCTATTGTGCTGAGACAATGTCGCCCTCTTACGTCACGTCCAGTTCTCCGAAATATACTGATTAAGCTGGTGGCTGCCAAGGAGGAAGCTGAAATAGCCAAAGCGATTGGCAAGGCCTTAAGGACGAGCAATTCCTCATCAAGACGGGAAGCACCCACAGCTGATAGGACGCAAGGTGCACCATATCAGCGCGGCAGGACAGGGGGATGGCCACGCCCACAACAAGGGTGCTGGGTTTGTGGTGAACCTGGTCATTTTGTGAGAGCTTGTCTGAAGAAGCGGTTCTAGTGAGAGACTATTGGACAGGTTAACGTCAGAATTTAACTTCATAAATGGCAGTACTGTATACATTACTACTATTTCTCTATAAATTTCCTTTTTGGCATAATTTGGCATAATTTTGTTTCAATTCCATGTAACCGTTTTACCGTTTTACCGTTTTTCGTCGCCCGTTTTCTTTCTTTTTCTCTCAGTGGATTCGAGTACTGGGAAGTGACCCCACAAGCGCTTTGCCTAATAGGGCATGCCCTTGAGCTCGGTTTATCGGGCTACGGTGGTCATTTCCCGAAGCTCGGATCTGTTGTTTCCCTACATGGAGGCTGACTCCCATATTTTTCCTGTTTTCTCTAGTTGACTTATTGCCACACCGTCAGCGACTGTATGGGTTTTGCCCCCTAGAATTGAAGTAGAACGGGTGGCCAACAAAAGAGAATCTTCATGGATGTAAGCTCAGGGAATCCCGAGCTCGAGGAAAATCAGTGACCGATACAGTGGAGGTGCAAGCAGAGATTGATAGGGTAGTTTCTGGGGAGAAGGAGTATATCGGGCAACTATCTTTCAGAGATCCTGACACCTTTAGAGCGGGGGGACTTCGCCACCACACCAAAATGTGGGACATTATTTTAGAGGGTAATCCTGAGAAGAATTATATCTGTCAGTGGTTGTCAAATGGTGTTGACATCCGGAAGTTCATGAGGCCATTCAGGGGAGTATTTAAGGGTGTTAACTACAACTCCCCTTCACCCCCAACAATGATGTTTAAGAACCACTCAATGTGTAAAAAATTCGCTGTTTTCATAACGGAGTGTCTTCTACAGCGAATTAAGACTGGTGCTTTGCGGGTATGGGGCAAGGTCAGTGAGATATCTCCACCTTTGCTTGTTCTCCCATTGACAGTAGAATCCAACAAACCAAGGTTGTGTATCGACGCAAGGTTATTAAATCTATGGATGAAGGGCACCCCTTTTACATTAGACACGTTGACATATATCCCTCGTTTTGTGTACCTCAACAGCTATTCAACGAAAATTGATGACAAATCTGGTTATGACCATATCTTGATTTCTGAGGAGTTCCAACAGTATTTCGGGATAGAGTGACAAGATTGGTGGCTGGTAGGAATCACCCTCCCTTTTGGATGGAAGAATTTCCCATTTGTTTACCAGACAGTGGGCTTCAGCTCTACGATTGTTTTTCAGAAGGGTAGGAGTTACGAGCGCTCTCTACATTGACGACCGTTTGATTGGTGAAATGTTTAGCGCCGATGGTTATTGGTCCCGGGCCATCGAATTGCGGGAGCGCGAATACAGCAAGGAAGCGGCTGAGGTAGCTTTGTATATTGATTATTAACCTGGTCTTGATTAACCTGGGTTATTGTCTGGGATTATCTAAGTGTGTTCTCGTACCAACCACCCGCATTGTCTATCTTGCAATGGTAATTGACTCCGAGGTCAAGGCATTTATGGTTCCTGCAGAAAAAAGAGAAAAATTCGCAAAATTGCGAGAATACATACTTTCTAACAAATTTACTACGTCTTTGACGTCTCTGCAACGACTATTGGAGAAGTGTGTGTCTTTTTCGCTAGCTTTTCCGGGGACAACATTTTACATTAGAGAAATGTCAACAGCCATTGGGAAGGTGGTGAAGTGTGTCTAACCGCGGCGCTCAGGGAAGAGTCTTGAGTTCTGGAGATTTTTAGACCATCGGGAGAGTTACATTCTTTGGAGGCGGGAGAAACATGTAGCTCTTCTGATGTGGACAGATGCTTCAGGGTTTCGGTGGGCCGCTGTGATACATTTACAATCTTGGGATTTGTCCATCGGGGACTACTGGCCGGCCGACCTTCAGGATAAACACATCAATGTGAAAGAGATGCATGCAGTGCTAAAAGCTATGGAGTCCCTACCGTACACTGTCAGAGACTGTAGAGTAGAGTAGATAACCAAGTAACCATTAACGCCTGGCAAGGGAGGGGACCGCGATCACTTGCTCTGATTGAAGTGGCTCGTTGTGTTTCAATTCGTAACAGAGAGAACTCAAACCTCTTGTTGAAGATGTCATATGTTCCTTCGGGTGTCAACCCTGCGGATTGGTTCTCTCTCCAACTCTCGAAATCTGAATGATGCAATGCCGTCTCCTCGTTGTTGGTACATTATCCAGGATTCGGTTAGGGGGCCCGAGGGTCACAATCTTGACCTCATGGCTTTAGATTCCAACATACTATCGGATAGGCGGGAACTCCGCTACGTCATTTTACGCCATATGCTACGTCAAATTCGGCAGCGGTTAATGTGTTTAATCAGGATTTGTCAAGCTGTAATGGGACAACTACAAATGCTTATGTTTTCCCGCCTTTCGCCTTAATCATTGGACCCTTACTATTTTATACGGACTGAACAGGCAGTGGTTACAGTGTTATTACCAAAACTCTCTCCACTTTCCATGGCAGGAAAGAAAATCTGCGTTGCAGAGCATGGCTGTCCGGATGCCTTATTGTTTCCGACGAAACAGGGTTTCAAGCCGTCCCCACTTCAATTTGAGTTATGGGCATTCCGGGTTAGGGGAAAATTGGAGAACTGAACATTTTCTCTATCTCTACAGCTTTTCCACCTGGTTCCGAAGATGTTTGTGGCGTCAGTATCATCAGGATTTCCGCCATTGCCAGCGGTGCGGATACAAGCGCCAAGTACATTCAAAAATCAATAATACAACCTTGAAGGCCCCAGTAGATTTGGACAGTCGTGTAAAGGCTACCCTTTATTCGAAACATACGTCTTCTTTAAAAAGGGAAAGTTTTTTGGGCAAAATTAACTCCCGGGAGGGACATCACTACAGCGACTCCAGACGATTTAGTCAGTTATCTTGTATGGAAAGATCAGTTTGGGAAAACCAAGGTACATAATGATGAATGCCCGTTTTTCGGTGATAAAAAGCAATTGGACTGCCAATGCCCGAAGCGTCTGGCATTTAGTACTGTGCATTCGATGATTGGGAATTAAGGTCGATTTTTGCTCAATGGAGCAGAACGATGGATGACGCAACACTCCCAGGTTATGGAAATCCGGCAGCGGAACCCCTTTTTCTCCAGGATTTGGTGGTAATAATGAACGAAATAAACAGCCGTTTAAAGCTTAATAGCAACTCGTCCAGGCGGCCATATTATCTCGGGATCAGGCCTACTTCAAAGCACAGTTTTTCGCAGGTGATCGAGCGGGTGATTTAAGCCGAGTAAGAACAAATGAGTTATCATATTTTCCAAATAAGGCAGTGTTTCTGTTTAACCACTCCCTCGCCAAGTCCTTGAGAGATGGAACTTCGAACATGTTCGCTTTAAAGAGGTACAAAACACCATTGGCTTTATGTCCAGCAACTTTCTCATTCCTTCAAGGATCGCAGGGTGACCGCATACATGGCCTTAGGAGTTGATGCGCGATATCTTTAGCTTTAGCTGGTGTGCAATTAGAGGAGATAATGGAACACGTGGGATGGAAGACATCGTCCACTGCAAGACATTATCTCAAACTTAACCAGGTTATGACCCCGGGTGGGGCCGAGGATGTGCTAGCTGGCATGTCTCCAGACCTAGCAGAACTTTACCGAAAGCTTGGTTTTACTCAAGCTTTCTGAAAGCTGTGTCGTGAATTGAATGCAATTTTGTACAACGATAGTCCATACAAAAATTATGTTAATAAGACATGACAAAACATCACGGGGAGGGTAGAAGGATATGAATAAGGTTGGGGGATTAGGGTCGAGGGTAAAGATCGGGGTTTAGCTAGGGGGAGATGCGAAGTATCTTAAATGCTAATGGGGAAGCAGGAAGGATAATGTACCATTCGAGCGTCTCGCTTGCTTGTAACGGGAGTCCAACCCTGGGGACTTGAAGGCCGTCCTGATTGACTCTGAAGTGTTCTTGCGAAATCAAGGGTTCTTGCTCTTGGCGTTATAGTTAGGTCATTGTTCGTGGTCATTAACGCCACATGACTGTGTTGTTTTTCTTTCAATGACGATCAACGGTCTTTTTAAGTACTTCCTTCCTTTTCAAAGTTCTCAGCACTGCAGAAGTTTCTTTTCCCCGGAACTTTTCTCGGTTTTATTTATTTCCCCAGGGCTCTTCCCTGTTTAACGTTCGTTTAATACAGACTTGAATTTGTTTGAATGCAATTTGAGTTTTTAGTATTTTTTCATTTTCTCGCCTTACACCCGCATTCGTGTATTAAATGAAATCGACACTATCACACGGTCACAGTAGATTGATTTACAACATCGACAATAATGGTTTTGTTTATTTAACGAGCCTCTTTGTATGTGATTAGATAATTATAAATTTCTGGACTCCCTGACTTGAAATCCTAATTGGAATCCTGACTCGAATCCTACCTACAACAACAACATGTTTTATTTGTACAAACAAGAAAAAAGGATATTACAAATGTTCAATTAAAGAATAGACATGTGTTACCTAAAAATAGCAGAGCTAATTTGCTTACTGATTTGCTTACATATTGATTGCAATAATATGTAATAAAGAATGGTCGTCAGTAAGATGGTGAGGATAAAACAATTGAAATAATCTACGTACAATACAGAAAGGAATAAACTAAATCATATACTAATAAAAATTGCAAATGAACTTTGGTTGGTGATTGTGATTTTCCTATAATATCAATTTCTTTCTTATTCGCCCACTTTGTTTACTCATCCGCAAAAAATATTCTTGTGTGTGAAGTCATTCATAAAATGGAATGATTAGGCTATTCAAGGGTAGAGGCGACACGTTTTTCGTATCTACCATTACAATATTAGAAATCAGCAAAATCTACCTAATACAATATATAGCGTAGATTGTGTCGTGGAGTAGACATAGCGCATTACAAGCGAAGCTTTGAGTGCAATCAATTAAGAATAGATTACTTACGAGCTCTTGTGGGTACTCTTGTGGATTACTTACGAGTTCTTGTACAAGTTATTAGCAGGTCGATATCTATTAATGGCGTTATTGTGTTGATTTTTAGAGTTCTCCGTGTACCAATGTAGTAACACTACTTTACATATGATTTGGTCATGGCAACGGCCAGTAAACCAGCTACCAGATACACCAGGCCAGACAGTGTCCTGTGGCCAGCCTGAATACGCCACCATCGCCGCAAGGCAGCTCTTTGATCAGCTGCATATCACGTTTGCAAATTGTTTAGAGGGTAAGTAAATATCACGATCACTATCTGTTTCGAAGGTAATTGAATATCACTAATTGTTTAGAGGGTAATTGAATATCACTAATTGTTTAGAGGGTAAGTGAATATCACTAATTAGGGTCTACGCAGGCGCCAAGATGGCAGCCACGATTTTTAGGACTCCACAGTTAATCATTTATTTTTTAGTGTTTTACTACTTAGCGTCTTCCCTACATCATCAGAAACTGAAGATTTATAATCCATTTTATTCAAACCTGGCACAACAGATGTGTAATCTGGAGGTGTGTCACGAAGCGAGTTTATGGGAGAAAGCTGTACCTTACTACTACGGGTTTCTTTCAGTGCAGATTTTCCGCCTCTTCCTGGTCCAAACATGGACAGACATTATTGTAGTGTGCGCACTGTATGTTTTAGGACCCAGTCCCCCACGCGATCAGGTGGAGGAACTCCTGTTGATTATTGGTAAAATGGCCTCGAGCCGGATGGTGAATAAAGTTGAGTTTAGTCTGTGCCAATCCTCTATAACTATTAACCATCGAGGTCCATAACATTGGCGACGAGGAAAAAGAAAGACTAAAGAAACCGAATTGCAAGACAATTCACGACGAACATGGATGATAACGAGAGAAATCATATAAAGACTTTCGATTGTTTTACGGACTACAATGGAAACGCTGGCTCACGGCTTTCGAACTGTTTGCTGATGGCAAAGTCTTGATCATAAACGAAGAAAATGCAAACAACAAGCAGAGGAGACGTGCCTTACTGCTTCATCTGGCGGGTACTGATGTCCAAGACATATTTGCGACCCTACCGGATACGGGAGACTAAAGACTACAAGAAGGCCATAGACGCTCTCGATGCAGATTTTGTCCCGAAAGTCGATACAACCTATGCAAGACACTCCTTCAGAAAGTTGACACAAGCACTCAACAGCTTGCAACCAGACTCAGACGTGCTGCGAAAAACTGCGCCTACGGGGAAGACACAGACAATCAAATACGTGATGAAATCCTGTGCAAATGTATATAAAGAGAAAACTCCTCGAGGAAGGTCAAGGGCTAACCAGCTAGGACGCTCGAAATAGCCCAGAACTGTGAAAAAATTGACTCACAACTGGCGGCAATGAGTTTAGATGGAAAAGGAGAGGGTGCAGTGAGTGTAAACCGCATTGGGGAAACAAAGAGTGGTTCTCGCGTGAGAAAACAGACCGGTGCGATGAGAAACAACCATGAGAAGACTTGATACAGATGCGGTAAATCTGGACATTTTGGCAGAGACCCAGGCGAAAGGCGAAAGGCAAAACGTGCCGTGAATGCGGATTGAAAGACCATTTTCAAGCCCAATGCAAGACAAATCAAGGCGAGAGGGGATGAGAACAGCCCGGCAGCCGTTCCCTCGTCAATCACCACAGGAATCCCGGTAGAAACACTGCCCACGTTGTCAACTCTGAAGAATGCATTTACAGTACCGTTGGAGGATGTAGGCTGAACATGATCATAGATTCTGGAGCAAGTGTCACATTGTAGATAAGCAAACATGGGAGTGGCTATAAAAGAACAGAGTGAAATGTAAGTCAGTTCGCTCGGACAGAAAGCTCTACACATATGCGTCACAAGTACCCTTGGAGGTAATTGGAACATTTCACTGTGAAATTTCTGTTGGATGCAATAGTGTTAATGCGGAGTTCTGCATGGTTACCGAAAAGGGAGAATCTCTTCTAGGAAAGGACACTGCCACGAGTCTCGGAGTTCTGAAGATGGGTGTTGACGTCGCTGCAGTAAGCACAGGCTCGAAGAATATCGGAAAAACTACAGGAGAAATATCCAGAAGTCTTCAAAGGCGTTGCAAAGTTGAAAGACCGAGCAGTAGAACTCCACATCGACCCAGACGTAAAGCCAGTAGCACAACCTATCCGGAGAACCCCATTCAGCATGAGATCCAAGCTGGAAGAAAAGGTCAAAGAGCTTGTGGACTTGGACATTGTAGAACCAGTAGATGGACCAACTCCATAGGTCAACCCTGTGGTCGTTGTACCAAAGTCACATGGGGACATACGTCTTTGTATTGATATGCGCAGGGCCAACGAGGCAATACTGAAAGAGAGACATCCTATCCCTACGGTGGATGAAATTACTCAGGTTATGAATGAAAGTAAAGTGTTTACCAAGCTTGATTTAAAGTGGGGATACCACCAACTGGAATTGACGCCTGAATTGAGAGAGATCACAACATTTGTGACACACTGTGGGCTATTCAGATACATACGGAAGCCCACAAGTGCACACCGAATTCCAAAAGCTCACATCGAATTCCAAAAGCTCACACCGAATTCCAAAAGCTCACACCGAATTCCAAATCATCACTGTGTGGTATCACATAGAATGGTCAGCGGAGCTACCCAAAAAGGTGACAAGAAGGGGTGGGTACTTCGTGTAACGTACCACATGTAGTATTGGGGGAGGGGTGGTCCTATAGATACGATAGTACGCGCGCTCTGATTGGCTAAAAAGCTATGTTTTATCAGAGTATATAACATGGTTTGCCGTGTTTTATTGTTTTCAACTGGCGGTTTGCTTTCATCGCGCGTGTAAATCTATATTATAAAACAGATAAAGAAGCCTTAAATCCATGTTTTATACAGTATCATAAAACACTCTGGTCATTTGAGAACACTCGAGAAATGTTGAAAGCACGCGCCTTCGGCTTGTGCTTTAACATTTCTTTCATGTTCTCAAATGCCCATCTTGTTTTATAACAGTATAAAACATGGCTAAGGCTTCTGTATTTGTTAAATATACCTATACAGCCCTATACATCGCTATACAGCCTTATACAGTACTATACAGCCCTATACATCGCTATATAGCACTATATAGCAATATGCAGCACTTAATACAGCGCTATACAGCCCTTTAATACAGCCCTATACATCGCTATACAGCCCTATATAGCACTATACAGCCCTATACATCGCTATACAGCCCTATACAGCCCTATACATCGCTATACAGCCCTATACAGCCCTATACATCGCTATACAGCCCTATACATCGCTATACAGCCCTATACATCGCTATACATCGCTATACAACCCTATACAGCCCTATACATCGCTATACAGCCCTATACAGCACTATAAAGCCCTATACATCGCTATACAGCCTTATACAGTACTATACAGCCCTATACATCGCTATATAGCACTGTATAGCAATATGCAGCACTTAATACAGCGCTATACAGCCCTTTAATACAGCCCTATACATCGCTATACAGCCCTATACAGCCCTATACATCGCTATACAGCCCTATACAGCCCTATACATCGCTATACAGCCCTATACATCGCTATACAGCCCTATAAATCGCTATACATCGCTATACAACCCTATACAGCCCTATACATCGCTATACAGCCCTATACAGCACTATAAAGCCCTATACATCGCTATACAGCCTTATACAGTACTATACAGCCCTATACATCATATCGCTATACATCGCTATACAACCCTATACAGCCCTATACATCGCTATACAGCCCTATACAGCACTATACAGCCCTATACATCGCTATACAGCCCTATACAGCCCTATACATCGCTATACAGCCCCTATACAGCCCTATACATCGCTATACAGCCCTATACATCGCTATACAGCCCTATACATCGCTATACATCGCTATACAACCCTATACAGCCCTATACATCGCTATACAGCCCTAGGGCTGTATAGGGCTGTATAGGGCTGTATAGCGATGTATTAAGTGCTGTATAGATGAGATTCAAAAGTACAGAACAAAAGTAGCTAACGAAAAATCTATTGTTAACTGTACACCAACATGGCCTCTATGACGTAAAGTGCAAAGGGCCTATAGATAGCGATGTATAGTGCTCCTGATAGTGATGTATAGGGCTATATAGTGTTGTACTAGGGCTGTATAGTGATGTATAGTGCTGTATAGAGCTTTTGGAATTCGGTGTGAGCTATTGGAATTCGGTGTGAGCTTCAGAAATTCGGTGTGAGATTTTGGAATTCGGTGTGAGATTTTGGAATTCGGTGTGAGCTATTGGAATTCGGTGTGAGATTTTGGAATTCGGTGTGAGCTTTTGGAATTCGATTCGGTGTGAGCTATTGGAATTCGGTGTGAGCATTTGCAATTCGGTGTGAGCATTTGGAATTCGGTGTGAGCTTTTGGAATTCGGTGTGAGCTTTTGGAATTCGGTGTGAGCTTTTGGAATTCAGTGTGAGCTTTTGGAATTCGGTGTGAGCTTTTGGAATTCGGGGTGAGCTTTTGGAATTCGGGGTGAGCTTTTGGAATTCTGTTTGAGCTTTTGGAATTCGGTGTGCACTTGTGGGCTTCCGTAGATACAAGAGACTGTTGTTCGGGGTTAACTCAGCCTCGGAACAATACCAGCACGAGATCCAGACAGCGCTTGCGGATATAGATGGACAACGGGCGACAACATATTGCACGGGAAGGACCAGAAAGAGCATGACTCACGATTAGAGAAGGTGGTCAAGAGAATGGGGGAGTGTGGACTAACCCTCAATGCTGTAAAGTGTCAGTTCAACATGGACAAGCTGACATTCTTCGGGATGGTGTTATCTGGAAATGGAATAAGCTGCACAGCAGAAACGCGTAGTTTTCTTGGGCTAGTCAACTACTGCGGACGATTTATACCTGACTTGGCAACTGTCTCTGAACCCATGAGACATCTAACAAAGAAAGGGACACCATTTGTGTTTGGCATTGAGCAGAAAGAGGCATTCCAGGACTTGAAGAAGCGTCTATCTAGCGCTGAGACCCTAGGATATTTCGACAAAGATGCCCCAATACAGGTAATTGCTGACGCAAGTCCCGTCGGACTAGGAGCTGTCCTGACGCAGACACACAAAGATGGACCAAGAATCATCAGTTACGCAAGCCGCAGCCTTATAGAAACGGAGAGAAGGTATTCACAGACAGAGAAGGAAGCTCTAGGGCTCATATGAGCCTGCGAGAAGTTCCACTCTTACGTTTATGGAGTTCCATTTGAACTTGTCACTGATCATAAACCCCTATAGGTTATCTACGGACCAAGATCCAAGCCATGTGCACGCATCGAGAGATGTGTCCTGCGAATGCAGCCGTACAAATTCAAAGTTAAGTACGCGCCAGGACCGAAGAACATTGCTGATTCCCTATCGAGACTAGTAAGTGACAACGACGCCAGAAGCAAACACGCACCAGAAGCAGAAGAATAGGGCCATTTATACGAGAGAAATAAGACGCGGCTTACATAAGACGCGGCTTACGTAAGAAGCGAACTGACCCGCTGATGACGAGGCACTTGCGGAAGTTAGGAAGTGCATTAACGAAAAACCATGGGATCAACTAGTCTACAAACAGTACCTTCCATGCAGTGGTGAATTATGCACCATTGGATTGTCATCCCGAAGAATTTAAGACCCAGGATATTATCCCTTGCCCATGTGGGCCACCTGGGCATAGTTGGAACTAAGCAGAAGCTGCGCAGCAAAGTGTGGTGGCCAGGAATGGAAAAGGATGCAGCGAAACACTGCAAAACTTGTTACGGATGCCAACTGATCAGTCGTCCCGAGCCTCCGGAGCCTATCAGGATCACAACACTACCGACCGGGCCATGGAGAGATTTAGCTGTTGATTTGTTAGGACCCCTCCCGACGGGTGAGTCCATTCTGGTCGCTGTTGACTATTATAGCCGTTATTACGAGATAGACATCATGAAGTATACGGTTGCTTCAAAGGTTCTCGAGTCTCGAAGAAATGTTCTCGCGACACGGTTTACCTGAAAGTCGAACATCAGACAATGGGACAACAGTCTCCCTACAATCCACAAGGAAATTAGTTCTAGTCTATCCGAATCCAGTATTCCAAAGAGGATCTTCATAAACGAAAGTCTCATAGTCTATCGGAAGAAGCTCCTTACTCGCATTCGCTCTTTTAAGTCGGACTCACAAGTTCAAATTCGTGTGGACGCACAATGGTAAGATCCTTCTTCGTGAATCGGAAGTAACTAGATCATTTAACTTTTCCACTCACGAGACTTTTGATTTTTTTTTGGACAATTATACAGCAGCTACATAAACATTATACCCTGTATTTATATCTAATACTTCTCAAATTTGTAATACGAAATGTGCGCTCGACTTTATGGCTTGAATCTCCTACCATTCTTTAATCTCAAAGATGTTGAATTCAATGCTTTAAATGGTAGCTGGGGCAATGAACTAGATTTGGATATTGATCTTTATAATTTACTCCCTAACCCAGATAAATTTGATGAAAACGATTGTGATGATATGCTCTCAACACTTTTTTCCCAATACTATTCTATCGACAAATTGAATAGGGCTCTTGAAAGAGCTAGTAAGAAGTCTTTGGCATTCCTCCACTGCAATATAAGAAGCCTGCCTAAAAAAAGTACTCTCTTGCATGATTTGTTATATTCTCTTATGGTCAAACGTGAGATCTTAGCAATAACTGAAATTCAATTAAATGAGAGATCAGTATCCAACATCAACCTTCCCTCCTATACTTTTTTTCCATTCTGACTCAGTTACTGCAGCTGGAGGTGTAGGTTTATACATATCAAACAATCTTGAAGTAATTAGTAGGCCAGATATTTGTTTTAATATGACGCTGGTTGAATCCTGCTGGGTAGAAATTGATCCAGGACATAACAAGGCCCATATTATTGTTAGATGTGTCTACAGACACCCCAATGCTGATTTATTGCAATTGTCCTCACAATTGGAAGATAATACTTAAAATGCTTAACCTAAACAAATATCAAGCCTACATTCTTGTGGATATGAACATTAATTTTTTGAAATTTACCAGCCACATCCCTACTGAAGAATATTTAGATATGTTATACTCAAATAATTTTCTTCCAATCATTACCAAACCAACTAGAGTAACTAACCACACTTCTACACTTATTGATCATATCTACACTAATACTCCAACTGAGCAGATTATTCCTGGTAGAGCGACTGTGTACATAACTGACCATTTGCCAATATTTTGCATTGTTGATATCAATATTAAAAGAAAAAATGAAAAGCAATATTTCAGAGACTATGCTAATTTAGACACTGGCCTTTTTTTTCAGGACATCAATTCTATAAACTGGAATGAAATACTTAGTCAAAATAATAGCCTACATGATAAAACAAGTGAAGCAATTATAATGCTGTTAATCTTGTAGTAAATAAGCACGCACCTATAAAGCTACTTCCTCGGAGTAAAATGAAACAATTTACTAAACCTTGGATAACAAATGGTATTTTAAAATCAATTAAAAGCAAACAAAAAATGTATCGTACACACTTTCTCAGTAACAATACACTAAAAGTTGAAGAATATAAACTATATGCCAATCGACTCAATTATATAAAGAAAATAAGCAAAAATAATTATTTTACTAAAACTTTTGCATCCTACAAAAATAACCTTAAGTCAACTTGGAAATTATTGGCACCTTAATAAACCGTAAAGCCAATGGACAAGTATTTCCAACAAGGCTTATTCGAAACAATAAACCTTACACTAATCAGCTAGATGTAGCTAATCAATGTAATGATTTTTTTGTAAATGTTGGCCCATCTCTAGCTAGTCATATTCCTAATGTTCCGAACAATAAACTAACTCAGTTTATTGATCAATATCCATCATCTAATCTTTTTATGTCTCCAGTTACTGAATCTGAAGTGTATTTGATGTTCTCTTCACTAAATGAAAACAAAGCCTCAATTGACATACCCAATAAACTGATAAAAATTGCAAGTAAACCTCTTTCAATACCATTTACACTAATTTATAATGAATCAATTATAACAGGTACTGTGCCTAATATCTTTAAAATTGCAAGAATAGCACCAATTTACAAAAGTGGTATTCCAACAGACCCAGGTAACTATAGGCCCATATCCTTGCTATCCCCGTTTTGTAAAACTTTAGAAAGAATTGTTTACAATCAACTTATATCTTCTTAGACAAACATAATGTTTTATTCCAATATCAATTTGGCTTTAGAAAAGGTTTTTCTACTGAACAAGCACTTTTGGAAATCACCGATGGTCTAAAACTTGGGATTGACAATAAACGTATTACCTGTGGCATTTTTCTTGACTTCTACAAAGCTTTCGATACTGTTAATCACGAAATTCTGCTAGCTAAACTTTACAAATATGGAATAAGAGGCACTGCACATGACTGGTTTTCCAACTATTTTCAGAATCGGAAACAATTTGTTAAAATTGGTAATTCACATTCTTCCATGTTAGATACTTTAGGACCTCTACTCTTCCTACTTTATATAAATGATATGCCGAATTCTGCAAAGAAACTCTCATTTCGAATATTTGCTGATGACACCAACATATTCTATACTTGCAATAATCAAAAGGAACTGGAATCTGTCATAAATAGTGAATTGAAATATGTACTTAATTATTGTGTTATTAATAAATTAACACTTAATCTTAAAAAGACTAACTATTTGTCATTACCTCACCTAGGACTACTGCAAAAATTAGCATGGCCACACTTAAAATGGAACAGAAAAGCTACATTAAGTATCTTGGCGTATACATTGATGACCATTTAAATTGGAATACTCAAATTAAACATATTAATAATTTTTTTTTTTTAAATATTGGAATTATAAACAATTTACGACATTATGTGGACCTAAAAACAATTAAACAAATTTACTATACTATGATTTATCCCTATCTAAACTAATTTGGATTAACGAGTTGGAGCAATACCTATAAGACTAAACTATCTAAAACAACCACTAAACAAAACAAATGTATACGTAATATCTTCTTCGCTAATCAAAGAGAAAGTGCTATTCCATTTTATCAATTCGGAATTCTAAAATTGGACAATATCTTTAAGTTTAAAATGGCCACCTTTCAAATAATTAACAACAAAGCGAAAATTCTTGGTGTTTTTCATGATATTATCAAACCAGTTTCTGATGTCCATTCGTATAATACCAGGTATTCTGCAAATCAAAATGTTTACAGACCATTTTTACGAACGAATTATGGCCAACACATTTTTAAGTTTATGATTTCTAAAATATGGAAGAACATACCAACTACTATTAAACGTTTAAAATTTAATAGTTTCAAAATGTGTTACAAACAATATTTATTAAGTAATCAAAAGTAATTTTCATTCTCGTTCTGTCTATTAATTTCTCTCTTACTGTCTAGTATCTACTTAAATCTACCTTGCTGATGTTTGTATTTCTAATCTTAGGCTGTCGCCGCATTTTTATTCTTCTCAAAGGTTAGTGGTCAACACGAAAGCTTTGCTACTTTGACCACTACACACCATACTCTATAGAACACTAAAGCCGCCTTCCGTATTTATTTATCCTTTTTATACATAAACATTATTTATTGATACAACTAATAATCAGTGTGCAAATAAAAATGAACTTGAACTTGTATAGGTGACAGTACCTATTGTTCTGCATGGCCCAAACGAGAATTTATAAACACAGCCAACTTAATTTCTATACCAAGGACTTCGGTACAATTCTGTACTAACTCGAACTCCTCCAAATGTGTGGATTTTTGTCTACTAAATGCTAGATCCGTAAAGAATAAATCATTAATCGTTAAAGACTGTGTTGTTGATTACAACATTGACTTAATAGCTCCTGCCCGGAGAAATTGATAAACAGATAATCAGTGAATTATGCCCTACTGGTTATAATTTACTACACGTGCCCAGAGAATTTAGAGGAGGCGGAGTGGCCTTACTGTACAAGACATGCTTTAAGTTTAAAAAACCGTCTACGGTTGATACCACCTTCAGATCATTTGAGTTTACTGATATGCTAATGAGGTACTCGTCAGCGAATGTGAGGTTGGTGATGGTTTATCGGACACCTCCATCACAAAAGAACAAACTTAGTCTGGGGTTATTCTTTGTTGAATTTGTGGGCTTTCTGGAACGGATTGTGACTGCCTCTGCTCCCCTACTTATTTCTATGTTAATATCGACAACGATCCAGCTGCATTACGATTTACAAGTCTACTTGAGGCTTTTAATCTGAAACAACACATGATCAGTGTTCCTACCAATAGGAACGGCTACACATTAGACCTTGTGATAACAATGGCAGATGAGAACATTGCTAGTAACTTCACTGTAGCTGATCCCGTCATATCTGACAATTTTGCTGTTCGCTTCCTGCTGTCTCTCAAAAAACCTTCTTTTGAAAGAAAGGAGATATATTGATATATTGAACTCTTCCTCGATGATCCATGATGATTCCATGACTGTAGCAGTCCACTATATCAAGGTATTGTCTTCTCGATTGGAACAACATGCACCTCTAATCCCGGGGGGGGGGGGGGGGGGGGGGTACTTACATGAAAAATGGGTATGTATGTGAGGCCAAGAGGCTCAAACCCTGACCCTGTTTGACCCAATCCGAGCTCCAAAACCCTGATTGCCCCCTTTTTTGGGAAAAAAACCCTGAATGCCCCTTCTTTAAATTGTTTTCAAAACAAGGTCGGATATATATCCCGGCCGGTATACCGCGTACCGGGATTGCATGCAAAATACGGAACATTTCAAGTCGGGACGTGGCATTGGGTAAACAAATCAGCAGATGAAGTACATAGATAAGTACTGAAGTACGGGAACCTCAGTGCTTGCATGTGGGCAGGCGATCAAAATGCGGCAACAGAATGTCTTTTTTTGACATAGTAGCTAAAAAAACCTAACTGCCTAAAAAATACTGAACCCCGACCCTGACTGCACCCAAATTATACTCAAATCCTGACCCTGATCTGCCCAAATCAGGCCAAAAGCCTGACCCTACCTGCCCAAACGGAGCTCAAAACCCTGACCCACCCGGGCGGCACATACATAATACGTCACAAACAGGAGTACCCCCCCCCCCCCCCCGGGCCTCTAATCAAACGTGTTGTCACTGTTCGTCCGGCGGCACCTTGGTACTCAGATGAGATAAGGGAGCAAAAACAAAGAGAGGGAAACTCGAAAGGCGTTGGCGTGCATGTGACACGACAGAGACTTATACGTTAATCAATATAATGTGGTCAACAGTTTATTTTTTTACATCTAAAATGGAGTTCTACTCAACTGCAATCACAGATAACAAGTCTGACCAGAAAGTTCTTTTTATAACTTTTGATAAGCTGTTAAACAGGAAGCCTGTGAAGAAGCTGCCATCAAGTGAGAGTGCTAGTGATCTTGCAAACAGATTTGCTGATTTCTTTACAGACAAAATAACGGCAATAAGAGATGATCTTGCTTCGAATAATTGTGACCAGGATTATCGATTTCTTGATTCATGCTCCTGTTCGTCTGAGCTACGCGACTTTTCGCCTACTATCTATACTGTTTAGTACTTCTGTTTGTAAGTCGTGCAGCCCCGATGCTCTACCTGGGAGTATCTTAAAGAACTGTTTGAATGTACTCCTTCCTATTATTACCAAAATATGTAAATGTATCGATTGCATCTGGTGTGATGCCAATGCATATGAAAGAAGCGGTATTGTCACCTCTACTCAAAAAAACATCACTAGATCATGAACAGTTTCCTAACTTCAGACCTATTTGCAACCTGATGTTCATTTCTAAATCCACGGAGAAGGTTATTGCGTCACGTGTTAACAACTATGTAAATAATGAAAACCTGAACGAGCTTTTTCAGTCTGCCTACAAGCGAAGTCATAGTACGGAGACGGCACTTGTCGGAGTCCATGATGACATACTGCGAGCAATCGATAACCAAGTTTGTGTTATTCTGCTGCTGTTGGATCTATCAGCTGCCTTTGACGCTGTGGACCACCATATATTACTCTCCAGATTCTGCAATCGTTTTGGCATCAAAGGGCAAGCGCTCGCGTGGTTCCGTTCTTACCTTACTGACCGAAGTCAGTTTGTATGTGTTGAAGGTGAAAAATCGTCCAGCCGTGACTTAATTTGTGGTGTTCCTCAAGGATCGGTACTTGAGACCATTTTGTATTTGCGATATACTTCACCTCTAGGCGATATAGTCAGACAGCACAATATGCCCTTTCATTTCTACGCTGATTATACGCAGATTTATGCGACGTTTGAACCGTCAGTTGCAGGTCAGCTGGAGCTCTCTAATACCACGATTGAAGCATGCCTGCATGATATCGACGTTTGGATGGTCAAGAACAAATTAAAGCTCAATAACGACAAGTCTGGTATTGAGAGCTCGTCATCGTCCACAACTCCCTATCGAAAGTATCCGTGTTTGTGCCGAGATCATCGAACCGTCTATGTCAGCAAGGAACATCGGAGTCGTGTTCGACCACACTCTTTCGATGGAACATCAAGTGGCTGCTGTTTGTAAATCAGCATGTTACCATATTAGGAACATCGCACGTGCAAGAAAGTTTTTATCTTTTGAAACCAGCGAAATACTTATTCACGCTTTTATTACCTCTACATTAGATTACTGTACTCTTTATTATATGGTCTGCCTAAATACTTGATACAAAGGCTTCAGTACGTGCAGAATTCGGCAGCTCGCCTTCTCACTTGCTCGCGTAAATTTCATCATATTACACCTATTTTACGAGAACTACACTGGCTACCTATACAGCAAAGAATATTTTTAAAGATATTTTTACTTACATTTAAGGCTCTTAACAATACTGCTCCATTATATATTACTGAACTTCTAAATCCCTATGTACCATCTCGTTTTTTACGTTCATCATGTAAGAATCTACTTAAAGTTCCAAAACACAACCTCAAGACATACGGTGCAAGGTCCTTCTCAGTTTCTGCTCCTACCTTATGGAACTCACTACCACAATGTATTAGGGATGCTAAGTTAATTAACATTTTTAAAAGTCGAGTTAAAACTTATCTTTTTAAACAAGCTTTTAACCTTTCATCCTAAAGTGTATCTTATATTAGTACTATATGAATATTAATTATCGTAGATAGAGTATGTTTTATAGTTATTTTGAATTAGACAGTGATGTAAAGCGCCATTGGTCATTTAGTGGAAATGGCGCTGTATATATTGCTTATTATTATTATGTTTAGAGGGTAAGTGAGTATTACTAATTGTTTAGAGGGTAAGTGAATATCACTAATTGTTTAGAGGGTAATTGGGTATCATGTAATAAACCTCATTCCCGCCACTCTTGTATTAATTACATGGTATGACGTTATAACATTGTGTTTTCAGGCAACAACTGTTCGGTAATCAATCAACAGTCAAGTCCTTCACTGGAAGAGGAAGCCAAACTCAAAATGATTTATCATGACGGAGGAACTTGTAGTTTGGTTGTGGATTTGAACGAGACGAGAGTCATTTCACGTATTGAAATGGCATTCAACTTGAACAATGCATCACGTGCTGTTAACATATTGTTGGAACTAGGTCCTGACGGCAGGAACTGGGAGACGCTGCAGCAAAATGGCAAGCCCAAGGTTATTATAGCTAAATATATTTATCACCATTTTCGTCTTTTCCGCGTCAGTATCAGTTGGTCCCTCCCTTGTCAAGTAAACGCCACTGTGTTGTTTGCCGAAATCCAAACAAGTATTTTAATTTAAAACTGCAACACATTAGCCGGTGATTCAGTATTTTCTCCCGTGAATGAAATTCCGAGTGATGATGCATTTGGGAAAATGCTCAAGTTCAGGGATATGCAGTTACTGTGCATGTATTTCAGGTGTTGACTCTCACATATGATGTACATCTGTTTGCAGATCATCACTTCGTCAGATAAAGGAACTGGTAACAAAGCTTACTTGACGAGGACGATCTTCAGTAGATATTTGAGGCTCAAATTTGATCGAAACTTTTTCTCAACTAAAGTGACGTTCAGTTTAGATATCTATGCCTCGAATTCTACAGGTACGGAGAACATTTAATTTTAATAGCACTATATCTGCTACTCTGTAATAAATCCAAGTTGATGTGTGTATACTAATTTGAGAAGGTTGACTTACATTGAATAGCAATAGATTGCCTTCTGTTCACTCTTTAGATAGGTTTTAAATTACCTTCTGCTGTTGTTAGAAAGCATACCGTAAGAATTAATGTTCGTTTTGCTTTCCAGTTTACATTTTGCTGAATAAGACAAAAGTTGATAGCACGTTTATAGCGGAGCTCCCACCGCATACCAGTGGAGCACCATACATAATTTATAGGATGAGAGCAGCATACATATAGAATGAGAGCACCATGCATATAGAATGAGAGCACCATACATATAGGATGAGAGCACCATACATATAGGATGAGAGAGCCATACATATAGGATGAGAGCACCATACATATAGCATGAGAGCACCATACATATAGGATGAGAGCACCATACATATAGGATGAGAGAGCCATACATATAGGATGAGAGCACCATACATATAGGATGAGAGCACCATACATATAGGTTGAGAGCACCATACATATAGCATGAGAGCACCATACATATAGCATGAGAGCACCATACATATAGCATGAGAGCACCATACATATAGGATGAGAGTAAAAATTGGCTGACTTCTGGTTCCAACTCCGACGCGCGGCGAGCGACGCGCACTGTTGGAACCAGGCGGCCATAATCGAAACCTTGGCCAGTAGCTAGTGATATATAGATTTTTTCATTTTCCGTTATTTTCTTTTTTCTTCTAAACCGGATTTCCCTTGATGCTATCATTATTTTTTCTGTTCTTTATATAATTTATCGTTTTATTCGGATCGTTACCTCAGTTCAGATAATTGGGAGCTCCGCTTTTAGGCTTTCCTAAATATGCATATTAATTATTAATTTGTAGTACATAATAGTTCATTTCAGGCGTAAAATAGACAAATATTGTATAGATATATTTCTCATCGTGCGCCGGATTGCGACTGAAATATATTGTGAAGACTTCTTTTCGATCAGTTCCGTAATATTTGCACATAATAAGATGTATTTTGGATCAGGTGGTATATTCTACTGGGCAACCAATAATGTATACCACAGCAGTACCGTAATATATTGCACATAATAAGATGTATTTTGGATCAGGTGGTATATTCTACTGGACAACCAATAATGTATACCACAACAGTACCGTAATATATTGCACATAATAAGATGTATTTTGGATCAGGTGGTATATTCTACTGGACAACCAATAATGTATACCACAACAGTACCGTAATATATTGCACATAATAAGATGTATTTTGGATCAGGTGGTATATTCTGCTGGGCAACCAATAATGTATACCACAACAGTACCGTGATACATTGCGCACAGTCAAGGATGCACGTGAATGCTATCCGTATTACTGCCGATAGGAATCATTTTAATTCTTATTCTGTTCCTGACAGGCTATAATACAATCATCAGCGTCGACAAACGTAAGTTTTTAACGACTTGTATAGGAAGGCACACTGTCTACCGAATGTATTCGGTACTCTCCCTTCTTGCCAATAGTTAATAACACTACATTTAATAACACTACATTTATAAAACTATCTAAACGATACTACCGAGGAACGACAAAGCGTATTAACTAAAAGTTTTTAACTGGTCATCATATCGAAATGTATCGTGCAAGGCCAACCAAAACAACAACAACAACAACGTTTATTTGTACCAGCACAGATAAGATTATTACAATAGGTAAAGAATAATGCTAAAATTATATTACAGGTTAACGGAAATAGCTTACACCAAACGAGTCCGATAACCATTCAAATATGTAGTGAATGTAATAGGTCAAAGAGAATTTTGGCACACCCATACACACAACAAAACTGACACACACAAAAGTGGTACTGATTAGTGAAATACACACAATTACATTTACACGAGGCTTATCTGAAAACAAACTAATAAAGGAAAATCATTAGAAACAGTCTAATAGTAATTAATTACACTTATTTTGATATTTGTTTTTGAAGATTGATTTGCTCTGATTTTTAGGCCATCTTCAATAGAGTTCCAGGT
Source organism: Actinernus sp. WN-2022 (assembly GCA_030867875.1). Taxonomy (NCBI): domain Eukaryota; kingdom Metazoa; phylum Cnidaria; class Anthozoa; order Actiniaria; family Actinernidae; genus Actinernus; species Actinernus sp. WN-2022. Next base: position 55,506,891 of record JAOWCC010001634.1, read on the forward strand.
CTTAGGGCCTTGAAACCGAAGGCCAAATTTACCATAGTTAGTTCTAAATGAATTAATATAAAAGGAATTTCTGGAAGCTAGCCCGGTATTTGTATACGTTTCTTCTATGTTTTAAAAAGCTAAAGCTAATCTAAGGAAGAAGGAAGTCATTAAAAAAAAAAGTCATGTATGAATAATGCATTATATAGAAAATTGAGATCGTTAAGTTTCAATATATCTAATTGTTTTAATAAAAGTCTTGAATGTTCATCACATTTTGAGTTCTAATTTGCATAACGCCTTTCTGTGGGATTGTTAAAGGTGTTACCCCAGGGTATATCAAGGAATAATATAATTGAATGATAACTTGGGGAGTAACATAATGGCGAATTTTGCTTAGAACACCTATACTTCTCTTGATATATTTGGAAACATGTACTATTTACAATATGAGTGGCAATGTTGTATCGGATATAAAATGATGAGCCGCTTCGGCGAGCCATTGTATTATCCGATACAACATTGCCACGAATATTGTAAAGTACTTCAAAACTCATGAATAATTAATGAGCATTTTGTCCAATCAGATGAAGCAAATCAGTCACGTGCATGCTCCTTTATACCTGATAAAATTTCATCAATCTAAAAGGCCCGCGGAGGGATTTGAATTCTGTCCCAGGGGGAAACGGGGTTAATGATTGAGACAATGGAATTTCTATTGATGTTTCAGCTTTCTCATTGAATTGCTAATTAGGATGAACGTTTTATATAAAGAATACTAATTAACATGAAATTTTATATTAAGTTTCATCCTAATTAAGAATTCACTGATAAAGACCCAAAGATAACAAAATGTACACGGAACATAAGGTACCTAGATAATAGATTTTGCACTAAATTTACTAATATCAGCAGAGTACCGAGATACACAGATAATATTTTTAAAATGAAGTTATCCAACTACCATTACTTGTTTACCGAGCCACTGTTTAGTTCCAATTATTAAACCAAACTCAAAGCCGTAAAATAATAAAAACGTGCATTAAACTTACATATTTTGTGCCAGAGTCAAAAATTTAGAGTCTGCCGTCATGTCAGTCACGTCTCTTTCCAAGTCTTGAACTTTATCGAGGTAAACCACGACGTCGACACCAAATCCTTCAAGTGCAGGTTCTTCTTGCATTGCAAAACGCCGCTTCGAACAACATAGTATGGTAATTTCTTCATGTCATTCCATTGAGATGTTCGTAATTGCAGGCGGTGATTACTCGAATATTTTGCATGGCGTTGTGAATACAAAGGTTCAATGGTTCATTAAGTAACCATTCCCTTGAGATGTGCGTCTTTCTTTCATTGCATTCTTAAAGCGTTTTTGAAGCCGTTTAAAACACTCACATCACGTGTTTTATCAAGTCTAAAAATTCTCGGGCTTCGCCCTAGAATTTTTTAACTTGATAAAACACTACTGTTCGTGTTTTAAACAGTACTTATGATATGCACTACATAAAATTTTAAGCTTTGATTTCTCTCACCTTGCTATCGATGTGGGAGGAATTAGTTTCTCACAAAAATGTCCCACATCGAAGAGACAGTGTGTATGCAATAAGAGAACAGAGCGTAGCGTTCAGAAAAATAGGTCCCACATGGAAGAGACGGTGTGTACGCAATAAAAGATCAGATGTACCTTGTCATTTCACTCGGCCTGGAATAGGGCGAGCCAGTGATCGGTCGTGAGACCTCCTCATTCTAACGCTAGCATGTTGGTATCCTGTATCATTCCATACAGGATTCTAGTTGGCTTATAGTTAGTAATCGGTATCATTTGATACAGAATACTAATAGGGCTTATTAGTATTCTGTATCATTGATAGGCTAACTAGAATTTTGTAATGGGTTTAAAGTGTATCCACGTGACCCGAATTCTGGGTCTGGATTGGCTAGTACCCTTATGAATTATTAATGAATATTATAAGTTTAATTTGACGCTTCCAACTGAGTTAATTGTATATTATAACATTCAACCCCAGTCTCCCTCCTCCCCCTCCACTCTAAATACCACTCTACCTTAAATAATGTATTTAAACAAATGTAAAATAACAAGTTGATAACTCTGTCCACATGGATATTTTTGGGAACTAGATGCAGTACCCGATACCATAATATGCATACATTTCTTGACTGATTACAAAGTAATCTCATCTTAAAACTAAACTTTATTTCACCTGTTGATATTTTACAGCCACACTTAAAGAGTTTCTTGGTTGCTTCGAAACTGCTAGCAGTAGAGTAGTCTACTCAGGTCTAGGCATGTGCTCTTCAGCAGACATCTGGAAATGTATTGGTCGGTGCACTGGTTTAGGTTTATCACGCGCTCTTATCAGGTCGGGACTGCAGTGCTACTGTACAGCGGACTCCCCAAGTTCAACTACTGCCCAGTATAAATGCAACACAGCCTCCCTGATAAGTAAGTCTGCTAGCAGCGTGTTCTCTTCCATTGACCCACTGACGGATGTAAACCTACTCGTATCGCTCATCGCTGCTTTGGCCGACGTTGTTAACCATACAATCTCTAACACCGGTCCTAATGGGAATGCTGGGAAACTCACCCTCTTCGTGGATTATGGTGATGGTAATTTTAGAGAGGATTGCGACGCCTCATTCGTCCACAGGTATGCAGGTTAGCTCTCTATTGGATTAACCTAGCTTGTCTACATGGTACCCGGCAGCGAGGCGCATCAGCACAATAGCTAAACATTGACCATATGTGGTCATGACAGCCTCAATATTTGTCATCTACCTGTAAAGTAACCTGGAATGAATTAAATATTATTTTATTTAGTAGAGAGTTGACAAGGTGGTATCCATTTGAATCTCCGAAATCGGTGAAATCATGACGGCACTGCATGCTGGTACAATAATCAATGGTGCAAGAGGATTGTGCTTCAAAAAATTAACATTAGACAAACCAGGATAATGGAAGGGTACCTACAAATTTTAAAGCAATACAATACAATACAATAAACTTTATTTAACGAGGGTGACACTTGACAGTACGAAGTACTGATAAACGCGTGCCCTCGTACAACAATAATAGCAATGTACAATATATAACTATTGCTATTTGCATTAGAGCGTGCACCGTGAACTTTTTTCCACTTCGTTCGACGAGCTACAACGGTGCGTTTCCAACGGCTGAACAACGCGTTACGGAATTTATGACATTTCTAAGAACAACTGTCAGAATGAACCATGAGACATGACACTTGACTGGCTCATTAAATTGCCTGCCAAACTAGTTATGCACTTCTTTCGAAGTCAGAGTGCCAGTTTTTCTCAAGTGAATTTTATTTAACAACGCCCAACGGGGACTCCTACTCGCGTTCGATGACTTTTACGTGAACTCTTCTGTTACTCTTGATCGTCTTTACTCTCGGCACTGGAGAGCAGTTCCTTCAATAGCGCTTAGTCTTTCTCTTCAATGTTTATGAAGTCGCCTTCTCCGTCGCGAATCTCGGTTTCTGTTGTTGCTGATATTCTTTAGGAAATTGGAAGTGCAATTGTTCTTTATGACTCTTACCAAGTTCCAAAATGACTCCAGTTACAGAGCAACAGTATTCTTGAAAAATGAAGAAAATTTCCTGGTGCCGTATTCGACTTTCACTAAATATCTAGCTGCCATTTCTGTTGAAACTGGTGAACAATTTCCAAATTATAATAAAAAGCTTCCGCGTTAACACCGAGAGCTTCTCCAGCTAAATACAATAGACCCAATGTAATCAGCCAATCAGGTGGTTAGGGTTCTCATGGTTCATTATGACAGTTATCCTTAGAAATGTCATAAATTCCCCTTGGAATTACGCGTTGTTCAGCCGTTGAAAACGCAACGTTGTGCTCGTCGAACGAAGTGAAAAGAAGTGCACGATGCACGCTCTAATGCAAATAGCAGTATATACATCGCTTATGACATGCTAAATGATTGTAGAATGCCTCGAATTAATTTTGATTTAATTAACGGGATGTGTAGCGGAAGAAAGTAAACTCTATTTAGAAATCCCTCTTCCCTCCTCTGCCCCTTCCTTCTGCCTCTACCTCATTGGCTTCAGAGCTATTCCTTTGCTTTTCCCGATAGGTATCTGTATCCGGGTCACTTCGTGATATCTACCTTCATCAAGAACGCGAAGGGTGAAAATAAGACAATTCGGAGTAGTTTTCAGGTTGGCGTGCCATTGCCGGACATTAGTCTGATATGTCCTGTGGCTGTTGCTGTCAACATCAATGCAACTTGTCACGCTGTTTGGGGAAGAGGTGGTAATATCACGCTCATTGTTGACATGGGGGATGGCAATACACTACCACCTCAGTTGCTTCCTCGTAAGTCAATATACCAAACATTACAAATAAAATAGATGTAATTTAGATAATATAAGACTCTCTCTGATTTATTGAGTCTGCTAATTCTGGCATCCAAAGACTACATCAGGATGTGCTTTGAACGTATACCAAGCCCATATACAACCCTGGCACGCTTGTTTAATGTATCAGGCCAGCAGGGTATGACTGAGATAGTAATCTTTACTTTAGGTGAAGAAAGAATAGAAATTGGCGAGTACCTTGGGAACACAGCATGTTCTTCTAACGTCGACCAGTCTCTGGTGTCGGGTAACTACAGTGTGCTGCTTGTTAACCTCGCGGTAGAACACGACAGCTACTTAACTGGAATTGATTACTGTTTAGCCAAGGGCGGACGGATACAATTTCAGGTTAGTAGGATAGGGTTATAGGATAGCTATAAGTAGAAATGTTTCTTACTCAGCCAGTATTGTCAAATGCTGCTGAACAGTGCATTGGGTTGTGTTTCATCTTCTTGTCTTATTACTCCCGAGTAATAACGATTTCTTTCTTTGGTGTAAACTAGATGAATCTTTCTCAAGACCTTCTCGTTTGTTCGGTGTATATTCCGCCTAGCAACTCTAGTTTTCACATCCAAACAAATAATTCTATATGTCATTTTACAAAATCAACTGCTCGATTATAGCAAAAAAGGTCATATCATTCTTTGTGTTGATTTCAATTCTCGATCTGGCACTCTAAAGGACTTTGTCGAGCATAGTCCCAATGACACATCATTTGCTGACAGCGGTTGCATATTGTTTTCGTAACAACCGTGAAGAAATTTGGAAAGTCGTTAATAGAATTCTAAATGGGAGAACTAGAGGTGATCTCTCCGGCCAGTATACATGTTTTAAATACAATGGTTCGAGTGCTATAGACTACGCAATCAGTTGTTTCAGAACAATTATTTTCTCACGTTGCGTTTTTACAGTAAATCCGCCAAGTCCTGTCATTCGCCTATCTATTTCGCTTTGCGTATTACAACTTACAAGTGAAGGATACTAATGGTACGGTGAAACCTCTTCCGGTAAATTATTCATGGGACTCCAAAACCAGAATGAAATTTATTGAGCTTTTTCAAAAAAAGGCAGTTGAAGAAAAATGTAAAGCTTTGGATTATGTTATTGTTAATAATGGAGATGATATGGCAAATGAAACTACAATCAAAACTTCACAGACATAATAATTGATATTTCAAAAATTAATTTGCCATGCAAAGCCAACAAAGGAAAGAAACAGAGAAAGAAGTGTAAACCACAAAAATAGTATGACAAATCTTGTTGGGAGCTTAAAAAGGAGATTATGCAAACTGGAAAACTAGTTCTTCTATATCCAAGATGTCCTATACTGAGAGCAAAATTGAATACGCTTAATTTTTTTTAAAGAAATTTATAAAATATAAGAAATCAACTTTCAAAAAGATGTACTGAACCAAATTCAAACAATAGAATCAAAATACTCCAAAGAATATTGGAAACTTGTAAACAGTTTGCGATCAGTCTCCGCAACAAAGACTGAACACGTTTCATCTGGTATCGATGCAGACGAATGGTGATAAACCTTTCGACAATGAAGTAGATTCATTTGTTACTAATTTTGAGAAGTACTCTCAGTCATTTGTTGAGATACTCGACAAACCTTTTAACCTTGAAGAATTATCACAAATTAGCAAAAAAGCTAAAAATAATAATAAAGCGTCTGGTATTGATGCAATAAGTAACGAAATGATCAAATGTTGTTTAAAGTTTCATGGTAATATTTTCTGTCGAATTGTTTATATTCTACTTGGAACTGGATTTTTTCACTCAGTGTTGGAACGATGGGTATATTTCACCCATTTTCAAAGCTGGTGATACTGGTGATCCCAATAATTATCGTGGAATCACAATTAAGAGTGGATGTCAGCAAAAATCAAACATATCGCGGAAAGGGTCGGAAATTCGATTTCTTTCATATTTCAAAGTCAGATAGGCTAAGGTATAACCAAAAGCACTGTGCACTTTTTTGGGAAAATATCTTTTTATTTCAAAGAAAAATGCAATTAACTAAATTCAGTCGAAATGACTGTTTGAGACGCCAAATTCTGATACGAGTTTGACGGTCTCGCGTACCAAAACAAACAGTCATCTAGTCTTAAAAAAACTCAAATCATGTTCTACGATATCTAAATATTAAGTATTATACCTTTGAGAAATATTGTATTATTCTTTACATGAAAAATAATTTTATTCAGAAGGCATACATTTCACGTTGATAAAAGTATCTCGTAAATAAAATTAATTTTCACCATGTGCTAAACCTTTGAAAGGATCAAGCTTCAGGTTTTTTTAATTATCAAAAGATTATTTCTCGATTACTGTAAAGATTTCTTTGGGCAAATAATTGTGTGTGACGCTAGAGCTGTTCAAAGTCTGCTGAAAAACGTACATATTTGACCTTGAGAGTTCAAATGTCTATCGCATTTATGCCTATTTCACGCTTCCTAACAAATTAGGGGTTCAGAAAATACGCTAAAAAGGCCATTTTAAAAAGTTCTAACCTTATTTGTTGTAGAAATCAGATCAGGAGACTGTTTCTGTGTGATTCTTTTGTCGTTCTCTTCAGTTGCCTATTTATACTAAAAGCTGTCAACGGTTGAATTGGAACAACAATCTTTGTCTGACTTTCGACGTATTTCAACATCACAATAACCAATTCACAGGTTGCTAAATGTTCTTCGATTTGGAGTGCACTCTCGTTATAGTTTTGAGACCTTTAAACTGCCACAATACGACCAACGCGTCGGCGTTTCTTCCCGATCTCAATTTGCACACTCTTAAAACAATAGCAATTATGCTAATTACTTAGCGTGTTCTGCTTTCGCGGAGGAGGGGCTTTACGTCAATCGTCAGTAAATTCAGATATGTTCGAGTTAGGATGTCTAATAGAAAAGGAGCCTGATAACCGTTTTAAAAATATATTGTTGATAACATTCTGTTTGCTGTGAATTCCGGGTAAATATTAATTACATCTCGAAATGCCGTAGAAACAAAGCATGCACCTGAGGGTGGGAGTTGGGTGGTCCCATACTTAATAATAATAATAATAATAGTCTTTATTAACAAATATACCACATCAAACGTGCAATATTTTACAAAATATATAAAAGGAAAAAGAAGAAATATATATAAAAATATAAATCTAGTAACAGTCAATTATGTTTTCACAAAGTGAAAAGACATCTATTTATAAAAATGGATTTGAACCTCTCAGTTTTTACACAAGGCAAGATGTAGTTATGCCCTCTATCACGGAGTTGTCTGGATCTCTGTGGTGGAAACAGATCGTCAAGGGCAGTATGATTTTGAGAGATTCTGTTCCATAATTTCTTATCCCTAGAGTTTAAAATACTGCAAATACTGTATTTCTCCAAACAATACCCTGATCTAAAAGCTCTAGCAAACATTCTATCTATTCTATTGAGATATTTATCATAGAAACAGCATCCCCATACTTCGATGGCATAGGTGAATACAGAAATAATAAGGCTATGAAAGAGCAGATCTAAATGCTCAATTGGATACTTATAATATTTACATACTCTTAGTATATAAAGCCGACTACTAGCTTTACTCAAAAGGAATTCTACATGAGTATCCCAATTAGTGGAACGGTCTTCAAAAGTAACTCCAAGTAGTTTCAATTGATCTTTGCGCTCAATAATAGGAAGAGGGGGAGGTGGCTGCTTAGGACATCTACCCTTAAGCAACATTTCCCATGTCTTACTAAAATTAAGCTTCATGTGGTTATTTTCTGACCACTGTATGATGGATTGTACTTCTAAGTCAGCTATATTACAATTTCGGTTGTTTTTAGTATTTACTGGAATGCTAAGAGTGAGGTCATCAGCATATTTAACTAGCAAACTGTTGGGACTTATGGCCTTAATGTCATTAACCATGATGGAAAATAGTATGGGACCCAGTACCGTTCCCTGGGGGTACCCCTCTATTGATGTTTAAATAATCGGTTGTAATGCCGTCAATAACAACGCGCTGCTTTCTATCACTTAAAAAACTAATTAGCCAATTAAAAATGTAGGGATTTATGCCTATATCCCTTAATTTATTAAAGGGATATGGTCCTTACTTCTCCGGTACTATCAGACTATCGATTGATCACTCTAGGTATTCATTTAATCGTTCGTTGTTCTGAAGTGCTATAAAATGGGCACTAACATATCAAACATAGTTTCTATTCTTTGTGCCGTTTATAAAAATTAATGTCGTAACATGCCTAACGTCATAATAATAATAATAATAATGATAATAATAATAATAATAATAATAATAATAATAATAATAATGGCATTAATCAGTGGCATATCCACGAGGTGGCTCTTCATCCACTGATGGGCCTACGATTTAACGTCCTTATCCGAGAAGACGTGAAGGTCTAACCATCTGCAGCTCGTGAACGAAATTGTTTCATAAAGGCAGCACCTTCTACTCAGTTATTTTAAGACCCTGAGTGTTGGTCCGGCCAGGGTTTGAACCGGCTCGACCTCCCGCACAACAGACCGGCGCTTAATAACTGAGCTAACCAGGAGGCGTCATTACCAGGTAGCAAGCTGATCTACATGTTTGTTGTTATATGATAGAAACGAGCAAACGAGGGACTTATTTTACTGATAAAATCCTAATGAGTAACTAGTACGGTGCGTATAACGTGAGTTATCCACTTTCAGGAGTGAACCTCGAACCCGAATCACGAGTTAGTCTCCCAATAATTGTCCCTAATTTGGTTTTCGTTTATTCTTTTAAACAGACAAACCCACATAAGAGGGTCTCAATTGAGGGGAGTTAACATTTAGTTAACATTTAGTCCAATACGAACTTTGCAGGACCTGGTCACGTGACTTTTTTTAGCCTTTCAATCAAAGAAAAATTGGCGCTAGAACAACATGAATCCCAGAAATGGAAAGAGCAAGCCAAAATTAATAAAAAGCCCAAGTTTTAGGTTCTATAATTCAGCTTAATTTAACAGAGTTTGTGAGGCTTTTTTTGCTGACTGGCACGGCGCCACCACATCTCCCCTGATTGTTGTGAAATCCACAACAATTTTGACCATGAGATGACGAAAAACATGGTCAATAAGAAGTCATACCGCCGTAAACTATCGTAATCTCTTTTACAACAAAAACGAGAAATAGTCAAGCGGCAGAGCCTTGAAAATGTGGGAAATTTTGGGTGGAAATTGTACTTGCGCGAGCGATGACGCAATCCGTTGTATTGTCCTCTTATTTCCAATGGTAATAAGCCAATCAGAAAGCGAGAAACTGAGCAGTTGTAAAATTAACAAATTTAGGATAGTTTATCGTGGTGTGTCCTCTTATTTACCATGTTCTGCGTCATCGCGTGCTCGATATTGTTGAAGATTTCACGAATGAGACAAGGAGACTTGCGGGAGAAAAGTGATCGCGCGAGGATCAGGTAATCTACCCTCTTATTTCCAATGGCAATCAGCCAATCAGAAAATTAAACGAGAAACTGCGCAGTTGTTGTAAAATATCTGTTCCCCAAAATTTATGTTACATTTTCATTCTCCCCTTCCCCGCCCTCCTCAATATCCCAACTAAACATCCCCCTCCATTCTCAATACACAAATACGTATCTCTGCTCATTTACGGCGGGATGCCGGTATATTATTGAACTATAAAACATCACCAAAAGAAGACTTACATGTTCAGTTAGGTTAAATTATATAAATCTTAAACAATGAGAAACCAAACAGAGCTTACCAGCGTTACCAGCGTTAGCAGCTAGGGGCCCCGGAAAATCTTGTGTTAGGAGCGTCAGAAAGATTGGGATATCTACAATTCATCCAGAATCAAACAAGTCTTCGATCGATATATTACCTGCTTCATATAAACGGCCCAAGAAATTTGAAAACCATGTTTGATTTGTTAATGCCTATTTTTTTAGCACCACAGATTAAAATAAATACCTAAAGTGCTCAATTGATAGTCTGACCAGAATAACCGAGGAACCGAGGTGAATGCTTTGACTAAGTCCATCCCAATAAAATGTTTCGTTTACCGACGTCCACCGACCCATTTATACATATGTATACATTTTTTTTGGGGTGGTTTAAAACCTACCCAATTTTTTAGAAAAGGTAAATTTAAAAAAAGATTGAATAATATGTTTTAACTATACTTTTCTTGCCTTTCTCGTGACAATTGTCAATCCACAACTAGTAGAGGAAAAAGTAGTCGATGAATACATGAACATTTTTACGCGAGTCTTCAAGCCGACTTGGTTCCACATCTCCCTAACGTTTTTTTAATTTTTTTTATTAATTAATTTTTTTAGCGACAGACTCACCATCACGGGCCGGAGGGAGATGGTAAACGAAACATGGTAAACGAGATGGCCTAACAGGCTTCTATTTCTGTATAACATCCTAACTGGAACTGATATATCTGAATATTGCTTCAAATATTGTTTAAATAAAAAAAAGATATATCTGAATGTTCTGATTATTTTCTTTTTTAACTTGATTTAGCCCTGCGCAAGCAAAACACACTAAGTAATTAGCATAATTGTCATTGTTTTAATATTGTGCAACTTGGAAGAACCACCGGCACGTTGATCGTATTGTAGAAATTTAAACGTCTCAAATTTTTAACGAGAGTGCAATCCAATTCGAAGAACATTTAACACATGACTTAACCTGTGAATTGGATATTCAGTGTGATGTTGAAATACGTCGTCGCGTCGAAAGTCAGACAAAGATTGTATAAATAGGCAACTGAAGAGAACGACAAAACAATCACACATAAACAGTCTCCGGATCTGATTTCTACAACAAATAAGGTTAGAACTTTTTTAAATGGCCTTTCTAGTGTACCTTCTGAACCTCTGATTTGTTTAGAAGCGTGAAATAGGCATAAATGCGCTGGACCTCTCAAGGTCAAATATGTACGTTTTTCAACAGACTTTGAACAGCTCTAGCGTCACACACAATTATTTTCCCAAAGGAATCTTTACAGTAATCGAGAGATAATCTTTCGATAATTCAAAAAACCTGAAGCTTGATCCATTCAAAGGTTTAGCACATGGTGAAAATTAATTTTATTTACGAGATACTTTTATCAACGTGAAATGTATGCCTTCTGAATAAAATTATTTTTCATGTAAAGAATAATACAATATTTCTCAAAGGTATAATACTAAATATCTAGATATCGTAGAACACGATTTGAGTGTTTTTAAGACTAGATGACAGTTTGTTTTGGTACGCGAGACCGTCAAACTCGTGTCAGAATTTGGCGTCTCAAACAGTCATTTCGACTGAATTTAGTTAATTGCATTTTTCTTTGAAATAAAAAGATATTTTCCCTAAAAAAGTGCACAGTGCTTTTGGTTATACCTTAGCCTATCTGACTTTGAAATATGAAAGAAATCGAATTTCCGAACCTTGCCGCGAAATTGTAAATTTGTCTGGTTTTTCCTGACATCCGCTCTTAACAGCTGTTTTGATAAGTTTTACACCCTGTTATTAAATTTCCGTTTATCAAAATACCTCGAGTCGAACCCATTCAGATAGGCTTCCGGAAATCGTACAGGACGGCAGATCACATTTTCGTTTTGAGAACCATTTTAGATTCATACTTTAGAAAAGGCAAGAAATTGTATGTTTGTTTCGTTGACTTTATGAAAGCTTATGATTCTCTACAAACTTATTAACTACGGAGTTAGTAGAAGATTTATCAAAATTATTAGTAATATGTATCGAAACGTTAGATCTTGTGTTAAAACAAACGAGGGCCTACCACCTTCTTTAAATCGACAGTTGGTGTTAAACAGGGATGTAACTTAAACGTCCTAACCTATTTAATATGTTCATAAACGATATACTGACCTGAGATCTTTAACTATAAGTATGAACCTATTTCGCTTGGAAATTCAAAGATTAATTGTCTCCTATATGCAAATGATTTATTACTCATGTCAAATAGCGAAAGTGGACTACAGTGTTGTCTTAGTAATCTTTATCAATATTCAAAAAAGTGGAAACTTAAGGTAAATCTTAATAAAACTAAAGCCATAATTTTTAACAAATCTGGTCGGAAAATGGAAATCAGTTGTTCTTTTGGCAAACAACGTTTAGATATGGCGACTTCTTACTAGTATTTAGGGACTGTCTTGACTCCATCTGGTTCTTTCAGCGTGAGTCAAGAAACGTTATACAATAGAGGTTTAAGGGTTCTATTCAGTTTATTAAAAGACTTACATCCTAAATCTGGTACCCCAGTTAAAGTTATTTTGAAACTCTTTGATGCTTTAATTCGTCCTATTTTAACGTTTAATTGCGAAGTTTGGGGAGAATATATTAGAAAACACTCATCGTTTTCAAAGTTCAAAGTAAAAATTTCATGTAGATTTATTTTGTGAAAAACTACAACTTAAAATGTGTAAGATGATACTTGGGGTGATTTCTAAGGCCACTAGTTTAGCTGATAGATCTGAACTGGGACGTTTTTCCATGCATGTTTCAATTTACACTAATGTTTTGAAATATGTTTCATCTGTTAGATCGAAGTGATATTGCATAATTTATGTACCTTACAAACGTTTCTACGATATCTTATTTACTAAGATTAGAAAACTTACAGTGTAGATGTACAAATGATCATGAATACTCCATCTGTTAATTCAATTCAATTCAATTCAATTTTATTTCCACACTGTTTACATAATCAGGTAAGCAAAATCTAAAGTATTTTAAGATAAGTAATATAATAATATAGAATTAAAAGAGAGCTATGATAGGAATATGTGTGCAGTAGTCAAAGTAGCCGAGGCTTTCGAGTTGACTACTGTCTATGTGTAACTATAAATTATGAATATCTGAGCTCAGTATATACAATATAGCAGAAAAGGAGAAAAAGGAGAGAAAAGAAAGCATAAACATATTTGTGCGATAGCTAGATAATAATGAGATAACAATTAATCACTAAAATAATACTAGTAAATTAACAGAAATAAATATTTATATATATATTGAACAGACATTAAAGGTGATTATAATACTGAAAGATATAGCTGAAAAATATTAAGAAAAGTAATATCAGATTGCTATAGTATTGACACAAGTGGAGAGACATAATAAATATTGACTATTAAAGAACATTGGTAGACTGTATGAATATTTAATATCAGGCAGACTGACAACTTAGAAGGTATGCTTTGTATTTTTGTTTAAATAATTTGCTGGGTAGGTTTTTAAGTCTAAGAGGGACAGTTTCCCATATTTTCGAAGCAGAGTATTTAAAGGTGAATTTACCATAATTTGTTCTGACTTTTGGTATGTAAAAATTGCTTTTAGCAGCATATCTGGTGTTATAATTGTGAACAGCTGAAACTGGAGTTAGGAAATTAGAAAATACAGTTGGAATTCCTAATGCATTATTGCTGATGGAGTGAGCAAAAACTGCAGACTTTAATTTGAAAATATTTTCTAACTTAAGGAGGCTGAGCATATTATAATATATGTCAGTATTTTCTCTGTTATGTGCAAAAAACATACTACGAATACATTTATTTTGCTTGGTACGAAGTTTTGTGAGTTTACTTTTATATGTATTACCCCACTCAAGACAGCATAATTCAGATATGGATAAATAAGTGAGTAGTAAAGCTGTTTTAGCATATGTAGATTCAGGTAATTTCGTAATTTATATAAAATGCCTAGGTTTTTTGCTATTTTATTGTTAACATGTTTGATTTGGTCATTCCAGTTTAAATGTTCATCAATATATATACCTAAGTATTTAATAGATTTTTTTCTTTGAAGATTCAGAATATCAATATCAATTTTTTTCCTTTGAGGAGTTGTAATTATCATGTAGTTAGACTTTTTATAATTTATTGATAACTTATTTAAGGCACAGTATTTAAAAACAAGTTTCAGTTCTTCATTCATAACTGACTCAAGTTCACCTGTACTATTGCTTGCAAAAAATATATTAGTATCATCAGCAAACATTCTAAAAGAAAGTTTGGTTGATGAATTTGAAATGTCATTTATATAAAGAAGAAAAAGAAGAGGACCGAGTGTAGAACCTTGTGGGACACCACATATAACCTTTTGGGGGCTGGATTCAGTATCACCTATTTTAACATATTGGTGTCTATTCTCTAAATAGCTGGTAAACCAATTAAATGGAATTCCCCGGATGCCATATTTATAAAGTTTCTTCAATAGAATATTGTGGTTAACAGTATCAAAGGCCTTTGAAAAATCTAAAAATAATCCACATGTAATAAGTTTATCATCGATTGATGTTTTCAATTTATCAGTTAATTCAAGGATTGCCTGCTCGGTGGAATGTCCTTTTCGAAATCCAAATTGATATTTAGATAAGATATTATGTTTATCTAAAAAAGTAATAAGTTGATCATAAATAATCCTTTCAAGGACCTTAGTGAAGGGTGACAATATTGCTATGGGCCTATAATTACCAGGATCAGTTACTATGCCATTTTTATAAATAGGGGTTACTCTTGATATTTTAAATATACTAGGTACAGTGCCTGTTAAGATAGATTCATTAAAATTTTTAGTAAAAGCTACAGAAAGAGGTTGAGCTGCAAATTTTATTAGTTTGTTGGGTATCAGTAGAGATGTTTTGTTATCATTTAAATTAGAGAATAGCTGACATACTTTATCTTCAGAGACAGGTGACATAAAAAAGCTTGAGGCAGGTGAGTTATTCACATATTGTGTTGGATCTTCATCAGTATGCTCGATTGCATTAGCTAGGTTTGGGCCTATATTGGTAAAGTAGGAATTGAATTGCTCAGCAATATCTTGTTGGTTTGTGTATGTTTTTCCATTTATAACAAGTCTGGCTGGGCATAAGTGGCCTTTCATCTTACGCTTGATGAGAGTGCCTATTAATTTCCAGGTATGTTTCAGGTTGTCTTTATACATTTGAAATGATCTAGTAAAATAGTCTTTCTTAGATTTAGTTTTAATTCGGTTAAGCATGTTTGAGTATTGTTTGTATTTTTTAATTAGGGTAGTATTTTTAGATAAGAAGTGTGTACGATACATTTTTTGTTTAGTTTTAATTGATTTTAATATTCCTTTAGTTAGCCAGGGTTTAGTTAACTCTTTTCTTTTAGATCTAGAAGCAAGTTTTTTTGGAGCATGCTTATTGACAATATTATCAATTGCATTGATTGTTTTAATAGCCTTTTCATTTAAATCATTGTTGTCATTAAAAATAGAATGCCAATTAATAGAATCTATGTCAGCTAAATATTGATCCTTATTAAATTTACTGTAATCTCTAATATAAAGATTAGTATTAAATCTTTTGACTGATGTATTTAATAAACAAAAAATAGGCAAATGATCAGAAATATCAACTGTAGCAATGCCAGCTGTAATATCTTGAATAGGCGCATTTGTATAAATGTGATCAATTAAGGTTGCTGAATGGTCGGTTAATCGTGTTGGTTTAGTAATTAATGGAAGAAAGCTATTAGTATAAAGCATATCAAGGTATTCTTCAGTCTGCAAATGATCTATATACTTAAGGAAATTAATATTCATATCTCCTAAGATATAGACTTGGTATTTTTGTTGATTAAATTGTTTAATAAGTTCTTCTAACTGAATAGTAAATTCCGATAAGTTAGATTTGGGGTGTCTATAAATGCATCCAATCATAATATTTACTTTCCCTGCACCTGTATCAAGTTCTGTCCAGCATGATTCAACTAGCGAGGTTGTAAATTGTATATCTGGTCTTGGGATTGATTTCAGTTGCTTAGAAATATATATTCCAGCTCCACCAGCCATAGTGACTGAATCAGTGTGAAGAAAATTATAATTAACTAGGTTAATGTTGGATATGGTTTGGTCGTTTAATTTAGTTTCAGTTACAGCTATAATATCAGGTTTTCTATTGAGAGAGCATACTATGTCATTCAAAAGAGTTAAATTCTTTGTTAAGCTTCTGACATTGCAGTGGAAAAAGGATAAACTATTAGAATTAGATCTATCTAGAACATTATTTAGTTGAGCTAGAGAATAATAGTTTGAGACTGGAGTAGTAAGTATTAAGTCAGGGTCTACATCGTCAAATTTATCAGGATTAGGAGATAAGTTGTATAGATCATTGTCTATTATATTAAGATCAAAGTGCCAATGACCGGTTACTGCCTGAAAATCTCTTTCACTAAGATTGTGAAATGGTAGGTGAGATATTAAGTCAAATGAAATTTGAGTTTGGGTTGCTGCCATCATGTTGTATTACATAATAATCTTCTAAATAAATATAAATATCAAAGCATTTGAATGGACAGTACTTATCAGATTAAAGTGAATCTATGTACTCCTGGAATTCGTCTTGAGTTGTAAACCCGTGTGTTAGCGAAGTGTCTGTTTCTCTGAGCAAGATCTTGCCATTTGTGGTCCAAAGATATTTGAATTTACGCTCGTTCTTGAACTTGTTTATTCGGCCAAATAGCTTCTTGCGATAAGCTGTCAATGATTCATTTATGTGAATCTTGGTGGCGGCTGTTATGCTCTTTCCAATTTCTTCTTGTACTGAAGGTAGGATGTCAGTTTTCTTGCCGTAGAGCTTCGATCTGCTTTTGTACATTTCATCCCTCTTGTCACGCTGCGTAAATTTTACAATGATACGATCTTTAACCTTACGTGTATCAGGTAATCTGTGAGCAATCGATATGTTATCTTCTTCTAGTTGAACTCCAAGCTTTGAACTGAGTTCAAGGATCAGTTGCTTCGGTTGGTCTGCGGGAAGTACAGGGATTCCAACTATTTCCAAGCTATCCCTTCGTATGTATTGTTGTAATTCATCAATGGCTGTTTGGTTGATGTCTGTCGCATATTGAGTACTTTCAATATCATCTTCGTGCTTTTTACTTGACTTCTCAAGAGCTTGAACTTGCTTCTTGGTTTGCTGGATTGATTCAGTGATATCATCGTATTTGTCTGATAAAAAGTGCTGAAACTCTTCGATCTTATCGAGTCTGTTCATCACAACTTTGATCTCGTGTTTTAACTCTGTTATCTCTGCTTTAATTTCTCGACGGATACTTGGTAGTAATTCTTTTTCCCACATTTCTTTGAACTTATTAGCAGTTAAGTTATCATCACCCATCATGGTATTAAATTATTTAACTTGCTTTGAGCTCAGATACTCCGCCGAAAGAGCGGCCATTGATTCCACGTGCTTCCAACGTTAAGCCTAAACAATTAGTTAAATATTTCGTTAAAAAATATATTTACGCGTCGAAGAGTGGATTGAAAACAGAAATTCCATAATTGAAGGAATCAAGAAATCAAAACTAGAATTATTTTCTGTTATCAAGTCTAAATATGGGTTTGAAGAGTATTTAGATACTATAACAGATTTTACTTCTCGTCAATCGGTAACGCAGTTAAGGTTTCTGCACATATTTTCCAACAGAACTAGATCGCTATGAAAATATTTCTAGAGAACAGAGATTTGTAATATGTGTCATCAAAATCTCATCGGTAACGAATCCCATTATCTTTTCCAATGTGACTCTCAGGAGTTAGTCCAAATCATGTAATCCTTTCTAAGTGACCTTACATCCATAAATTCATATTTTTCCTTGTTAAATCAGGGAGGTTAAATGATAAGAACTTATGTTATTATATTACATCAATAAAAGATTCAACAATAAATAACTTGAGTAGTGAGTTTATTAAGAAAATAATGGAGTGCTTCAAATCTTTAATTTCTAGAATATGAACATTATACTCCTATCTTTGTTTAATTTAACTTTATATTGCAGTTCTGTTTTATTTACCTTATTTTAATGTATACTGATGTCTCGCATGAGATAAAGTGAATAAAGATTATTATTATTATGTCCTCTCTGCAGATTTTACGTCTCACAAGCCCTAATACCAATACTAAAAGGACCACTCCTCAGACTATCACTTGCAGCTCATCAGATGTATTATATATGGACCAAAGAATGTGCTGCCCACGGGGTTCGGTGTTACCGTGTGAATCGGCCGCAAACCCAGCGCTTGATTCTATTTACACTGTTGTGGAAGATATAATCGTAGCAGAACACTCTCGGCCAGGACGGCACTACGTACCAATCTTGAACTCGACCAAAATACATCTCAAGAAAGGTGACCTTGTTATGCTGTTAACGGGCTCTTCGTTTGGTGGTGTGGCTGTTAAGACTGTTAAGGCGAGTAAACCAACGGCGTATATTTACGAGCGAGGTCGTACGGGTTACATTATTGGAGATAATGTGAACTTCAAATCAAAAATTTACACGGCAACTAATTCAACATTTGCTGTTAAGATGATTCTGTCGAAAGAGCAGAAGAAAGAGTTGCGTTTTATGTACTCAAGAGAAGGTACCTTTGAGTTCAGTGTGACCGTTGGAACCTTACGTAAAAGCAAATTAATACCTGCACTGTTTGTGGTGAGCAGTGCGAATGCATCAGTACCAGAGTACGTCCTGGTGAACAGCACAACACCCTTCCACATAACAGGAACAGGAACAACATTATCTGTGTTTCAAGACTTCGGTGATGGGACGAATGGAACTCAGAGTGGCCTTCAACCCATACATCATATTTACAAGACTCGGGGGACTTTCAACGTGTCCTTCATGATACTTAATCAAGTAAGTGCCTGGATTATGAAGTGTAAGAAAGTGCAGGTGATTTTTCCGGTATCAGGCTTAAGCGTCCATCCTTGTGAAGCAGGAATCCTGTTCGGTACACCCCATCCTGTTGGTGCGATATTAGAGTCTGGAGATGAGGTGAGTGCGACCATGTCACTAGGTGATGGTACTCCAAACATTAACATGACCACCATTACTGTGAATGGTGACATTATGGCTGTTGGCCTGAATCACACATATCAGAATCCTGGGATGTATAACGTGACGGTCACGGCCAAAAACATGCTGAGTAATGCTACTACATACTGTTTGCTTTACGTGGAAAAGCTTATAATGAATTTCAGCATAGGTCAGGTGAACGCTTTTTATAGAATCGACGGAAACGTGACAATTACAATGGAAATTGAACAGGGCACGCACCCTAATTTCAACGGAACAATCAATGACACGTCTTTAAACATAAATTATACAACAGCAAACGGCAGCCATGCACAGGTGGTAATCGATCCGGGACAAATCCGAGAAGGACTGCAGATTGTAACCTTGTGTGTTAGTAATCACGTGACAGAAAAACAATGCATAACGAGGAATTTTACTGGCTTACATGCAGTCAGCGGTACATCGTTGAACATCACGCCTTCAGAGTATACGAGAACAGGAGAGGAGATTGTAGTGACGTCCAACTTGCTGACTGGGTCAAAGGTATCGTGCCTGTTATGGATAGAAAACGTTGGTGGAATGATCCATCAGTGTACAGCAGTCATGCCATTCCAAAAGAAAGCTATCTTCAACGACTCTGGTACGTACAGGATAGCAGTGCAGTGCAGAAACCCCGTTAGTTACGAGTTTAAAGAGACGAACATAACGGCACAATCGGCAGTCCAGCATATCGGTATGTCATGTCTCTCACCCAGACCAATCCCTCCTGGAAAAACGACATGCACAGTGCAAAGCGGATCAACGCCGCCTTCACATATTAACTGTAGTATTGACTACGGCGATAATTCTTTTGAAATAACGCCTTGTGAGCTGCCATTTACCTTTAACCACAAGTAAGTTGGATATTCTCTTTTGCTATTAGTTCGCATTTTTACAGACCGTGGTTATTAATTAACATTTATGTTGGTAATGTCCAGCAGAAGTCAGTTTTTATTAACTTGGCAGCACTCTTTAGGAAATAAAAATAGGTCTGCGTTTGCGAACATAGGCGACATTATACATTCTTTACTCGAGAAAAAAAATTAACAAAAAAGTTGTCTGAGCAATAATCCGTGAATTGATCCGTGGACCGATCCGATCCTTTGAATCGATCCGTGGACTGATCCGATCCTTTGAATCGATCCGTGGACTGATCCGATCCTTTGAATCGATCCGTGGACCGATTCGATCCTTATTTTTCATACATTTTGACTCAAAATAAATGTTAACATTTTATTCCACAAAACCAAAATCGCTTACTCTTTTAAATATTTAGTTTTTTGAATAATTAATCACCTCAAAGCTGTATTTATTTAGAGCAAACAAGGAACATCATGATGCCATGTTTACTCGTGAAGCAATACATTAGCTTGTATAAACCGCTTTAAAATATAATTTCAAATCATTTCCTCTCGTCATATAGGCTACATTGCGCATGTCGCCTAAAACGAATCAGTATTTGCTGCTGGAAAAAACATCTTCAGGATAAAAATATTTGTGATGTGTTTTGTTTTGTAATATCTTGAGAAAAATATGAAAAATGTGAATTTGCCATTCTTCTTTCGTCCTTAGTTTTTCAAGCTCCGGATATTTTAAAATCAAGACCACAGTGCTCAATGACATCAGTAGTAACGTGACCGTTTATCTCGTGCTAGTACAACGACCTGTTACCTTCGTCGTCATAACAACGTCACGGCCCAAGTCTGATCCACTTTACAGTACTGGTATTCGTGGGGGTGGCGACTTACACAACATGTACGCAATAGAATATGGTGTAGAGTTCACTGTGACGTCACAAGACGGCCAAAACAAAACGTTTACATGGTCTTACGGTGACAATTCCACTAATGTCACTTCTGACCACGTGATAACAATGTGGCATCCATGTAGCGAGGCGGGCAAGTATACTTTTTTACTAACGGCGACAAATAAAGTATCGAGCTTCACTGTCTCACTGATCTATTTATGCCGTGAAAGTGTGAAATGTAATGTATATGAGAACTCACCGTGGATTACAAATGGCCTCGCTAACGTTACCATCAAATTGGAGAACGTAGATAACTATACTGCTCTAGTTGTTGTTTATGGAGATGGTTCGACTAACGTGTATGGCGCAAGGAGCGCTGATTATCCTGATATGTCGTACACTGCAATGGAAATCCCAGAAGGTAACACAACAGTATCGCATACCTATACTCGTGAAGCCTCATTTAAAATCAGTTGCAATGCTTATAATGCTGTCTCTCGCAATGCGTTGGTTGGTCATGAAGTGTATGTGCTAGATAAGCCATGCAGAAAGCCTACATGCGAGATACTACAGACAGGAAACTCTCCTGAAACCAGCGACCAGCGAGATGAAGTACGCGGCAATGAAATTGTTTTAGAAACCAACAACAAAGTAAATTGTGAAGCGTCCCATGAAACTATGTTCAAATGGATCTTGCGTAGGTACGACGGGCGAAACGCGGACAATACACTGGTAAACAACACCTCATTAGACCTGAAAAGACCTAAATTGGTGATACCACGTCGCATTCTTGTTAGTGGTACATACGAAGTTCGATTCAGTATAGGAATGGTTCATCCAATTAGTGGTGGCGTTCGATGTTCGATTACAAAATATCTGCATGTTAGCAAGAGCGATCTCCGGTGTCACATTATTGGGGGCAGTAAGCGCACAGAAGGTAATGTAGGTTACGGGCGTGTTGATGGTTCAGACAGTGGAGACCCTGATGTAAACCCTAGTAACTATACTGGGATACAGTTCAAGTGGTATTGTTGGCAGGTTAATATGACCATACGAGAAGCCTCCTTCAGCCTAGATCATCCGCCTGACCAAGTCCCCCCTGTCGGTGTTATCGTTAACGCGCCAGGATGTTTTGGCAATAACCCTGGATTGTTAAATTACAGCACAGTAACATTCTCGTATGATGCAAACCTTGTGACCGAAAAAACAGCCCATCTTCTTTACTTAGTCCTTAACAAAGACACAAGAAGAGCGTCTTGTCAACAGGAGAGGATTATCGATAGCGCTGGGGAATTACCGTCGCTATCCATCAGGTGAGTAGAGCTCTTATCAACTTCAAGATAGTTTAATACATTTTATCATAAAAATCGAAATCTTGGTTATTTTCATTTAAAATCACTACATTGAATCCACACATGGAGATAATTGTTTGCAGCAAGTTTCAATGTGTAACTATTTTCCAGACAGGAGCTAGGAGCAGAAATCAAATGCACTTCTGTCTCAGTTGGTTGTCTATTTTTAAGAACCAAGGCCTAATGTATGGGGGGTGGTCAAATACTAAACTTTATCAAAATGAGTTGCGATAACCACTAGATATGTATATTTCTGTTGTGGTGATCTTATTTTAATGGACATATTGGTATACATTCCACCATGTGACTTACCACGCCATTGCTATGCCACACTTGCAGAATTGCATTTAATTCATAAATAAATAGTAAAAAATATTCTCCTTTCCAGAATATAGTGTTAACCACCATCAAATTGGCATTATTTGACAACAGTCCATGCAAACATTCAGTAAAAAAAATGTAGCGCAAACGGCAAAGGCCACACGACATGCCTGGTGTTTTGTTTAACCCTTTGAGCCCCGTGGGCTTTTAACTGATTTTTGGCTCATTCTAGACTGCAACAAACCCTCCCCCCCTAAGAAAGCTGTAGTCACTGTTACCATGGAATTTTCATCTGACCAACAATACTGGGGGCTCAAAGTTTTTTGTCGGCCATTTTGGATACGTTGACGTCGTTGACGCATTGCTATGGAGCGCCAACCAAAATATTCTTTCCGTGCTACTGACCAACTTATTACGCCACGTTTCAATACACGTTACATGAAACACTCCATTGCCTATAGAGGCTCAACATTGTGGAACGCATTAATATCAAAGAACACTAGCATTATTACTTCATGCACCAAGGCACTATCAAACAAAGTAGTAAAGATGGATACTTTTAAAGATTTTAACTTCTCCACTAATTCAGTGCAGACTACTAAATTTAGACTAGGGGAATATTTATATACATAATTCATATTTTAACTTTAAAGCATTATTTCTTTTAATTATTGTAAATAAATTTAGACAGTAGTTGTTTAATTGTCCGATAGATGTTTTTATATTATTATAATCTTATAATCATTGTATATATATTTAGTTATACACGACCCCACAAGCTGTAAGCTTTAATAATTATCGTGTTAAAATAAAGGTTATTGATTGATTGATTGAAGTTTGTTTGGGGGAAAACAGAATTTAAGGCTTTTTAAAGCCTTTTTCACCATTTATAGAGTGCTGGAGGACATCATTAAGTCTGATGAGAGCTTCAATCAGCACTTTCTCAAAGAACCGAGTTTGTGCCAGTTTATTGTGACAGAGAAAGAGCCTTATTTCCCACTCGTGAATGGGCCAGGACGTCTTCCGTCACTTTAGCGTGGGCTTTATAAATGGGGGTCTGGAGCCACCTATCATAGCTTTTTTGGAATATTGGACAATATTTACTTGCCATTGATTCCAATATGAAGGTATTAGGTCGAAATGGCTTTAGACTTCTTCTATATTTTGAAGAATGAAGATGGGGGAAGGGCCATGTCGCTGTTTGGTAGGATTTCCCGGCATGCTTTGCGGTCATTATGGATGAATTTAGCTTGCTGTAAAGTGCTTGTGGACAGAATGGCTTGGTTCTGGGCCAGTTTAGGTGTTGGGGGACAGAAAGTGAGGTTAGTGCAAACATGAAACTCTAAATTTTATGTGAAATATGCATTTTTGTGAGAAAATTTAGAATCTGAGGGGAAATATTTTTTTCTGTAACTGTCATTTTAGTCCCTTTTTCTGAAGTGAAATAATGTCAACTATACTTAACTTATGCAAAGAAAGGGGGATTTAGATGAAATTATTCATTTTTAATATGCCTAATGCAGTTCAATAGGATCATTGGTCTATACATTAAGGTGTGTGGGAATCTCAGGGCATTGCTATTTGAACTTAGTCAGATTTATACCCTCAAAGCAAGTAACCAGTAATAGTGCCATATGGCACTCTTGGGGCTTAAAGGGTTAACAGCTTTTTGAAATATTATCAACCTCGAGAGAGTTTAAAGATAGAGGCATGGTGGTAATGATGGGACATTGGAATAATTGTTTGGCAAATACAAACGAAAGACATTCGGATTTGAAGTGAACAGTGATTGAACTTGTAAAATACAGTTACAACAACAATTTATTTACTCAGATGGTATATCTTAATTCACAATAATAGTAGAAAAAGAATATGTAAGTAATGAGTGAGTTGGTCCTGAACAAAAAAAACCTATCTAGCTAGCCAGAACCACTCAAATTATAAGTAATTACACTTATGTGCATAATAACAATCAGATACTTAGAGAGCGTTACTTTCAGCAGCCTTCACTGTCTTCCACAGACCGACGTTTTATCTAAAAAGGTGTGTTCGACATTGCTTTCGTTCGTAAAATCGATTACTAAACAATCTCTTAATTTTATGGTACCTGGCGCAAGTGGTAAGCGCCCCTGGGACCTGGGTTCGATTCTCGACCGCGACGACACGTGAGTTGAGTTTGTTGGTATCTCGCCCTAGCTCCTAGATCCTAGGTTTTTTCTCTGGGTTCTCCGGTTTTCCTCCCTCCACAAAACCCAGCACGCTAAATTCCAATTCGATCTGTGGTTTAGTAGAGTCTGACTTTGATCAGCTCCTATTGTTGCGGAGTCTACCCCGGCTCCCTTTTGTAGAGCTCTAAAGGTCGGCACGCACGAAGGGACAAGTCCCAGGGACAAGTCCCGGGGACAAATCCCTTGTTGCGTACACACGAAGGGACAAGTCCCAGGGACAAGTCCCCTCGTGTGAACTAGGAAAAATCTTGTCATTTTGTTCCCAGTTTGATTTGAAGGGACAATTCCCGGGAACAACAATTTTGTCCCCGTGACAATATTTTTCCTAGTTCAGACGAGGGGACAAGTCCGGCAGGGACTTGTCGCAGGGACTTGTCGCAGGGATTTGTCCCAGGGACTTGTCCCTTCGTGTGTAGCGACCTTAAAGAAAGAATCTTGAAGTAGTTAATAACTAAGTGTGAGGGATCAGCGTTAACTACAACACTGTATGTTGTGTGTATTTTCAGCTGTAAAGGTAACTGTCATAGCGTGTGTCCTACCATGAAGTCTTCGTTCATTGGTGAATCCACAAATATTCCTTTCAATGAACTTTACTTTGATTGGAAGTTGTACATGGGAAAGCAGCAAGTTGACCTCACCAACAAAACATTGACTGGATACAAGTCTAAAAACATCGTGTTCAACAGTGGAGTGCTGTCTGGCGGTGTAGACTATAGGCTAATCTACTCAGCATCGAGACAAGGTGACCTTACCTCATATTTCTCTCTTACATTGAAACAGTCAAAAGCCTCCTTTACTGTAATCTCTTTGTTCGGACCTAAACCTGCACCATTGCTTCCAGCATTCTGCGCTATGTTTTCTGGCCTATTACTTACTAGTAGGGGACTTGTACTAAGAAATCATGTGCCTACACTTTCCGCCATGTTGGAGGGGGGACAAAGCTGGTTGCCATGGGCTACGGTAGCGTTTGTGGGGACAAGAAAGGTTCGAAAATCCGTTTATATCTCGCGTTGTTTTACAACTAAAACCCACTGACAGTCATTATAGAGTAGTAATAGAACTATCAACAGTATTTACAGGATCATTCGGTTCAATGCGAGAAGCTAAAAGTGGCTACTTTTCTGCAGAAAAATATTGCGAGTTGGTTTCACATAAGCTTATAATGGCTTCAGCTTCAGGTTTTGAACGGTAAATTTCTCATACAAATAGTGTAACTGCTGAAGAACTGAGACTGAGAATAATGTGGAATGCGATGAAACGAGAGACCTGTCATATCTATTGTTACTTGTTCAGCACAACAGTTCCCGGCAGGCTCTACAAATGGCAATATTTTTACTAGCATTCGTATGAGCTTTTTATTATTCCATTTTTTAACGTAAATATTGAGTAGAATTCGACAAAACATAAGTGGTGTGTTGATTTGTTCTTGGGCTGTGTGTTTGCAATTAAATTTAGCGTTTTCGAACAAATCCTTAATCCGGTCACTTTCTGCTGGTACATATGAGCAGACTATAAGGTACGCCGGCTCATCAAAATTGCTCCAAGGGATTAGATGGCATTCTTCGGCAACTTGCTCGTCGAGAATGCGACATATCTCAGATATACTGCCTCAAGATATTTCTGAATTTATTGCCCGATGTAGTAGTTCATGGTTAGATACAACATTTTGTGATTTTACGGTGGAAAAAGCGGTAAGGGTTGACTCGTCGGTCTAAAAATATGACTTCGCTAAAACTAAAGCTATAACAGAAACATAATATAAAATTTAAAATCTATAATATTGTGGTCCCCACCCACTATCCCATCTAAAAAATGCATATATACTATCCTAACCCTAAGCCACCATTTAAACGTTAGCTGTCACAAACACTGGAGCAGCAAGAGGATTGACAGAGGAGCACGTCAAGACTAATATCCCACCGCGTGGAGGCAGCTGCTCCATCTCCCCAAATCAGGGTTACTCTCTTACTACCAAGTTCGTGATTATCTGCTGGGGTTGGTTAGAGACGGACGACCCTCTCTCGTACCAGGTGGTGATGGGCGACACAGAGGTGCTTCTATCTCATGGATCCAACAACCAAATGCAAGTCAGGCTTCCAGTTCCTTCATCCGGTGATAGCACCGTCTCGTTAAAAGTTTACATCAAAGACAAAGTTGGGTGCCATAATGAGACTACTTTGACCATCAAGGTAAGTTACCGGAACCTTCAAAACGAAAAAAGATGGGAAAATATTTTCCACGCAGAAATATAGTTTTGGAAGCAACGTTTCACACACCAAAAAATCCGTTAAAAAAAATATATATATTGACGAAGAAATAGCAAAAGAAAGTTTTTAATCATAAGTGAACGTTTATCAGTTAGATTGACGGCAGAGTAATTAACATATCACAAGCGCTCACTCGCTAACGAAAGTGCGGGAAAGCTAGCGCGTATATCCATTTCATTTACGAATTCATCTACGAATCATGTTTACGAAAGAAGAAAGAACAACAAAATAAGGACAAAAATGCATACGAACCGCAAAATCCGGCACGCCCTGCTTGCATTTTCTCTTTCAGGCAGAATCGGGTCCACATCTGAAGATGAAGAAGAATCGATAGGAGCTAGCCTGAGAAAGCAGCCGCCTATCGACGAGGGATCGCTGCATGTATTTTTTCAGGCTAGATGGGAGCCAGCCGAAATAATGAGTATGACTCGTTTGCAATTGAATCGAACGGAACTAGCTGGCATTCACCTTCGATTTCTCTGACCTTTCGCTTTAATCTTTCGAGGCCTTTTAGTTTTAGTCTTTCCCAATTTTCAGTAATAGCCGTTAAAGCACAAGAAGACTACGAACAACTGGGCAAATAACTTAATACTATAAAGGTCGGTACACACGAACGGGCAAGCCCCAGGGACAAATCTCTTGTTGTGTGTACACGAAAGGGACGTGTCGCGGGGACAAATCCCTTGTGGGCATACGAGGGGACTTGTTGCAGGGACATTGTGATTTTATCAGACGCTATCTTGAAATAGAGTTCGTAAGGGGTTCGTAATTTGTTGCATCCGGACAAGACGCCGAAAGATGGTAGCGATTTGTCTGATTTATTAGACATACAGTCAAACCTTTATTAAGCGGCCCTATATTAAGCGGTCATTTATCAAAGTCCCGGATTTCGCTTCTTTTATTTATTGTAAACTTGACCTGTATTAAACGGTCACCTCTATTAAGCGGACGCGGTCACCTTTTGGAAGTCCCAATGGTCTTTAGCCTGTATTAAACGGTCACTATGACAATGTACCTTGGTTATTACGACATGTTTGCTATCACTTTATGTACTAACAGTTTCTTTCAACACCTTGCTAAAGAGGCATTTATAATCACAGTGTGATATGAATGTTATTATGCGTCCAGATCTCATTGTGTGGTCCTTTCACGTTGCACATCAAACTGCTCTTTAACTAGCTTCTCTCTGAGCCAGCTGCAAGAAAAAACTGTCACCTTTGAATTGATACAGACAAGGAACCTCTAAACCGTAGCCACCACCTCTGTGACACGCTTTCCTCTTACAATGACCGTTACTGAATTCGTCGGCCTCTTTAAAAGTTTGTTAACCAGGTTTCCATCAGTTTGGTAAGTAAACGTGGCCTATAATATCAAATTCGCCAGCCATATTTTATTCGGATGAGATTTTGGATCAGCAACTGAGTCGCCTTCTTTCGTACTTTCATACTAAAGTATTATTTCTTGGCGTTACTGTTACAATAAATGTATATGCATTGTGATCAAACACGGCATTTAGTGCAGTTTTCATCATGTTTTATGTGTTTTCGCTAAACCTGTATTAAGCGACCACCTTGCTATTCCCCGAGGGTGACCGCTTAATACAGGTTTGACTATATACGACTTCAAGAACTTAATTAAGTCAGCTACTCGAACGGGGAAAACATTATCAGAGACACGTCTACTTGATCTCATTCTCGCGAACAATAAAAGGAGAATCCCATCATCTGGAGTGGTGGATGTGCACGTAAGCGATCACTCGTTGCTGAATTCCGTTCTACGAACTTTAGCGCCGTGATCACTGTCTCGAAAAATCGAGTCTAAAACACTTTGACTGAGATCTGTTTGTACGCGATTTGCATAACATCCCTTTCCACACAATGGACGTGTTTGAAGACGTATATGATAAACTCTATACCTCTGAATCACTATTGTCTAACCTAATTCTTACCTCAAACAAGTGCACGCGAGAGGCAACCAGGTCCATTATACGACTGAAGAATGGCGTACAGCGATCCGCTACCGAAACAAGCTTTGGAAGCATTTTAGCCGTGAACGCACCGATGCTAATTACGCTGATTACAAAGCACAAAGAAACAAATGTACGTCGATTAGGCGAAAGGCCATCAGGGGCTTCTTTTTAAAGAAAGCAGAGACGGATAATCCGTGTGATTTCTGGAATGCATATCGTCCTTTGTTTGCACTCTAAGAAATGCAAGCAAGCTAATGACAATACTGAAGTAGAATGATGTTGTTATGTCGGATAAGATACACATTGCTATTTTGACTATTTTGTTCACATTGCGGATGACGTATCTGAAATCAATGAAAAGGATTTCGGAACAGACTTTAATGCGCATCCTAGCATCAAGGCGATTCATGTGAACAATAATGAATTATTAATACTAACACGACACAAGTTGAACAGTATTTATTGAACATAAACACGCGCAAAGCCTGCAGGCATGAGTCGATGCCGCCACGGCTTATCAAGGAATCCGCCTGCGCAATAGCCGACCCTCTTACAACAATAATGAATAACTCAATTAGCCAGTGTCAATATCCAGTCGCCTGGAAGATGGGCCAAGTTACTCCTTTATTTAAGAAAGACGATGAATTGGGTTAACTTTAGGCCAGTAACTGTTCTCCCGGGTCTCAACGACATTTTTGAAAGGCTACTGGCATCCCAGCTTGAAGAGTCCTACGGGAACTCTTGTCAGATTTTATATCCGCATACAGAAAGAACTACAGCTGTGAACTGCACTGCTGAGACTTATAGAAGACTGGAGCCGGCCAGTCGTGACAACAAGGAGACTGTAGCCGTTGTATCAATGGACCGTACCTGTCCAAAGCATTTGACACCGTTCCACATGCGCTATTATTGGCAAAGCTGAAAGCCTATGGTGTTAGTGGAAGTAGCTGTACGCTCCTCGGAGATTACCTGTCTGGTAGACTAAGGATGCAGCGAGTGAAGATAGGGGATACGTACTCAAGCTGGGAAGTGGTTAAGAGAGGCGTTCCTCATGGGAGTGTCCTAGGAGCGATGTTTTTCAATATTTTCATTAACGATTTGTTTTATCATATAAACATAGTGCCGTGAATGACAATTTAGTTCAAATCAAGAGACTACCGATGGCTCCTAACCAAAGTACCGCTAAGCCGTTTACACTCTTTAATGCAAGATCTGTGAGCAATAAGTCCTTAATGCTTAAGGATTACGTTGTGGATCAAGATATGGATATCTTAGCTTTAACAGAGACGTGGTTTTGTTCAAGTGAGTCCGATGAATTGATTATTCGAGACATTTGTCCAACCGGCTATGAAATCTACAATGTACCCAAGAAGATCAAGGGGTGGCGGTGTGGCGCTTCTGTTGAAGCAGCTGCTTAAATTTAAGAAGTAACATCTCGTGAAAAGTAAATTTAGATCGTTTGAATTCACGGACTTGGCTATGAGCCATTCATCTGCGAGTTAGAGGATTGTCACTGTTTATCGCCCTCCTCCATCAAGATCTAACAATAGCCCTTGGGTTATTTTTTGATGAATTTGCTAGGCTGTTAGAAGAACTGGTACTGCTCCTGGCTCTCTACTGCTAGTCGGAGATTAAATTTCCACATTTATGATCGAAATGATTCTGCTGCTCTCCGGTTTGTTCAGTTACTGGAAACTTTCAATCTCAAGCAGCATATAACTGGACTCACTCATAGAAACGGTCATACGCTGGATCTCAGAATTACAAGGGCTGATGAGAATATTGCTAGGGATTTCTGTGTGTCGGATCCAGTCATTTCTGATCACTCTGCGGTCTCATGCACTCTCTCCCTCAGAAAGCCTGCTCATGAAACTAAGGATATATGCTATCGCAAACTCAAGTCCGTCAACTTGTCACAGCTGCAGGAGGATGTTATGAGTTCACCTGCAGTGTCCTTGGAAGGCGCTGATAATGTGTATGTTCGTGTCGATCGGTGTAATTTTGTACTGTCTGCGCTATTGAAGAAACATGCGCTGTTAAAGACGCGTGTTGTTACACTGCGTCCTGATGCACCGTGGTATGATGAGGATATTACAGTGGAAAAGCTGAAGAGAAGAAGATTTGAGCGGCGCATGCGTGCTTCTCGACTGACTATCGGTGTCAGGGAACGTTATGTTAACCAATGCAAAATAGTGAACGAACGCATTTGTCACACAAAAATGCGCTACTATTCGACGGACCCTAAGCGCCTTTTTTCTGCTGTCAACCGGTTGCTGCACCTTAATTAATGCTGAAACTAAGCTTCCTACTATGCTAGGAGGTCTACTGGGCTTATGTCCTCGTTACCGGAATGCAGTGTATCTGATGTTAAGCTCTGTGAGTTTAAATCAGTTACAAGTGAGGAATTGTCGGTCATCATAGGAGCCACTTCTGCGCAGTTCTGCGAACTGGACCCATTTCCAGCGTCTATTCTAAAGAAGTGTCTTGATATTGTATTACCTGTACTAACCAGGATTGTAAACTTATCACTTGAGCAGGGTGTTATGCCGGAGAATCTGAAGGAAGCTCTACTGAAACCTCTAATAAAAAAGGCATCGCTTGACTATGAAATGTTAACCTTTATCTCAACCTCATGTGAGAAAGTTGTTGTATCACAAATTAACTGTCATCTGCAAGAAAATGAATTAATTGAGACGTTTCAGTCTGCATACAGAGTCCGACACAGTACAGAATCTGCGTTGTTAAGAGTGCAGAATGACATATTACGTGCAATTAACGAGGAAAGTTGCGTTATCCTACTGATGCATGTTGGATGTGTCCGCTGCATTCGACACTGTCGACTACCGCATATTACTTGACAGACTCGCCAATCACTTTGGCATTCAAGGCAGTGCGCTTTGCTGGTATAAGTCCTACCCAAAGGGCGTAAGCAGTTTGTATCTATTGGCAACGACCATTCTTCCAGTCGTACCTTGGCCCATGGGGTTCCACACCGAATGATAATATGAGCAATCTCACGTATGAAGATAGTTATAAACTAAATTTAATTTCTTTCACGATCTCCTTATCCCTTCCCAGTATCCTAACCCCTTTCAGCATTATCCCTCTCTAAGTTCAATTTGTCTAATTAATATATCTTACTTTTATATCTTACCTTTCGATTCCCCGCCGCGAGGTTTGAACCCAAGACCTTCGGTGTGCAAGAACAGAACTTTACCAATGAGCCACACAAACTTGCGATGGAACGACTCTTTTATTACTTTAAAAAATAATAATCCTAACCCGTACCATAAACCTAACCCTAACCGTCAATAAACAAGTTCCCAGGTAAACGACGAGTTCTCACCCACCTAGAGTTAGGGTTCACAGGTAAACAACGTGTTCTGACTGTAATGCAAGCACATTTTTGTGAGATTGCTTAGATTATAATTTGATCAGGGTTCAACCCACAACATTACATTTAATGTTTGCGAGTCAGGTGGTCTGCCCCTCCTTATTTGGAACATTGGGGTTGTGATGGCCAGTACATTAACATTAGACAAGCAGATTACTAAAATGTGTAAATCTGCCTTTTATTCTTTTAGGAATATTTCTAGAATTAGGAAGTTTCTAAGTTTGGACACCACTAAGATTGTTGTGCACACTTTCGTCACATCTAAGCTTGATCAGTGCAATTCGTTGTTATATGGTCTACCTAAGCATTTAATTCAGCGCCTGCAGCATGTTCTGAATGCTACAGTTAGGCGTATTACACTGTCTAAACCCTAACCTAAACCCATGTAGCACCACTTTTATTTGAGCTGCACTGGCTGCCTACTGAGCAGCGCATTGAGTTTAAGATCCTCATCGCCAGAAATCACGGACATTGCGTCCGCGGCACGTAAGCCGTTTCTACCATAAATGACTATAAAATGTCCTCAGATTTTACAAAGATTGTACGGGACGACTTCAAAATTTCGCAAATATAAGCATATATATTTGCCGGACCAGCAGTCCAGCATAGAAGCCAAAATCATCTCATTGTTGAAACTATTTAGATCAAATGCTTGCGTTTTCCCTTTCCTTTCCACTTTGCTCTACAACGACGAAAGTCGCCACTCGATCCTTCTTCTGGACGAGCAAAAACACGCTAAACCTAAACTTTACAAGACAGTTCACATCTCTATACCAATGTTCATTACTCCATTTGCCGGACTGGATACAAATAGTAGATCTGGTTCTCGTTGGTAACATAAAATTATAAACTTACAGCTTTACGATTTCCCTTTCCCCTTTCCCTGTAAAATCGCTAGAAACCGAAGAAACCGAACTAAACTCCAGCACGATTCTTTATCCGTCATTGAGTTTCCGCAGGTTCATGAAACAATGAGAATTTCAGGTAGATTTTTACAGTAAAAATCCATCGAAGATCCACATATTTGGTACCAAACTTTACACCGAAAACCCAGCTATCTAAGCCTGCAGTTAATTGTTTTACAACAACCGCCAATTTTCTCGCAATCTGATTCACTAATTTTCATATGCAATATTTTTAACAGACGCACGGCCGGCTTTCGAAGCGGGCTTTGCAGAGATTTGTGAATTCACGTTGTGTAAACATCTGTTCCAAAAATCAAGAAAATTAGGATTTTAAAAGCATTTCATCACTGGAAAAAGTTCATCGGTGAGTCAAATTTCCTTGTGTGGTGCCATTTGTCAAAATCTGAGCTTTCTCTCAAGTCGAACAAAGCATTTTCGGCTAATTTGTGATCGACATTGTGATAAGTTCGACCGATCTTTTAGAACTAGTACTGAGAAATGGTATTGAATTAAATACATAATCTTCTAGTTCGTAATTAAAATCTCTTATTCAGGATATTTACATAACGTTTGTAAGTAGAAACAAACAGTTTAGAGTAGCTTAGATATTTTTATAGAGTTCGGGAAAGCATAAAGACGTGTTTAGGTTTTGGACTTTTCGACTCGAAAGGCATGCAGTTTGTACACACTCGTTTGAAGCTAAAAGTGTTTTGTTGTTGTAAAACAAAACACTAGGGTTTATGGTTAGACGCCTAAAAGACGCCTCGTGGATCCACAGCTATTTTGACCATGTTATGACGAAAATCATTGTCAATATTAGGACAGACACATAAAAAACTAACTTCAATTTGTTAATTGGATAGCTGTAAAAACGATAGATTTGGTCAGCAGTTAAACCTGCGAACATTTCACTTCTGGTAACATTTTCGCGCGAAGCCAAAATAACTGCATGATTTCCATCTCAATCACTATATTTTTCCAAATGTTCGACGTTCTAAATATTTACAACTTTGAAAGTATCACATATTAAGTATTGTCAGTTTCAATAGCCTCCTATATGTGAAAAGTGAGTGTATTCATAGGGAAAGCCGCTGACGTACCGCAGACTCGTCGTGACCGGAATAGTTGGCGATGTGCTCTTTACCTACAAGGTAGTTAATAATATCGCGCCTAGTTATCTTAGGAACTTTTGGAGCCATATATACCGCAGCGCTGCGTTCATTCTGCAAACACGATGTTATTAAGGGAGCCGTCTTATAATTTACAGACATACGGTACCGTGTCTTTTCAGTGCGTGCGCCGCGTCTATGGAATGCGTTTCGTTGGATCTGAAACGTAGTAGTTGCTAGTTTTAAGAAGAATCTGAAGATATTTCTTTTTAAGCAAGCTTATTGCTGAACTTGTTTTTCTCGTAGCTGAATATTATATATTAATGTATTTATAACTTTTTATTTTTTATTTAGCATCAATTTTTAATATTAGTTAGTGTAGTTTTAGATTGTAGTTTTTATATATTCATTTATCTAGTAGAGCCAAATATCGTAAAGCGCTCTTGGACATTTTGGAAACAGCGCTCTTGGAATTTTTTTATTTAAACAATATTTGAGCTAAACGTTAACCCCAAGAGCGCAAGCGATCATCTAGGGGGCTTACATTAATTTACATTTACACTTATACATATAGACCACGAAGAAGCAAAAACTTCAAACAACAAACAAGGAAAAAAAGATACAAATACACAAAATGGCTAATGACTAAAGCGACCTGAATCAATAATAAAAGTCCTAACTGCATTTAAAAATGAGGCATTAGGGTCGGGTCGCACTAGAGACATGTCCAGGACATCTCTGTTTTGATAAGCTCAAAAATTGACAGATGTCCTCAAAATGTTACGGAGCCAAGTGCGACCTGTGTTTTTGCGTAACGGGACAAACTCGCCGATCGGGACATTTCTTCAAAGGCACCGATGTCCTGCTCCGAGGCAGGACTTTTGCCTTATATCAGACAAACTTTATTTGTTTTCACGCTAAATCGCGCAAAGAACGTCACTCACAGATAGTTATTAGATGCGCTCAAATTTCATTCTTCGCTCCTGTTTTGCTAGAGCGAAGAATATTGAGTAGCTGTGTAAATGTTCCTCTGTTTAGTCGTAGCTGACCTCTGAAGTAGTCCTCCGGTATCGTAAAGTCTGTGAAATGCATTTCAAACCAAGATCCTTGAGGCCGTGGGAAGACCCAATATCGACGGCCTCGTCTAAAACGACGTCGAACTCTTCGGTGCATAACAGATAACTGCATCTGCGACAATTGTAGCTGAGCTATGCAAGCTAATAACGCTGCCCGATGTAAATCAGCGGCGGCATTCATGTGTACCATGTAGAGATACATCCCAAAGAACAGCAGCAGTTCTCTTCTGTTCATGGCTGGAGCAGTGTTCCGAATTTTGAAGCAGTGTTTACGTGTGCTATCGAATAATTATGTTCGAACGAATGCCGCCAGCGTTTTAAGCCAATTACAGATGATTGACATGTGATGTTATTTTAGTGCTCATGTTCCGCTAATGTTACCACCAATGCGACCTGAATTTGACATTGCTTGATTTGTCCGTAGATATCACGGCACAACCATTGCCTCCTAAATATCCTAGACATCTCTGAAGATGGCTCATAGTGCGACCCGACCCCAAAATTTAGAGTGGAAGAACCATTCAGTAATACATCCATTTTGGGGGATAAATTTATAGTAGCCCATAGATTTCCAGCATTCTGCATGACTGAGGCAAGCATTACAGCGCGCAGAGCAGCAAAACGGGAACAAATCAACAAATAATGAACAACATCTTCTTTGGGTGCACCACAAACACAAACAGGAGACGGAATACAATTCATAGAGTAAAGGTAACAATTAAGACGACAATGCATCAATCTTAACCTTGTATGTAAAACTGATTAATAACGATCCCCAAGCTAAAAAAAGCTTATTAGGAGGTAATACATAAAATTTATTACGTAACAAGTCAGATTTAAAAGATGCTAAAGAAATACAATTACGTGTCGATGCAGGAAGACTATTCCACAACTTAGTCGTAGAATAAAGAAACGAATTCATCAATTTTGCAGTGCGAATAGAAGGTAAACACACGTTGTCCCTATTACGAAGGGTATAGGAGGTTCTCTGACAAACATATTGTGGACAAAGCATCAGACAAATAAGCTAGTGTAAAGTTATTAATCATCCTATACATCAAATATAATTTATGCATTGACTTCCGGTCCCTAAGCCTATGCAAACCACATTCTTTCAATAAACTTTCCCTGTGCGTACCCTTCATTGCACCAGTTATTAGCTTAGCTGCTTCAAATTGGACACTTTCTAGCAAATCAGCTTCACCCAAATAACACACGTCAGCATATTCCATATTAGAACGAACAAGAGATTTAT
This sequence comes from Actinernus sp. WN-2022, assembly GCA_030867875.1. NCBI lineage: Eukaryota > Metazoa > Cnidaria > Anthozoa > Actiniaria > Actinernidae > Actinernus > Actinernus sp. WN-2022. Next base: position 55,543,782 of record JAOWCC010001634.1, read on the forward strand.
AAATAATTTCAAGTGTTGATCTTGGAAGCTCAAATCTACAACCTTTCAATAAATTTAATTTTTTCATTGCCTTTTGATGTAACTTAAGAAGAATATGGGCCCTCCACGACATGTTATTAGAAAGTGAAACACCTAAATGTTCGTGAGTACTTACTTCATCAATAGGTTTATCCGACAAGTTTAGAGTAGGATGCTGGAGTTTATCCTTTTTAAGTGAAAAAACCATACTTTTCGTCTTAGACACATTCATCGTAACATCCCATTCGTCGGACCACGAAGAAATAACAGAAAGATCGTTATTCAAGGTACGGGCAGTTGCACCAAGAGTTGAAACCTCTTCAAGAAGGAGTGTATCATCCGCGAAAAGAAAACAATTGCTATTAATATCAAACTGGATATAATTAATATAAATCAAAAATTAAAAGCGGGCCAAGAACAGATCGCTGAGGTACCCCGGCTTTAAGTTCATCCCAAGAAGAATTGGTGCCTTCAATGACAACGCGCTGCAATCTACCGCTCATGTAACTTTCGAACCAATTAAAAAGGGTACCTTCGTGCCACACCTAATCAAATGCTTTAGATATATCTAAGAACACTGCTCTTACTTCATTTCCTCGGTCCAGCGCTTCGTAAATTTTATGCACTATACTGCATCACCGTTGAATCACCAGGGATTGAAAACACCCAGATTGAAAACGGTAGAAGAAACCATTACAATCAAGAAACGAATACAAATTCATAAAAACGACGATCTTTTCGCAAATTTGACTAAAACATGAAAGAAGCTACACAGGGCGATAATTTGACTTAAGCTGCCGATTATATTTTTTGAATAAAGGTAAAACATTAGCTAATTTCCAAAGTTGTGGAAACTGACCAAGAGCGAGAGAAATATTAATAAGGCGCGTAAGTGGATTGCAAATCCCAGATAAACATAGTTTAATCATTCTTTTACTAATTCCATCAGTTCCACAAGCTTTAGTTACGTCCAGAAGACTAAGAATGTTAGCAACTTCTTCCTCGGTAGCAACAATCGTAGATAACGAAGAATTTAATACACGAATGAGATTAGGAACTGTGCCAGTAGCTATAGGTAAATGGGTCTGACTGACAAAATAATCATTAAAGATCTCCGCTTTCTTCTTCGGATCAAAAATATAACTATCACTTTCATACAATTGCGGTATTGAAGTGCCAGCCTTAGAGCCGTAAAAAGATTTTGTTTAGTCGAAGTAGAAGAGTTACGCAACAACTCATTAATTTTGGTTTCAAAATCTGATTTTGCTTTACGAATTAGGTTAACAACCAGGTTCCTCTGTGCTAGGTATTTTTCCCAATGTAAGGGAGATTTATGTTTCGAGAAAAAAGTAAGGAACAGATTTCGCTTATCAGTATAGCCCGACGAACTGCTCCATTCATCCAGAGTTTATCATTGGGACGGATTGTAACAAGTTTACTAGGAATAAAGCGTTCAAGAATAGACAAAAACAAAGAAATCTACTTATCATAAATTAAATCAATGTTCATTGAATCTTCAGAAAAAATGCCATCCCAATCAGGGTTGGCTAGGGCTGCATTTAATTGGCCCACGTCTATATCATTGAAATTCCACACTTTTCTTCTAAAACATCTCGGCTTAAAGACAGGAATAGACAACTTCCCAAAAATAACATTATGATCGCAATTAGAAGGAGGACTTAATGAACCCGTAGAAACGAAAAGCCCTGGGTAGTCAGAAATAATCAAGTCCAATATAGATTCACCAGAGTGAGTTATCCGTGTTGGTTCTTCAATGAGCTGGAACAAATTGTTACATTCAAGAAAATGAAAAAGTTTGACCCCAATATCAGTACTAGCTAAGGACGTATCAACAAAATTATAATGGGCATTGAAATCACCCAAGAGTACAATCGAGTAATAATTATTATTTCGAGCTCGGTCAAAACAGCCTTGAAGAGAATTAAATAATTCTTCTGTTTGGATAACATTGGTGTTGGAGGGTCTATAACAAACACCACAAAGTATTTTGAATTTACTCAAAAATATTTCTACCCATAAGAGTTCGACACCATCACATTCGTATTCTGGTTTTCTTGAGAATGCCAAATGATCGGCAATATAAATCGTACCAACTCCGCCCCCTCTGCTACCCATTCGATCTTTCCTCAAGGGACTATTATAGCGTGGAATAGTTAACTGATCATTTAAAATATTAGCATTTAACCAAGTCTCTGAGACGGCAAAAATATCGAATTTATTAAGTAACACGAGATAGGAAATTTCACAAAACGTGTCAAGCACGCAAAGACTACGAGCATTTTTAAGTGAGCCAAAGAAAGGCCGAGCGGCCTGGGACCAGGGTTTAGGTGAACCGTGCCTGAAATCAACTGAGAAGGAGAACCAATAATAAAAGAGACACAAATAATAATTCCACAAGCTTCAGGCCTACAACGAATCAGGCTAGAAATAATAAGTAATGAGCGCCCGTTAAAAAGCCCGATGCTGCTCTGTACGACCCTAAATCAACCCCCATCAAAATACAAAAATAATAGAACAAACTTACCTCTAGTCATGCAAAGTGCCACAAATCCAGTTACATGTTTACTGATAATTAACATTCAGGTTTATACTACAGTATATAGCGCCAACAAAACAGACAGAACCGATACAACAATGGCTAGAAAAGCGAATTTGAAAGTCAAGACAAAAGGAAACAAAATCATTAACACAGCTAGAATCTAATAAGAATATGTTCACGGCAGCGGGCCGAAGTCACTACATAAAAGCCGTAGCGTCGTAAGTCTGAAGCTCTTCTAATACGTACAGGTGGTTCATTATCTCTAATTTTCACAAAGATATATCCATTAGCTGTGAAGACATGGCCAGAATCTTTACATACTTCCCTCACGTGTTTGTACAACTTCTGGTTGAGCCAGGTTAAGTCTTCGTTGATATACATAACGCTTCCCTCGAAGTCTTCGTTTTACCTTCAAAACCTTCTGCTGCGAATCATAATGATTGGCAATTAAGGCTCTCTGTCCATTATCATTAGAACGACCAACCCGGTGTGCACGGTCAATCTCATTCCTTTCCACCTCAATTCCCAACTCAGTACTGCAAAAGTTAATAACTGTATTCACACAATCTTCTTTAACCGAATCACTGCCATCCTCTTCGTTAATCGGCGGCTGGTTCACTCCATAGATACGTACATTGGATCTTCGACTGTACTGCTCGTTGCCTCCATGTAGGTGCGATATCTGGAGAATATCGGATATTTATCAGATATTTATCATTCGTCTAATGTCACCTTAATATCATCTAGTATCTGATATTTTTCATGAAATATTTTAGAAAGAAATATCCGATATTGATAGTGGAAGTGAAGAATATCGATATGTAAGATACTATCAGATATTTGTATTTTAGATCTAATATCATATTAATATCCTGTAGTATCTCATATTTTTCATTTACAGAGGAGAGAGATCTTTATCTGATAGATATGTTGTAGTTCAAATATATACATTGGTTTAAATATATTTAAACCAGCTAATGTTTTTGGAAAACTTTAAAACTGGTTTAATTTTTTTCTAAAATTTGAAAACTGGTTTATTTTTTTCAAAAAGATTAAACTGGTTCATAAACTTCAACTAGTTTTTTTTTCAAGATTGTGAAAAGGGAACTTACTAAGGTTAGGTTTATTTAAATTGTGGGTTTGGATTACAAATGTAGTTCACAGGACCATTGAAGAAGCATTATTTTTCGACTAGACTGCAGAATACCCTGCCATGTAATCTACCTTACCGGTTGACAGTCAACAACGTACACGTTCACGCGTTGTCACGGTGGAACATGTACATGAATCGAGTCTGTGCACGTGTGAGGGTCAACGCGTCAACGAATAAAATACTCAGTCTCGCTGAATATCTTTGTAATACAATCAACCGCAGTCTACTCAATCAATCAATCAATCTTTATTATTTATCCACGGAATCTTAACAGTGACATTAATAAAACTGATTTCAATAAGAGCCGTGCCTAATAAAAATATGCTAATCTAATCTAATGTTAATCTAAATATAAATACAATGGTATGATATTAAATGCTAAAATGTATAATAAAATCCAATTAAAATATTTTGATTATCATTAATTCAGCGGTCACCAAGCATGGTGGTTTGTGCAATTTGTTTCTTAAATGAAACAAGAGACTTCATTTCGCGAAGTTGTGGTGGTAATTCGTTCCACAGTATGAAATGCTTTTCTTTAAATATTCGGTTTAGGGCTGTGGGAGACGAAGTTTGGTATCGGCGCCTCTTAGATTATAATACGTTGAACTTCCAACCGTTGTATACAACTCGTTGACGCAATGACTCGTTGACATGAATAAAGTGTACTCTATATATTTACTACCTTCGTTCTACAATCAAGATGCTTGAAAAGTCTCCTGCAAAGTCATGCTTGCTTGACCCCGTTCCTGCACACTCTATGAAGCAATATCTTGATTTTCTCGTTCCTCAAGTTACTAAAATCATCAATGCATCGTTGTCTGAGGGCGTGTTCCCTTAGCTTCGTCTCTAAAAACTGACATCATACACCCATCCCTGAAAAAGTCCAACCTTGACCAGGAGGAATTTAAGAAGATTGATGCAGGTGATAACAACACGCACCTTTGAAGTCTAAGGTTATTGTTAATAGGAAGCAGGTTCCATGGTTTTCCCAAGAGATCAAAGTGGCTATAAGAGCTAGGCGGAAGGCTGAAAGGAGATGACGGTCTTCCAAATTGAAGCAAGATTTGAATAACTTAAAAGCGGTGAAGAATCATGCTACTCATCTAACGAACCTAGCGCGAAAGGAGTTCTACACCAATCATATCCAAGATAACAGCTGCAATCAAAGGAAGCTGTTCGCTGCCACAAAGGCCTTGCTGTGTGAGCCGATGGATGTCTCGTTCCCTCAAGGACTTGATCCTGACAGTCTCGCCAATGACTTCGGGAAATTTTTCATTCAGAAGATTGTAACTATCAACGAATCGTTTGATAATCTTCCCACCCAATCACCCCCTGTTGTGGACACTACCCGTACGGATGTCTCCTTCACTGAATTTAAGACTTTGTCTCAGGAGGGGGTACGAAGCTTGATTGGCAGAGCAGCTCTACTTCGCCTTTCGACCCAGTGCTTCCTCCAATGCTGAAACCGCTGTTAGCTTAATGTCGCAGTGTATCAAAGATATACGAAGCTGGATGATCACTGACAGACTTATGCTTAATGACTCAAAAACTGAATTCTTAATTATTGGCACGAAGCAACAGCTAGCTAAAGTTGACATTGATCACATGATAGTTGGTACATCGAAAGTTGTACCTGCTTCCGTAGTTAGAAACCTTGGAGCATGGTTTGACACTAGCTTAACTATGTCTAGTCATATGAGTAAGGTCTGCGGATCAGCATTCTATCATTTGCACAATTTAAGACACATCCGTAAGTACTTGTCTCCTGATGCAACTAAGACTCTGGTTCATGATTTTATAACTAGCCGTGTTGACTATTGTAACAGCCTACTGTATGGGTTGCCTAACTGCCAGCTAAATAAGCTCCAGCGCGTCATGAATATATCTGCTAGATTGGTTTACAATGCGCCTAAGTATTGCCACATTACTCCTCTCCTCCGTGAGCTGCATTGGCTTCCAATTCGACTGCGCATCAATTTTAAAGTATTACTCTTAACTTTTAAGTGTATCTACGGAATGGTACCAGAATATCTATGTAAACTGATTAATGTTAAGGAATCTCATTATAACTTAAGATGCTCGAATAGTTTAATGCTTAGTTTACCGAATGTTAGGACAAAGTTGACGCTAGGAGATAGGTCATTCATGGTTGCTGCACCACAGCTGTGGAACTCACTACCACGTGCTCTTCGTGAGATTAAATCTGTAGATAAGTTCAAGCGCCATCTCAAGACCCATTTTTTAAATCTAGCATATGAGCCTTAAATGTTATTAATTTATCTAATTATTCAATTTATATATATATATATATATATATATATGTATTTTGACATATACATATCTATCTACTATACTATATTAAGATACTCAGTTCACAACATATTTTTATTATATTCTTACTAGATGTTATGCGCAATTGATCATTTTATGTAAATTGCGCAATATAAGTATTAAATTATTATTATTATTATTAATTTCCAAGTTACCGTCCGATCACAAATATAATCTTTCTGTCTAAGTTACTGGAACGGGTTGCCTCTACACAGACGATTAACTACCTCTTGGGGAATGGTCTGCTTGCTAAATTCCAGTCAGCATATAGACTATTTCACAGTACGGAGACAGCAATGCTATGCGTGATGAACGTCATTCTCCGCGCCATCGATTCTCGGCGTGAGGTGGTCTTAGTTTTGCTTGACTTATACTCCGCATTCGACACGATTGACCATGCTCTCCTTCTGGAGACTTCAGCATCGTTATGGCATCAGAGGCACAGTGCTAGCATGGTTCCGGTTATACCTCACTAACAGAATACAATCAGTCGTTGTCGGAAATACCGTCTCCACCAGCAAGACAATACAGAATGGCGTACTAGAGTGTTCTGTACGGGGGCTGCTTTTTTTTTGCGCTTTGCCACACATAGAATACATACATTAACAATAGATATAAATATATATAAATAATTGAAGTTCGTGAATACATGATACGATTGATATAGTGGCGAGGAGGCCTCAGGAAACCATCAGGCTTGTAGCGAGGAGGCCTCCTCGAGATAGTATAAAAAGTTAAATAAAAGGACAGCGTAGGCGCGTCACGACCGATTCAGTATGTAACAACAGAAAAGAAAACTATCTTTGTAGGAAATTGAACAGTCCTTTTTTGAAGCAAGTTAGGGTAGTGGAATTTGTGACTGAAGAGGGCAGCGAGTTCCATACTTTTGGGCCTTGATATAAAATAGTAAATTGCTTAATATTGGTACGACATGCATGAGGTCGATAATTAGATGCCAATCTGGTGTTATAGTTGTGCACTTGATCATTTGTTGTAAATAAATGGTGAAACGACTGAGGCAACAGTTGATGGTGGTATGAGAACATAAATTTACCGGTTTGAAATGAGTTCAGTATATATTCAATTCAATTCAATTATTTTTGCTCATTTTTGTTTTATACAATAATTATAAAATACAGACAGAGAACGGAGATAGACTAAGAGTAATATAATAAATAATAAGAAATGTGTGAGCCTGAGGGCTAAGTTAACCGCTGGGTTTTCTAGTTAGCCCCCAGCCATATTTAGTTAAGTGTTTATAACAGGTAGAAAAAAAAAGGAGTTTAAGAGTTAACAAAATAATTTTAGAGAATTAGAGAGAGAATAATGATATATAGAAATTATGAGTGTTGCTCTGACAGTATGTAACGTTTCAGTTGTTTTGAAAAGGCGAATGCACTTAAATCCTTCATGTTAGTCGGGAGGTCTTTCCAAAGATCAATTGCCATAAAAGAGATCATTTGTTTGCCTGTATTTGTTCTTACTTCTGATTTATAGAGGTTTTGTTTGGCTGCGTATCTGGTATTATAGTTATGAACACTGCTGGCATATTTAAACATGTTGTCAAACATGCTTGGTAACAGTCCTTTGTGCCATAGATACGTAAATTTTAAAGCATGTAAGCGGTAGACATTATATACTGTAAGAATATCTAATAGATTTAGCAAGGGTCGGAGCGCTTTCCGTATCTTTTCCATGGGGAATTGCAAAGAATATTAATCTGGCTACATTATTTTGTTTAACTTGAACTTTTTGAATATGAGATTTGTAGGCGCTACCCCATGCTAAGATGGCATAAGATATATACGGATAGATTAAGTTATAGTAAATTTGTTTAAGTTGTAGGATAGAAAGATAGTGCCTTAATATGGATAGAATTCCAGTTTTCGAGATATTCGCGAGCAGATGTACGAAAGTGTGATACTTCCAGGATATCGAGTCATCGATCATTACTCCTAAATATTTAAGACATTTCTTTCGATCCAAAGAGTGGCACGATCCATCTTTGCTCCTGATTTGTATGTCAATGAGCGTATACTTTTTTCTTGCAGACTTAACAATTATAAAATTTGTTTTTGACATATTTATAGTTAATTTATTAATATCACACCATTCCTTGACCTTAGTTAGTTCAGAGTTCATTAAATCCTCCAGAGTTTTCAAGTTACTTGCAGAAGCAAACACATTTCTGTCATCAGCAAAAAAATTGAAATTTAACTTTTCGGAACAGTTTGGTAAGTCGTTTATATAAATTAAAAATAACAGAGGGCCTAGCGTACTTCCTTGCGGAATTCCACATATCATTGTTTGCTTTTTGGAGACTCAACATCTCCCAATGAAACATATTGTTTTCTATTTGAGAGGTAGCTATCAAACCATTTTAAAGGGAGCCCTCGAATTCCATAACTTTCTAACTTTTTAAGCAATATACCATGATTCACAGTGTCGAAGGCTTTGGAAAAGTCTTAAAAAAAACACCACAGGTATACAAGTTACTATCTATTGCTTTTCTAAGGCTGTCCGTAATTTCTATTATAGCTTGAGCAGTTGAGCGACCTTTTCGGAAACCAAATTGAAATTGAAAAAGAATAATGTCTTGTTTTTCAATGTAATTTAAAAGTTGTTTATGTATCCGTTTTTCGAATATTTGGGTGAGGGTTGATAAGGTTGAGATCGGACGGTAGTTGGTGGGGTCAATAGTTTCCCCACCTTTGTCAACGGGTGTTATCATAGAGATTTTTAGTATATCCGGGACAACGCCCTGAAGCAAGGATTGGTTAAAAATTTGCGTTAATGTTTCACTTATATGATCACACGCGAGCTTAAAGGAGCAGTGTCATGATTCTGATTGGTCGTTATAGACAATGGAAAAATCACGCAATGTCACGCGCCGCTGCAAATTTCCCTTTCGATTGAAATAAATAAAATGCTGCTTTATAAAAATATAACATCAAACCTAACCATATAATACTGAAGTATAGTTTTAAAGCAATTTCGGCTCGAGATATCGTGCAAATACGCCGATGCAAGCGGATTACTCACGGACTTCTACTTCTGTCACGTCTTTTGATTTCTTGTCCGCCTGACACATTTTCAAAACTTTGGGCATGAATACTAATCGTGACACTGCTCCTTTATTACACTTTGGAGAGACTCCGATTGATGATTTGTTTAATTTTATTCCCATTATTGCGTCATGGACTTCATGAAGATAAATGCCACGGAGCATAAAGCTATTTTGGAAATCTCGTTTAATGTATTTATTAGGATTAGTATCACTTTGTGGAAGTTTCTCGGCGAGGTCTCGCCCAACATTGATGAAATGTGTATTTAGTTGTTGTGCAATATCGGATTTATCGGTGTAGCATTTATTTTTATACAATAGTTTCGTAATTTTTGTTTGCGTGTAATTCTTCTTTCTGCTTAGTATCATTCCAATTAACTTCCATGTTGTTTTTAAGTTCTCACTATTTAAGTTAAATTGTTCTCTAAAATAGTTCTTTTTGGCTGCTTCTTTAATTTAATTTAATTTATTATTATAGGCTTTATATAGTTTAACTTTGTTAGGATCCTTACTAAGGAAGTGAGTTTTAAAAAGTTTTTGCTTTCGTTTTATAGAGGTAAGAATGGCGTTGGAAATCCAAGGTTTGTTTGATTGTTTCATTCGTTTGTTAGATAATCTACGCAATGGCGCGTGTTTATCAGAAATTGATTGGAGCGTAATAACTACATTATTCATACTTTCGTTGACATTTTCACTAATGAGACCATTGAAATCAACAGCTTCTATATCTCTCTATATCGCTCATTATCAAACTGAGAAAAATCTCGGAAATATTTTGTGTCATTGAGCACAGGTAGCCTGCTTGCTACACTACAAAATATGGGTAGATGGTCTGAAATGTGAGCTAAACAGATCCCTGCTTTTATGACTTTTTGTGGTACGTTAGTGTAGATATGGTCAATTAACGTTGAGGTATGATCAGTGATGCGCGTGGCTTTAGTGATCAATCGCATAAAGCCCAAAGCTAGCAGCATATCGAGATAGTCAGATGTTTGGTTATCTGTATTGTAGTTTAGGAAGTTTATGTTAATGTCACCTAAAACAAAAACCTCGTTCCCTTATTGTTTAAACTTTCTAACTGTTCCTTGAGGATTTCAAGAAAATGGCCACGGTCATTAAATGGTGTCGATAAATACAGCCAATAACAATATTTTTTTGTTTGCATCGTGTAATTTCGATCCAGCTGATTCAATACCATCAGCAGATAGTTCCAGATCAGATCTTCTAATGAAGTCCAATTCTTTTGAAAGGTAAAGGCCAACACCTCCAGCCGAAATTTAGAATTAGTATTCAAAAACATATATCCTGGTATGCTAATGTTACACGCATTGTTCTCTCTCAATTTCGTTTTAGAAATGGCAATAACCTCTGGCGGAGCTTTCACCGTGGAAATTATATCTTCTAACATAGATTGTTTTTTTTGATAATCTGCGCATGTTGCAATGCATCAGTGAAAATCCTCGTTGCTTAGTTGCCTTATGGAAAATATTCCCAGATTGTTTGATAGTATAATATTTCGATTGAATATATTTCTCATGTGTATTCTCCTGCAAGTCAGTTTTTCTTTCTGGATTTTTGATAACATCTTGGAATAGATCTTTGGACTCAAGTAGGGAATTAGATGATGAGTGGACCCACCCCCCAGTTGTCTTAAGGAACTCCTGGCGATCTAAGTTATGGAATGGTAGTTCACAAAAAAGGATTTGATTTAGAGTCATTTTTGAATTGGCTACTCATGTGAGGAATAACAAAATATAGTTAAGGTTGAAGTTAGTATAAAATTGATCGATGACCTTACTTGTTGTATAGTTCCTCTAAATACCTTCTCACTGCGATCAGTGAATGTATGCCCAGATGTGTGGACTACTAGCATTTTTCTATTAAGTGTGCAGGCGCTCATTTTGAAACTTGAATAGGTCTTCTTCGGTATCGAAGGCGTATGTTGGTGTACTCTCAGCTTGTTTTAAGAAGATCCTTCCATTATAAGTCCAAATGAACCTCCATTTCAGACGTTTCTTGACTTTGTTAATCTCACCAAAAAGTTTCTTCCTGAAGGGCGTAAGGGATTCGGAGACATAGACATCCGCACACGAGGTTAGATCGAGGTCCGGGAGATCTTTAGCCTTCTTCTTCGCCAGTTTCCTTCGGCTGGAATAAAATTTATTTCTCACATTTCGGCGTGTAAATTTTACGATTATTTTCGGTGGAGCGTCAGCATTATATGATGGGATAGGATGTGCGATGGAGATGTCTGCTTCACCAACTGTCACACCGATTGCCTTGCCAACCGCCTCCACGATGGCTTCTGAAGGACACTCGTTTGTTGCTTCAATTCCCGAAATTTCTAAACAATCTCTCCTTAGATACTGGGCCAGCTCCTCGGCTTGAAATTTAGCATTGTCCACGTTGTAACGAAGGATTTTTTCGTTCCTCAATTGCACTTGCGCTAATATGTCATCGTATTTGTCAGACAAACATTTGACAGTTGCCATCAAATCATTAAATGTTGAGGTTAGCTTCTCTAGTTTAACATTAATTGGGGCTAGTTCCTTCTGAAAAAGATCCTTTACCTGTTCTATAGTAAGCCATATTGGCTCCTTAGCGCCGAATTTGGCAGAGCACTCAAGAAACGTGACCTGCCGCCATAACGACATATGCTAATATGCTAATCTCTTCAAACGGGCGAATAAAGGAGCAGTATGCGCCCGAAATTCAGAATTGGTCAGGGCCCGCACAGCGCGTTTCTGCAAAAGAAATATCCTGTTCAGGTTTGTAACATAACATAAGTTGAGGACCATACTGTGTTGCAGTAACTTAGGTAAGGGTAAATTAAAGTGTAATATAGAGAAAGTTTAGTTTTAGTTTTATTCCAACAGACTTAGATACCTTTTTACATACATGGCTAATGTGATCCTTCCATGTCAGACTTTCGTCGATATATACTCCTAGAAATTTGGCTACATGTACCTGTTTGAGCCGATTGGTTATTGAATAAAAGAGTCACATTAGCGTTGATGTTCTTTTGTTTTGATTTAAAAATTACGTAGTTAGTCTTCTTAGTATTAACAGATAATTTATTACTTTTCATCCAGGTGTCAATATGTTGCAGCTCGTCATTTAACACAAAAACTAACTGGTTAACATCTGAATGAGAATAGAATACGCTGGTATCATCAGCAAAAAGCAAAGATTCTGACAATTTTGCAGCATTAGGCAGGTCATTTATATATAAAATAAAAAACAATGGCCCCAGGACAGAACTGTGAGGCACACCACATTTTACTGTTTGGCTGGCGGAACAGACATCGTTAAACTGTACAAATTGTTTGCGATCTGAGAAGTAGCTTTTGATCCTTTGTAAGGCCAAACCACGAATGCCGTAGTGTTCTAGTTTGGAAAACAAAATGTGATTGTCAAGGGTATCGAAAGCTTTTGAGAGATCTAAAAAAACGCCAATAGTAATTTCGTTACGATCAATGGAAGATGCAATTTTGTTGATGAGATGAATGAGTGAAAGTGAGGTCGAATGATTTTTACGGAATCCAAATTGGAGACAATACAAAATTTCAAGACGTTCGAAAAATTCAATTAAACGGTTGTGCATGACCTTTTCGAAAAGTTTAGAGAAACAAGGTAGAAGAGAAATAGGTCGGTAATTAGTAAAAAGATGTGGATCATTAGCTTTAAAAATTGGGATAAGTTTGGCTATTTTTAATTTTTCAGGAAAAATTGTGTTAACGAAAGATTGATAATAAACTTTAAGGGTTCTGAAATGAGATCAAAAGATTTTTTAAATAACATGCATGGAGACATTATCATATCCAGGGGCTTTCCCTGGTTTGAAAAGCTTACAGATTTCTTCTAATTCAGCTTGCATTGGTAGGCTTTAGGATGATAGATTCGTTGACATTGTTAACTAAAAAGGAGCAAAAAGAATGTCTAACCGTAGGAATTTTACTGGCTAAATTAGGTCCAATATTAGTGAAATACTTGCAGAATTTGTCAGCAATATCAGTTGGGTCGGATATTTCTTTATCATCGCAATTGAAGGATGAAGGCAGCGAGGTCTTTTTTCTACGATTGTTAATAACTTCGTGTATTAGTTTCCAAGTTTCTTTGAGGTCATTTGTTGCCTTATCAAATCTGTTGTCATAGTAGTCACGCTTGGCGGTTCTGATTAGGTGATTGAGTTTGTTCTTGTAAGCCTTGTAATGCATTTCACGCGTGGGATTAGGCGCTTTCATAATTTTTTTATAGAGTCTATTCTTTTTTGTTTTCCCTATATTTCGCACCGTTGGAGGATTTGATCAAGGCGCATAACCTCGATTGCATGATGTATGCAGATGACACCCAACTCTATGTAACTGTTAACTCTACATATGATCGATCTGCTACATTAGCCAAATTGGAGCTATGTGTTAAAGATTACTTAATAGGTGCACTGCCAAAAACTCGCGTGTAATCCACGTAAGACTGAGATCGTCCATCTCTCATCTCGGTTCATATACAGTGTGAGCCGATGCCAGGTATATCCATTGATGGTACTATCATTGCTCCGGTTCCTGTCGCCCGTGATCTTGGCATTGCTTTGGACAGTCACTTTATACTGACTATACTCACATAAACAACATTTGCAAGTCAACTTCTTTTGCTATCCGTAACATTGGAAGAATTTGCAAGTATCTGCATGTGTCGAGGAGACTGTGAGAAGTTGGTGCACACTTTTATTACTTCCCGTCTGGACTGTTGCAACAGTATTCTGTTTGTGCTTCTTGACTCTGAAATAGCTAAGCTACAGCGCTTACAGTTTAACAGTTTTATTTGCCAACAAAAAAACAATAAATGAATACAAAAGTAATTAACAAAATGGCGAGGAAGCCCTAAAAGAAACCAGAAGGCTTATGTGGCATTGGGCTGCCTCTTTACAATATATGTGTATATATAACAAAGTGGACAGAACACTGCCGCTTGGCTAGTCGCTAAAACAAAGAAATCAGAATATATCACCCGTGTACTCCGTCAACTCCACTGGCTTCCAATTATATCTAGAATTAGTTATAAGGTTCTATTAATCACGTATAAAGCTCTCCATAGTCTGGCCCCGGATTATATTTATGATCGGCTACAGAAATATAAGCCAGCCCTTACTTTAAGATCATCTAGTTATAACTTGTTGTCCATACCAAAGTCAAATACTGTGTCTTATGGTGATAGAGCGTTCTCGATCTGCGCTCCAAGACTTTGGAACTCTCTTCCGTCTAACATCAGGAGTGCCGACACTGTTAATGTATTTAAATCTGAGTTAAAGACTTTTCTTTTCAAATAGCTTGCTCGATATTACTAGAACACGTGTAAGTATAGATAGTTTTTATTTTTTTTAGTTAATTACTATCATTGATATTGTAAGAGCATTGAGCGCTGTATAATGCTCCTAAAACGTATGTATGTATTATTATTATTATTATTATTATTATTATTATCAAACGCAGTCTACTTGTTGACACGATGACGCGTTGACATGAATAAAGTGTACTCTATATATTACTACCTTCGTTCTACAATCAACCGCAGTCTACTCGTTGACACGATGACGCGTTGACACGTTGACTCGACATTCAGCTCTCTACGTTGGCTGTGTACTCCGCCCTAGTTGACGCGTAGACGCGTTGACATTTCTACAATACAGCTTGCTGTGGTGGGGTATTCTGCAGTCGTTCCTAGATACCTTTATTTAAACAGTGTTACTCTTTCAGTATTTACAGATGTAAAAAACTGATATCACTAGAGGCCCTAATTTACTAATAATGATATATAATAAAAATATATGGCTCACTATAAAAGGTATAAAAGTATAAGAATAAATATAAAACTAAATCAAATTACTCTAAGCTATACTACGATAAAACTAAGTTTTATATTTCGATTAAAAACTAGACAACCATTGTAATAAAACGCCCTGTTAGTACATTCCAGTCTTATTGACGGCAGTCTGAGGTGGTCGCTCTGCCTTGTCGACCTACATATTACGTCCCTATTATACTTAAAATAATCTACTAGAAATTGTGGGGAGCATTTGTTTAAACATTTCTTGACTAACTTTAATACATGCCCCTCGCGTCTACATTCTAATGTTCTGTAACCTAGATACTCTAGCGCTTCGTCACTGCTGTCCATCCGCATAACGATGCGTGCTGAAGAAGTATTAGTTTTCTGTGTTGTTCAGTGATCTAGCTAGCCCTAAAAGCCGGCCTAATTTACTGACTATAGCTCTAAAAGCCATAAATTAGTAGGCACCCGTTGTTGACGGTTAGGGTGTTTTGAAATATAGGGGTAGGGTTATTTTACTATAACTCTAAAAATCCTAAATTATTGAGCACTTGGGTTTATATTGAGGTTAGTTTTTTATGTTGGGTTAGGGCTTAGATTGTGTTAGGAATGAGTTTGCTTGGAGTAGAGTGTTAACTGGCTTTCATAAATCTGCTTGTTAGTGGCCCTAATGTTCGGCATGGAAACAGCAAAGTGAAACAGAAATGTTGATAACTTTTTGAGTTATTTCTGTGTAGTTCTCGATCATTTATCAGTCCATATTTGCGACTTTTCACATCCACTGTGGGCGATTATTTGATGAGGGAACAAGAGAATAGTAGGGTACTATATTATCTCTCCCTTGCTCTGTGGGTTTTTCTCCGGTTTACCTCCCTCCACAAAAACCAACATGCTAAATTCCAATTCGTTCTGTGGATTAGCTGCATGGTTCCTGACCTGGATCGATCAGCTCCTATGGTTGTTTTATGTCCCGTTAGAAATTCAGAGTTTTTTAAGCCACTTCTTTGTTGTCAGGAGTTAGAAGTTTGTTATTTGCGCACTTCCATTTTCTTCTAGTCGGTGTTTTATTCCAATTGGAAAGCAGAGTCTAACGGGTACTATGAGGAGTTACTTCAAGATCCTCTGCACTTGTTATTTTAAGATACTGTTTACCTCTTTACTAGAAGTTTTCTTCTAGATAAAATGTTGAGGTGGTGGTGGAGAAAGTAGAGGGGAGGGGTGGGGAGTCAATTTTTTTTTGTAGGGTAGGGGTGGGTGGTATTTTTTTCTTTTAAATCCCCCCCCCCCCCAACTAAATAAATAAAGCTCCTTTTTTATTAATCACAAACAAATACAAATTCCTTTCTACAATCTTTTATATTTAAACCAGTTTTAAAATGTTCAAAAAATAAATATCGAATATCAACGTCCTTCACAGAGGATAGAGGCCTTTGTCTAGTAGATATCTAATAGATGTCTAATTAGAAAATAGTCGATAATATCGAATATCAACGTCCTTCACAGAGGAGAGATACCTTTATCTAATAGATATCTAATAGATGTCTAATTAGAAAATAGTCGATAATATCGAATATCAACCTCCTTCACAGAGGGGAGAGATCTTTGTCTAGTAGATATCCAATAGATGTCTAATTAGAAAATAGTCGATAATATCGAATATCAACCTCCTTCACAGAGGGGAGAGACCTTTGTCTAGTAGATATCTAATAGATGTCTAATTAGAAAATAGTCGATAATATCGAATATCAACCTCCTTCACATAGGATAATATGGTTATTTCATGGTTTTCTATGGAATACCGGCGAATATTTCACGAGAAATTTGCATTATTTGGTATACAACGAGCCTTTCATATTATCCTATAAATAACAATTTACGAAAAGATTTATCACGAAAACAAAGTAACTTACCGGACGATAGACTGCAAATTTTCTCGCCGGAATTGGAAAACACAAATTTCGAGTGGCAACCGCGCGCGTCTGCAGACTAATTTTTTTTGTCTTTAACAACCTCTTTTTATTTTCTTTAATAAATTTTACAAAATTACACATCTACTAACACTAAACTATACACAAAATAACTAAAAATAAAAAAACATACTCAAATTTACGCTACGTTTTTCTAATTATTTATTTATTGCCATTAGAATTGTGTTCCATTTCTTATCATGTGAAAGGAGTTTATTTCTTTTTTTGGCGATTTTTAATTCAATTTTTTCTGAGTATCTTAATAAGTAACGACGAAGAAAGGCTGATTATACGGTAATGGGGTAATTTATATAACCAATATTTCGGCTGGCACGGCCAACCTTCTTCAGGGTTTACAAGTGAACTGGCAAGAAAACGTTAAAAATTCAAAAGTATGGAATCTGACACTGTGGTGTGAAATTACAAACATGGTGATTACATGAGTCATGAGCGTGATGATAGACGGAGGAAAAATACAGGAGTTAAGGAATATGATATACAGTAGATATTTACAGTTCTTCCTTTCTATTAATACCTTTAGGTTCTAGTGTTTGACCTTTATCAATAAGATGTGCTTCGCGAGCTTTGCGTACACTATCTCGATTAGAATTAATTAGTTCTAAAGGAATTAATTGCATGTCATTAGGACAGTGATTATTGGTGAGGAAATGTTCTGAGACAGCAGTGGTTTTAGACTGGTTAGAAGGTTTATCAACGGGGCGGCGGTGTTCGTTAAAGCGATCTTTAAGGCGACGTTTCGTTTCTCCGATGTATTGAGCGTTACAGCGTTTGCATTGTACCATGTAAATGAGATTTTTAGAGTTACAGTTAATGTGGTCTTTGATGCTTCTGGTTTCGCCAGTAGAGTGAAATGTGTAATTAGTTTGGCCGTTGTTTATGTATTTACAGGTTACGCAATTGTTGCCACAGCGAAATGAGCCACAGGGGTTATTAGGTATGTTAGTGCGGAGTTTAGACCTAACTAAGATGTCGTGTAAGTTATTACTGCGACGGTAAGCTACAAAAGGTGCAGCCGTGAACACGTTAGCACATCGATGAGATGAAGAAAGCATGTTAAAGTGTTTGTGGATGACTGAAGATATGGGTGTTAGAGCAGGGTTATATGTTATGACCAGAGGGACTCGGTGGGGTTGGTTCATCGCCAGAAAAACGCGACACGGCCGATTGTGCAATATCAATTTCGGCTCAGAGGTCAGCAAGCACAGTTCGTATAAAATTACAAGCAAACTATGGGGGGAAAACGCTTAATCTCGATTTCTCACTTTCCTGAGTACGATTTAAAAAATGTCTAACCAGGATCTCAATCTACAATATGAATTAAATAGTTCTTCCTACATTTCTATAATCAGCTAGTGAATTTTAGGTGTCGTTTTTTTCAAACATAAACGAGTGTTTTGACTCAAATTATTACAGA
Source organism: Actinernus sp. WN-2022 (assembly GCA_030867875.1). Lineage (NCBI taxonomy): Eukaryota > Metazoa > Cnidaria > Anthozoa > Actiniaria > Actinernidae > Actinernus > Actinernus sp. WN-2022. The sequence continues at coordinate 55,562,139 of JAOWCC010001634.1, forward strand.
GCTAGAGTGAGAATTGGCGAGAAAAGAGCTTACTTACTGTTTATAACTTGGATTCTGAGGTGGAATATACTGTATTTTGCAAAATGTCTATAGCAGGCCTTCTGAACGAAGGGTTCATCGTCGTCACTAAATGCCATTAGAGCAGCTGTGGATTCCTTTGCGGTTTCGTTTTTGCAGTTGAATATTTCGATCTTGGATAAACCGGCAGAATCCGCCATCTTTGTACGCTAAATCCTGTAAATTTGGCTGTCTTGAGACCATCATATCTCTGGCCACGAGCGTCTAAAACACCACGAACACATACCAATGGACAACTTGTTCTCTCCTTATGAAACTGCAGTGTATTTGTAACTGACCAGCAGTTATTCAAATGAATTGTCCCTTTTTTAAAAATAGGCCCTAGCCGGACCTATAGAGAAGAGTCTGCGATACTAATTGTGGTCAGCGATATCTCCCATTCGTGCCCGTTTTGAGGCTTGAGAGACAGCAAACAACAATATTTTAGTATGGAAGGCGGCTCTAATAGCTTAAAAATAGAGGAAAAGCTTAAATAAAACTGAGAAAGGAGAAAAAGAAGTAAAAAAAAAAAATTTCGTGTCCCGCGTAGGAGTCGAACTCCGGTCGCGGGATGTTAAGGCCAACGCTCTAACCACTCGACTATAGAGCCGACCTACTTGTAACGCCGCTGACAATTGCTAAATGTCGCTTATTTCTGGCGATGTGTTAGTTTGCTTGGGTGTAAGTGCTTCTGTCCTAGAGATGTTGCGAACGCGATCTGTTTCCTTGTCTAGAAAAGAACGATTATAGCCACGTTTGTTGAGGTAGGATTTGAGTTCGTTAGTGCGAGAATTAAAGGTTTCGTCTGAAGAGCAGATGCGGCGTAATCTGAGAGCAAGACTGAAAGGAATAGCGCGTTTGGTGTGTTTAGGGTGACAAGATGAATGTAAGAGGTACTGGTGTTTGTCAGTGGGCTTAGTATAGAGGTCTGTGTCGATGTTACCATTATTGATAGAAATATTGACGTCTAAAAAGGGTACTGAAGTGACGGAGTGAAATGAAGTAAATTTGATGGTAGGATGAATTTGATTAAGATAAGAGGTGAATGTAAGGAGTTCGTTTTCTGTGTGCGTCCAGATCATGAAAATGTCGTCTATGTAACGCCACCAAGTGTGTGGCTGGCGTGGGGCGTGAGCGAGTGCATCAGCTTCAAATTTAGCTAGGAACAGGTTGGCGAATGAAGGTGCCATTCTAGTACCCATGGCAGTACCGTGTACTTGTAAGTAGTGTTCGTGGTTAAATTCGAAGTTGTTCATGGTTAAGATCATTCTAATGAGATCACAGAGTGTTTCAGTGCGTATGGTAGATGTGGTACGAGTGTTGAGAAAGTGACGACAAGCATCGATACCTTCGTGATGAGGTATGTTGGTGTATAGCGAGGAAACGTCGAGTGTGACAAGAATGGCGTGACTAGGGAGTTGGCCGAGTTGACCTAGTTTATTAAGGAGATGTGAGGTGTCTTTGATAAAAGATGGAGTATTAGTTACTAAGGGTTTGAGATGGAAGTCAACAAATTGTGAAATACGTTCAGTGGGATGATTGTTACTGGAAACGATAGGACGTCCGGGGTTACCAGGTTTGTGGATTTTAGGTAAAATGTAGAAACGTCCCGCTGTGGGATCACTGTGTAACAGAAAGCGTTTAGTGTCTTTGTCAATGAGTTGGTCCTGGTGCATACGTTTCACGTAAAATTGTACGCGTTTTTGAATGTCGTTGGTAATGTCGGTGTCGAGTTTTTTGTAGAATTTGATGTCGTTTAATTGTCTTAAGCATTCGTTAATGAACCAGTCGCGGTCCATAACGACAGTACCAGATCCCTTGTCAGCTGGTTTAATAATGATGTCGTTACGTGACTTGAGTCGATGAAGTGCTTGTCGTTCGCGTGCGGTAAGATTGTCACGAATGGGTGTAGGTTTAGTGGATAAGATATCATGTTCGACAGCATTGAGGAAAGCGTCTAAAGCTGAATCTCTGTAAGGTGGTGGAGTCCAAGTGCCTTTAACGCGAAAGGGATTAATGTCAGTACGAGGAGGGTAGTCGTGAAAGAATTCTAAAAGTCGCATGCGTCGAGAAAATTCGTTAATGTCTGCTTTGACTTCTGACCAGTCGATGCGACGAGGTACGGGGCAGAAGGAAAGACCATGGGCGAGAGTTTGGGTTTCGTCAGGTGTGAGAGAAGTATTACTAAGGTTAATTACGGCGTTAGTATCTAGACGAATGTTAGAGTTGTGTTTTCTCCAGTAACGATTAGAGTTTTCTTTTCTTTTACGGCGTTGACGTTTAGTATTATGATTGGGAGAAGCGGCGCTAGTGAGTGGATGGTTATTGGGGTTATTACACTGTTGATTAGATTGATTGTGATCGTTAGAATGTGAATCCTGTGTACGCAAAGCTGAACAAATAAGTTCTTAAAAAGAGTGATAGACGGAAAATTTTTTTCCTCTAGCTTTATAAAGACACATTTTATATTCTAAAATTATATAATTTATTACTTGATCATCTACACCTAAAATTATATTTACTATATTGGACTCTGGCAACTTAATATTGACAGTTTCAAGCCAAGTTCTAATTTCAAAATATTTTGACTCAACACACTCAACAAAAAGATGATCAATAGTTTCGTAATACGTTTGGCAGAACGAACAATTTGGATGACTACTAATTTTAAAGCGAAACAAATCATAATTAAGAAATAAACAATTATTTAGAATACGGTATTGAAAAAACCTAGAATATGCATCAATTGAAGTGGTGTAAATTTTGTTATACACCGACTTCCAATTAATTACAAATCCTGGTTCAATCCGTTTAGATATATTAACTTGTGAAGTAGGTGACTTAAACTTTTTATCAATTAAACATTGATATATAATCTTCGTGTGTCTTATGTTATCTATGGCAATATCCTTTTCACCAACCCTTAAAACTTTCTCCGGCACAATTATATCTTGATGTGTTATAATCGATGCTTTTAAAATAACTTTTCAATCATATGGCAAAGAGTGCACAATGCTCGCCCAGCTCATAAAATCCTTATCTTGTAACCCTTTTTGTTTAACAGTCTTCCATTTAAATTCCCCATTTTCATTAACCATATCAACTATCCTATTTATACGGCATCGTGCCATTCTCTCATAATATACTGATCTCTTATTAATTGTTATGTAAACATTGTTCCACAAACTTTCTTGAAGACCCTCCTGCAAATCCATAGTTTTTAAATCTTTCTTACAAAATTCGGCCCAGCACTTTAAAATAGATTTATAAAAATCTGGAATATCAAATGGGATTTTCTCCTTATCGAAGTTAACACTTATAGCCTTCGTACCACCTATTCTTTCTAAATAGGAGCACGGAATATCTTTCCATGCGGATTTCTCACTACCTAACAAAGAGCAGGCCCATTTTACTCTGTTTGCTTGAACTAACAATGAGAAATCTGGAACTTTCAAACCCCCTACTTCGTAACTTCCAATTAATGTTTGATACTTGATTTTTGTTTTTTTTTCCATTCCAGATAAAATCCTTTAGCTCACATTCTACAAGCCTGATAAAATCTTCAGATTCATGTATTTTGGAGCAAACATACAACAATTTAGACAGTGCTAATGTACGAACAATCTGTATTCTTCCATATAACGTAAGCGTCCGTGATCTCCAAATACATTAGATAGTATTGTTTTAAAGTTACACAACACTCGATGTAGATTATTACTATAGATTAACTTCTTATTATATGAATAAAAAAATCTCAAAATCTTTAGGCCGCTTTCCTCAAAATCAACTAATTTAAAGTCTTTATAACTATCGTTGCCTGACCCTGACCCTGACCCCAGCCACCCTATCTCTGATTTAAAAAAATTAATCTTTAAAGAAGAATATACTCTAAATTTATCTAGTACTTCTAATGTTTTTTCAAGTGAACGAGTATTTTTAAGAAAAAACGTAGTATCATCTGCAAATATAACAAGTTTTCGGCTCAATCCATTTGGAAGCTCAATGCCTTCTATCTCCTCACAATTTCTTATCTTTAAGGCCATAATCTCGATTACCAAAATAAAAATGTACGGTGAAATGGGATCGCCTTGCTTTGTTCCCCTCAACATGGGGAACAAATTTGTAGCTGTACCATTGTTGTTAACACACCCCTGATTACCTTCTAACAACACTTTAACCCACTTAATAAAACTCTCACCAAATCCAATTTTTTTAAGCACTGCAGACTAATTATGTATTCAAAATGGTGAATTTTTATTGGCCGGTAAATAAAGGGCGCGAAATTTCCTGCATTTTGATTGGCCTTGATCTAGCCATGAAATACCGCTCTGTATTTCATAGAAAAACCATGAAATACCGCCCTGTATTGCATAGTAAAGCTGAGCTCTGATTGGCTGAAATAAAATATTTATAGGATAATATCGAATATCAACCTCCTTCACAGAGGAGAGACATCTATTAGATATCTATTAGACAAAGGTCTAATTAGAAAATAGTCGTAATATCCGATAGAATCCCATAGCACGACTCAAAATCGCGCGCTGATTGGCTAACAAAGCGTTTAATATTTTGTGGAATTCAACGGTTTGAAAAGCTGTATTCAACGATGTACAGGAAGCCCGCGCGTAAATATTTTGTTTATTTTTATTATCGCGAACAGAGACACAAATCATGTTAAAATTACAAACCAGGATATTCACAAAGTTAACCGTAGTCAAAGAACGTGAAAATTATATATCTTTTATTTCGTTTTTCACGAGAAATGATATGTTTTGGCCCTCGACTGAACAAGAGTGACTCAAGCCTAGGAGACTAGCTAATCCGAGGAATCGACAAAAACAACTGCAGCAAAAAGGTGCGATTTTGAACGGAAAAGCTGGACAGGGGCTTCGTGGATTTGCTGATTTAATTCATGTAATATTCACACAGAGAAGCTAAATGACTGAAAACAGTAAAAACAGGACGAAAAGCACGGCTACAGAACGGTACTAAAATCGTGGTACAAGGAAAATTTTGGAAACGAGTGGACTGAACACAAGTACTAAACATTCAACAGTTTAAAAACAGGCTTATTTATTGTGAGACAGAAATTGAGCATTAACATTTGGTACTGAATTTGCTTATAAAGTAAGGAACACGTACTGGCTTAATACTTACAAGTTTATGCGTATACTTGTGCAGCAGCTCTTCGGTTTGTCAGGTTCAGTTTAGATTTTCACTTATCGACAACTGGTTTCAACAGGCCGCCGGTTTTCTAAATCTTTCACAAACATTCACAATTCTATCTCAAGTTAATGCACTTTCGCTTTCTTGGTAAAGATTAGATCGAAATTAAGTGTACCTAAATAAAATACAGGTGTTTTCATGCATAGAAATCCAGTTTTGATGTCGGAAAACCAAATTTTGTGAGCAACGACTACGTACACTTTTAGTTGAACATCGTTTGAGTCTAATTTTAGCTTGATTCCTATTCGCTCGTTAGTTTACCGCGCAATGGGTTCCTGGCGCGTGGCGGGAATTTCAGTAACTTTCAGACTGAGTATATTTTTATTTATTTTCGTAAATCACTAGATGCAATGGGATTCAAAGAAAATTCATTGCCTGACTCGGGAATTCCACGTTAAATTTCACGCGAAAAACCGATATCGCACTCATCGCTTCGCTTCGCGATTCGTGCGATATCGGTTTTTCGCGTGAAATTTAACGTGGAATTCCCGAGTCAGGCAATGAATTTACCTATTATATCGCTTGATAATATCCGATAATATCCGATATTATCAATATCTAATATCTGATGCTATCAATACTATAATATTGGATATTCAATATTGTGCAGATATCGCGCCTACCTCGCTCGTTGTCGTTCGCCTTTTCGTTCGCGTTCTCTATCTTTTCCTCAAGCTCAAGAATTTTATCTTCAAGGGGTTTCAATGCTTGCTTAACCATATCTGATATTAGCGACTTCAGCGAGTCTTTTAGAATGTCCTCGAATTCTGTAGACTTTTGGACGGTGATTAGTATCTCACTTGAAGACACAGTTGGGTCCACAGATGAAGAACGCCTCTTCGAACGAGTTGAAGAACTGGCGGCCATCTTAACTTTCGAGTGATTTCAAGAGCAAAGCAAATAAGCTTTCAATATATCGGCTTCCAAAATATTAGAACTATAACGGCCCACTTACTGCCGGACTAGGACTAGGACTACATTGAAATAAGCAAAGCTCAAAATTTTAAGAAAAGATTAGTTGAACTGAAGAGAGAACCAAAAAAACGTGTTGCTCCCTCGAGGTACGAATATTTTTTATTATTACTTTTTTTAAATTATTATTATTATTACTAGAAGTAATCATAGATTATCAAAGTGCGTTCGACATATATTTTGGTACGAGAAAGGACTGGGCTCCCTGTGATGACACAAATGAAAATACACACCCTTTATTGCTACAGTGGTGGACTATGTGTATAAACTATTAATATCCTTATCAAAAATATATGTCTTTAAATAAATGTGAACAGTTTTGAATGTCTTGACTTATAAGTTATTCAAGGGAATGAACCTGTTCAGTTAAATAGGTAATCAAATGACTGGAAATCATTGTGGATCTTGAGGAATTCAACAGATATAATGCATATTGATAGTTTAACCATGTTGGTGTTAATAGCATTCAGATGATCAAGGCTGGCTCCACAATAGACCGATTTAGCTTCTACATTTGTTGTCCCAATTCTGGTCACGTAACTTTTCCCTTGAGTAATGTTTTTCTCGTTTTTTCTGTATCCCAAGAGGAAATGTACAAATTCCTCTAATATTGGAAAACAAAGCACTGAATCCTCTGGAGCTGTCACATGATCTGAAATGGGACAACAAATGCTAAATCGGTCTATACTGACGAGTGTTAATTGGTGATGACACTCCAGTGTAGAACTATATACCCATGCATGTGTATAAACTACACTCCAGTCCAGAGCATTCAAATTAGTTTTCATGTGAGGTCAAGGCTCCATACAGAATATTGAGTGTCCATTGTTATTGCAGAATAATTTCTGATCAATGTCAACATATCATGCACACATGATCTTTGGCTTTGCCATTGATTAGAGTACATGCACGTACTGTAAACACTTTAAATTTCCCTCACCTTGTGTTGATATTTTTAAAAGTTCCTTGACTTATCCAACTCCAAGTGTGATTATAGATCAACTCATAATTTGCCTAAATGCAGTGTTCACATGGTGATAAACGCCAACGAAAACGGCAAGATGCACACACGTGTAGTCACACAACCTGTCAAATATTTCTCTTCAGGTATGATTATATTTATATATAGTATCTTGATGTTTGCAGTTTTCGTATCTGTTCAATGAAAAGCACAATCCAATACAGCGGGCAAACCAACGGAATATCCGAACGCAGAATCACTCGGTTTGTCAATGGTTCAGCACAAATTATGGCCGAGTGGTCATTCGACTCGTCTACAGGTCTACAGAACATGTTCGTCTTCAACCGTGCTGACAAAACAGACCATGGTTGACTTGATATAGTTCGGACATCAGCCAATGCTCCAGAAGTAGTACACACTTTCTTCGGGCATTGATAAATCGTACTTGCAAACTTTTTAAATATCACTGCATTTTCAAGAATGGGGAATATAAGACAAAGAAAATTATGCACCGAAACCATGCACCAAAAGTCAAAGCGAGCATCGTGTAGCTACCAGGTTCCCAGCCGAGATAATTTATTCCGAAAGTGTGCCACGCCAACCACGCAAGATTAGGATGCGTTTTCCTTCGTCGAACGCAATTATTATTATTAACATGAAGTACCTACCTGACCTATTACTGGGTTACCTGTGTTAAGAGGGTGTGTTTCCTACATGAAGTACCTACCTGACATATTACTGGGTTACCTGTGTTAGAAATGAGGGAGTTGAACGGTTGTTATATCCGTGCGTAATATTGTCCAAGAAATTAACCGGGATAAGAACTTTAAAAACATGACTGATGTCAAGCGATTTGAATGAGTGTAGCAAGATAGACACAGACAAACTTCACAGCAGACTGTCATATCAAACAATTTATTGAGAAAAGTGTCGTTCCTGAGAGCTCCCTGTGATATTCCATATATGGTCAATATATTCCATATTTGGAAAGCAGGACGGATCGTCGAATACTAGAACACGTTCAAGAAGTGTAGCGAGCCGGCAGAAAAGAGGCGGATACAACGTAGGCTACAAGAAGTGCGATTAAAAAATTCGATAGCGCAATTTGAAAAGGATGAGCGTATGCCTCACTAGCATCTAGTCAGGCCCAAATATTACTCTGAACGACAACAATTGTTTGATATGGATTAGCGTAAGTTATTTCGAAATGTTTACCTTAGAAAGCGGCATCTACAGTACGATGAAAGCAACATGTCAGTGTTCTTGTCATATCCCGGCCCGCAATCCATGTTCCTCCGAAGTTTACAACATGATCCTAGGTACCATATTCCAGGTCCCGAGGAGGTGAAGGCCGCCCTCATGAGCCTTCTTGCCATCATACTTGAACATCGCTACAGTTAATGATGGAACACTGATCCACTAAAGTCCGGACAGATTACGACTGAGCCTATGGATGTATTATGAATTTAAGATTGCTTTTTGCTTGTGTTTCCTTCGCTTTGTAAGAGTTTTCATTCCCCAGTCAACGTGGGCGTTATCGATGTTGAGGCCAAAAGCTCTGGTGTAAACATTGATTGTACTGAATCCCAATACATGTAGGTGACTATGAGAAAATTTATTATCCCAAAAGTTTCCTATTTTGTGAACCATTATGAAGGGATAATTCGTCTACAGTTCTGTACATGTGCACCTGGGGTTCCAATATTCCGATCATCATACGAGTATATCCCGATCTAAAAAAAATGCTAGCAAACAAGATTCGGAAATGAAAATCCACCCCAATAACTCGTTCCTGCGCATGCACGCATCCACGAGTTAGAAACGGTAAAGCTAAACTAAGATGACGAGCAATTGTATGACTCTGACATGGACCCTGTTTATCTCGATAGACGAGATGATCTAAATATTGCGAATTTATGTGGAACCAACACAATGGTATGATTGCAAATGCCAGCAAGCATCAAGCTATGGTGCTAGGTAGGACTGATCATGAGTTCTCCTTTCCAGTCAAGAAATCAATCGTTCTATTTGGGATGGCTATAGACAATGCCTCAGTTTTGATAATCACATCTCCACCGTTTGTAAAAAGATCAATAATCAATTTAATGTAATGATAAGATTTCGTAAACTAATTTCCACTAACACTTTGCTACGGCTATATAAGGCGTTCATACTTCCCCATTTTTATTACTGCTCGGTCATATGGCATTTCTGTGGCTCTCGTAATACTGATAAATTAGAGGCCACATAGATTTATTCTAAAATTAATGACAGACTCTGGTTATAGCCAATTATTGGACAAGACGGGGACAACTTTACTATACAGCAGAGGAATACAGAACATGCTCATTATACTTTTTATATGCCTGTATTTTACTAAATATCCTGAAAGCTTGAAAGATATGTTTACTCTGCGTCCTGTAAGGTATTCCCTGAGGGGCACCAATATTTTAAAACTAGTATACCTAATAGGTAGTGAATGCTGCCGCTCACTTAAAGTGCCTATAACCCTTCTTTCAAGATTTATAGCTATGAACCTCCGAAAAGTTTTGAAGTACTTCTGTGAAGAAAGTTTTGGCTAACAGAAAATACTCAATGTTCTACGCTTGCTTGAAATAGTGTAAATTTTACCTTTCCTGATTCATGACCGCGTAAGTAAAAGCCTGCGTCGATTCCTGTAGAGACGTCATCTCATTAATGCATTATTCTCCATGGCGCCTTTCTATCACAACAACTTCGATTTATAGAGAATATACACAGTTTGTGAGTTGTTAGTAAAGTAAAAAGTCATTTTAGTCAACATATTAAGTATTTCTTCAAATTATTGCAAAGCCGAATTAATTATATGACGTCTATACAGGAGTCGACCCAGGCTTTTACTTACGCGGTCATGGGTCAGGAAAGGTCAAATTTATACGATTTAAAGCAAGCGTAGAACATAAAGTATTCACTGAAAACCAAAACGTTCTTCACAGAAGTACTCAAAACCTTTCGGATGTTAATAGCTATAAAAAGGGTTATAGGTACTTTAAGGAAATGTACTAGAAGAAAACCTACAGTAAGTAGCTCTTTGACAGGAAAATAATTTACTGGCTTACAAAAATGTCAAGGTGTGATATGTGCTAGATGACTCTATTGTTTTGTAACTTTGGGCTATTTTTGAGCAAAAATAAAGCAACCAGATTTTAAAACCACGTACCAGTGAGTCGAGTCATATGCAAGGTTCTTTGAGTAGCGGAGAAATGAAAAAACAAATTCTTCTCAGAAAATGAAAAGTTCATGATGTGGATCAAGAAGAAAGGATTTACAGCAGGACTAGTAAATAATCTTTGTATTTGCTAGGTGCTCGTCCCAGAAGAGCCACTTCAAGTCATTCAGGACATGATGGATGCCAATGGCCGCATAAACAACGAAATTCTGGCTGGAGACTCCGAGTCGGCTTCCCAGCTCATTTTATCTGCAGCCTCCTTGTTAAATCATATGGTTTCCAATGCAGATAATCAAACTGCAGGCGAAGGTGCCACTATAAGCAATGTAAGTTGGTGCCAATAGTTTCTTTTACGATCACTATGTTTTAGCTAGGTTGCTGGCTGATCCATCGACATTAAAGCATGGTTCACACGAGCAACTTTTCCTTGACAAGTTTATTTGCTCGTGTGTACCGGGTGAACAAGTTTCCTTGACAAGTTTATTTGCTCGTGTGTACCGGGTGAACAAGTTTCCTTGACAAGTTTATTTGCTCGTGTGTACCGGGTGAACAAGTTTCCTTGACAAGTTTATTTGCTCGTGTGTACCGGGTGAACAAGTTTCCTTGACAAGTTTATTTGCTCGTGTGTACCGGGTGAACAAGTTTTCCTTGACACTTTTATTTGCTCGTGTGTACGGGTGAACTAGTTTTCCTTGACAAGTTTATTTGCTCGTGTGTACGGGTGAACAAGTTTCCTTGACAAGTTTATTTGCTCGTGTGTACGGGTGAACAAGTTTCCTTGACAAGTTTATTTGCTCGTGTGTACGGGTGAACAAGTTTCCTTGACAAGTTTATTTGCTCGTGTGTACGGGTGAAGAAGTTTCCTTGACAAGTTTATTTGTTCGTGTCAGGTGTGTACGGGTGAACAAGTTTCCTTGACAAGTTTATTTGCTCGTGTGTACGGGTGAACAAGTTTCCTTGACAAGTTTATTTGCTCGTGTGTATCGGGTGAACAAGTTTTCTTTGACAAGTATTCCTTGAGGCAGTCCTATTTACTCGTGTGCATGGCAAAACATGACAAGTTTGCCTTGGTGACAGCAATGTTCTTAGGACAGCATCAGAGCAGTGTAGTAGTTTCGAGAGCAGTTTGAAAACTACTTTCCCGATCCTCCAAGCCCACAACGAACGGCTCCTTTATCAAGAAAACAACGCGCGCGTATTTGCATGTGGTCTAGGTGTCGTCCTTCATATGCACATTAGCATACAAAACGGTGTAATAATCGTATATTGCACCACGACTGGACGCCATGACAGTTTCTAGAAAATGCACAGTATCGTTATGCGCAACGCAAAACAAACGGCGAGGGCTCTGGAAACCCTTCTGATATTTTCCTTGTCGAGCCGTACACATGAGCAAGTTTCGTGACTTGACAAGTCTCCTTGTTCAAAAGCTGACATGCCAGCTTATTTCGAACAAGGAGACTTGTCAAGGAAAAACTTGTCATGTTTTGCCGTACAAACGATCAAATACAAACGGTTTGTCAAGGAAAACTTGCTCGTGTAGATGAGGCCTAAGACTGTAATTGCTGGTTATGTTTCTATCAATTCCAAAGCTGCGTGGGGCATTTGACAACTCAGAACTCAAAGAGAGTCAAAGATAGTGAATTTTACATTAATGTTTATAAAAGATATGCACTTGTTCCAAAGCCTGTCGGTGAGGCATTTGCATAGGAACAAACACGAAGAACTATTCTAACCTGTAAGATCCATCGATCCATTGGTTTTTTTTATGATTAGTTTTATAACTACCTTACACACAGGTCCAAATAGTTTTGTTATCAAAACTTTCTTTTATTTCGTTGAAGGGGAAACATATAACGGCATCTGTTTGGGATATTAATGTAATTAAAAAAGAAAGTTATGGTAGATTTGAGAAGGAAGACCTCCACTAAAAGAACTTTAGAAATTCTATTTTAAGTTTTGGTTATTTTAGGAATAATGCTGGCGCCTTACATTACCTTCCAGAAACCTCTTTTAGTCGATCATACCACTAGAGTTAAAACTCTACTAAGTAAAAAGATGGTGCCACTTTAGATACTAAAGTCGTTGATCAATATATAGAGGATATTACACGGTGGTGAGAAGATATGAAGTTTATCCTCGAGAGTCGAAAACATTTCACGAGTTCGCTAGCGCTGCGCTCACTCGTGAAATGTTTTGGACTCGATAGGATAAACTTCATATCTTCAACCACCGTGTAATTTTCTTTTTATTATATGGACAATTAAACTGCTCTCTTATCAATTCATTTTACTTACTGTCAGTACAAACTTCTTCGTGATCTTTCTAAGCTGTTCTGGGGAGTTTCATCGGGTTTTCTTGTCTCTTCGTTGCAGTCGAGAAAATCTTTAGAACGTTTTAGATCGTATTTGGCTTTTGTGCTCGGAATATTCATTGTCATGCAGGTCATTTAAGCTGTTTACATCTTCCCCTGTGATTTTCACAAACCTGCCGCCATCAGGCTACCCTGGGTGCCAGAGGTTCTACTGCCCTCTCTAAGCCAAAGTTTAGGATCGACGAGAAGACTGGGAGAACCTCTGGGCGCGCGAAGTATGAATCTCACTTCCATGCCAAACCTTTTTCTAGCAAATTGATTAAACCGGTTTTGTCCACGTAGGCTTAAGGGCCCATTGACATATTTCGTTGCTATGCAAAATCGTTGCTATGCTCGCAGCAGATGTGATTTTGACTTCCGGTTTTTGTTAGGCTGAGAAAACAGCTGACTCTGGCGATATGAGTCGGATGTTTTCACAGGCTAGTTTTATGCGTGTTCATCGGCCACCCGATAGTTTTAATACTTACACATGTTTGTAACTAAAGTTTTATTCAGGGTTTACCTGAAAGGTTTTCATGAATGAATGAAGTAAAGTGTTCAAAAGTCGGAACAAGCTGTAGCGATTTTGTCGCTGGAAAATGAAAAGCTTGGTTTATCGTGTGAAAGAAAATAATACTTGACAAGAATCTCAATCGTCCAGGACTCGAAAGGCGCCTAACTGTACTTGAACCTAGAGAAAGGGAAATAATTAATAATTTGTACCGAGTAAAAAAGTAACGGCAAGCGTACGGCGCCGCCAACACAGTGATGAAATGAGTCAGGCAATCGCCGATGAATGGTAAAGCAAACTTGTATTACGTAATACTCTCCGATGTAGCCGAGCTCTTTCCACTGTTGATAGATTGAAAGAACATCTAGTAAATAGTATCTAAAGTTGTCAAAGATACAGAAGCTGAAATAGCTGCTTTCATCGAGAACATGAACATGGTACGGCCACTCAAGAAGTCAAGTGATTTTCGACCGGCAGGTTTTTAACTCAAATCTTCCACAAACATGCACACTTTTGTCCGGCCAGATAATGCTTTCGGGTTCCTGGTAAAGTTGTAATTGAACCTCAGTGCAACTAATTAAAATGCAGGTCAGTTTTCATCCTTCAAAAAAGTATTTTTGATGTCGGAAAACAAACTGTTGTGAACGCCACGAGATTCAACTTCAACTTTCAAGTTAAAGTTGTCGAATCTCGGTCTAGTTTTAGCTTGATTTCTATTGGCTCTTCGGTTTGCAGCGAAATGGATTGCTGGCATGTGCTCCACACAGTCCGAAGCTCATTGCAGACTCCAGTCAGCAATGAACTAGCTTAATTGTATTCAGCCAAGTCCCAAAACTGGCCATTGTCGGAGGAAATAGGATAAAATGCACACCCTGTTCGAACATTTATTGTAGACTTTACTGCAACAACAGTTCTGCGACTATTTCACGACCACAAAACAGGCACTTTTGCGCATACGTTAATTTCGTCACTTCCGGTTTCTAAATATCCTAAACATTTAGCGCGTTAAAATGTTGTCGACCACGTTCTCCACAAAATCGAGCATGGATTTTGGAAACCGACAATAAATGTTATGGCTTTTCATTCGCCAAAAAAGCTTAAAATTGGACTGAAAAGTGTTGTAAAATCTTCATTTTTTGTCGTAATGGCAAACGCATACTCCGTTTTATGCGCCTTAACTCGTAGGTTAATTCGGAAAATATTCAAAAAATACTAGTAGATTTAAAATCCTTGGAGAGTTTAGAAATTTTCTGATTTTGATGACGTCATCATGACGTCACTTAATGACGTCATCAGACTACAAGACTTTACCCTGGGAGTCACCTTGACAATAATCAGTTGCCCACTGCAAACTTTCCCTAGCAACGGTCGATTTAAATATGTCAATGGGCCCTTAATTCCCAACGGTTTATGAAAAGCTAGCACTTTCGGACAGCTGAAATAAATTATAATTTCCTCTCCCAAGGGCCGAAGCACTACTCAGAACAGGTCAGCTGGTTTAAATAGTCTTTAATTCGGCCGTTTCCTGGAGTGTTATAGAGCTCGAGGGAACTCGTGCGAACTCCAGCGACGCGACGGGTTCAACGACACGGAACGGGTAAACAATGACGACCTTGGAAACTGCTATGGCGTGATCCAATCGCAGCAATCGTTACAAATGAATTTGCTCTAGGCCAATCAGAGGGCCAGGGTCAAATTCTGACTCAGACAGAGTCAGACATACTTCCCGCGCCCAGAGGTTCTCCCAGCCTTCTCGTCGATCCTAAACTTTGGCTTAGAGAGGGCAGTAGAACCTCTGGCACCCAGGGTACCATCAGGCGGCAAACGTGAATCATCGATATTTTCACTAGTGAGGATATGGAAAATACGCCACTCAATACCCGGATGTAGTTTCGTATGGGTTCTAGGAGTGGTTTATTTCTCATGCAGTAAAACACTATCGTCCATATAATAAAACAAGTCAAGTACCCTATGTAATCTGCTCTAAGTAATAAGATGCTTCCACTTTAGATACTAGAGTCGTTGCTCAATATAACAAGTCATGCAAGTATCCTATGTAATCTTCTCTAAGTAATAAGATGCTGCCACTTTAGATCCTAGAGTCGTTGATCAATATAACAAGTCAAGTACCGTGTGTTTCTATGGAAGACGTTCAAAACTTAGCTGGTGCGTTGGCTGCTGCTACTCAGATGACTGGAAAACTTACGACGGCAGCTCAGGTATGCAACGGTTGCTATAACAACGTGTGTGAAAATACTGCTTAAATATTTTTGCTTTTCTATTTTTGAAACATTTTTCTTCGAAATAATATTCAGACAGGAGCTGTGGCATTGCTTCAGAGACAAATGAACGTTTTTGCTTTACGAAGCGGGACCACAGACGCCGAGAGTCGAGAAAAAGCCTCCGCTGGACTCGTGACAGCAGTTGGTAATGTACAAAATGATATTGTTAATAATCTGACCGTTCAGTGTTTCGCTCCAGTCAGTACAGTCAGATGTTACAGAATATACTACCAAATTAACAACTTAAAAAAATTATCGTTATTTTATCTTAAAACTAAATGTCAGTAGATTTTCCTCCCCACCGAATTGGCTGATATTTATCACATAACACAGGAAACATCGTCAAGTCCTGCGCAGATAGCACTAAAGAGGCAGAGCAGCTGTACAACACGAGAAAGAACAGCGGCACAGATGCGACACAAGTCCCGGAAATTGTACGTTTATTATAAGGTTACAGCATTACCTAGTGATAGTGATAGTAGTAGTAGTAATAGTAGTACTGAGTAGTGGAGGCCGGTCTACAGAACTCCGAAGGGGAATCGCGTCAAAAATACATGAAGCAAGCGGGAAAAATCCAACCTCGATTCCATGCGTCAGCAGACAAAAGGACTTACGGGGGGGAGGGGGGTTCGTTCGAACCCTTGAAAATTCCCTTTCGACGGCCCTGTAGTGGTAACAGTAGTAGTAGTAGCAGCAGCAGCAGCAGCAGCAGCAGCAGCAGCAGTAGCAATAGCAGCAGTAGCAGTTGCAGTAGCTAGCAATAGCAATAGCAGTAGCAGTAGCAGCAGCAGTAGCAGTAGCAGCAGCAGCAGCAGCAGTAGCAGCATCAATAGGGTACAACTACAGACTATCCCGCATACCCTGCAAATGTTTTCGCATGTCTCATTCTTTCCGTGCCAGTAATTTAAATTATAAAAGTGAACTGGAGAAGCGTGGATTTCTGTAGTTGATTCCTATTAATATTGGAAGTAGTTGTAGCAGAAGGCGTAGTAGCAGAAGTAATACTTATTGTAGACAGTGTTAACCCATGTGTGCTTTTTCTATTTCACAGCAAACGCTGGCAATTAAAAAGGGTCGAGCTCATAAGACTGTTAGTACAAAGATTGCCAGGCTCTTCAATTTACATATTCATTAACCATAAAGTGCAAGTACATGTCGTAACACAGCATCAACTCTTTCTGATATATTTCAGTTGTCTAAATTAGTTTTCTTCGAGGGGCAGGCAGAGCAGCCAATTTAACTAGAATGAAAGATACTCGAATTGCGAGACCATTTCATCTTGTGATCAGTGTCACCTACAGGCTTTTGTTGTAGTAGTTTTCTCTTGGGAAGGAGCCGATTCATCTTATGACTTCACAGGATCCACGAAAAGTAATCGAAAGTTAGGGATTAAATGTCAGAAATATTACAAAATTTGCAAGATTAATTCCTTTGTTGTTGATCGAAGCCTGTATGCATGAATTCATTTTAATTTCACAATCAGTTTAAACTTGTATGGCATGAACTTGCACTTTAAATATCTTAATTGGTAACACACATGCGCTTTACCATGTAAGATGTACTTTACTAGGACCAGTCTTGACACAGCTGATAATAAGCAATTATTGGATGAGGTTGAGCATGATAGCGAAAATTATCAAGACAGAGGTCTGTGTTATCAGCCTATCAAGACAGAGGTCTGTGTTATCAGCCTATCAAGACAGAGGTCTGTGTTATCAGCCGAAGCCGAAGGCTGAGAACCGAAGGCTGAAAACTGAAGGCTGAAAACCGAATTCAGTAATTGTTTTATTATACATTTTTAAGCTCAAGTTTTAGCAAAAGAGAAAGCTATCGTAAACGAAGCTAAATGACACTCCGCATAAAGTTTGTTTACGATTGGATTTCTGATTCAAGATGTTTTCTTTCGGCATATCCGAGCTAAAAATTGCATTTATTTTACGAGTTTAGGAGAAACATAGCTGAGCGCTAAAGTGGCTCAAAATAACGAAATAAGTGCTCTGCTTTCTAGCGTTAAAGTGTCCTATTTGTTTACCATCGAGCGCTAAGTATTGTCACCTAGCCGATATCACAAATTATCTGCTAGCAGATAATGTTGTACGAATGCGCAGTTAGTGCTATAGCTAGCTATGGAGAATTCGTTGCGTGTTCTCAGCCAACCAGAATCGAGATGTGAGTAAAATGTATAGTACTATATCCCACTTGCTGCCTCATTAATATTAAGATATGGATAGATCCTCTCTGTTGAATTAACAACCCGGGAGTAGCACGGAGTGCTAATAAGCCAGCAATAGTGGGGTTTGGGAGGGTGGGGCGACTTTACTCTTTCTGCTTCCCGTTGTGAACCGACACCCTTGCATAATTTCTTTGGTCTTGTAAAATGCTAATTACGTCATCAAGGGGGATCACGAATATTCAATAGACCTTTTGCAGCTAACAGTCACGTGCTGATATAATACTTCGTTAACGAATGAATGGAGGTCGTAATCCCCATGGAAAAGGCGTTGCCATGGATGCTGGATGGCAAGCCACTTTTAAAATGCTGTTTAGAAAGATAGACAATCGATTGGAGGTGAAAAATAAAATAGCATTTACAAACAGGTTTCGCTAATCAGTAACAATACCGATCTCGTACAAGTGCCGTTAAATATATGAATTAAGATTTGTTTGCCTTCCAGCACAACCACATGCACGTGAATGCCTAGCTGCAAAAGGCCCGTTAGGTTTGAATACTGTGGCTCGTGTCTGGATCGTGTCTGGCTCGTGTCTGGCTCGTGTCTGGCTCGTGTCTGGCTCGTGTCTGGCTCGTGTCTAGCTCTGGTTTACGATTGTTTCCTCGGCGAGTCTAAAGTAAGTCGCTAACCAATAAATAATTTTATTTCACAGTTAAACAATGCAATACGTGTTTTAGAGGTTTCTCTTCGTACGATGGTAAGATCTCTCCAGTCTGATCAAGTCTCGGGAGAAAAATATAAGGTGACTATCTTGAATCTTTGTATGTAAATTTATATTTTTGTTATATTTGTATATTTTCTTTCAACCAATTTTGATTTTGCTTGTGGCTTGAAGTTTTTGTAGGGTTCGACTCCCTTGTGTTTACATGCAGACCGTTAGTTCTTAAACGGCCATTACTTGTGTTTACGTGTAGAGCGTTAGTTCTTAAACGGTCCGCATTGCTTGTGTTTACATGCAGACCGTTAGTTAATTAAACAAGAACAAACAAGAACAAGAAGTTCATTTTACTCTAGATGATGGAATGTTACATTTTATCACATACATATACACGTGAAAAGGATAGAACATGAATAACTAAATAGAGTAGGAAAGTTCCGAAAAAACCCACAAGGCTATCGAGTCGGAACTACCTGGTTGGTCAGGAAGAAATATTTATATATGTAAAAACAGAAACAAAAAAGTAAATGATTGTGTAAATTAGTCAATTACAGATCAAGGAGAAAGTAATTACTATTATTACTATGTTTACATGTAGACTGTGCACAGAGCAATCATTCAACATGCTTTGTGATCAGACTCACTTGTTTATCGTAGTTTTAGGTACTGAATCGAATAATTTAGGTGCTTTTTCACATTCGAGTACTCGACAGACTTTGCCAACATGTGTTGCCTGCCAAAAGTGGCGAAACTTATGTCGAAAGAGTATGTCGAATGATTGTCTTAAAAAAACTTTGCCTTTTCACGTAACACTGAAATCGGTTGTAAACAGTCATTACTTGTGTTTACATGCAGACCATTAGTTCTTCCCATTTGAACATCTCATTTGGAAAGACAAGCGGTGCTGGCCTGGGGAACCAGTTGTTTGGTATCGGCGAGAACACAGTCCAAATGCCTGAGAACGACAAGGCCTTTTTGGATGCTCTCGACATCACCGCAACAACTATTATAGCTACTCAGGTACCGCAATCATGCATGATCATCTCTTGGTCGCTCCGCTAGCGCTTCGTGAATCCACAACAATGTTGACCACGAGATAAAGACAAACGTGGTAAATAAGAGGACATACCACGGTAAACTATCGTATATATTATTTTTGCGTCAGAGCCTGGAAGACGAGAAAAATTGCGGGAAACAAGTGCTATCACGCAATCGACATTGCGCAAAAGATCACGTAATCTACCGTAATATGTTCTCTTATATCCAATGGTAATTGGCCAATGAGAAAACGATAATCTGAGCAGTTGTTGTAAAAAAGAGATATTTAGATATTGTCGCTACTTCTGTCCGATCAGAATCAAGCTGGGACTCTTCACGTTTAAGTGCTGATCGTATTTGATGTCCGACTTTAATGTGCTTAGGTATGAGGCGCCGTATGGTGCAAAATTCAAACTTTCTCTCGCAAACATGCTGAAATACCCACACATTAACTGAAATTTGTAAACGATAAAAATGTATTCTCGTATACAAACTGAAACGCACATACGATAACTGAAATCCGTAAATGTTCAAAACATTCTCTTTTATACGTGGTGAAACGCACATACTGTAACTAAAATCCCAAAGGAGAGCCTGAGATTCACATTCTGTCTATTAAAACGTGTAAGACAATATTGAAATAAAAATATATTAACTGAAAATCATTACCATTGTGTTGAGATTGTTACAACACTGTTGAAATACGGGCTACACACACTGAGAATTACAGTCTATGTAAATGATTTTCAGTATAGCTTAAACAAAATCTCAATAGAATTATGAGATTCTCACTTCATGCCGACTACACATTCCAGGATATTTTCGTATACGTTTTCAGAGCAACCATCACTGCACATTTCAGTGTCTTCTGTTCGCGAATTCCCAACGTACTTTCTTTAACAGTTCTCAGTACACTTGTGAAGACATCTCAGTTTGTCCATATGTGAATTCTCAGCACACTTACGTACAAATCTCAGTGTGTCATTAGTTCATGTAAGTTCACAAATATATGACCCAGAATCTCAGTATGTTCGTGTGAAAATCTCAGTGTGGAAACGTTCACGCAGCTACTCCATGTAACGTCGCTACTTAGGGATCAGAACAACAGGCTAGGCTACTCGGCAAAAGGAAACATGGCGTCTAATCTTGTAAATAGAAACGGGTTGATGAACTGGAAGTTTTTTACTCTTTTAATATTGCTTTGTATGTGCTCCTCTATATTATGTGAAGACGAAGACATAATAGAGTACATGGAATCACTAAAACGGTGCTGCGAAGAGGCGGAAAGGTTTTGGTTTACGCACAGGCAGCCCAGACTCGACATATATTTCCCGCTTTTTGGGTTACCTGTGGTATGTTTCATAAGCGATCTCGGAAGAGTTTATATAATTGCTCCTTGTGAATTCTCTTTTCCGATTCCTACGAAATAAATCTTCACTAATAAAAGATTGATACTTAAAGAAGTTGTGTGAGTGGTTTTGGGGTAATTTGGGGACTTCTAAAGCAGTTTATCAGGCCTCGAGGTTTTGACGGTTGGCCGCGTGTCTTATAACCTCAAAGACACAAATATACACAAGGTATGCTTTTCATCGATGTGACCTCACTCGCCGCCGAAATTCGACAAGAAATTCAAATCGATTTCGCCTCTGCTTTCGACACACAAATCCAGATATGTGTAAGCTCTTCTCATCTACGTTTCAGGCCAAACGACATGAAAACGGCCTGGAAAATAAATTCCGAATTCAAAATATTTCTCTCGGTATACGATCTGCAGATTGATCGGTCCACAAATCAGCGGTAGACATCGCAGGCGGTGCTTTCAAGATGCGTGGGCATGGCAACTGCATGATTTATTTCGTAGGAATCGGAAAAGAGAATTCACAAGGAGCAATTGACCTATATCACTATGACGTCATATCAAAACAATCTATTGTTTAAACGCTAAGGATCACGGTCGTGGGAGGGGGACAAAACATGGACAAAACAGCAACAACACAAAGGAAATCGCTATCAAATGCATTTTGAAGAACGTAGAATAGCGCTAACAGCCACCAAATACGGTAAATATTGTGGCATAAACATTGATACAGCTGATATCTGGAAACCAGACAATTCGAAGTTAAATTTTCCTCAGCAGAGCAGATTTAGTTCAAAATTCTATTGTTCAAGTCGATTCTGTCCCCCTCATAAACAAGCCGTGACGTCATAATGATATAGGGTAATTCAGATATAAACTCTTCCAAGATCGCTTATGAAACATACTACAGGTAACCCAAAAAGCGGGAAATATATGTCGAGTCTGGGCTGCCTGTGCGTAAACCAAAACCTTTCCGCCTCTTCGCAGCACCGTTTTAGTGATTCCATGTACTCTTGACTATTATGTCTTCGTCTTCACATAATATAGAGAAGCACATACAAAGCAATATTAAAAGAGTAAAAAACGACCGGTTAGAAGTTTCGAACTGATTTCGAATGTCGAATGGAACGGGATTTTTCGAATTAGACAAACCGGTCGGAAAAAAATACGCGTTCCATTCGCAGAAACTACCCGGTTATTAGTAGCCTCGATTTCAATTCTCAAAACTGGCAAATCACAGCAAATCTAAACCGGGAATTTTGAATGGAACGGAAAATTTCGGTCGAACCGGAATTTTCGGAAAAAGAGGACCACCTCGCGAGGTGGTCCACAATTTCTGAAACTTCGAACCGGAAATTTTACTGTTCCATTAGATTTCTGACCGGAATTTTCGTTTTTTTTGGTTGAATGGAAAGCGCCCAAGATTCGTTTTGCCGAGTAGCCTAGCCTGTTGTTCTGATCCCTAAGTAGCGACGTTACATGGAGTAGCTGCGTGAACTTTTCCACACTGAGATTTTCACACGAACATACTGAGATTCTGGGTCATATATTTGTGAACTTACATGAACTAATGACACACTGAGATTTGTACGTAAGTGTGCTGAGAATTCACATATGGACAAACTGAGATGTCTTCACAAGTGTACTGAGAACTGTTAAAGAAAGTACGTTGGGAATTCGCGAACAGAAGACACTGAAATTTGCAGTGATGGTTGCTCTGAAAACGTATACGAAAATATCCTGGAATGTGTAGTCGGCATGAAGTGAGAATCTCATAATTCTATTGAGATTTTGTTTAAGCTATACTGAAAATCATTTACATAGACTATAATTCTCAGTGTGTGTAGCCCGTATTTCAACAGTGTGCCGTGTAACAATCTCAACACAATGGTAATGATTTTCAGTTAATATATTTTTATTTCAATATTGTCTTACACGTTTTAATAGACAGAATGTGAATCTCAGGCTCTCCTTTGGGATTTTAGTTACAGTATGTGCGTTTCACCACGTATAAAAGAGAATGTTTTGAACATTTACGGATTTCAGTTATCGTATGTGCGTTTCAGTTTGTATACGAGAATACATTTTTATCGTTTACAAATTTCAGTTAATGTGTGGGTATTTCAGCATGTTTGCGAGAGAAAGTTTGAATTTTGCACCATACGGCGCCTCATACTTAGGCCCGCGCGCGAAAACGTGGCTGCCTAGGATGGCGTGGAGCTTGAGCAAGTATCAATCACGTGACCATTTAAGGAAGTTTCATTTTAAATGTTATTGACGTCACTTTATCTAATAACAATTGTTTATACCGTCTAAAATGGACTGATAGAAACACCTGTTTTGCTGCTGTAAATCGATCGAGACGCTGTGATGCCGGACCTGACGTCATCATAATCCAATATGGCGGCGCACACGTCTTCACCTTCTTGTTTGTGTTTTCTTGCATATAAATTATATATGAGTACAGTAAACCTGAATTTCTTCTTTTGAAAAGACAGGTAAGAGTAGGAGATTAGAAATGTTATTGTCTCAATAAGCATGGCTATTACAAGGAATGGTTGTAAAACTACGACAAGGATACATTGTAGCATAGAGCAGATTTCGTATGAGTGCGACAAACTACAGCATGTCCGTAACCGTGCTGTAGATGTACTATGCCGTAGTTCTGTGATTGGATTGGATCAGCAGGACAAAACAATGGGAAACCATTTCAACGTCACGGCATGCCGTACGGTAACCGTGCTGCAGTCAGTGCTGTAGTTTGTCATACGAAATCTGCTCTAGTTAATAGAGTGGAATGGTTAGGAAACCCGGCAAACTTCAAAGGGGCTCACAAAGGCGCTGCGATTTATGTTGGAAGGGGGAAAGACAAAAGATTGTGCACGGTCAAAGTTCATTAGCGTCCCCTGAACGACTGAACCCACACGTTTCTATTGGCTGATTGATTAACATATTGGAATTTCTATTGTGTTTTGTGCACGGTAATGGTTGAAAAAAGCGAACAAAGACATATAACAAAGAAGGTCGCTGGGTTTCATAACCATTCCACTCTATTATTAAACTTGATTGTAGTAGCAAGTCACCGAATTAAGTGCAGATATTTCCTTTTCTGTCACGTGACTTGATATTATAAGTGATGACTGATGATGTGTCGTTTTATTCTCCTTTGTTTAGCAATTCGTCATGCAAAATATTTATATTGGAGATGAGTCAGCTAATTCTGTAAATAGCTTCACAAACACCTTTGAGATGTCGACCGAAAATGATACTACGTTATCTTTGAACGGCCTTACAGACCGAATAGCCATTACTCTAGCACGAGACCAGTCAGCAGTCAAATCCCCGACGCCCGTCACGTATAGCTTGGGCAGCGTCCCATATCCCCATCAAGTTAATGTGACGGCCAATGACAGCTCCATTCACGGCGAGGTCCATCCTATTAACTGCTCCTATTTGCAAGTATTTCTCCGTCGAGACAAACCACCGAGCACAGCTAAATACGATTACACGTGGATCTTACCACAGAACAACACCAAACCAACAGTAGATCCCTTTTCGTTCTACGTGTCTAACGTCCAGTTGAACCGTTCTGCCCAAGGGACATACTTCATGTTAGTTAAGCCGTTACGGAAACTTGGTGATGGTACTTGTAATTACACGCTTCTCACCTACAGCTCCAACTGCTTGTACTGGAACATAAGAGAGCATAAATGGCAAGGAGATGGCTGTGAGGTTAGTAGACAATGTGCTGACAATGTTAAGTATCAAGTTCATAAAACACTGGAAAGGAAATAAAATGCGATATGAATTAGATTTTGCCAACCCAAAACAACCTTTTTTTAGATTTGTTTAGTTTAAATTGGATTGCAAAGGCCTTAACTGAAACTTGGATGTCTTATCTTAAAAAGACCTGATAATACCCCCTAAATTATCCAACTATTATAATTTTGTAAATTTAACTGGCACTACGACAAACAGTGGATGCGGATTTATATTTCAAATAATTTGATATATAACAGAAGTGATGATCTATCACTTTCCATGTTTTCAACTGATTGTGAATTCCAGACTCTCTGGATAGAAGTAGTAAATAATCGTAAAGAAAATGTCTTAATTGGTGTCATTACCTTCACCCTAAACCCAAAAACCCTCAAAGTTTCCTCGATTACTTAGAAGAAACTCTCATTAAAGGAAATAAGGAAAATAAAACAATAATTTTAACTGGTGATACAAATGTTGGTTTATTAAAATACGAATCAATAAATCACATTTTCCTCAAATAATTCAACCTACACGATTTACAGAATATTCATAAATAATGTAAACTCAAATACCATATTGGGAACTTAATACCTTACATCACAGATCATCTCCCAAACCTTTTAATTTTATTCAATACAGACTTGTTAAATAAAATTCCTTGTAACATGCTTACAAAAGAGACTTTGCTCATGATATTGCAAACTTAAATTTAGAAAACCATTTACATTATCTACCATCGACTGATGAAAAAAAATTAACTTTTTTCATGATGAACTTCTAAGCATCATTAACAAACATGCCCAACTAAAAGCTATTTCGAAAAGAAAATTAAAACAAGCAAATAAACCATGGATACGCAAGTCTATTAAAATTAAAATTTAATATTACAAAAAAAATATGTATTTAAAAATAATCACTTATTTACATATATACCAGTCATATAGGAATTAATTAAGTTATCTAAAGGTAACCATTATTTAAAATATTTTAATAAATTTAAAGGAAACATGAAAAAAACCTGGCAAGGAATCAAGAACCTAATTAATGTTACTACACTAAAAGATAAATATTTTGTCTTTAAGAAAATAATGAACTCATCACTGATCCTTTCCAAGTTGCAAATAAATT
The DNA here is from genome assembly GCA_030867875.1 of Actinernus sp. WN-2022. Taxonomy (NCBI): domain Eukaryota; kingdom Metazoa; phylum Cnidaria; class Anthozoa; order Actiniaria; family Actinernidae; genus Actinernus; species Actinernus sp. WN-2022. The sequence goes on from JAOWCC010001634.1 coordinate 55,587,883, forward strand.
TAACTCCCATTTTAATAATATATATAGCATCAAATCTAATTTCACAAATGAAACCATCAACGAAATCTCATAAAGACTATCTTGAGTCCTGTATTGACTCATTCTTTATTAATCCTACATCCACTACTGAAGTAAAGTGTCTCATCGATAAATTAAACCCTAATAAAAGCTCAGGTATTTACGACATCCCAATTAAACTTATTAAATTAGTCACCTCATTGCCTCTCCTTTAGAACATATAATAAATTATTCCTTTGTAAATGGTTGTTTTCCTGAAAAATTAAAAATGCAAAAACATATTCCTCTTCATAAAAGTGGATCCAAATTAAATTTGAAGACGATACTAGTCTATTTTACTCAAGCAATAAATAATGAATTGATTAAAATCCAACAATGGCTTTTGTGTAATAAATTAACACTAAATACAAATAAATCTACTTCTGTAAACTTTGCTCCCAAAAGATGGAAAACTGATAGGAATCTTCTATTTAAAATTAACAATGAAATAATAGAAGAGAAAAAATTCTACAAAATACCTCTGTTTGACCATAGACAAACACCTTACTTGGAAAGAGCATATTGCTCATATAAAAATAAAAATTTCCAAATCCCTTGGGATACTCTACAGAGCAAAACATTATGCCCCACCCATAATCCGCAAGTAAATTTATAATTCCTTGTTACTTCCACACTTAAATTATGGAATCCTGCTTTGGGGAAATACGTTTAATTCTTATATCGAACCTTTAAGAAAAATCCAAAGGAAAGCTATTAGAGCGATATATAAACGTGTATCTTTGCAGAAGCACCTCAAGAGAACTCGGTTCTCGATAGGAAATATGATGATGATGAAAAATTGGAATAGTCATACTACACCTCTTTTTCATAAATTAAATTAACTTAAAATTGACGACATTTATAATTTAAACTCAGTTTTATTCATGCATGATGTGCTCCATAAAAAAATAGGTAGTACCTTTGTCGATATGTTTATTACTTTATCAGATATTCATAATTATAATACTAGACAACTTAAGAGACAAACGTATTTCATAAAATCTAGTACCACTAGCTAAATAAATAGCTATAAATAAAACTTTATCACTACAAATGGAATTAGGATCTGGAAAGAGTTACCTCAAGAGACCAAATCAATAGAAAAAAAGCATTTATTAAAAACAATTTGTGGTCCCTCTATATTGATACATATAATGACACTAACGAAAATTAATTATATATATCGCATCTCTATATTTATAAATTATCATTTTCCTATTAGCTCAAAGTATTACCGCAACAAAATGAACTGAAAATCATCTCCCTCCTTTACATGAAAATTTCATAGAACTACATGTATGTACTGATCATTGCCTTAGTTTATTCTTCTTTTTAATATCTCATTTGCTTGAAAACATAAATAATATTATCTGATCCCAAAAAGGTAGTTCTGACTCGATAGCCCTGTGGTTCTTTTCAGAACTTTCCTACTTTTCTACTTTCGTATTTTATCAAAACGAATGTAATTTTACTATTTAGAGTGAAATAAAACTTCTTCTTGTTCTTGTTGTTGAGTTTAACCCAGACTAGACAATAAATCAAGTAAATAAGGCAACTTCTATATTGCGGTGCATTTTGTATAAAGTATAGTTGTAAAGTCGTGTCTATTGAAATTGAGTAATCGTATTTTCGCAGGTTGGACCCGAGACAGGTTTCGCTAAAGCACACTGCTTGTGTAATCACTCTACATCGTTTGGCAGCGGGTTTTTCGTGGCGCCAAACCCCATCGACTTCAGCAGCGCGTTGAGAGGGTTTACTGACCTGAGTTCCAACCCTACAGTGTTTGCTTGTGTCATGACCATATTTGGGTTGTACTTAGTACTCGTCATCTGGGCACGAAGGGCCGACATAAGGGACGCACAAAAGGTGCTGTTGTTGTTGTTGTTTTGTTTTGATTTCTCACTCATTATTAGCCCAACTTAAACAAGGGCCGACATAAGGGACGCACAGAAGGTGCTGTTGTTGTTGTTGTTTTGTTTTGATTTCTCACTAATTATTAGCCCAACTTAAACAAGGGCCGACATAAGGGACGCACAAAAGGTGCTGCTGTTGTTGTTGCCTTGCTTTGATTTCTCACAAAATATTAGCCCAACTTAGACAAAGTAGGAATCAGGTCCAGGAAATTATTCATGTTTGTTTTCCTATTCCCTGCAAGCAGAAGTCTCTCTCTGTCTTTCTAAAATGGAAAGCGGCATCCGACACTTTCCCTATCATATCGCGCATGCGTGAAGTTTCCTTGGCAACAAGTGACGTTTATCTGACGTGAAACATCATGCCTGCTCTTGCGCCCGTCAATCAGTTTTCGCATGTCAATCAGTTTAGAACCCATCCAGCAAGCCTGCTTACAGGCTCTCGGTTTTTTTCGGAAATGTTAGTTTTCGGGTCGGGTGGAAATTTTAGTTTTCGGGTCGGGTTTGGGTTACCTGTGGAAGAACTCCAGAGAGGAAATCTTCAAGAGTTTGCAGGAACTGCTACAGATGGATCGACTATTTGCTAAAAAGGTGTAAAGTTGTCGAGGGCGATAATAATTTCAAAATTACGATCGCACGAAACAACTTATTGAGAATTCTGTCTCCGTTGAGCACGCGAACGGTGGGCCGCGCCGGTAGTCGAACGGCTATCTAAGGGACCTTTCATTATTTATGCCAGGGGGTGGGCTGGCAAGAATGAGAGGGGGGGGGGGCACGATAAATTCAGGACACTCGAGGGGGGGTCATCAGAAAATATGGAAACAAATGTGGGGGTGGGGGGCTATTTTACAAATTACATCTAGAGGGGTCATGAGTTTTTGCTTTTCCTTGGAAGGGGGTCAAGAGGTTTTGCTTAGGCTTATGATGGATCTTGCCAGCCCACCCCCTGGCATAAATAATGAATGGTCCCTAAGAACAGTCCGGCCCTCTAATGGGAGCAAGAAATCGCCAGGTTTGGAGTTTTCAAAGGGAATAAACGCTGCTTTAATGTTGAAAGTGCCAGTGTCACCAACACTATTTTCATAACATAGTGACTCAATATTAGGACTGGGACCCAATGGCAGTTAGACGTGCCATTTGGGCGCTCTTCATTTATCTTGCATTTTCCATCTGTATTTTACGAATATGCGAGGAAAACTGTAACCAAGACTTGTCGCTTTGCTGATTGCTCCGTATTTTCCAAGGAGCCCAAGTTTGCCGCGAACTGAAGCTCCCTATTTCATACTGGTCAAAATATGGCTGCACCGTTTTGTCATTGCCGTCGAGGAGCGATCACTGCACTGCCTTCCACCTCTTAATGTCTAGCGGCGACATTCACTCACAGCCCGGCCCTATTGGACATACATTGAAGGAGCCGAAAGAGTCCTATAGGCAATCCTCGAAGATTAAGTACTCTTCTGATCAACTTATCATTTTTGAAAAGTACTAAACTACCCGTCGCTCGCAGAGTTGCTAAGTCTGAACCCTACGTTATCATGTCTTCTATCTGCACTCGACATTCGTCGCACACCCAAGACGTGTATAATTACAATATCCCTGTACACATCTGGCACCGACAATTATTTATTTCTGGTACGAATTTGAGTAACTGTGTTACAATTCAACCTGTTGCTGATTATGCTAATGCTGATTCTATGCCGTGCTTGGATGGCCATGGTTCAGATAAGAAGAATACGAAAATCCAACAGCGTATTCCAGTGAGAATCACATCACATTCAACTCCACCTCGCCAGCAAAATCAAAATAGTGAATCACAGACTAACTGTGTCAGTATTCCTCTGATTTCCCAGCCTCTCATCAAATGTACATCAAGTCATCTACCGAACTTTCTCCTCTCAAATGCTCGTTCTCTGTTGCCCAAAGTTGACGAGCTGCGAGCTCTTTTAGAGAGTAATTGTCAGATGTAGCTGTAATAACTGAGTCACGGTTGCACGAAGACATCGACTCTGGCCTTATTGATATTCATGGCTATACTATACTCTGCCGCTGTGGCGGTTTGTGTGCTTACGTCTCTGATGCTATACCACTGAACTTGAACATGCTGACTTCAAATGTATGTGGCTTTGGTTAGTCCCATTTCGTTTACCGCGCCCCTTATCTGGAAATATTTTTGTCTCTGTTTACAGCCCTCCGGATAAATCCGTTGAAGATCAACGTAATCACCCGCTGCACTCACCCTGACTGTGGTATTACCATACTTGGTGACTTTAACAACGTAGATATATCAGCGCTTTACTGCCCAATCATGGTTTGAAACAACTTGTTAACCAACCCACTAGGGGTCAGGCCGTATTAGACTTTATCATTACTAACATGCTGTCGTTTTACTGCAAATCAATTGTTACAGTGCCTATAGGATCATCTGATCACAACATAGTTAACCATAATTACGAGTTTTCTAGCCAGAGTAACAGGAGCATTGCCAAGGAGCGTTCGCCATGAAGTCTGTTAGAATCCATAACTCTGACAAGCCCTGGATAACCTCCCACATCAAGCGTCTTATCATTGACCGCCAGAGCAGCCAGAGGGCTTTCGTCAGTGGTGATACAAATTTGTGGTACCAATATAAGCAAAAGATTCAGTCTGCCATAGCCTCGAGGAAACGAAATTATTAGTCTGACCAAGTTGACAATCTAAAAACTCCGACAGTAGTAAATGGTGGAAAGTCGTTAACAGCATGTCAGGTAGATCACAGTCTTCCTGTACCCCTATTAATTAGTATTGAGAAACATGATCTATTAAGCGGCACTGAACTTCCTAACACTATAAATTACTTTTTCCTGTCCGTTAACTCCGACATTTCTCCCTTTGAACTTAATAGCATACCTACTTTCCTCCCTGCTTTAGAACAACTGCCAGTTATTCAACCGTATGAAATTTGCCGAAAGCTGCTTAACTCTTTACCGTCCGAGCCTGTAAATAGGAGACGCATGAGTCCGTTACTAAAAAAATTATTGCATCACGTCTAGACATGCTGGAAAGACGATGTTGCGATATCAGTTCGAAGGGATGTATGGCTTCAAAGTCAGAGCTATAACAGGGATCGCTCGACTATTTCGCTTTAAAGCTAAATAGTGAAGTCCATAATAGGCACACTAGATACGCCAGCTTAAACTTCATGTGTCCAATATTTAAACGAAAAACTGAAGGTGGAAAGACTTTTGCTGTAACAACCGTTCAGCTATGGAACAGTCTCCCATTAGAGATGAAGAGATTGGCAAGCAACCATTCATTCAGGAATAAATATCAGAAACTTCTATTAGATTGCTAGCTTTCTCTTAGTCACTTCCAGCCCTAGATTTTAACTTTGTTTTTTTTATGATTTTATGATTGTAGAGTAAACGGAGTTTTATATATTTTATATAGCTTTTAAATTTTTAACTTAAATTTTATATATTTCGAATCTAGTATAAGTTGATATTTATATGTCTCATTTGTATAATTATGTAATTAGTGTAATGATATTTAGATTTAGAGGGCTACAAGTTTATTAGTGTAATTAACACTATTACGTACTACCCTCGGTAAATAAAGCAGTTATTATTATTATTATTATTATTATTATTACTATGGAGGAAAGCTCATTTGTTTTGGCGATTGTTTCGTTTTTCGATTTTCACGAATTTCGAGGAGCTGAAAATCGCCTCAAAAAAACCTTCCCATTCACACTAAGAGCAAACACAAAATAACCACTCAGTACCTTGTTTAATCTTTCCAACCAGCAGGATTGTTTTCACAAAACACACCAAGCGACGGTGAACCACGCCGATGTTTGCACTGCATTTCACTCGACCACATTTTCCTGCTCCCACCTCCAATTGCATGCTGGGTAATGGACAAAAAAATCACAAGGGGGACCCCCCTCTGGGACTCCGGTAGGTTTCTTTTTATACGGTCTTTTACCCCTACAACCAAGAGCGGTGATTTGGACTCAAGCCGTTGCTTTAAAGTGACAAAAACACATCCTAATAGGTTGAGCAGGGGTAAAAGACTGCCAACTGCAGGATTTCAAGGATTTCATTGAAGATTTTTTTCCTGTGTCTGAAAACACAAACACAACGGAAAAACCCTGTGAAATCCCCTCACAAGGCCTACTAAAAGCAAACCAAAAGTACTTTTCAGCCGTCCTCAGGCTTAATGATGTCCTCAAGCTCTCTGACAGTGGCATTTTTCTCCAAAATTAGAGCACAACATTTCAATGGAAACCCTACAGATGTTGCAATACCTACCGTCGACCAGTTCGTAGAATTCACCCCAATGGCATTGTGGAGAAAGTTTGAGCCCTCGGCTTAAAAAGTATTTAACTACCCCGGGCTAGCCAAATTTGAACTGAGGGGGGAGGGTTCAGTTAGCACTCAGGATTTCACCAATTGAGCACACACACGATCGGACGACAAAGAATTATACACCACCCTACCCATATCATGTGACCTCTTCTGTTGACACTCGAACTTATTTTACAGGATGTTAGCATCCATTGTAGTTGAATAATGTCAATTGCATGTGAAATGACCTTATATTTTGGACAGGAAAATGTTTTACAGGTTATCTATGGTTGGAGAGCAAATATCCTAATTATGTGGCTGATCACATGATTGGACTCATCAGCAACATGTCTCCCAAAAATGAAGTCATAGCAACTTGAAGGTAGATATTCTGTGCTTAACACAAATCTTTGCAATGAACTTGAATTTTCAACCATCCCCTCCAACCTTAGGTTTGGTTCTGAATTAGTGTCGAAATAAGAGAAGGCTAGGGAAGTACATTTTTGCATGTAGCTCCTGTCTGGTAAACAACTATATCACAAAACTTGGCCAAATAACTCGTTACTTAGTGAATATCCAATAGGCTGATTCTGCAGGAAAAGACCAGACATTTATGGATTTTAATTTTTTTTGCTTAAAGTGCAAGTATAATGTCGAAAAATATAAATATATATTGTACTTTTGTGTTTGTTTCGCACAAAAAAGTATTAATCTTGCAAATTTTGTAACATTTCTTGCATTTAATCCCTAATTTTGGTTACTTTTCATGGATCCTGTGACGTCATAAGATGAATCAACTCCCTCCCAAGAGAAAACTACTTCAATAAAATCCCGTAGGTTTCCATTGTGACATCACAATATGAATCAATCCGAAATTCGGGTAACTTTTATTCTAGTTGAATTGCTGCTCCAGTCTCTCCAAGAAAACTAATTTAGACAACTGAAGTATATTAGAAATAGAATTTGGAGCAAAAAGAGTTAATGTTGTTTTTGGCTTTACTTGCACTTTAAGTTCACTCCTTTAAAGCTCACGGCCCTGATGGCATACCAAATCGTATTTTGAAAGAATTTGCTTATGGTATTCTCTCTTCTCAGGTAGCGTCCCTTCCTTGTGGAAAGACTCAAATAATTCTCCCATCCCAAAGACCCTTCCATTAACCAGTGAGGACCAGCTCCGCCCCATCGTTCTTACACACCTTGCCTGTCGAAGGTTCTTGAAGACTTTGTAGTTCGGTGGATGATTGACAATATCAGCAGTGTCATATAATGATTCTTAATGTACAGAAATCAAGAACCTCTCTTTCCGGAGATTCATTTTTCAACAGAATTGTGCACTCGTGGAACGCTTTACCACTAACACTTCTCTCGGAGTTTTCAAAAAAGATCTTAAATGTTTTTTCTTTGAAAGACTCAACACAATTTTTGATCCTGACAATATTCGTACGTACAAGCAATTATGTCTCGTCTAATTAATGCTATGTCGGTTTGTAGCTGTTAGTCAGCATTCTTGATTATTTATTTATTATCTTTACACATTTACCTATATACATTCTAATTAATGCTATGTCGGTTTGTAGTTGTTAGTCAGCATTCTTGATTATTTATTTATTATCTTTACACATTTACCTATATACATTTGAATATGTCTGAGTATGTTTTTCTTTACTGCTAAATAGTAATTATTTTCATTAATTTCTGTACACACATATACATATGTTTTAACTGGGTAGCGTAAGGGTGGGGCTAGAGTAACAATGTTCTTATAGAGGTGGGGGTTGCGGTGTTCTGTATCTAGTAGGGGACCTCGTGTCCTATTATACAGCACCTGCCCTTTGGGCGAATCTTATAATAAATAAAATAAAATAAATAGATTCTCAACATTTCGACTGCCTAAAGGGATACTCCACCACGTACGTCTCGACACCCCTGCTCATTTGCTCCGCGTATGCTTCCTTGACTTCTCAAAAGCAATCGACCGAATCGATCACAATATCTTAATAACCAAACTACTCGATCTCTCAGGTCGCAGGCAGTACGTCAAACGTCAAGATGGACGCCTACTTATGCTGGCGTACCTCAGAGGCCAAAGCTCGGGCGAATTCTCTTTCTCGTCAATGAGTTAGCTCTTACATCTCCTTACACTCTTCTCACTGGAAATATGTCGAAGAAATATCACTGTCTGAAGTTACATCACGTGAACGTCCGTCATGTTTCCAGTCTCATCTTGACAACATCTCCGTTTGGGCTCAAGCTTAATCCGAAAAAATGCAAAGAAATGGTAATCAGTTTCCTTCGCCAACAGCCAGTATATCACCAGATTAAGCTTGGCGAACAGGCACTTGAGCGTGACATGTCCCGTAACGTTTTTGGAATTACGCTTCAATGCGACCTTAAGTGGACCAGCCACGTTGATTCGATGATCAAGAAATCGTCCAAGCGACTCCACATTTTGCGCGTCCTTCGCCGCGGTGGTATTCCTTCATCTCACCTACTAAAAATATATTCGGCGCTCATTAGATCCATCCTGGAATATGGTTTCCCTGTCTGGCATACAAACCTACCCTCTTACCTCTCTGATACGATCGAAAGAATACAGAAAAGAGCTCTCAGAATCATCTTTCCGGGCCTATCCTTAGGGCAGCCGGGGTTCGCGTCTCACCTCTGACCCAGGTTCGATTCCTGGACGCTGCGCCATATGCGAGTTGAGTTTGTTGCTCCGAGGGTTTTTCTCCAGGTTCTTCCGTTTTCCTCCCTCCACAAAAACTAACGCGCTAAATTCCAATTCGATCTGTCGATTAGCCGGGTCCTGACTTTGATCAGCCCCTATGGTTGTTTCAGGTCTCATTAGAAATTCAGAGTTTATCACTATCTTACAAATCATCTTTACAGCTGTCCGGTCTACCCTACCTTGTACGAGAGAATAGAGCACATATGTCAAAGAGAGTTCATGAAGATAAAAGACCCACATTCGCGCCGCTTCACTTTCTAACGCCGACGAGGAAATACGCGCATGGCCGCTAGCTGCGCAATGCTAACGATCTAACACATTGCCGAACCAACAGATTTAAAACGAGTTTCTTTCAGGCCCTCACATCAAATAACCAGTCTGTGTAGGTTTTCTTGGTTTTTATTGTAAATATTATCAAATTAAGAGTATAAATAGTTAACTATATTTATAATTACTTAAACAATATAAATACATTTAATTAAATTGTAAATAATAACCTTATCATAAATTGTAAGCCTCAGTCCCAAAGGAATTAATGATAATATCTATTTGTAAACTTTTGAATTTTAACCCATGTATACACATTGTAATTCAGTTTTGTGAGAATGTGTAATAAACACCATATTAGTATAGGTAATAGCATGATGTGTAGTGATATTTGGCATAAATACCGCGAGTGATATTTCAAAATTGTTCGTAATATCACGAGCCGCTTCGGCGGAAATTAAATTCCAAGTTCTTTAAACTTTATAGTACAAGCAAGTATTTTTCTTGAACAAGATAATTTCAATCAACTGCTCACGGCAACGGGTCACATGCGACCAAATATTTAAATGGCTTAAAAAGAAAACAACTAAAAGAAAATGTAAAAGTCAACTTGGCTTACTTTGTTGGTATTTTGTCCTTGTATAATGTCAGCTGTTCCTGGGCAGTTGTTTAAGCGAGATGAACGTCAAGTTTCGGTTCCGTTTTCATTCACTGAATACAACTTTCCTCGTCTGTCAACTGCATGGTCACTCGAAGACTTGAAAATCACTTTGAACTTTCTAAAATCACCCCAAGATTCCATTACCAGAGACACAGATGACATTGCTGTTCATTTCTATACCAAACTCTTCAATTTTAGCCATCAAAAGCCAGGCATTTCCCACCGTAAACTTTCGTAGCTTTGTAGTTTTCTGCACCCGCTCGGCGACCTGTAACCGAGCTTCAAACCGGGGGGGGGGGGGCACCGATTGCATAATAAAGGGTAGGTATGTGAGGTGTTGTATTCAGAGCCCGACCGGGTTTTCAAAAAAAAACAAATTAAGGTATTCTTATTAACCAGAATTTCCATGGAATTTAGGAAAATCAACCCGAATTGTACTGATTTGCTCGAAAACAAGAATTGGTTTGCGAAATTGGACTCAAACCTAGACACGGTACCGCCGCACATCTCACTTACGTCATGTACATGAGTGGCCCCCCGGAGTTTGAAATACCACTCCTTGGAGTTTGTAATTTCACTATTACGTTGAAATACCACTCCTCTTAGCCAATCAGATTGCAGAAATTTCTTAGGTCATGTTATAATAATTATTATTATATTAGATCAGCGAAGTGCAACTTGGATCATGTGTACAACTCTTTTCTGGTAAAACCTATTTTCGAAACTGGTTTGACTCGTCCATGATTGGGGACCGGCAGAGGTCGCTCTTCCTTTGGCTACCAAGCCACGGCCACAGATAGAGACTTCTGCTATCAGGGACGGTTTACTTCATCACATTTTACATTTTCAAAATCGATATGTGTCGTAGGTAATGTAATAAACAAGACAGCAAGTGCCATGGTTGATATCGATTGCTTTATTTAAAGGCATTCCAATATCAAACTTGTTAGTGCTCTTTTTAAACCCTTGTGAACGTCACGAAGACTCTTTTTATATTTGCTTTTATTTGTTTTCATTTCTCCTCTCCCCTCCCCTCCCCTTCTCTCCTCGCTTCGTTTTTGGGGACTAAAGTAGAGGCTAGCCTCCGATGCAGACGTCTCGTGTGGTTCGTTTCCCTTCCTCCCACACCAACGTCTGCGAACTCGAGCCGGTTTTTTTGTTCAGCCAATCAGAGAGGAGTTCTCATTTTCCGGGAGCTCATTAAAATGCACAGCTCGTCGATATGAATAGATTCACTACAAACCTTCAGTCGCTGAACTGAGTATTCTTGCCACCAAAGCCAGAGTTTTTTTTGTGGCAACGGGAAAGACGTGAAGATCTTTCTTTTAGAAATATTCGGAAGCTTCAAAATCCATAGCTAAAGTCCACATTTTATGCACTGAAATGTTTTTTTTTTACCACTTGGTAACCTCTTAGCGTTTTGAAGTTATTTTCTGTTGTCTAGGCGGCTAGCACGTGCTGCACGTGCAAAAATTGAAGTCAAAATAATCAGCCAATCAAATGTTTGTGTTCCCACGGTCCACGAAGTAATTAATTAATGTTTGGGCTATGGGAAAAACCTAACCAGCAATTTGATTGGCCAAAATAAACAATCCGTAAGTCACGGAACACAAAATGTGGCTCGAGTTCGCAGACGTTGGTGTGGGAGGAAGGGAAACGAACCACACAAGACGTCTGCATCGGGGCTTGGTATATAACGTGTTACAAGATACAATGATACGGAGATACCAAGATACAATGATACGGAGATACCAAGATACAGTGATACAGTGGTACGGTGATACGGTGATACAGTGATACGGTGATACGAACATCTCAAATTTCCTTTTTTTTAAGCGGACGCGAAATGGCCCCGCTAAATACAGGTTTCTGTATGAAACGGACTGTTGTATGGGTCACTTGAGCTCTTGCACCCGTGGCGTGACGCTAATTTAACGGTATTATCTTTCAGCACGACTGCTTTGTCTGACTATTTTGTTATTTAATTTTAACTTTTGAACGTTACGCATTTAACATTGAACCACTTTATTGCCCTTGTTGAAGAAGGTTTTTGCAACACAAATACGAAATTAACGCTGAAAGCTTTATTCTCATTGGCAACTAGGTTTAGGGACGGACCATTTGAAAATTGATGGAGAGGGGGGCCGGTTTTTTTTCACGATTTTTTTTAAGTTTCACCCTTGCTTGATTTTTGGGAGGGGGGGATTTTGAAAATTTTCCGCGATCCCGTTTCTCCGATCTAGTGTGTTGGCTTTCAGAAGCTCCAACTCCAAAAATATTTTATGGTTGCTTTGTCGCATTTCGGAGGAATCGTATTACAAAACCGTGCAGGGGAATATCAAAATTCGATTTGGTTTATCATGCTTTCGGTGAAAATCCGACTAGATATGAGGGTAGATATGCGGGAAACACCGTCAAGAGCTCTCTTTTTAGAATTTCCCAATTCCCCCCAAAAAAATTGTTTTGCAGCAGAGATATCAATTGACATTGTGTAAAAATTCAGACAAATCGAATCAATTCTTCTTGAGTTAGAGCTTTTTAAAAACTCTATTTTGGTTAAAAAGCGTAGAAAATAGCCCAAGATTTCCCGAAAATGCAATGTTGATTTCCGATCAAAGCTACGCGCCGCATCGAGAATATTTTATAGCCGGTTCTAGTTTTCTTATGACTTGGAAAATGGAAAAGACGAAAGGTCCTTGAGGGACAATGCCAAAGCGAACACCTATAAATGACAAAGGAAGGGCACAGAACTGATCAAAGGCCTTAAATGCCAGTGACAGCGATTTGCAGGAGTCTGAAAGGTCCTGAAACAGCACGGCAAATAGCGAGATCGTGGTGTTGGTTTCAAGCGATTCAGAGTTTTAATATGTTTCCATCTAAGCTTTCTTGGAAACATCTTCTCTCAGCTGGTTCTCGGCACTCTGTCTGAACTTGTCGGGTTTTGCGAGGCTCGTATGCATTGTTTGGCCTTGTTTTGCTTCTTTCCAAGCTAAGGGCATCCTGCTGGAGCTTAGCTCTGCTGGAGCTTAGCCCTGCTGGAGCATTTAGCCCTGCTTGCTTTTTGGAAGACATAAGGCCAACAACCCATGGATCGGGGCTGGAAAAACGTTTCTCAATAAACATGAAATGAATTTATGCTAGCTTTCGTTACGGGCGAGTGAGGACATGTCATGTGTTAACTGACTTGCTGTCAATCAAACAGAACTTTTTACTTCCGGTTAAAAATTTCCTTTTGCGTATGTGAAAAATTGCTTGAATTTCAGCCGTCTCCTCCGGTTCGGAGGAACGAACCGGAGGAGACGGCTGAAACTGATTCAGGCTAGCAAAAACTACATTTCTGTGGGAAAGTATTTCCCCCCCATTTTTTTAATTTTAAAGGAAATTGAGATCTTCGTATCACTGTATCACTGTATCACTGTATCACTGTATCACCGTATCAACGTATCACCGTATCACTGTATCACTGTATCTTGGTATCTCCGTATCATTGTATCTTGTAACACGTTATATACCAAGCCCTGCATCGGAGGCTAAGTAGAGGCAGGGTCGTTGGTATTAATACTAATAAGATTGGTATGCTCTCATAGATTGGTTTAACGATACTGCCGGACAACGACCCACGTGATAACTACGCCTATGAGATCACCGTATATACGGGATTTCAGCACGGCTCCGGTACGACAGCCGAGGTGTACCTACAGCTGATTGGTTTATTTGGAGACAGTGAGCCAAGAGTCTTAAAAGACCCTAAACGTCCAAGATTCTTACGAGGAGCCATTGACCAGTTTTTATTTACTGTTCCTCAGTCGCTTGGAGACTTGCGGGAAATCCACATCTGGCACAACAATGCAGGAAAATCTCCAGGCTGGTACTTATTCCGTTTGCAGGTTAAAGATGTTCAAACTCAGCAAAAATGGTGGTTTGTATGTGACAAGTGGCTGGCTGTGGATGAGAATGACGGATCAGTAGAGAAAACACTTCAGGTGAGGTTTAAAGTGCCTATGAAGCTTATTTTTTTATTTTAGATATCAATTCTACATCAAGTGAATAGTAGAATGGTACAATATATCTTGTTTTGAATGCTGTGCCGCTGAGTTAAGGAGGTTTTAATATCCAAAATGCTAATTACATGACATCAGGGGAGGCCTCAATTATTATACAATTTTTTTTGTTACAATTAAACATTTTTTTTAAATTATCAGTGTTATACCCATGGTTGAAATAAAATGATTTTAGAAATTTGTTTTCCTATATCAGTAGAAACGCCCATTCACAACCACTAAGAAGTGATTGCAGATACCTCCCTGACGTCATGTAATTAGCATTTTGGATATTAAAACCTCCTTAACTCAGCGGCACAGCATTCAAAGCAATATATATTGTACTATTCTACTATTCACTTGATGTAGAATTGATATCTAAAATAAAAAATAAGCGAGAGCCTACTAATAAAAAGGTTGTAGTATGCAATAACATCTGCACTCGCTAACCTGTTCTTAAGCTCATCGAAATCATCTTGCTGTCTCTTCTCCCACAGCCAATCTGTCTTAGATCTTGTTAGTGCTCTCAGCGGCTCAGCTATGGTTGCATAATGTGGGATGAACCTTGCACAGTAATTAGCCAATCCTAGGAAGCTTCTCACCTCAGCTGGATTCTCAGGTGTCTTTGCGTTGGTGACAGCCTCTATCTTTGCCTGATCACGTGCAATTCCCTTTGCAGAAAGCACATGGCCCATAAACACGAGCTTATCCATGGCAAACTTGCACTTCTCCTTATTGAGAGTGAGCCCTGCTTCTTTGATTCTTGCAAGTGTCTTATCGAACCGTGCATCATGTTCTTCCTGGTCTTTCCCACTGACTAACAATAATATCATCAGAAATATTGTGGGCTCCCTCACACCATGCAAAGTTTGCTGTATTACATGCTGATACATCTCAGGTGCTGCTGAAACTCCAAACATCAATCTCTTATATCTGTATAGTCCCGGGTGGATCACAAATGTTGTGATGTCCCGTGATCCTTCCTCTAATTCTATTTGATGATACCCCCAACGTAAGTGAAGCTTTGTAAACACACAAGCTCCATTCAATTCTAGAAGGAATTCATCAACTGTTGGTATTGGGTGTCTCGCACGAACAACGGCTTCGTTTGCTCTTCTCATATCAATACATATACGAACTTCTCCTTTTGGTTTGGGTACCGTACCCAACAAGTGGTGAAACCCATGGTGTTGGCCCCGAAACTGGTTCAATTACATCTTTCTCAATCATTTCCTCAAGCTTGTTTCCGACAGCTTTCCTGTCATTAAATGGTAATCTCCTTAAAGTGCAACTAACCCTTTTGCAATTTTTATACATATGAATCTTTGAAAGGTTTTGGGTACTACTGCGAAGAAATTTTTGGCTTACATAGAACACTCTATGTTCTAGGCTTGTTTGAAATGGTGAAAATTTGACCTTTCCTGACCCATGACCGCGTAAGAAAAAGACTGGGTCGATTCTTGATCTTACGTCATCTCATTAATGCATTATTCTCCATGTCGCCTTTCTATCACAAAAACATCGATATATAGATAATATACACAGTCTGTGAGTTGTTAGTAAAGAAAACAGTTATTTTAGACAAGCTGCTAAATATTTATTCAAATTATTGCAAAGTAGAATAAATTAGATGACGTAAGATCAAGAATCGACCCAGTCTTTTTCCTACGCGGTCATGGGTCAGGAAAGATCAAATTTTCACCATTTCAAACAAGCATAGAACATAGAGTATTCTATGTAAGCCAAAAATTTCTTCACAGAAGTACTCAAAACCTTTCAAAGATTCATATGTATAAAAATTGCAAAAGGGGTTAGGTGCACTTTAATGGCTGTGCAACAGGCTGCACTTTTGGATCAACATGAATTTTCAACTTGAAATCTTTCAATTTTCCTAGACCCTCAAAACAATCTGCATACTTCGTTACTATTTGCTCACAGCCACTGGCGATAGTGTTGAGCTGTGGTCCTACATGAAGCAGTTGTAGCTTTGAAGCTGTTTCACGGCCCAGAAGAGGTATGCTTGTGCCTGGGACTACTATAATTTCTGCTTCAATGCTAGTACCGTCCACTGTGACTTTTGCACCAAACTCTCCTAGGGTCTTCAATGCTTTCTCTGATCCGTACGGGAATAACTTCTTGGAGGTTTTTCTTAGCCCTACACCTTGTTGACTAATCTGACTCCACACCTTATTTATGATGTTTACACTGGCTCCTGAATCTATCAACATCTCTACCACTACCATCTTGCCTACACTTGGGTCATATTGCTTTACAACAAAAGCATACTCATCATCAGACAATGAATTACTACTCGCTCCACCTTCCATGAAGTGAAGAGTTTCATTCCTCTTGGCCCCCGTTACTTTTTCAGATTTACACATTTTAGCAAAGTGTCCTATTTTGCCACACTTGTTGCAGGTTTTGTCCTTTGCAATCAAACAGTGCTTTGCTACATGTCCCTTAATTTCTCCCACAACGATAACACTCACCATTTCCTTTGCTGTGGTTCTTGGTCGGCTTTTTCCGAAATTCTCCTTTGCCTTTATCTCTACTGTAATTCAAGGCATTAACACTTGAACTTTGGCTGTCTTCTTTCCCTTCTAACTGCTGGGCTTGTTGTTCTGATGCGTCAGATATCCTATAGCTATGGTTAGCGTTTTCTCTAGGGTGAGTTCTTGTATGCTGAATAATTTCCTCCTCAAGCGGTGTGATCTACATTTATCAACAACTTGATCACGTATCGATGAAATTATCATACTCAGATGTCTTAGCCAGCTTTCGTAATCTTGTCACAAATGCATTGATAGGCTCGTTTTCCTCTTGTTTTGCTTGGCGAAACTTGTGCCGTTAGAATGCTACGTTATTCTTTGGTATGAAATATCCATCCAGCTTTTCAACGGCTGTTTTAAAGTCGTCTCCCGTGTTTTGAATCGTGTCGAATATTTCCTGTACATCTGGGCCCGCTAGGTGTAATAACATTGCTCTTTTCTGCTAATCTTTCGTAATACCGCTCGCAATGATGTAGCTAGTACTCGAAGCTTTTCTTCCATTTTTGTCACGGTCTCTGCCGATACATCAAAGCGTTCTACACTTGGGATATCTACTAGTTTTGCCATTTGTTAGTTTCCTTGTCGCCAAAATGTAGTGTATATCTTAGATTTCAAGGAGAGCGACACAAACAACCTCGTGCTCGAAACACGCCATGTTTAACAGCCATCAGTACTTGCGCGCACTGGGCATTTACATACAGGAAGTGAGATTACGAATAAACCGGAAGTGAACCAAATATTACAATTACCTATACAAATGAAACGATCTCTTGAATTTGATTGGCTGAGAACAGTTTTATTTATGCTAAACACCAGTGCTAAATCGTGTAATACCAGTGCCGAATCATGTTATACCTGAGTGCCAAATCATGTAATACCTCAGATGTGAACAAAATATATCCAATCAGAACTCATGAATTGGATTGATTGAGAGGCGGCGGACTTTCCAAACGTTTGCAAGAATGTTGAACAATAACAAAGATAGATTGCAACATTTACAGCCGTGAGAAGTCGAAACACTGAAGCAAAATACTTTGAACTAATTCAAAAAGCACACATACGCGTATGAATATTATTAACAAGTAATCATATGGCTTTCTCGTGCAAGTCTGGATTAATTTGAACGAGGTCAAATTACATTCATGCAATTTCGATACTCTTTGAAAAACTCACTCGTTCAAATTAATTCCGAATTACACTCGAACTAATATCATTACCTCTACTAATACCATGATCTCCTCGGTTTTCTTTGTTCTACGAGCGACATTTATATATATAATCTCTAAATTCTCTCATCAGCAAGCCTACTTCAACTAAATTTCCCTCGTTAAACATGCAAGAGGAAACTTAGAACTAATTTTCCTTCTGCATGACAGAAAATTAGAAGGGCATGCTGATGAGGGGACATTGTGCTGTCCATTGGCACATCGGGTTATGGCAGGTAATTAGTTCAAGGCGTAATGCCTGTTAACCCAGAACCCTGCCCGTTTTATAGCTCCACAAAGTTCTTCTCTTCTTTTTTTAAATTAAATATATATTGACATACAGGATCTAGCAAATAGTTAATAACCAATAATTAAAAATCTAGTGCTTCTCCTGTCCGATTTTTTTTTTTTTACGGCACTGACATAGAAAAGGGAGATAGAGAGATGCATAAAATATCGTGAACATTAAAAACCTTTCTCCATCCCGCTTCTTCCATGTGGGATACGTAAACCACAAACGTGACGTATTAAACTCCACGCATGCTCCTTTGATATTTAGTCAACTACATAATTACATTACTTCGACGTCTTGTAGTTTGTGCAGAGAAAATTAAACTAAACTAAACTTCTCGGAGATTAGTTCGGTTCCTCGGTAATTATGGTATTCAGTTACGAACTAATCACGTGACATTTCGGGAAATTAGTGTTTACATTCAGTAATCTTCCGAAATGTTATGCGATTACTTATAAATATTATAATACAATTGCGTAGATAAAAAAAGATTTACTGATTTAATGCGAATGAATTTTGAAAATGTAGAACTAAAAAGCACCTACCAGGTGATCTGGTGTACATACATTCATACATACGTACACATCATGATGCGCTTAGTAATTTTACATCGACTCCCCGTGATATTGTTTTGTCTGTCAAGTCAGTATTTCTGATATATACCGAGCTGCTGTCATCCATCTTTATCCCGGCCGTACGAATGCTTTGTAAGCTATCTCTACTCTGAAAGCAGAGTAACAACACTACAAACTGGCAACACTACAAAGCCTGGTTGGTTTGATTGGATCGGATGATGATCCAACAACCAATGATATGTAGGGCTGCAAATGCATTTGAACTGAACACTATGACACATTATTTCAAGTATTTTTTTTTTAAATGCAACGTTCACAAACCATATCATGCAACAAGCTAACAACAGTTCATTTCTCGGTATCGTAGGTTGCTAGTAAGAAGGAACTGACGCGATTCAACATTCTCTTTGTAAACGCGACGCGTCGTAATCTCCTGGATGGTCACATCTGGCTGTCTGTTGTCACCAGACCACCCAAGAGTACCTTCACACGTGTCCAGCGGTTGACATGCTGTCTGTCACTGATGCTAAGTACCATGGTTGCTAACGCTATGTTCTTTGAGATGGGAGGAGCAGCTACTGACACTCCCATTAGTATCGGTCCTATTCGGTTAAGCTGGAGTCTAGTTATGATAGGTATACAGAGCAGCTTCGTAGTAATGCCAGTCAACCTGATTCTCGTTACGATATTCAGAAAACTGGCGCCAAAGGAATCGCGATCAAAGAATTACGAAGTAGATCCTGAGATTAGCAACGAAGGTTTCTACGATTCTACAGTCTCAGAGCACGAAAACAATGTCATTACAACTGAAGTAGAAGAAAAACCACAAGAGAAAGAAAATAAATTCAGCTGCAGCAGCCTCTTGCATGTTTTTAGTAACAAAGACGATTCAGAGGATGCGAAAAAGAAGAAATTCATGTTCCCATATTGGTATATCTACGTGGCCTACGGACTCTGCTTCGTCAGCACTATGGCTAGCGCCTTCTTCACCAGTTTATATGGAATGCAGTTCGGCAAAAAGAAATCTGATGAATGGCTGTCATCCATGATGATCTCATTCTGGCAATCTGTGATTGTTATTCAGCCGTTCAAAGTATTCCTTCTCGCTGCATTCTTCGCTCTGATCATAAAGGATCCTAACAAGGAGGAAGACGATAGTGACGAAGACAACTCTCTTGAAGATCAGCTGTCGGGTAAATTTGCTTTATGATTCAATGTTGTCTAGCTCAGCACGTTGGGTTGAAGTCGCACATTACGAGAAATATATCGCCTATGTTGGCCACTAACAACTTTTCTAGTAAATAACTCTGTAACTAATACTCGGAATTTTAATGAAAATACTATACCTGCTTTGTTTGCGTTTTTTTCGTCTTACGGATGGTTTATCGGGTTAAACGTTCACAGCTGATGTGCACGGTTGGACATTTCTTTCATTCTCTCTTTGTTCTAGGATTCAGCATAGACGAAGAGATGACATTAAAGAAAATGGGGTTGCAAAACAGACCACCCAATGAGGAAAAGCTACAGCAAGCTCGCGCGTTAAGGCTAAAGCAGCGTCAGATGAAGTCGATAATCCGTGAAATTATCCTTCATGTTCTGGTGGTAATAGTCGTGCTATTTGTAGCTTATTCAAACCATGATGACCAGGGATACGAATACAGCAAACGAGCCGTCCAACTTCTCACGACCGGAAATGCCCGTATACGTGGATTCAATAAGGTAAGGGTAAATATTCTGAGAGATAGCATTTAATTCAATTTCACCATCTGCATTTATTTAAAATTATTTCACATGGCTCAGTTTTCTATTGTTCTTTCAGGGGAATATATCACATAAGTCCTAGCCCAATTCCCAAGTGTCTCAAAGCCGGGGGCGACTTTGAAAGCTCCGAGGGAAGATCTGGGGCTAAACGAACTAATTAAATATGCTGGGGGAATATATATTTTATGCATATTTAATTAGCTACACATGGGTTATATGGCATTTTTCTGGACTAACCCTGCCCCCTGCATTGATCTCACTCTGAAACACCATTTTACTTACAAATGGTACTCGCCGTAGTCCATGTGGGTCTAATAGAAACATCTACGCATGCTCAAGGAATAAAACAACTTACGTAATATATTCAAAGTTTGGTTTTGTCTTCAATAATTCATTCAGCATTGCAGCCCTGGGTATTGGTTATAAAAAACAATGCATAACTTGATAAACAGAGACAGCAGACGTTACAAGTTATTTTACGTTATGGGGGCTTATGATAACATCATTCGCACTCACGTGCAAACGTCTGACGTCACAGCTACAGCATTTAGTTCGGCTGATGAAGGCCAGTGTTGGTTGAAAATTCCCGTGAATTTATTTCAGTGTTGAAATCGAGAGTTTAAATACTTATCAGTTTTACTGCCAACACAGATGAACTTTCACAAACCTTCATATAGTCTTCATGTTTATTTCCTTATTCGTATTGTAAAGCGTCTGATATATACAAATTACTTTGGTGTCTGAAATTGGAAATTCACGGTACACTTTCTGAAATTGAACGTAGGACGTTCTGATGGAACGGAAGACTTTTCAACCTCAGTACATTTATTTTTGCTTAAGACCAATGAAAAAATGTCCATGATTTTTTTTCTCGAATCAGTGTATTGAACTTGTAAAAAATAAGCATTATAAGTAAGTAACCCTTACTTATTCACCATTGGAGATCAATCAAATCCCGATGTTATGATTTTCTACGGATATTTTCTAAATTAGTATTCTTGCCAAGTGGAATGTGCTCTTAACGAATTACATAGTGGTACATTTGTTAATCTTTTCTTTTTTGTAATAGTTGTGTCAGTGTAGTTGATATTCTAGGTATTTTATTGCCTTTACAGTCGTTTTTGCTTGAAGTAATATCATATCAGTTGAACGGCGGCAGAAATTCAGTATACAAATCGTTTTCGCAGATCACCAACTTTCACAACTACTGGAAATGGGCGGAAAACATCCTCATTCCCAATCTGTACCCAGTTGACGCCAAACTAGGCTATCGTTATACAGACATCATACGAAATGACAAGAGGAGTCACGTGATCGGCCTGGGTCGTCTACGGCAGCTGAGAATAACGAAAAGTAAGACGACCAATTAAAATAGATAGTAATTGTTTTCTGCCAGTTCTTCATTTCGTTAAAAATGAAAATATTTTTGTTACTAGCGAGAATTTATATCAAAAGCAATACTTCTACTAATAATGAAATAGTTGTACGAGGTTCAAGATGCCAGTGTCCCCCTCTGTTAAAATGTGGACAAAATTATTTTTTTGAAAAAAAATATCCTGAGGCTGAGGCACCCTGATAGCATGATGGCTGATAGCATGTTCGAAAGCATGATAGCATGATAGTATGTTCGAAAGCACATATCTGAATCAGGGAGACATGTTTTCCTGCAGACTGTAATTGGTAAATCACGGATTCCTGTTAAAGAACTTTACTGTGTTTGGTAATGCTTTTCCCAACAGACACATGCACGGGGCCATTGATCTTTACCAACATAATGCCAGGCTGTAATGACCAGTACTCATGGTCGATTGAAGACATGGACCAATACGAGCCCAGATGGAAATCAAAACCAAATGAAAGCAAGATGGACAAAGGCGCTTCCAAAACTCCCTGGAACTACCAGGATGTCTGGGAGATTAGAGGATTTCCTTACTTTGGTCAAATGGCCACCTATCGAGGCGGAGGATACATCGTAGAGCTTGGACCTACAAACGACACTGCACTGAATAGCCTACGAGATCTCGAGAGGAACAACTGGATCGATAAATACACGCGCGCTCTGTTCACTGAGATCAACATCTATAACATTAACGTGAATCTCTTGTGCGTGGTGACTTTGCTGTTCGAGTTCATTCCAAGCACTAGTGGAGTCGCTTTCATTAACGTACAGCCAGTCAAGCTCTACCGTTATCTGGATGGCTTTTCTAAGGCTATCATGGGATTCGAGTTCATCTTTTTGTTTATTATATTCATATGGATATATCGAGATGTCAAGAATATTACAGCACAGGGCAGGCATTTCTGGAAAAGGGTATGGAACGTTGTGGACGTTGCTATCACTATGATATCCATCACCGCTGTGGGACTATACTTTGCACGGCTTGTTTTCATCAATATAGCCATTAAGCAATTCCGTGAAGATTACACAAGGTTCGTCAGCTTCCAGTACGTTGTTTTGCTAAACGAAGTGTTCGACGCCTTGATGGCATCAGTTGTCATGCTACTGAACCTCAAGTTTCTTCGTATGCTGCGATTTAATCGCAAGATTTCCATGTTGTCAGACACCATGCGTGCCGCCGCCGACGCTCTCATTGCCTTCATCATCATGATCTTCCTCGTGATTGTTTCGTTCGGGTTCTTAGCAACACTGATATTCGGTTACTCGTTGTCGGAGTACCGAACCTTTACCCGCTCTACCGTCTCTTTGTTCAGTATGATGCTTGGAAAATTTAATTTTGACAACTTGGAACAAGCTCATCGTATTATTGGGCCGATGATGTTCTTCATCTTCATGATTGTGGTTCAGTTCGTCCTCGTCAACATGTTCATCGGGATACTCTGCGATAGTTTCAACGTAGTGCGAAGCGATTCCGCCAAACAGTCCAACGAGTATGAGATAGTTGACTTCATGACAAACCGCTTCAAGTCTTTCATCGGAAAGATGGTTGGACCACCTATTAAACCCATGTACAAATGGCCCAAGACAGCCTTGGAACAAAAAGTCGAACAAATTGACGACAAGACGGACACGGTGTTGTATTACATGCGGAATCTATGCGCTGAAGACGTGCGTACTTCAAACTGGCTCGAACCCAACAA